>OY856312.1:21200000-21801870 GCA_963693445.1 Agonopterix heracliana
AGGTAGCGGCCATTCTGTATTATATTTTTTTAGACTAGGGACAATCAGTGTCTTGCGCATAGGTGCCAAATCATGGACACTGACGGCGAAACTTTGACACGGCGAGCGCTAGATCATGCTTAACTCGATCAAACCGTTTCTGGTGTCTCTTATTATATGCGTGCGCTCGCTCAGGTGTTGTTGGTCATACTCATAATAGGGATCTACCACGGTTAATTAGATACGAGTTCTTATAATGCGTAAACTGTACGAAATCGTAGTATCGGAATAGCCATTCTTGTTTTACGTTTCCACTCAAAAGTGCGAATCTAAGGGCCTGTTTCACGACTTCTGGGTAAGTTCTTGTTAGCTTATCCGACAGATAGTTTGACATATTTTGTATGAAATTATGTCAAAATATCTATCGGATAAGCTAACAAGAACTTATTCAGAAGTCGTGAAACAGGCCCTAAGTGTCATAAATCCCAAAAAAGACAGTTATTTTAGGGCTCTGGTTGAGTGTCCCACCGAAGTTCTGTTTTTGAATTTCAATGATAACAATTTTTGAATTTTGTACCTCGAATCTTTGTAATACATTTTGGGAATCTATAGTTTCTATTAGATTCAAAAATGGATCTCGGTTGTAAAGGAGAGGTACGCTTTAGCTCGGGTTCGAGGCAAGATGCATTACATTCGCTTATTTGTTAATATTTATTGTTATTACATTATTCTATACTGGACTGTGGCTTCGGTTATGTAATTTGTACAAATAAATACTAATTTTGTTCACGGAATATGGGGTATCGATAGGTCAATATGCAATCTATAATGCCAATATGTAATTGAACCTTATCTTTTGTTAAAAACAGTTTAAAATCGAAGAGCTGAAAAATCACATCGTCACGCTTATTTTCTTTGGAATATAAAACAAATTGAACAGAAATAAAGTTCAATGTCACCCTGGCAACTTGAAAAACACTGGGCTGTGTGTCGTTTGTACGTGATTCGAGTATTCAATTCCGCTCTTTATGACCATCCACTGAAGGCTGAGATTTGAAAATAGCGATTTTACTAAAAAAGATGAGTGATACTAACAATTAAAAACTCTTCATTATCTATTTTTCCATTAGTTCTTTGTACATTTGGCACTTGTTTTGTAGCATTAGAAGATATCCCTTGAACTTTGTTCATGTATATTTTTTGCAGGGTGTAAAATTAAATGCGTTCCGTACGTTAGGGGGTGCTTCAGACCATAAAACTGAACATCTTTCAGTATAGGACCAAGTTGGAAATCGGGAAAAATAATCTGTTGTTCCATAGAAAACGTCAATGTCGGCGCGGCTCGACCCAAATGTATAGAACAGCTGATTATTTTTTTGCTGGTCCCATAGTGAAAGTTGTTCAGTTTGATGGTCTGAAGCACCCCTTAAATTAAAATATGTAACGCATTTAAGTTTACGCCCGCTTCTGTAAATCTCTTGGATCAATTAATGTCTTAAAATTAAGCAAATGATTTGTTTAATGTTTATGTCAGTGTAATTAGTTTACACGGGGTCATTTTAAGATGTCATAAAAAACAGGCCAGTAGCGTGTCGGGGTAGGCCCTATTATAGGGTTCCGGTAAGAAACACGCACTAATTGACCATCTTAAAGAGAATTAAAATTGAAACAAACATCTGCATACATCACAAATAAAGGTGTCTGAATAGTTTTTTTTTACTTTTTATTGTAAAAATTTTAGTGGTGGCTTTTTTTTGTGTAATTTAATTCAATCATAATCGGTATTTTTATCGCAGATTATTTATGCCAATGATCGATATCGATATCGCATCACTAGTACTGGCCCCGTGTAAACTTCCTCAGACGATGACCTGACAACTCAGACGTTAAAAAAAAAGTTGAATATTAGAGAAGCAAATAATTGTTTTAGATCACCGAGTAGAGGATAACTGTCGCCAAATAATAGTAGAAGGCAAAGCCGACAGTAAGTGGCGAGTTCTGTGTTAAGTTTTAATTCATTGACTAGTGTGATAGCCCGTTTGTATGCAAACTTTACAAGAAAATAGTGTTGCTGCTCGATAGTCGACTGTCTATAGATTATTATCGATACTATCGAATGTTGAATACATGAAATTATATTAATGATATATTGTTGAATATTTATCAATAGTACGATTTCACAAATCAGTGCTAGTTACTTCAGTGATACACGATAAATGCTCACTCTTTGATTACCAACTGCTAGACGGTACCCGCAAAAATGTACCTAGTAAAGGTTGCAACAGCGTTGTTATCACTTATACGACGTATACGACGTTGCCATATAGTGCGAGTGGCAGAAATTAAGCAAAACGATGCGCCAAAGTGTAGGTGGTTATCTCGGTACCGAGCTGCTATTGAATTTCCGTTACTATTGCTGTTCGTATTTTCGTATTTCGAATGTTTCTATTCAACAATCGATAGTATCGGTATGCCTGGAAAAAATGCAAAAACCCTATATTCAAATCAGGAGTTTCAAATATAATCTACGTTGGTACGTAATATCTTTCGCGCTCTAGAGACGCAGCCCATCGACTATCGACATTCAAATTATCGATATTTCGGCAACCCTACTTAAAGACTAAATTCGTGAATATATTCACAATTTTGTCTTCACGTTTGTAGATTTTGTATCTAGTTAAGATAGGTGGCTATTTGTTAGATAAATTGATGAATTATGCGTGGTTTTAGGTAATCTTACTACTTCTCTAATCATTGTCTTTGCATGCAATGCACATGCACTTACATGGATTGCAGTTTGGTGCGGGAGGGCAACTCTTTCACATCGCGTTTGGGTTTGTAATTATTCCAGTCGTAGGGTGGATGAAAACGTATCAACAGTAGTTTACCACTTCTAACTTTTAAAGTTAAAAAATAAATCTCTAAATGTAAGGTAGCATAATGCTCACGACTATGTTCCCCGAGGGGGTAGTCAGAGATATTCTGAAACCTCACTACGTTTCACTTGTAGTACCGAAACTCTTTCCAGTGTGAAGGGGAGTCAGTCCGTCGCCACTTATAATGGACAATGATCGAGATCGCTACTTGTTGCTGTCCTTATCGATGTAGCCACTTTTTTGATCTACGACGGCTGTCTGACTCCGGAGTCAGACATCTATTTTCATACAAATTGTATAGGATTTTATGACTATCGCTGTCTCATACGCGGTTACACCGATGTTACGTCTACTATGTATGAACCCCTTTGTAACCATTCATTCATTGACACTCACCACTAAGAATAATTCTTTTTTTTTATTAGTCTATTTTTGAAAATGTTTACAGATTACTAGAAACTATAACGTCTAGATATTTTCATATTCTTGTATTTATGTGAATGAAGAATGTTGCCCTACCGCTCTAAACCTATACTTTCTCTTTTACTAGCAATAAATGCATCTTCTGATACTAATCTCTGCTATTCCATTTTCAACCTTAAAACCAAGAATGTAGAACCGAAAATGGAATAGCACGATAACAATCGGTGTTGGCCACTAACTAAGCTATCTATATCTCTGTATGCTATCAAGTATGTATGTATACCTTTCTATATATGTTGATATTATGTATAATATAACTTTATTCGATCATGATAATAAAAAAACTAGATACACAATTTCGTGCAGTAAAATTTTATGAAGATTCAGTCATAACTCGTAAGACTTAAGATTGAATTTAATTTGTTTTTTTGATCACAATAGTTCTCGAACTAAATTAGTCTTCATGCGATTTTTATTGGTTTTCTTTTTTGTGGTGTGAGTGCAGTAAATTCTTAAATTTATTGGAGCATGGATTTAGTACCTAGTTTTTCTATTGGTGATGAAATATTTTAGAGTAAATGCCCGGGTCGTAGCGCGCGGAGCTAGAGAAGCTTGCCATGTTTAACACTGTCGAATTAAGAAGGCATTGTATTAACTGGTAACGTTATGACTTATGTCGTCTTAGGGTTGAGATACATTGACCGACGGCGACCAACGGCGGGCCCATACAAATAAACCACGATTAGTATGAGAACGCCTTCGGCGCCGTTCGACGCATCGAAGACTGCGCGTCCCATACTAAACGAGCTTTTTGTATATGCCCGCCGCCGTCGTTCGCCTTCGGTCAATGTGTCTCAACCCCTATCTAGTCTAATTATATTTTTAAAATTTTTGTCGTGTAGACGCTGTCATCCGGATAAATTCAGATGCCGCTGCAACAGTTGCATTGTTAAACAATTTTAGTACTTTTTGAAGAGATCGTGTAGCAACGTAAAGCTAAGATTTGTAAATATGTGTTAATATAAACATTCTAGATTTGTGTTACGAACGCAAGCTGGCTGTATCATATTGTGACGTGTAATTTTTTATGTCAAATATAAGCAAATGTACATTTTGAATGTTTGTTTTATTCGGACTAGAATAGAGGGTAGTTGGCGTTATTGTAACTTTTAAAGTTGGTTTCTAAATAAAAAGCTATTTTAATAATCTTTAAAAACACTAGAACGTACGTAGCTAAGATATACAGAGACAGTCATTACGTCAGCGTCAAACAAACAATTTAGTAATACTCCTTAAGTTAGAAAAGAATGACTGATTGAGGAGTCGGGTGGCTAAGGGGGTAACAAGTAGACGTGTCGTCGGCTTGCGATTTGATTGGCCACGTGGCTCCGCCGTTTTATGGCGGTTTCGAGTGTGTGTTTTTGTTAAAAACGGGGCTTTGAGATCGCCATATCCTAATACCGTACAATATCTAATAAATATATCTGCAAAACTTGACACTTGACAAATGCCATTTAATAAAAATATAATAGAATAGAATGACTGATTGATAATAATAATAATGATCAAAATCGGACGTTGTCGAAGAGACCTAAAGATTGATGTCGGAATATAACAAAGAGAATTAGATATGTGTCTCGTTCAACAGCTTTAGCTTCTAATACTGTTAGAAAGAGATACAATGATCTTGTTTGTCTTCCCGCTATCTACTCAGTTCGCTCTTTCTAACTTTATGGCAGGTATTATGTTTTTGAAAGAGACAGAAATAGGTGGTAGGCATATGAAAATAATTCGTAATATTTTTTTATTTGTAGGTACTTTTAGCACTGACATTGATTTTAATACTAATTCGTAACATAAAGTATCAAGAGGAGCCAACTACCCTATTTATTGTTTTGTACTATGACCAAATATTTTTGATACTTGTTATAACTATTATATTTACACCCTTGGATCAAAGTAAAATTAATGGATAGGCCTAAAGCGCGTTAAGTTGAAGCACACGACTAGGGCAATTGGTCCATACAAACTAGCACAATTGTCTGTCACAACTAGGGCAATTGGGTACAAATTTGAAGTATACGAGTAAACGAGTATACTCGTACTATTTGTTTTGCCTCATTTTTCTGGTTTGAAATGTTTATCCATAAATTTTACTTAGATCTAAGTTTACACCCACAATCTATATGGTACCTACAGGTTACATGTTTCAGATGTATTATGTCGAATAGTAAATATTTTGCACATTCACAAGGTTTTGGACGCTAAGGTCAGTGCTGCTTTAGTACGCTTTTTGTTATTTTTGTCTTAGTAAATGTTTTTGGTTTAGAAATGTTGTTTTTTCTTAGTAATATCCAAAAGCTGTGTTTAACGGTTTTTAATTTATATTATTCGAAATTTATTTATACTTACGTGTTATATCATATTTTATTTATGTAATAATCATTTGTTGATTTACATAACAATGCATGTCACATCATTAATTTTAAATTTAACTTTTATTGCTTTTTTCCGTACTAACTTTAGCCTAGCGTTTGATATCCAAAAATAACTTCTATCACATTGTTTTTAGATGTTATTTTGTGTGTTACAGTGTCGAGCGAGAGCGAGAGGTCGGAGGGGGAGGACTACTCGCCTCTATTGAACAACAACAGTCCTAGTTAATATTAAAATAACATCACACGATGTATCTGTAAAGTACAGTATTGTAAGGAAACAGTACAGGGTGTTACAAAAGTAAAAATAAACATTTAAAACTGTTAAGACCATCAAACTGATCAACTTTCACTATGGGATCAACATCGAAATCGGGAAAAAAAATCAGCTATCCCATACATTTAGCTCGAGTAGATTTTGTAGTTTAGTATGGAACATCCGATTTTTCGGTTTGATGGTCTAAACCACCTCTTAAATGATTATTTGTATTTTTGTAAAACTTGTAAACAGTATATACAGTAGGCTATCTTTTGAAGAGATACTGAGCGCTTGTATGTGTACGCACACATTCATCGGCAGCATCTTGGACTGCGTGCACCTGCCATTAGTTATTTCAATTCGAGTTCATTATCAATTTAACAACGAAAATTGCTCGACCATTTATCCGCTTAATCTAAATTGACTCTCTTAAACTACAGTCCGCCATAAAAGCCTCCGCACACTGCAGCGATTTTATCGAGCTATTTTATCGGGCGATATTATCGACAGCGATATCGCGACACCTTACACACTGCAGCGATTCCGCGATTCGCGTCACGCATGCGCCCCACCACTGAATGTAGTCGAAAGAGATTGCGTCAGGTTGCGATAATATCGCGGCAGTGTGTAGGATCGCGCGCGTCCCTATACAAAATGTACAGGAAATAAATATCGCAAAAACGCTCGATAATATCGCTGCAATGTGCGGAGGCCTTCAAAGAGTAGAAAATAAATGAGGGCGCTGCCTCCACGCAAGAACGTCAAAATCACGCATAAGCTGGCAAGACCGACCTACAATTTGTACTAAAATATTTAGTTCCTGCTGTCACCGTTTTCTCCTCTTTTATGTAGGACTGTACACGTACAGTAGTACTAATTATAAGTAAATAGTAGTTAATTTATGGTAGGCCTACTGCTCTGTTTGCCTGACATTTTGACAGGGACACATACAAACCGCTATAACTTTCGATATGAAGATAGCCTAATGTCTACACTGTCACATTACCATTACCTACAGTCAAATTATCAAGAGATGAGATGAGCTTTGCATCTGTGTGTTTTTCTGCTATCGGTACTCGGGCACTCCATAGAATTGTCTTATGATGCTTAAATAGTACTGGTACAGAAGCAAGATGACGTCGGCACACGCGCCGTCCCGCTCGCACGCACGCGTCTTCTCTATGAGCTTCTTGCTCGGCTACTCCTAAAGTCACCCCTGAAGTGCGGGGTGAGGTGAGGTACACACGGCGACACATGAAGCTACACAAAAACAACATAAGCTGGCCCCGCGACACTATACGTTATTCTACCTACGCGAGGTCAGCTTATTTTGGTTTGTGTAGCTTGATGTGTGGCCGTGTGTACATCTGACGTGTGCCAAACACAAACGCAAAGCTCAGTTTAAGGTAGCTCTGTTAAAAACGTGATTTATTTGTTATAAACCAGATGTAAGTTATAAATGGTCTCGCTTTGCACTTTGTGCCTTAACGTGTACTAGTAGTGTAGATATTTCAATAAACTGGATGCTGATTTCATCTCAGAATTAGGATAGTTTCAATAGATCAGTAGTTTTTTTAGGGAAAAAAGGTTCATTTGTAAAGAAGTAACATTTTGAATCATTGTAAGAATAAAAATACTGCAATGTAGCAAATCGATGGCGCTTTGCGGAGAAGCGTGGGATTTAAGGATAAATTCACATTAAAAGAGCCCACCCACTGCTGGGCCTTCTTTTTATTGCGCGATTTACCTTTGGACCCACTGCTTAATCTAACAAAACCCTAGACAAAGTGGACAATACTTAATTAATTCTAAGAATAGAAGAGTTCGAGTGTTTCAAGTCTGTTTTCATTTTTTGTCTGGAACAAAGTATTGGCTTTTTGGGTACATTTTCAGGGTTACCTTTCACGACACGTCATCATTATCAAAGTTGACTTATGTTTATATGGGAATAAGGTTCAAAAGCGTTCATCAACTTTAACAGCCGATTGTATCAATGAGTTTTTCCAGATTCTGTAATCTATATGACGTGCGGATACGAATCCGGACCGTGATTTAGGGTTAATTCACATTAGAAGAGCATCGGCGCGCAGCGGCAATCTTATCACTAGTGAATAAAGGTCAAATCTATTTGAAGCGATACTGGTAGCGCGGCGGCTAAATCACGGTCCAGATTCGTATCCGCACGTCATATAGATTACAGAATCTGGAAAAACTCATTGATACAATCGGCTGTGAAAGTTGATGAACACTTTTGAACCTTATTCCCATATAAACATAAGTAAGTCAACTTTGATAATGATGACGAGTCGTGAAAGGTAACCCTGAAAATGTACCCAAAAAGCCAATACTTTGTTCCAGACAAAAAATGAAAACAGACTTGAAACACTCAGTCTCTTCTATTCTCAGAACGAATTAAGTAATGTCCACTTTGTTTACCACCACGGTTTTGTTAGATTAAGCCACAGGTCCCACTGGTCAAAAGGTAAATCGCGCAATAAAAAGAAGGCCCAGCAGTGGGTGTATGTGAGCTGATTTAATTGATTCTCCTGAAAATTAAATGTAATGTAAAATGTAGCGCAGCGTGAGTAGGCCCCAAGGTGGACCGACGACCTGGTGAAGGTGGCGGGAACCCTTTGGATTTGGGCAGCGCAGGACAGATCGTTGTGGCGATCCAGTGAACTCTATCGGCTGAGATAATGATTTTGTAATGAGATTTGGCGAGAATGTCTTCCCATTCTTATATGGAGCGAAGTATAATTTAACGAGCGTTGCTTCTTTACGAGTTGACCTTTTTTTACTACAAAGTTTATTTATTACACACTTGCCTTTTTATTACCTCACATTATTTATGTTATTAGCTCTTCTATACTTTCTGTCCATCTTCTGTAGTACGTGGTGTAATGTTTATCTTAAGAAGGGCTCTCTGGTTCGGAGGTACCTATGTCATAAATTGTCAATCGTAGCAAGTGGCTATAAATTGACTGCCTACCCCAATGGGATAATGGCGTGAGTATAGGTATAGGGTCCTTCTTAATATGCTGTCACTTTTTTGAAGGGGATGATTAGACCATCAAACTGAACAACTTTCTCTATGGCACCAACATCGAAATCGAGAAAAAAAAATCTGCCGCTCCATACAAAACTGCAAACCTACTCGAGCCAAATTTTATGGGACAGCTGATTTTATTTTCGCGATTTCGATGTTGGTCCCATAGAGAAAGTTTTTCAGTTTAATGGTCTGATCATCCTCTTAAAAAAGTGTCAGCATATTAAGATGGACCCTGTATAACTATGTATGATTGATCTAAGGATTCTAAGGAAATCTGACTTAAATAAAACAAATAAAGTTAAAACCTAATTAAACATTGAAAATGTAATCCCGGAAGAGATTTAAACCCGTAACACGTGCCAAAACTGGGCATTTTTCAATCGTCAATTTAATTTGAAATAGCAGAACATGGCCAAAGGTCCGACACTCTATTGAACGTTTTGAATATGACAAAATGGCGTCTGCAAATGCGCACTTTGTGCAAATTGTCATTGACGTAAGTGCAGGGTTGAAACACAAGTACGGGATTAATACTAAAATCACAGAAAAATTCTGCTGTTCCATACACTTGAATCGAGTAGGCATTGAAGCTTTCTATGAAACAGGACAGCTGATAATTTTTTCGTTATTTCGGTGTCGATTTGCCTGCCCGGGTCGCATTTAAAACGTTTAGAGCGGACATCGCGAACAAAATCTGTGCACCATGATCGGCAGTGTGGGGCGCGTGCTGGGCGACGAGCACGTGCACCCTAAGGCGTGCTACAAAACATTACTTCTCGGTAGCTTCTCTAGTTAACATAGTACCTCAATGCCTACAATATGCAAAATCTTGTCGGTTAAACCATTATTTATCATTGTAAATTGGCATAGCTTACTTAGGTGGTACTGTCACGTACTGTTGTGAGTGATAAATATGACTAATAAATAGGTACTCTATTATTATTATAACTGCATTTTTATTACATTTTCTATCGGCTTCACGTGGAGGTGAGATAGAGATAGATTCTCCAGCGAACATCGATCACAAAAGGCAGTAGATGGAGCTAGTTTCAGACAACGAATGAGGTGAATACCACTACGACATTGGTAACCACTCGATTACCTATACATGGTGTAATAAAACACCCTAGTACCTAATACTTAAGGGGGTGCTTCAGACCATCAAACTGAACAACACTATGGAGCCAACTTCGAAATCGCGAAAAAAACAGCTGTCCCATTTACCTATAGTCGGACAGCAGGTTTTTTTTCGCGGTTTCGCAATTGGCTCCATAGCGAAGGATGTTCAGTTTCAATAGGCTGAAGCACCCCCTTAAGCATTACTAGGGTGCTATGGTAACTAGGTAATACCTACAGCTATCTAAAGTTTTTCAAAATTCAAAGTTGTACATAACTACCTAACTACGAGGTTATATTATGACCTATACTTCTTCATGTGGTAACATCTCCTATCGGAGGTTAGCTATGATTAGGGCTATTCGGTCGGACCCAGTAGGAGACTGCAGCCTTGCAGGCTTAGCATGCCACAACCCCCGAGAAAACGATAAAAATAGAGATGTGCCTCCATCTCTGTTTCATTACGTATGCCAAAAAGAGCGCGAACGACCTTTTCTCGCTTTGTCGTGGCATGCTAGCCGTGCTGAACAGTGAGGTGGAGTTTATGACTACAAAATTACTTATCTCTTCTCTACAATTGGCGCCATTATCAAGATTAGATACGTGATGCAATAAAAACGCATTAGGGCAAATAAATAACACGTTTATTTCCCAGGCAATAAAAACTAGACGAAATAAATACGGTAAGTACTACAAATCCCAGAACGCGCCAATAATGATAGTCTGCGTCACACTTACACCACACACAGCACACAGCCCCGCGCCCGCGCCGCCGCCGCGCCGCTCTTTACTCATCCGCGCCGGCCAAAATGTCATCAACTATTTACTATCATTTATAAACGTTTTATTTATATTACCATGGATCCATGGAGACTCTCGCCGAATAGGAGTGACTACGAGGAACTGAATCGTCGAGGTATGTACTAAACTAATACTAGACAGTTGTAAGGCTCATTTTAAAGATAAAAATATTTAGTTATATGTTTGCTCCGTACATATTCGCTTTTAATCGTTTGGGTAGATAACGTTATCAAGCGCTTATTGTCGTCGTGCATCAACAAGGGTTTTTTATTGGTTTTTTATTATGTACGCAGCGTGATGCAGCTCAATTTACGTACCAGCGCCCGCGGCATGATCGCGCGATAAAGCGCTATCGCGCCCTAGCTCCCTTTCTTTTTGCGCGCGAACGAACGAGTTAGCAGGCGCGATAAAACGTTTATCGATGTATCATGCCGCGGGCGCTGGTTAGGTATCTAAGTTTAAATATTTTACACGTTTATTGTTGAGGATAAAATGAAATAGATGTGACGCGGAATAACGCGCGACTTATTTTAAAGATTATTTGGCTCAAACTTACAGAAGTAGGTAAACAAAGTTTTCGGTTGTTTAGTGCCTATTGCACTACAACTCAATTTATTTAACTAGGTATCTTGGCAAATGATCATCTTCATAACGTACACACGGCGTCTGCTCAGGCTACCCTGTTTGGACTTTGAACTATTAGAAGTTGAACGCTGCGAATCGTGCCAGAGGGTGCGGTATGTTGTTGTTGTTTCGTCTCACGGCACGCTGCGCCCGCGCCGGCAGCCGCGTCTATGCAGGCTCTCTACCGCACTATTTTGTGTTTTGTACGTAGCGTGGTTATGGGTATATAGGGTGCGTAACATGTGTCGCCGTGTGTACAATTAGGTTTACTTACTAGGAAGATAGATAAACAGGTACCTAGTAAGCCGGTTCAGAATAGATTTGCGGCTGTAGTATGCCAGCGTGATATAGCGCTTTTGTCTCTTTCTACTTGCGCGCGAAGCCGCGAACGAACGAGATAAAAGGCGCGTTATAGCCTGATCGCGCGCATCATGCTATGGCTATGGCCGCTGCACGGCTAGCATGCCACCCACGATAAGGCGACAAAACGAAAAAAAAATACGTGCGTGCTCTTTTTGGCATACATTTGTATCGTTTTCTCGGGGGTGGCATGGGAGGCCTACAGCAAATTTTTCTTATGCGTCTTGCGTGACGACTAAGGGATTGGTTTCTTATACCTATAGTGCTTTATTGCCTGTCAACACATATGACTCGTCTTCGTTCAATTGGTTGTTTTAACTCTTCTTCACTGAACCATGTATGTAAGTAGGACTTAAGCTAAAACTAGCAACTTTTAGTGGGACCATCCATACTACAATTAACACCGAGCGACGTGTGGCTAAACTTTGCGGGGCCTTTTCAGAATAATCCTATTAAATGAGGATTTTGAACGAACTCTCAGCTAAACTAACTAAAGTCAAGCGTAGTGGTTTACATAGTTATTTGCCTAGTATAAATAACCTAGGTACCTACTAATTAGGTATCTACCTGACAGACAAAGCTTGGGTTTCTTCGAGACATCTCTTTTCTGATAATAATTTGGTTGATAACGTGTTTCAGAACCAGTTCCTAGAGTAAAACTGCCGCGGTTTGACTTTGGTCCCGTCTTCCGCTGCACCCACCACCTGGGGCGTCGAATTCAATGTTATTTTCATTCTTGGAGGTCGGATACAAACTGGAACTTGAGTGAGTACCTAACTTCATTATTTATTGTACTTTGATTTTATTCTACTTTGTGGATGCTCCATTTCAGCCATCTTAATTGGATCTAAATCAGAAAGTAACTATAAGTACCTACCTACTTAATTGTTCCTCTGTCAGGCGAGACCTGACCTGCCGATTATTATGAACTTCGGTATGTAGATATTAAGCCTATGACACGGTGAAGGTAGGACTAGGAAATCAATGAAAACCGTCGAAGAAACTAAACTAAAAGTTAAAGTTTAAATATAAACATTTATCTTATAGTTCGGGCGGCGGTGACGAAGTCATATACCAATCGAGCTCATGAATAAAACAGTTTTCATGCAATAGTTTACTATTAGGAGATGCGAAAAAACTTGGTCGGCCGACCCCTATCCTGGTGGGTTTTGCGCAGGAGGGTGACTAGTAACCTCTCTGAGACGACACTAATTACCCATCGAGCTCATGGACAAAATTATGCTTATCCGATTGGTTTTAGTTAGTGTAACGAAGTACACTCGGTCGTCCGCCGGATATCCTGGCAGGTGATGCTGGCCAACCAAAAATGGTGGTCAAATTTTGGAGTACTTCTCACCCATCGAGCTCATGGATGAAATGTATGCCAAATCAGAGGTTAGACCTTCACCTTCAATATTTCATCGGTCGTCCTGGCTGAAGTAAATGAAACAACGTCCGATTCCAAGAGCAGTCACAGTTTAATGGCCGAGAAACATGATATACAAATACCTTCATAATTCTTACATTATAAAATATTATTAACTAAATGCCCACATAACACCTCCCCTCTTATTTAACACATCGTATAACAACACCATACTAACATTAATAATCTTTCGATAAACAACAACAAAATACAGAACAATTGTCTCGCAATAGGTAACCCTTATTTTACATCATGATACGTTTACAATACGACTAGTGAGTTCAATACTTTAAACTTAATTAGTTGTTTGATATACATACTTAATTATAACATTATTGGGCTTACTATACATGTAGTACACCTTAACTAATTAGGTGCCAACAAATCTCACTTACTTAGGTATAGGTACCTCAAATGACAACATAATAGTATGGTTGAACAAACTTATCTAATCTATATCTACGCCAAAATAATTAGGCCGTTTCCTAACCCGTGTGCTGCGGCGCAACACCGGCTGGGCGGGCGATAGGTCAATCGTCTGCTCCGAGTTGGTCGCGAACGGCCTTCCCGGAGACGACGTTCGTGCGACCCTCGCGGCTGACGGCGACCCCGCGCGCTCCCCCAACCCCACGCGCTGTTGTTCATGCTGCGCGCCGCTAGGTGCCACTACTGGGTGCACCCTTGGTGTCGCCGTACTGGGGTCACTCGGATATACTAAATACGACTTCTTTTTTGGATTAGTACGATCAGGTGATAATTCGGTATGTACACCTACTCTAATAAATCGAGATCTCATTTGGTCGACATGTCTATGAATAACAGAGTTTTGGTCTGTAGTTATTATTTTGTAATCCGTTTCACCAAATCTACTATCTACCCTTCCCCCAAGCCATTTAGTAATACCTCCTCTATACGTACGATACCAAACCAAATCCCCCGGAGCAAAGTACCGTTTGACACCTCGCGAAGCCCTTTCTTTCTGTATCTGCCTCTTACGCTGCACAGTGTCAATATTTCCTTTTACCCGCTCTGGTTTGAGACAGTCAAGGCGTATACGTAAAGTGCGCCCCTGCAACAACTTGGCTGGACTCACCCCTGTAGTACAATGGTTAGTATTGCGATATATAAGTAAGTACCTATTCAGGGCCGTATCGACGTCTAAATTTTGAATCATTGCTTTTTTTATAATTCGTTTACAAATTTTTACAGCGTTCTCTGCCGCTCCATTCGACGACGGATGGTACGGTGCCGAAAATAGGTGTTCCACCCTATTATTTGTTAGAAAAGTAGCAAATTCATCACTTGAGAAAGGTGGACCATTATCGGACACTACTTGTTTAGGTATTCCGAATCTCGCCCATACTTCTCTCAGCTTACAAATTACAAATCGAGCTGTAGTTGATGTCATTTTACTTATCTCAATCCACTTCGAGTAAGCATCGATCATGACTAAATAAGTTACTCCTCCAATAGGCCCGAGTAAATCTAAATGCAAGCGGGCCCAAGGCCTTTCTGCACAGGCCCAGGCACGTGGCGCCTCTCGGTCCGGTGCGTCGGCCACGCGCGCGCATACCTCACAGGCGCGGCACACCGCCTCCAGTGCCTCGTCCACGCCGGCCCACCAAACATAGCTGCGCGCTAGCTGTTTCGTTTTGGTGATGCCCATGTGCGCGTCGTGCAGCTCGCGCAGGACCCTCTCCGTGCACGACCGAGGCACGACGACCCTGTGGCCCCACATAACGCAGCCTAACTCCTCGTACAGTTCCTGTCTTCTATTGAAATACGGTTTCAACTCTTTGCAATCCACCTCCGTAGGCCATCCATCTCTAATAAAACTCAATATCTTACCTAACAACGGGTCGTTTGATGTTTCTAATTTTAATTTGTTATAGTCTAACAGTAAGGCCTCGGAAGCGAAGTGCAAGTAAGTTTGTTCCGGACAATCTTGGCCCTCGCTTTCTAACCTACTCTCTTTATGCGACGAGATCATTCGTGATAACGCATCTGCGACATTTTTATCTGAACTAACATATTCTATCTCGAAGTCGTAAGCCGTGAGTATCAACGCCCATCGTTGCAGTCTACTCGCAGCCATATTGGGAATACCTCTATGTGGACCAAAAATTGTAACCAATGGTTTATGGTCTGTACGTAATATGAAATGCCTTCCGTACAAGTATTGATGATACTTCTTAACCGCAAAAATAATAGCGAGCGCCTCCTTATGGATCTGACTATAATTGAGCTCTGCGGCGCTCAGTGCACGTGACGCGAACATCAGCGGCCTCTCACAGCCCTCACCGTCGCGCTGCGCCAGCACGGCGCCGAGCCCGTGCGCGCTGGCGTCGCATGTCAGTACCAACTCCTCCGTTGGCGAGTAGTGACACAGCGCCGCCGCACTGCTTAGTCGCCTCTTAACCTCCACGAAGGCCCGCTGTTGCCGCTCCCCCCATGACCAGGGAGTTTCTTTTTTGAATAATTGATATAAGGGATGCAAATACGTGCTTAAATCTTTAATAAAACGACTGTAAAAATTTATCATCCCTATAAAAGATCTCAACTCCGATACATCTTTCGGCTTACACATTTCTAAAATCGGCTTTATTTTGTCGCTATCCGCATTTATACCGTTTTTGTCGATTATGTAACCGAGATAATTTACTTTATTCACAAAAAAATCACATTTTTCTTTCCGAAGTTTCAATCCGAATTCTTTTAATCTACTTAAAACTTTATCCAATGTTTGCAAATGATTTTGTTTGGTGTCTGTGGCTACTAAAACATCGTCTAGGAAAGTGACTACACCCGTAATACCTGAGAACAGACTCGACATAATTCGTTGAAAAATACCGGGACTAGATGACAAACCAAACACCAGTCTGTTGTACATAAAAAGCCCTCGATGCGTATTAACCACTGTATACTGTTTTGTGTCGTCCAGTTCGATCTGGTTGTAGGCTTGAGAAAGATCAATTTTGCTGAAAAATCGACAGCCGCCTAGCTGCGCAAACAAATCGTCTATCTTAGGTACAGGATATTTGTCGACCAATAAGACTCGATTTAATGTTACCTTGTAATCTGCGCAAATCCGAATGGCCCCGTTAGGCTTATTAACAATAACCAAGGGTGTAGCCCACTCGGACGAGTCAACGGGCTCAATGACACCTGCGCGCAGCATAGCGTCGAGTTCGGCATCGACGCGGTCGCGCAGCGCGTACGGTAGGGGGCGCGCGCGACAGTACACCGGCACCGCGTCCGGCCGCACGAGTAGCCGCGCCTTGCCGCCGGTGTAGCGCCCCAACCCACCGTCAAACAATTCACCATATCTGCAATACAAATCGTTAATTCCTTTAAAATCATTCGACTCTTTAACATTTAAGGAATTTACATAAAATTTAGGCACTTCTATTTCTAACTCGGATAACCATTGTCTACCCAGCAAAGTCGTAGATCCCCTTTGTATAACATATAAATCTAAGATTTTACTTTGTTGTTGATGAGAAACTTTTACCTCGCAATACCCCAATGGTTTGATCTTAGTGCCGTCATAAAAGCTGAGAGCCAATTCGCATTTCACAATGGGCAAATGACTAAACATTTTGTCATATGTTTGTTTACTAATACATGATAAAGCGGAACCTGTATCAATTTCCATCAATAAGTCCCTATTTTCAACAAGTAAACACATGCTCACCGGTTTGTACTGCGACAGTGACATTTGCATCACTGGTTCCTCGTCCATGTCCTCATACAACTCATCATACCCATCATCCGGGTTCTGACTCGCCTCGTCTTGCGAATTTTCCAAATAATGCGCCTGCGCGGCCGTACCGCCGCCCCGGCGACCACCGCGTGCCCAGCCGCCGCGTCTACCGCGCGACCTGGATCCGCCTCCGCCATGTCCGGCCCTGCCAGCCGGCTCCGCTGACAAACAAACCCGCCGCAAGTGGCCAATCACCCCGCACTTGCTACAGGTATAGCTACGAAATTTACATTCGTAAGCCAGATGATCGCGCCCCCCGCACGACCCGCAGATATCATAAACCTTCGGCTGACTGGTGCGACCCGCACCTCCGTCGCCTCCTCCTGGTCTTGAGTTTCGGACGCGGTTCGTACGCATCGCATGAAGTCCGTTCCCGCTATCGTTAAACTGCCCTCTTGCCGATGACGCCCCCTCGCTTTGTTCCACTAACGCCGCATCGCGCTCCGCCGCTTCTAACGAACATGCTAACGTCACCGCTTTTTCATACGATAACAACTTTTCTTCGGCAAAAAGCCGTTGGCGAATGATGTCACTACGAATACCGCAAACTATTTGATCTCTCAAATTGTCTTCTAATACTGTCCCAAACTCACAGTCCTTCGCTAATTTCTTCAATACCGCAATATAGTCCCCGATTGGTTCACTGTGTAACTGCCGACGCTGTCTAAATGTCTAAATTTATATCGTTCGGCCATGACCGACGGTTTCGGTTGCAGGTGATTACGCAACAAGTCAACCGCCGCCGAATAACCTAAATCTTTTGGTTTCTTGGGACTTGCGAGCGTAGACAAAAGTTCGTATGCACTTTCCCCGATCACCGAAATTAGGATAGGTAACTTCACTTCGTCTTTTACACTATTTGCTAGGAAATACATTTCTAATCGTTCAACGTACGACGTCCAATTTCCTGACGGTACGTCGAACTCGCATAATTTCCCGACCGACATTGTCCACAACTTTTGCTGTTCTTTTCCTGTATTTTCACAGCTTTCCACTTTGCACGCGCCTGAATCCATCCCATCCTCGTCGCCACTGAAGTAAATGAAACAACGTCCGATTCCAAGAGCAGTCACAGTTTAATGGCCGAGAAACATGATATACAAATACCTTCATAATTCTTACATTATAAAATATTATTAACTAAATGCCCACATAACACTGGCCAAAGCCTGGTGGTTTCTGGCATGTCCGTATGCCCAGCGGGGCCCTCGGCCCTGGGGCTTTGAAACCTAGCTAATCATTTAGTGCTCATTTAGTGCTCTCTGAATATGTATTGCTTATATTTAGTGCTTCTAAGATAACGGAGTTATATCAAATCTAAGCTAGCGTCCGCCCAGCGGGGCCCTCCTTTATTATGGACATAAATGATTAAAATCTTACATCAATATTTAGTGCTCTGAATTCCTATTAAAACTGTATCAAAAGATTTGATCTAGCTGGTTTGGTTTAAAAGTTATAGCATTTTTAAGTTTTTAATTTCCAGCGGGGCCCTCTCTTGATTGACTATATAAGTCGCTGTAATTAATGTCGCCATTTAGTGCTTGATGCCAGGTATCGGTCTGAATAGTTAATTTACACATTCTGCTTCTAATAAACCTGGAAAATGCAATAATATATCGCAATTTTGATTCATATTAATTGACATTTCGTGGACAGTCGGCATCAGAAGTATACGAGAGCTTTACTATTTTTACTAGTCCGCCTAAAATTGTGCACCCGTATTTCTGGTACATTGTCTACATCTACGTCGTATTTTAGTCCTGGTGACTCTTGACGTGATATTATCAATTATTCGCTGCCGTATTACTTCTACTAGTACCAAAACGTCCATGAAAGTGCGCGTGTGTGTAGGTAAGTACTTATTAATAATAAGATAATAATAATCCTGATAATATAATACCTACTACAAAGGTTTGTCTGATTGTTGGCGTATCACACTATGTCTATGTGTAAGTGTATGGACACACCTGCTGAACGTTCGACGCCGAACGTTCGATTGAATACGCGTGCAACGCTTTTCCCTATACCTGCGACACACCATTACGCACCATATTTCCTTGTAGACACGTATTCAACCGGCATTCGGCAACCGGAACGTTCCGCAGGTGTGTCCCTACATTTATACTATCGGACCGATTTTGATAAAACTTTGTGTCTGAAAGCTTAGACCGTAGCGCCCTCTAGCGATCCCCTAGGAAACCACGGACAAGTAAAGCCCTCATCTACTTCTGATGCCGACTGTCCACGAAATGTCATTTTATATGAATCAATGTTGCGAGATATTATTGCATTTTCCAGGTTTATTAGAAGCAGAATGTGTAAATTAACTATTCAGACAGATACCTGGCATCAAGCACTAAATGGCGACATTAATTTCAGCAACTTATATAGTCAAACAAGAGAGGGCCCCGCTGGAAATTATAAACTTAAAAATGCAATAACTTTTAAACCAAACCAGCTAGATCAAATCTTTTGATACAGTTTTAATAGGAATTCAGAGCACTAAATATTGATGTAACATTTTAATCATTTTTGTCCATAATAAAGGAGGGCCCCGCTGGGCGGACGCTAGCTTAGATTTGATATAACTCCGTTATCTTTGAAGCACTAAATATAAGCCATACATATTCAGAGAGCACTAAATGAGCACTAAATGATTAGCTAGGTTTCAAAGCCCTAAGGCCGAGGGCCCCGCTGGGCATACGGACATGTTTCTGGCGGCCAACCAGATTTATCTGTCAAAGTAAGATCATGCGTTTCCACGTTCATCCAAATAAATACATTATTAACGTGATATATGCAGTTCTTTTAGCATGAACGTAAACGGTTCTATGGTTTAAAAGAACTTATTACAAAAAAAACCTAAAAATAAAAAAAATTGTCGATACGCGGCGATTTAAAAAAAAATAATCGTATCTATATGTATCGTACCTATCAGAGTAGATACGAACTCAATAACAATAAATTTTTGTTAAGTTTGAAGCGAAGTATCTACTCAAATAGGTCCCTACAAGCATAATAAAAATATTTTTACTGATTTTAATGGGACTTCCCAGAGGTGGGACGTACTGGCTTTTGATATTTATCGACTCATGTATGGAAGAGTTCTCTTTTTTATTTTTTTACAACATTGTCTAATCAAAACGATTCTAAGAATTAGACTGAATCATTTAGTGCCTGCCATTCGTACCTACTATTATTAAGTATCGCTAACAATACAATAAAAGTTGATGCAATTAAAAGAAAAACCTGTTTTGCTGAATGCAGTAGACCATGTTTTATTTATGGATGCGTTAGACTCGTAAATAAATGCAAATGCATTCTTTATATTGGAGCGAAACGAATCCAACAGATGCCATTTTCGGTACTGCCGCTCTTCCATGATTTAAGTAGATAGCAATTATGCTATGCTAAAATCATCTCTCTAAAGAGTAACAAAACACTCTAGCTCCAGACCATCAAACTGAACAACTTTCACTATGGAGCCAAAATAGAGAAAAAATAAAGAAAATCTGCTGAGTCTGAGTACTGCAGTTCTGTATGAAACAGAATATTTTTTTTCTCTATTACGACGCTGGCTCTGCAGTGAAAGTTGTTCAGTTTGATGGTCTGAAGCACCTCCTTAAGTATTATTTACTAGGGTGTTTTGTCACACCCGTATATTATAGAGACAGGGTTTTTCATCTTCTACCGGTTTTTAAGGGGATGATCAGATGATGAAACTGAAGAACTTGTTCTATGATACCAACATCGAAAAAAACTGCTGTTCCGTAGATTTGGGTCGAGTAGGTTTGCAATTTTGTATGTAGCAGCTGATTTTTTTTCGCGATTTCGTCATTGTTCCCGTAGAGAAAGTTGTTCAGTTTGATGGTCTCTTGATCAGACCGTCAAACTGAACAACTTCTCTATGGCATCAACATCGAAATCGCGAAAAAAATATCTGTTGCTCCATACAAAACTGCAAACCTACTCGAGCAAAATGTATGGGACAGCTGTTTTTTTTCGCGATTCCGATGTTCGTTCCAAAGAGAAAGTTGTTCAGTTTGACGGTCTGGTTAAAAAAGTGTCAGCATACTAAGAAGGACCCTCTATTCTATATAATGTATACAACATATATAGCACAACATAGAAAGCTAGTGAGAAAACACTGGGTGGCCACTTACCAGGCTACTTGAGGTGTCTACACAACCTGCGTCCGTCGCTGTCTAGGCTGAAGAGTTCTATGTAGACACGGTACCCTTCGATATATGCATTCTTGTACTAATCTTGTAAAATCCCCGTAAGAAAACTGTTTGAATGGGTAGGTATACTAGTTATATCATGTGGTGTATCACCGTTATATATTTGAGATCTAATCGCCGATTAGTAATCACCAATTTATAATCCTATCTCTTTTGTGCAAGTGCCTTGACTTCCTGTTACCACATGGCTCCACTAAAGTTATCCTCGAAATAAGGGGTGAGGTGTGAAGTTAGTGAAAGAGAGCCAAGGGAGTGGCTATTCTGTATGTAAACTTAAATGCGCTACTTCAGAACATCAAACTGGACAACTTTTACTACGCTACCAACATTGAAATGGCGATAAAAAAATCAGCTGTTCCA
Source organism: Agonopterix heracliana (assembly GCA_963693445.1). Classification (NCBI taxonomy): domain Eukaryota; kingdom Metazoa; phylum Arthropoda; class Insecta; order Lepidoptera; family Depressariidae; genus Agonopterix; species Agonopterix heracliana. The sequence goes on from OY856312.1 coordinate 21,221,713, forward strand.
TGTTACTTGGGTCTATAGTAGCTATTGACATTTTCTATGGAACAACCAATCTTATTTTCGCGATTTCAATATTGTTCCTATACATATACAGGCTCCTTCTTAATATGCTGACAGTTTTTTAAGGGGATGTCCAGACCATCAAACTGAACACTTTCTCTATATGACCAATATGGGAATCGAGAAAAAAAAATCTGCTGCTCCATACAAAACTGCAAACCAACTCGAGCCAAATGTATGGGACAGCAGATTTTTTTTTCGCGATTTCGATTTTGGTCCCATAGAGAAAGTGTTCAGTTTGATGGTCTGGACATCCCCTTAAAAAACAGTGTAAAATGTGTCAGCATATTATGTAGGACCCTGTATACTACTTCCCGTTATAAAGTTTCGTCAGTTTGATTTGAACGCATTTAACTTTACACCCTGGAGTGCGATTTTTGAATCTCATTCGGTGAGCTCAGCTGTTGAAAATGTCAAAATTACTACGGAGATACGCATCTTTTTACTGATGATTTGACTTTCAAAAATCGCTCTCCTGTAGTATGATTTTTGAAAGAAAACTCAGCAGTAGAAAGATGCATATCTCCATAGTTATTTTGACATTTTCAACTGCTGAGCTCACCGAATGAGATTCAAAAATCGCACTCCTGTATATTATTTATTCTGTGAGGTCAAACCATGCACCATTGAACGTCATAAATCACGCGTAACCTTTTGATTGTTTTATCTATTATTTCCACGGAAGGCGTGCCCGATTCGTTCGCTAAAAATAATGGCGAACTATCACCGTCGGGCTATTAATCAACGGAGCCCCACCATCGCCGCGGGCACGACTAATTGCAATATGAAGGTGGATAGCAGTTGGCGAAAAATTATAGTGGTGACTTTGATACCCTATCTGAAGTGATTGCTATTTTTAATAAAAAGAATCATCCTGCTCGCCACATTCATTGCAAATATGGCTTTAGGACAAATTATAAATGCGAATACTAAGTGAATTAAGAGAATTTTATTCCGAGAGCGAAAATGCGCGCTGCATACAAACGTACTATGGTGATATTTTCAATACTAACCAATTAAAGTCAATGAAATTTTGCTGAAACAATCTAGAAACAAATCTCTATGCTCGTATGGAGTCAGATTTTCGTTAAAATATACTGTTTCAATGCTAGGATTAATTTAAGATTTGTATGGAAATCTTTGAGGCACTGTAACTTGAAAACTATATTTCAACGAAAATCTGACTCCATACAAGCATAGAAATTTGTTTCTAGATTGTTTCTGCAAAATTTCATTGACTTAAATTGGTTAGTATTGAAAATAACACCATAGTACGTTTGTATGGAGCGCGCTCCAAATAATATTCTTTCAGTCTGAAGAGAACCTCCCCTCGTGACGTAAGTGCTGAACCCCCGATATGTTCCGGCGCACCCCGGGCTATGACTACGGTAGCAAGTCCAATGCCTTGGCAAAAAGTCTCAAAATTATATTTGAATTATAATTACTTTGATACAGTGATCCAAGTAATAATGATGCAATATGCAATGTATCTTGACTGGCAAATAATTATTACTATTACCTACTAATACAAATAATAAATTTATTTTATACTTTTCGATTTCATACATTTAGTGTAAAGTGTGTCGTATTCTATTCGTAGAAATCACATATTATATTACCGTGTGAAAAGAGCACCTTTCGTGTTCGTTGTAGATTCATGAAAACCGGTGATTTTTCCCTATACTTCAGCTAACGCTGTGAATACCTAGAAGACCTAGGTTAGGTACAATTAGGCTTCGATCAAAATAATTTTATTTTGGTGTTTTTATAACTGTAGTCTGTTTTATGTGCCTAATAAATAAATAAATAACGTTTAGTATTGTTCAGACTAAGAATAGATATCAAGCCGTTCTTCCTAATTGTTGAGTTTGGATTCTTCATTATTTTGATGTCTTTTGGTGTAGTGATAAAATTGATATTGGTTTAACATCAAGGAATAGAAAAAAATTACACTTCAAAATAGCGTTTTCCTGCGCCCGTGGCATGGCAGATACCTCGATAAACTATCTCGAATACTAACTCTTTCGTTCGCGCGCAAAAAGAAAGAGAGCTAGGGCGCGATAGCGCTTTATCGCGCTATCATGCCGTGGGCGCTCTAAAACACTTTTATCGATATGAAATCGATCTTGATTCTATGACTTCCAACATCAGAACAACATGGTTTGTTACTTAATGCTTTGATAGTTTTCAGAGGGCCTAACTAGCATGATGCATGCGAAAAGGCTCTGACGGGCCTCTTGGATGTGCGCAAACTGAAAGAGAGCCAAGGCACGACAGCGCTATATCGCGCTACCATGCTAGACCATCCAGAATTCTAATTCTCCTCTCGACATTTCACAAACAGGAAAACTGTTTCATTGATTGAAAACTAATCAAACATTTTAATAGAGTTGCAGTAAATTGGAAACGGAAACAATTTTCATTTGTTTTATAGTTAACATTGAAAACAACAATTATGTTCGTTCCAATAAATTGGTAAATTTAAGATCTCAACGGTGGCAATTTCACGTTCGAGTCACGATAAGTCGATCAACCTTTTGCCCACTAAAACAAATCATAAGAAACATTGCAAAGGGAAGTAAATATTATCTACAGTAAACCACGATTAAATCTTAAAATCTTTAATCTGCGGTTCGTCCAATGACCGACCACACTGCCACCGGTGATTGTTGACATTCGCCGGCCGGAAGCTTTTAGCGCGGGTATTATGTGGATGAGGGTCGGTAGGATGTGGCGTCGATCGATTCGTTCGTCACTTTTTGTGGTGGTGCTATACTTCGAACGATTCTAGACTGTTTATTTTACGAATGTCCGTATGCCCAGAGGTGCTATTGTGGCGATCACAAAAGATCTACATAAGGTCGAAGTGATACTAGTCTGGAGTAGACTCGAATAGCCGCTTTACACAAAAAAAAAAAACAAAAAAAAATGCCCAGCGGGGCCCTCGGTCCTAGGGCTTTGAAACCTAGCTAATCATTTAGTGCTCATTTAGTGCTCTCTGAATATGTATGGCATATATTTAGTGCTTCAAAGATAACGGAGTTATATCAAATCTAAGCTAGTGTCCGCCCAGCGGGGCCCTCCTTTATTATGGACAAAAATGATTAAAATGTAGTGTCCGCCCAGCGGGGCCCTCCTTTATTATGGACAAAAATGATTAAAATGTTAAATCAATATTAGTGCTCTGAATTCCTATTAAAACTGTATCAAAAGATTTTATCTAGCTGGTTTGGTTTAAAAGTTATAGCATTTTTAAGTTTTTAATTTCCAGCGGGGCCCTCTCCTGTTTGACTATATAAGTCGCTGTAATGAATGTCGTTATTTATAGTGCTTGATGCCAGGTATCGGTCTGTATAGTTAATTTACACATTCTGCTTCTAATAAACCTGGAAAATGCAATAATATATCGCAATTTTGATTCATATTAATTGACATTTCGTGGACAGTCGGCATCAGAAGTATACGAGAGCTTTACTATTTTAACTAGTCCGCCTAAAATTGTGCACCCGTATTTCTGGTACATTGTCTACAATCTACGTCGTATTTTAGTCCTGGTGACACTTGATGTGATAATATCAATTATTCGCTGCCGTATGACTTCTACTAGTACCAACACGTTCATGAAAGTGCGTGTGTGTGTAGGTAAGTACTTATTATCTATCTATTATTATAATATAATACCACTACAAAGGTGTGTCTGATTGTTGGCGTATCACACATGTCCGTGTCCTTTGAGGGACCACATTCGACTTTTGAGTTTCTGAATGCGTCTGGCTTTAGTAAAAGTTCTCAAACAATTGTAAATCTAGTCTCTAGTTTGTAAAAGTAAACACTCAAAAGTTACAATCAGTTTAAGGTGGTCCCTCAATCGTGACTGGTAGACGGCCATATCTTATAATCCAATAAAGATTTACAAGAACTATAAATGACTACTCTTAGTAAAGAATTTGTAAAAATGAAATTACGAAACATTAGCACCGACCGATCACGGATTAAAAAAAAATTCAATATATATAATGTGGTCCCTCAATCGACCACGTTCGTTTGTCGTAGTCGGGAGCACACTGGAATTTTGAATCTTTGGTTCGAATCTAGCTTTAGTACAAGTTCTTAAGGGTCGGCACTACCCTGATCGGGCCAAACAGGGTTCGGCGTTCCGACTTTTAAGGATAGTAAATAGCTATATTTCGAAACAAAATTAATACCATCGCTTCTTTAAAAGATGAAGTACAAGATGAACAAAAAAAAATTCAGTAAAATTTCATAGTTACATCAGAAAGTAATCGAGAATTTCATGAAAAACTCTAGAATAGCACTGCCGCGTTCCGAGTCCTGTGATTTAGTTAAACAAAATAAAACAACAAAATATATTTCAAATCAATGGCAAAACATCAAAGAACACTTTAAACAAATCAGTTTTTCGATACGACTTCTAGTTTTTTTGCAATTTGTTACCAAAAATCACATATTTTTTTGGACGTTTCCTTCATACAAATTACTATGGGACGTCAATCGTTCGAAATCATTGCGAATAGACCGGTGACCGGCAACACCCAACCCTGTCTTAGAAGATTAATGCACAGATCCATTTTGTAGCTAAGGTCGCAAAGTAACTTATAATAAACAGGGCAAGTGGGTGTCGTGCCACATGCAGTGTAAGGTTCCGTAGTTGCCCGTCACTATATGTGGACTTAGAAGTACATTTTATAAATTGGTCGACTATTACACGTTAATTTTTGTCCCCATTATTATAACAGAATAATTATAAGTTTAGTAGGTACTAGCAAACTTACGATTGATAATCTGTTATCATCATCATCACCGTCAGATAATTGTCATACAGGATGAATTTGATATCATTAGCATCCTTTTAAACTAAGAGTCTACCCATCAAACTGAACAACTTTTAATATGGGAGCAAACCGATCGGAGCAATAAAAAAATGATGTTCCATGTAAACTGCGGTGCCTACTCGATTCAAATGTATGCAACAGCAGATTTTTTTTGATCCGATCGGTTTGCTCCCGTAACAAAAGTTGTTCAGTTTGATGGGTAGACTTTTAGTTTAAAAGGATGCTAATAATATCAATTTCACCCTGTACATAAGTATGGAATAAGAGTGAATTCTGTGCCGCAGCAGTAACTCAAACGATTGCCTTCAAAAGACATTTGCACGACAGAATTTTGCGCGACACAAGACAACACAAAGGTATTTCACAAAAGTTACTTTCCGGGCACTGTTTGGTAGTTTTTGGTTATTTTGGTAGTTTTGGTAATTAATGGTAGTTTTTGGTTCTTTCAGTAATTTTTGGTATTTTTCGTAGTTTTTGGTTATTTTGGTAGATTTTCGTACTTTTTGGTAGATTATTGTTATTTCGGTAATTTTTCGTATTTTTTGGTAGTTTATGGTTATTTTGGTACTTTTTCGTACTTTTTGGTAGTTTATGGTTATTTCGGTACTTTTTGTTTTGGTTCATTTCATTTCATTTATTTACCTTAAATTGTAGGTAGATACATAAGTTTGAGATGGTAAGTACAGAGTATTAGTCACACTACAATATATATATATACACTACAAAAAACTACCAATCAGTGCCCTTTGTAAGTAAAATTTTAGTTTTTAAAATAACTTTGTGCAATTCTTTTGTGTTCTTTTGTCGCGCAATGTCCTTCAGCTTGACCACTTTTTTCAGAGAATCTACCAAAATCTACCAAGTCCTGTTTCAAATTCTACCAAATAATATTTGTTGTTCCAGATGGTTAAAATTTAATATAAAACTCGTGTTTGAACAACATTTTATTATAAATTTTATTGAACGCTCATGTCATGATGTTATTTGGGTAGATCAACTATTTTTGGTCCTCACAGTACTGTTTAAAAAAAAGTTTTTATTCCTTTTTTCTTGACATTCATTAATGTTGAAAGATGAATATTGTATCTAATGATATGATTCTTCTACACACATGCACATTGTACCATTTGTGTTGAACTACTAGAAGTTTTTAGCGGTTGTCCGATAGACCAAAAAGCGCGGGGACAACGAAATAAAGCGTCCATCGGACAACCGCCAAATTTCAAGTTAAATTCAAGTAATTTTGCAAAACCGTGTATGCATTTAATAAATGCAATCCTTAGTTATTCAACAAACATTAATTTTTGGGGCAAGCAAAACCTGAGCTTAGCCTGAGCATGAACATTGAAAAAATTTTATGCAGATGACTGGGACTAGGTATGGACAAAAAATAGTTGATCTACCCATTTCCGCATTTTTGTATAATTTTTATTGGTTTTCATCACTTTGTAACATGGATGCTTCAATTTTCCAATAAATCCGAATAAATATTAAATTGGGTTGTCCCTATGCAAGTTTAAATTTAGTACTGTTTTCTGCGTTAGTCTGGTTCACTGTTCTCTAAAATTGCTATTTTAATCATTTTAGCGGCATTTTGCACGAATTTCAATGTTGGCACTCCCGAATTTACAAGCTCGAGGAAGGGGAGGGGGGAGAGGGGGGGGGGGGGGGCTCTAAAGGTGACTTTTTTCAGATTTTTACGTTTTATCGCAAAGTTTTGTAGAGACAAATTAAATTGGATAAAATTTTCTACAAAACAAGTTCTTTGCACTTTTGTCATAGGACTTAACCTTTGAGGGTTACAAGGCCGAGAAAGTAACAGCATTTCAAAAATTATGAAATTTGTATGTATGAATGTTGTAAATCAAAACAAAATGATTTCATATTCTTAATCAGCGACCCCTAAAACCGCCGGATACAATTTTTTTTGTCGGTTTGGTGAACCATTAAAAGCTGCTTTGGCGTTTGAAATTTCCATGGCAGCCATCTTGGATTTCGATATTTTGGATTTTTTTTACCGCCAACCAATTCTGACTAGGGTCTTCTATGTTATTTGTTTGAGGTCCATAACCATATCTGTCATAGTTTACGCGGGCCGTTGAATCCGTCAGGAGTCAATCTTCTGAGGAAGTCCAAATATTATTTTTACCACCCGGGCATCCTTATTAACGATCCACAGATCTCAGATCATAATTTTTGTAATGCCGTTACTTTCTGACAAAAGTGCACAGAACTTGTCGATAAAACTTATAAATTCCGAGAAATACGCGAAAAACTGAAAAAGTCACCTTTAGAGCCCCCCTTAGTCCTCCTTAGTCCTTCCTTGAACTCGCAAAATTGGGAGTTCCAACATCGAAATTCGTGTTCAGCAGGTCCGAATTAGTAAAAAAAAACCACATTTGGCTAAGTGTTACCCAAAATGCCTCTAGAATTTAAAACCGTCTAAAAGTGAACCAGTCATTAAAGCTTTACTAGAAGTTCCGGAAAACTTGCTAACCCTGCAATGGATGTTTTTTTTTGTTTAATTGTTTTACAGCCATTTGTATTGCCAGCTTAGATTTTTTTTAGCCTGAATTCTTGCATTTTTGATAAAATTTTCGAATACCGAATTTCTATTCTACTAAAATCTACTAAAGAATTTCCCACTACTAAATTATCGTTCTATTTGCCCAAAATCCACCAATAAAGTAGAAATCTACTAAAAGTGGTCACACTGATGTCCTTTTGCGCAAATGTTTTTGAAGGCAATCGCTCCAGTTACTGCTGCAAAATTAACTTTTATTCCGTGCTAAAAAAATATCTGACGATGATGATGATGATAAAAGATTAAAAACCCTTAGTTTGCTAAAACCAATAATATTAAACTTAGGCCCGATTCGACCAAAGGCGACTAAATTTAATTCTTAGATTAAGTCGCTTGTTACTATAGAGTAAACTGATTTTGCGTTTTGCCAACCCTAATCTAAATGAAATGTCAATATCACATAATTCAAAAAATTATAATAAAAATAAACCTAACTAATTAAAACTGTATAACCTCACATTGCAATAAGTACGGATACAACGACCTCTTTCTTTAGGTGAATTATACATTCGTTCTTTTAGTACGGGGTGTGTAAACAACAAAAGTAAAATTGCTTCTTGTTTAGTTACTCTTCTATAAATCTAAGTTTGGTCGAATCCGGCCTTATAATAATAAAATTATTCTGTTATGTTTCAGTTTGCTCTGTTATAATAATTTTAAGTTTTTTTAAGCCTTAGTAATACTGTATATATGGTTGGGACCCACCAGGGGTGATCTTTGATCAGTCACATTTTGGGTCCATCACGGTACCTACTGTACTGTTACTGTAAATGTCGATTTCGACGTACGGCCCTCAAATCCAGATGCTGCAGGTGCAGGAGTATTGCCACGTACGACCAAAAATTCAATATTAATTTGATGAGGTAAAATCTGCCTTCCGGGTAGTAGGTACCCTAAATTCGGTCGCACCTATGAACCTGTCAGGATAGGGTGCGGCCTACCAGACTTTTTAGGCCTTACTAATTGGCCTCTAGACCAACAGACTAGTCCGTCCTTTAATTCAACGAGGTAAAATGTTGTGTCACCAGGGTTTTCCTTCACACCAGTAAACGTGCCATGCCAGCCAAGCTGCGCCGCGGCCGACCAAGTTTTTTGCAAGTAACTTATTGCCAAATTTAGCTATAAAATTGATTTGTTCATTAATCTTATAAGATAGGGTTGAGTGTTGTCGGCCACCGGTCTTTTTCTTTTGACAGATATGTCAAACGGGCCGTAGGTAGTGCCGACCCTTAAACGATTGTAAATTCAGTCCCTAGTTTGTAAAAGCAGTCACTGAAAAGTTACAATATTGATTTAAGGTGGTCCCTCAGTTGAAACGTTTACCATTAACAAAATTCATTTTGTATTGCAGTTGGAAGATAAATGGGGAAAATTCACAGGTTAACCTTTAGTAAAAATATTTTACTAAAGATTACGTTACTAAACAGTATAAAAATATTACTTATCCGTTTTAGTAAAAATTAATAATTTAATTTTCTGTAAGAAATTGAAGACCAGGGTGACCACATAGTAGGGCTTTGTGTAGGAAAAGTAAAAAAAAAACTGTTTACTGATTATAATAATTTTAATCATTATTTTTAATGATGGCTTAGCAAATCAATAATATCACAAATAAACAAAGAAAATTACGATTTCGATAAACATCAACACCTAGACACAAGCTCTCATCTACTTCTGATGCCGACTGTCCACGAAATTTCATTCTATATGAATCAAAATTGCGATATATTATTGCATTTTCCAGGTTTATTAGAAGCAGAATGTGTAAATTAACTATATAGACCGATACCTGGCATCAAACACTAAATGGCGACATTCATTACAGCGACTTATATAGTCAAACAAGAGAGGGCCCCGCTGGAAATTAAAAACTTAAAAATGCTATAACTTATAAACCAAACCAGCTTTTTCAAATCTTTTGATACAGTTTTAATAGGAATTCAGAGCACTAAATATTTAATCATTTTTGTCCATAATAAAGGAGGGCCCCGCTGGGCGGACGCTAGCTTAGATTTGATATAACTCCGTTATCTTTGAAGCACTAAATATATGCCATACATATATTTAGAGAGCACTAAATGAGCACTAAATGATAAGCTAGGTTTCAAAGCTCTAGGGCCGAGGGCCCCGCTGGGCATACGGACAATACACCTAATACAAGAACGAGGTGCTCCTGTCGGCGCCCGTGTCTCTCGTGGTGCTGGTGATAGGGCCGAAGATCGAGGTGCTCCTGCCGGTGCCCGTGTCTCTCGTGGTGCTGGTGATAGGAGGGCCGAAGATCGAGGTGCTCCTGCCGGCGCCCGTCTCTCGTGGTGCTGGTGATGGGGCCGAAGATCGAGGTGCTCCTGCCGGCGCCCGTGTCTCTCGTGGTGCTGGTGATAGGGCCGAAGATCGAGGTGCTCCTGCCGGTACCCGTGTCTCTCGTGGTGCTGGTGCTATCAACAGCATCACGAGAGACACGGGTAATGGCCGAAGAACGAGGTGCTCCTGCCGGCGCCCGTCTCTCGTGGTGCTGGTGATAGGGCCGAAGATGGAGGTGCTCCTGCCGGCGCCCGTGTCTCTCGTGGTGCTGGTGATAGGGCCGAAGATCGAGGTGCTCCTGCCGGCGCCCGTCTCTCGTGGTGCTGGTGATGGGGCCGAAGATCGAGGTGCTCCTGCCGGCGCCCGTGTCTCTCGTGGTGCTGGTGATAGGGCCGAAGATCGAGGTGCTCCTGCCGGCGCCCGTCTCTCGTGGTGCTGGTGATGGGGCCGAAGATCGAGGTGCTCCTGCCGGCGCCCGTGTCTCTCGTGGTGCTGGTGATAGGGCCGAAGATCGAGGTGCTCCTGCCGGTACCCGTGTCTCTCGTGGTGCTGGTGCTATCAACAGCATCACGAGAGACACGGGTAATGGCCGAAGAACGAGGTGCTCCTGCCGGCGCCCGTGTCTATCGTGGTGCTGGTGATAGGGCCGAAGATCGAGGTGCTCCTGCCGGCGCCCGTGTCTCTCGTGGTGCTGGTGATAGGGCCGAAGAAGCAGGTGCTCCTGTCGGCGCCCGTGTCTCTCGTGGTGCTGGTGATAGGACCGAAGATCGAGGTGCTCCTGCCTGCGCCCGTGTCTCTCGTGGTGCTGGTGATAGGGCCGAAGAACCAGGTGCTCCTGCCGGCGCCCGTGTCTCTCGTGGTGCTGGTGATAGGGCCGAAGAAGCAGGTGCTCCTGTCGGCGCCCGTGTCTCACGTGGTGCTGGTGATAGGGCCGAAGAACGAGGTGCTCCTGCCGGCGCCCGTTCCTCTCGTGGTGCTCGTGATAGGGCCGAAGAACGAGGTGCTCCTGCCGGCGCCCGTATCTTTCTTTGTGCTGGTGATAGGGCCGAAGAACGAGGTGCTCCTGCCGGCGCCCGTTTCTCTCGTGGTGCTCGTGATAGGGCCGAAGAACGAGGTGCTCCTGCCAGCGCCCGTGTCTCTCGTGATAGGGCCGAAGAACGAGGTGCTCCTGTCGGCGCCCGTGTCTCTCGTGGTGCTGGTGATAGGGCCGAAGAACGAGGTGCTCCTGCCGGCGCCCGTTTCTCTCGTGGTGCTCGTGATAGGGCTGAAGAACGAGGTGCTCCTGCCAGCGCCCGTGTCTCTCGTGATAGGGCCGAAGAACGAGGTGCTCCTGTCGGCGCCCGTGTCTCTCGTGGTGCTGGTGATAGGGCCGATGAAGCAGGTGCTCCTGTTGGTCCCCAAAGTCTGTTTTTCCTGTTTACAATATTAATTTGGTATTAATACTTCGATGTTACTCTATGCACTTCAATTAAGATCAATCAAATTTATCACCCTAGGCTCTGAGTATAATCTATTGAACCATCATTTTATTAAAGTAAATGAGATTAGTCGTCAGCAGGCGTCGTTCACGACAGTTGTTGTTGTGACAAGTCTCAGAAGGTCAGAGAACAACTAGTCCCTACCTACTACAATACAGACAATGATCGTATTTTTACTTTACTTTGTTTACGGTATACGCTTTGCCGTAGCGTAGGTATAGGTAGGTTTTTGGCTGGGGCGCACAAGTGGAACGAAAATGGGAATCATTCCCATTACCTACCTACGCCGCTTCCCATGACGCCGCTCTTCTATTTCAAGGGTCTTCCCGTAACGCCGCGCCCGCATATACCTACTCTATTCCCAGGACGCTCCATCAAATTTGCGTGGTGTGTACAGTCGTCGTAAGATATTAAGATTAAGATAATATTATTCCGAGAGCGAAAATTCGCGCTGCATACAAACGTACTATGGTGATATTTTCAATACTAACCAATTAAAGTCAATGAAATTTTGCAGAAACAATCTAGAAACAAATCTCTATGCTTCTATAGATTTTCGTTAAAATATACAGTTTCAATGCAAGGATTAATTTAAGATTTGTATGGAAATCTTTGAGGCACTGTAACTTGAAAACTATACATTTTAACGAAAATCTGACTCCATACAAGCATAGAAATTTGTTTCTAGATTGTTTCTGCAAAATTTCACTGACTTTAATTGGTTAGTATTGAAAATATCACCATAGTACGTTTGTATGGAGCGCGCTCCGAATAATATACCCTTAAAAATATTTCATATCACGAGTTGATTCTCTCTGCAGTAGAGGAATTCGCTATTGGGTTATTCCTATCTAGATCGCTAGGTGGAATTTTTTGGGATGTTAATAATATGTCGTGTTAGTGGACTTAGGGGTACTTACTTGAAATTGAAACAGCTATTTTAAAATATACCTAATGATGAATTTGGATTTCATTTAAGTACCAATGTAAGCTTAAAGTCTAATGTGGTTATTTTATTTCCGCAGTTATAGTTAGCTGTTTGAAGTTTTTTTTGTATGGAGAATAAGTAAAATTGGCGTATGTACTTATATCAAAGAATGAGACGTTTTGATTCATATAGTTAGAGCCACGAACTACAATATATGCATGTACCCGTGCCTCGATAATCTTCGATATTGAGTAAAATGTATACAGGTACTGTGTTAAAAATCGCTGTCCTGGAGTGCGATTTTTGAATCTCATTCGGGAAAATGTCAAAATGACTATGGAGATAGCTGCGTTGCATCTTTCTACTGCTGATTTGACTTTCAAAAATCGCTCTCCTGTAGTATGATTTTTGAAAGTGAAATCAACAGTAGATAGATGCCTATCTCCATATCCATAGTAATTTTGAAATTTTCAACTGCTTAGCTCACCGAATGAGATTCAAAAATCGCATCCCTGGGCACAGACAGAACCATACATACAGAATACCCTCTTTGAATCTAAACTATTATCTAATCTAAACTATTATAAAACTGTAACTGAAGTGTGTCTGTACATTGAAGATATTTACAAGAAAAAGATTACGATATGGTTTTTAGGTAGGTACCTATATCTGACTTGAAATCAACCTTTTTTAGAAATTTTGACCGTCTGTTTGTCTGTTTGTTTGTTTGTTTGTTTGTTCGCGCATCACGCAAAAACTACTGAACCGATTATGGCAGATTCCGCTCATTCGCGTTAAGGCAGATTCGCGTTATGGCAGATTCGCGTTACGGCAGATTCGCGTTATGGCAGATTCGCGTTAGGGCAGAAGTTGGACAGTCGTGAACAATAGTCATAGCGAAGTAATAGTCAATAGTCGTCAACAATAAAATTCACATTCGATCAGGTACATCAGGTGACTTTACCAAAATGACTACTTCAACAAATTACTCTTTTTCGTAATGACACCGTTTTTCACGAAACGTCTACATTTGCAAAAAATCAACGTGACAGGAGCTATCAAAAGTGACAGCACCTGTCAAAAGTGACAGAAGCCAAAATAAAATAAAATCAAATTAAAATAAAAAGAATTAAATTACGTTACGTTACATTACATTAAATTAAAACAATTTAAAAAGTGACAGTAGCTGTCAAAAGTGACAGGAGCATTCAAAAGTGACAGAAGCTATCAAAAGTAACAGGGCTGCGTTCAGAACCTTTAGGTGCGGTTGTTCTTCTCGCTCGCTCTTATGGGTAATACGCTTTTCACCGAGCCTCGGAACGGCGTTAGGGCGAAAAGTTGCACTCGGAGTGCACTCTGGGCGCACACTGGGCGTAGGTTCTGAACGCACCCCTGGAGATGGTGACAGTAGCTGTCAAAAGTGTCGGAAGATGGTGACAGGACAGGATTTGTCAAAAGTGACAGGAGCTGTCAAAAGTGACATTAGCTGTCAAATAGTGACAATAATAAATAAAAAAAATACAAATAAATTAATTATAAATATAAATTGAAATATAAAAATTAAATTAATTAAAATAATTAATATAATTAAAATATTAAAATTAATTAAATAATAAAAAAAAATAAAAAAAAACTAACCTTCAAAAATATCACTTGTGCACTATTGCGGCCAGCACTTTTGACAGATCCTGTCACTTGACAGCTACCTACTGTAATTTATTGTAATTTTGGTAATTTGTTTGGTACGTTTGTTTAATAGATAAACATCCTACTCTGATTTGCAACCAACTTTTCTTCATGCTTTTACTTCTGCCCTAACGCGAATCTGCTATAACGCGAATCTGCCGTAACGCGAATCTGCCACAACGCGAATCTGCCATAACGCGAATGAGCGCCGATTTTGATGAAACTTTTTTGTTTGATAGCTTATGATCTGACTTAAAATCTGGTATATAATTTGTGCGGACGAAGTCGCGGGAAAACACTAGTTATACCTAAAACTGTAACGGAAGTGTGTCTGTAAGTAGTTAGGTACATTGAAGATATTTACAAAAAAAGATTACGATATGGTTTTTTGGTGTCCCCGACTCCAAACCAAACCAACCTTTTTTTAGAATTTTTTTCTGTTTGTTTGTTTGTGCGAGCATCACGCAAAAACTACTGAACCGATTTGGATGAAAAAAAAAAGCTGTTCTGAAACTGCAAACCTACTCGAGCCAAATGGACAGATATTTTTTTCGCGATTTCGATGTTGGTCCCATAGAGAACGTTGTTCAGTTTGATGATCTGATCATCCCCTTAAAAAGTGTCAGCATATTAAGTTGGACCTTGTATAATTTGTGCGGACGAAGCATTGAGGTAGGTACTATGTTGGACGAAGTCGCGGGATAATCTATTAATGAATATTTTTTACTTACTCTCGCCGGCGTTCTACGTCCTCTTTCCATAATAAAATATAATAAAATTTTAAAATGATTAAATGTAGTCACTTGACATTTTTTACGATGACAACAAAAGACAATTGATCTCGAAACAAAATTATTCTTTGTCCTTGTTGACATATTTTTAAATCAGGAGTCTGTCACAATCAAAGGCCAAGTATTTCGGTCACAATCAAGAAGATTAAAACATGCTTAAATTAAAAACTTTTCGCTTTAATGGAGGATCAAGAAGTTTGGAGGATTAACTTTATCGCACGTTTCTGCAACTGAGTGTCCTAGTTCACTCGACGAAGACCAAAAAAGGCCGATTGGAGAAAATAATTCGTGTAAAAGCGGATTTTGGCATAGGTGTAGGGAATGGTGTCTACGGCACACTTGCGGAGCGTTCCGCGGCGGAACGTTCGGTCGACACGCGCGCAACGCTTTTCAAGTACCCTATAGACACTATGACACATTAGCCGACTGAACGTTACGCGCCGAACCTTCCGGAGCGTCTAGTTCAGTCAAAATGTATTTTTCATCCCATCTATTCAAAAAGTGTCACTTTAGTCCTCTTTAAGTGCGCCTAAAGTTGCACTTTTTGTTAAGAGACTTTTACAGCGGGCAATGATGAGTTTTGAATTTGGAACATGTATTTTTGCTACATAGGTCCGCGACCAAAGAGACCGAACGCAAATATTAAACTAGAAGCGCCTTTTATTTATTTTCCTCATAGAGGGGGATGAAAAGTAGAGTGTATCACTCGGCCGCAAAATTATTTTTTCCTCGGGCGGCATACTTTGAATCCCTCGCTGCGCTCAGGATTCTACTTTAGAATCCCTCGCTGCGCTCGGGATTCTACTCAAGAATCCTTCGCTATGCTCTGGATTCAAAATAGCGCCCTCGCCTTAAAAATATTATTTTACGCCCTTGTGATACAATCTACTATTTCATCCCATCTATTCGAAAAGTGTCACTTTAGTCCTCTTTAAGTGCGCCTAAAGTTGCACTTTTTGTTAAGAGACTTTTACAGCGGGCAATGATGAGTTTTGAATTTGGAACATGTATTTTTGCTACATAGGTCCGCGACCAAAGAGACCGAACGCAAATATTAAACTAGAAGCGCCTTTTATTTATTTTCCTCATAGAGGGGGATGAAAAGTAGAGTGTATCACTCGGCCGCAAAATTATTTTTTCCTCGGGCGGCATACTTTGAATCCCTCGCTGCGCTCAGGATTCTACTTTAGAATCCCTCGCTGCGCTCGGGATTCTACTCAAGAATCCTTCGCTATGCTCTGGATTCAAAATAGCGCCCTCGCCTTAAAAATATTATTTTACGCCCTTGTGATACAATCTACTATTTCATCTCTCATACTCTGAAAGTAGGTCATTTTTTATCTATGAAGCGGGTCCCTAGGGATGAAAAGTATTAAAAAAAAACCTACGTCTATACTGGGCAAAGGCAGAAAATTATACAGCCACACTTTGATAAAATTATTTTAATTCTTATTTCTTTATTAATGATAATGATCAATAAATTTGAATTTTATTAGATGTTAATTTAAATAACATGGAGGGAAAGGGAAATGTTGCAAATTTTTCGGATCCGTTTCAAAACGTGTAAAAATTACCCGGGAAGTCTATCTGTCTCACTCTAGAATACACAATCTTCGTATATTTTTTCTCCTTCGTGTTGGCAACCACTTTGATTTCCAAACGTTTTGAAACGTACCTAGCCTAAAATTGATTTTGCATTATCTAATTTTTGTTTAATTTCCTCGTATTCGAAATGAAAAGCAGAGTGTTTAACTCGGGAGATAGTCACCCATTGGCCATTTCACACTCGAATTATGGCGCCCCTCACGTTCCGTTCGGGGCGCCAAACATCTCGTGTGAAATGGGTGACTTTCATCCTAGAACGTGGTTAAATCGTTCTAGCTTTCATCCCTTGGTTAACAATCTACTATTGCATTGTATATGACACACTAGGCGTCGCGTTCCGCGACCGAAGGTTCAGCGCACCGCTTCCACTAAGTTCAACTCAAAGTTCAACTAGTTGAAACAAGTGGATTTTTTTTCCCGATAATTTCAACTTTGAATCCTTTTTATAATAGTTGAAAAAAAAGGAATAATTTTTCCAGTAAGTTCAACTCAAAGTTCAACCAGTTGAAATAATTGTTTTTTTTTCCGATTATTTCAACTTTGAATCTTTTTTAAATTAGTTGAAAAAAAAGGAATAATTTTTCCAGTAATTTCAACGAAATAATACACCACTAATTTTTAATTAAGTAGTAACGAACCTTTAAGGGTGTATTCAGACCGTGAATCTGAACAACTTTCCCTAAGGATGTGTATTATTTTGTTGAACTTACTGGAAAAATTATTCCTTTTTTTTCAACTAATATAAAAAAGATTCAAAGTTGAAATAATCGGAAAAAAAATCCAATTATTTCAACTGGTTGAACTTTGAGTTGAACTTAGTGGAAGCGGTGGGTTCAGCGTGTGAAGAGCGGCAACCTACATCTTCTTTCTCACCCCAGCACACCAGCCATAAACGGACTTACTTAACTTACTTTTTAACTTACTTACTTAGGTATTTTATTTGAAACTGTGACGTGCGACAGGCTCTGTACCTACTACCTTTTTCACAGTTATTTTTTGTAATATTGTTTCAAAGCGACCCTATGAACAATAAAGTCCCATCTTTTTCATGGTCTTAACTTATTTTAACAATACATACATACATAAGCTCACGCCATTGTCCCATGGGGGTAGGCAGAGACCACGGACCGCCACACGCTACGACTCTGACATTTTAACAATATACCTACTTACTATTGATGACTTCTATCCTTTCGCGACCTTATTGTTATCAATGAGTCTGTAACGCTTCCTGAGAAACAATTGTCTTTACGCCTCTTTCATTGCTTTTAACATTAGTTTGGCTAGTACAAATAGGTACTTACATAATTATTTATAGTCACTTTTAACTAAATTTTTTTTTTGTTAATTGCAGATACTTTTACTCGAACGTACCTACTTACTTTCTTCTCCATGTGTTTCAGATCTATTCAAGTTACTATTCTTTACACTAAATTATCTTGTAATAACAAATGAAAAAAAAACAGCCAAACATTTCTCGTCTATCCATACTCTCCTTCATAGCGCAGATGTGAACTGTGAACCAGAAGCTACTTATTCCTTTAATTTTCCATGCCAACTGAATATGACATACATGAGAATATTTATGATTTGGTAGGTACTTACCTAAGTAGTAGAGCGAAATTTTATGGCTTAACATAAGCCATTAAGTTAACAAACTTATTGTAATTATTATTTTTATTATTTATTTATCAGGCAGGCAGTTGATGCAACTGATAATGCCTGTATCCTGTTGGTCGCAGCTACTATTTCTTATCAGTTCGCAGCTACTATTTCTTATCAGTTTAGCTTAGCTTGACTTTTTAAGAAGTCTCATGATTGCCTAAATTTTTATAAGTATTGATTGTAGGTATAACTTACTCAACCAAATTTTATTGCAAACACTCAAGTATGAAGATTAGGTTAAGTGTTCTATAATGTACCTATATAATTTCTGTTGTTAATAAAAAGTATGAAGATCGATCTTTATAATTACATTTTCTACAAAGAGTAGGTAAGGTTTTTTTCACCCCTCCGGATGGAAAGTGTAAACTTTCGTCCTGCTGCTCTAAACGAATTTGCCGCTTTTCGCCTCCGTCGAGGAGAAAACTAGTATACCTACCTACTAACCTCGGGCAGTAAATAAGAAAGCCTCATATCTCATGTTTGTTCAACAACAACATGAGTTCTGGGACCTTTCTACCACCAATGATCAATGTCAAGTCATGCCACCAATGATCCACTGACGGCAGCAACACAGAAACACGATGTTTGGGCTCTAGCTGTGATACGTCAAAGATTTTCTTTCTTTCGTTGAACGCTTCCAAGGTGTTGAAAAAAGAGCCGTTCATGTTGGTACCGATCGACAGCCAGTGGCATAGCGTTTTATACTAGAACTGCGAACAATGATACTTCTGCAGTGGAATTTTGTTCATTTTAAATTTCAAACTGCGAATATTCCTCGCACAGTGCAGAATCGAAACATTCTTTTAATTTTTTTTAATTCTTTTAATTTAATCTTTAATTTTTTTTAAATTCATTCAATTTTTTCTTAATGTAGCCCAACTCAATACCCCGAGGGGTTTTTTCATTTTTTTGATATCGCTTTTTGTACTCGAGAAATAGGCTATATAGTGAGAAAAGACCCCGAAAGTCAGGTTTTTGATTTTTTCATAGTTTTTTTCCACCCTATTTTAGCCCCTATTGAGACGCATCTTTTGAGACCTCAACCGTTCACCTAGCCCCAAAAACTCACGAAACCAGGGCTATGTCTCACTTTTTGTGATTCTGGGGGGCTGTATACAGAAGCGATCGAAAAAACATTTTCAATGTTAAAAACGCATCGAAATCGGTCCACCCGTTTGGGAGCTACGATGCTACAGTTAGACAGAAACTTTTAACACACCTCTTTTTTTGTCGCAATTTTTTAAAGTTACTTCAAAACTGCTGTACCGATTTTCATGAAACAAACCTAAGAACACTCTCGCATAAATTAACTTTCTACTAAAAAAACCGCATCGAATGCGGTCCACCCGTTTGGGAGCTACGATGCCACAAACGGACAGAAACTTATAACACCCCTCTTTTTTTTTGTCGCAATTTTTAAAGTTACTTCATAACTGCTGAACCGATTTTCATGAAAAAAAGCTAAGAACACTGTCGCAAAAATTTGCTTTCTACTTAAAAAACCGCATCGAAATCGGTCCACCCGTTTGGGAGTTACGATGCCAAGGACAGACCGACAGACAGACAGACCGACATAGGCGTCAAACTTATAACACCCCTCTTTTTGCGTCGGGGGTTAAAAAGGATGCTAATCATATCAATCTCACCCTGTATACACATATGTTGTATGTTAGAAAAAAATCGTGAAGCGGTTGGAGGGAGTGTTACAAGCGTACACATTAAAATCTGAAACGTACGCCCTGACAGTCACAGTAATTAACACACATAACAATGTATTAAAACAAATTATATTCGCTATGACATTTTAGCAGCGATAAAAAAATGTCGGCCCAAGTCGGGCGCCAAAGGCCTTGATATTCTCTGACATTTCACAAAAATACGCGTAAAACTAACATCCCCTTTAATACAACGCTTTCAGTTCGTCGTGAATACATTGGGTAGACTGTAAAAGTATTTGCGTTATGGTTTAACGGGTCCTTGACATATCTGCTTGCTTTAAAAGCGACTTCCAGTATTCTTGTAGACAGGTGGGACTTGTGTTTTAGTTGGTTGTTATGTTAGAAAACGTAGTTTTTAATAACTGGCCCATATTTGTTTACCTACCGATAGACAGATGAGCGTAATGCACTACAGTTCGGTGCGTCTATGTTTTTTTTATGAAGTAACTTTTTTTATTACTTACCTAAATTACGTTTAAAGAAAATCGATGATATACCATATGCATAGACAGATAATAATAGTCATCATCATCATCATCATCATCAGCCTATCATCGTCCACTGCCGTCGTCGAATCGTCGAACATAGGCCTCTCCCAAGGCGCGCCACAAAACTCTGTCCTTGGCCTTCCTCATCCAGTCGCTCCTCGCTACTTTTTTTAGGTCGTCTGTCCAGCCGGCAGCAGGGCGTCCCACACTACGCCTAATAATAATAGTACACATAGTTAGAAGATAATAATAGTAAGGTCAGGTGGGGTAAGACGAACATACTTTATTGTATACCCCATAACTCGGGGTAAGACAAACACTTTTACCAGCTCTGTAAATATCTTACACATAGGAGTGTTATAGGGACATAAAACAATTTGTTTAATTCAATATGAGTCGGATTTAGTTCATGTTTTTGATCAAACCATAGAGTTTGAGTCAGTATTTTACTAGTTATGTTAGTGTGTTTGCCTTACCCCGGAGTTTGTCTTACCCCACCTGACCTTACACATTATTATCTATTAATATGGCTTTACCTATATATAATCTACCTACATTAGAGAAAAAGGACGATAAAGGCTTGCAGTAACAAAACCGAATATATTTTAAAACTAGTACAAAAAAGGAAAGTCCGCAACGGACAAAATAGAATTATCACACTGGCCAGAAAAATCGAGTTTCGTCTGCCGCAGTCAAATTTAAATATCAAACTGTCGCGGTCTGCGATCGGTATAGGCCCTTAAATAAATAATTAAATAAGCCGTACTAGCACAGAATAATCCTCTGTGGTACTAGGCCCATTTCGGTAGAAGCCCATTTTTTACTATTGTTCGTTATACTACCCTGCCTGCAATAGACGCAGGTATAGTACTTACAAACAAGTAAATAATTATTTTAGTATAACATTTTAGACAGTCTAGCCAGACTTTCGCTGCTAAGCTCAAAACAATGATACTCGCGCAGAGCCACAGGATCTATGCGCAGAGCTAACACTGTGGAATGCTATACAATTCTGACTCAACTCTTAGTGGGTACGTAATATTTGGAAATATTATATTGATGACACTGTATAGCTACTTGTTAGAGTCACTTCATTCGAACCCACATCTGATCTGAGCCTATGTCTGAGCGGTTTTCCGTTCTATCAGTTTCAAGAGGATGAGGGCGTGTGTACATTTGTGTATGTAGGGTAGGGTGGTCGACATTGAACCACCTAAATTTCAAAGAGCTATAACTCTTGTTTTTTAGGTCCAAATTCTATTATTTTTATATAAGGTTATAAAAAAACCATACCGGTTGTAGCAGTAGTAATTAATTTTTGTCCAAATACTAGGATTTACTGTGAAAACCTGTTTTTTTATTTAAAGAGAACTGGTTCAATGTGTACACCCTATGGTACTTAGTGAACCGGGGGTTGGTACTCAATAAACCGGGGGTGTACACTATGAACCAAGAACTTTAAAACAAAAATAAAATTGTTATTTTAATTATGTAATTGAAATAAAACTGTAATTTTAGTAATAAATATTTATTATAGATAAAAGTTCTACGAAAAAATATAATAAAAAACCACATTTATAACAATCAACGGAAATTATAAAAAGGACTGTAATAACCCTTAAGTAAAACAATTAAACAAAATGAAAAATCAACTTTGAACACTTTATATAACGTCAATTTCAAGTGTAAAATTAATTTTACACTTGAAATTGACGATATAAAAATATTAACTCTTATTAATTAAGGTTGAGTCGATTAAAATAACCTCTTTATATTGGTAACTAGATTTATAAGACTAAAAAAGTGCAGTACTTAAGTACTTAGGTTATTTTAATCGACTCAACCTTAATTAATTAAGAGTTAATATTTTTATATCAATTAACTGAAATTATAAAAAGAACTGTAATAACCCTTATCAAAAACAATTAAACAAAAAGAAAAATCTATGTCAAAAATCAAATGTACTAAGTGAACCAGTGTTTCACTCAGTACACCTTCCGAGTGGTTTAATCTGTACCACCTCACATTTATGAATTTTAAGGTTGTGTAGCTGCAAGTCTAAACACGTGGCGCTTATTGCGACTATCGTGATAGTAAGTGCAAACAATGCTATATCTTTAATATTAATCCATATTTAGCTACACGAATTAAATAAAGCTAAATTCTTCTCACTTTTTTTTTTCTCAATTTTTGAATTAAAAACACTTAACACAAACGCGCACACCCATCTTCAACGCTAGCTCGCCGTTGACAGGGGTGGGAGGGATATTTCTATGGGAGGCTTGCCTACTGTGATATGCACTAAATTGCAACGTCGCGTTTCCAAGTTATGTGCCTGGTTCATTCAGTACCTCTGGTTCATTGTCGACCACCCCACCCTACACTTATATATTTGAATATAATTCGACTTCCTGAACTTCTGAAGTCTTACGCAGTAGTTGTCGATTGGTATTTCAGAAGCGTGACCGCGTGTGGACCACGAGTCACGACCGTAGACTGCGTTACTTTGATTTTGTATCCATTATTCATATAAACTGAAATAACACTCGATAGCGCGATTTAAATGACGTGCAGCGCCATCTATTGACAAAATTTTTAGTTTGTTTGTTTGTTCGCGCATCACGCAAAAACTACTGAACCTATTTTGATGAAACTTTTTTTGTTTGATAGCTTATGATCTGACTTAAAATCTGGTATATAATTTGTGCGGACGAAATCGCGGGTAAACACTAGTTTTAAATAAAATACTTTTGATGTCATCTGGGTCCATAACCATTAAACTCTACTTCCTACTAATGTTTGTGACACATCAAGCCATACAAAACCGAAATAAGCTGGCCGCGCGATGTTATGCGTTATTCAAACTACGCACGGTCATTTTCATGTTGGTTTTGTATAGCTTCATGTGTCGTCGTGTATAAATTTAAGTATGCGATTTATCATACTTAATGTAGAGGGGCAAGGCTTTAATCTGTTTTATATTTCTGTGATATTAGAAGTAATTGCTCGGTCAACCAACACGCGACATTTTACATAGAAAACAGATAAATGCGTGCGACACGAATATAATTAGTAACATTGTCTAACTTGTGCTAACTAAAATGTTAGGAATGAAACAAACTACTGTACAAAGTACAAATCAAGTGTAGCCGCGCCTTTACCAGATTGCATGCGCGTTGAGGTAATTTTAGTAAGTAATTGATTGCGATGTACGTACTTCATTACATTCATATTGTCTGAGGTGACTATACTATACACGAAGCAACATAGTGCTTTGTTTAATGCTAACATTTTCATCTTGTTTATATAAAGGCATACAATTTTAAAGCGCTGTTACCCCTTAACGTTTAATAACAGCGCTACAAAATTGCTTGCTTGCTTGCTTTTTCTTAGAAACAAGATGTTAAGACGCTGTTATCCGGTCGAGGCCGTTTTTTGAACACAAACGAAAGTGTTTTAAACTGTGTTTTAAAGTCTGAAAACCAATTATGTCTTATTTAAGGATCTGGCTGATATAGGCGACCGTTCTTAATTACACGATTAGATTAAGTTTAATAGATAGAAAAAAATCCCAAAGTTACCCCTTTTTGTTATGTTTTTTCAATACTGTGATTAAACTGCTGATATTTAACTTTTTATTCTTGTACTTAACTAAATACATTAAATATTTCTAGTGAACTCCGTAGAATTTTGAGCTTAGAAACACCCATGAGCAAAGATATTGATGAAAAACACGTTTTTTTGCGATCCTGCTTTCAATTTATTATCCTGATCCTGCTTTTAAGTACCTATCTAACGAAGTAAGTAAATCTCTGTATGAATGTATGAGTAGTACCTACCTACTAGTCATCTGATTGATGCAACTGTACTGTTTTTGTTGCACTTCCGGATAAACCTCCGATGGTTTTTGGAAGTTCAATTGTTTAAATCTTTTGTCATTTTTCTTTCAATAAATAAATTAAAAAAAAAAAAAAATTGGAGCGGGATGGCTAATTGCAAACTTAAGCTTGCAAGAAAGAGACGCTTGCACTTGGATAACCTGGCCTTAATGTTCGGCTATATAAATTGGGCGTTCAATTTCAAACTCTCTTAAATATACACCCTAATAGTATTTTATTTAATAAGATACTTTTCATACATTCAGTACAAAGAGCCCGTGTTGCCGATGCGTGGGATCCCTTCCCATACATTTTCGGCGGCAATTTGTGGAGATAATGTTCGTCTCTCGAGTTCTACTTAGGGTTGCCAGATGGTCGGGATTCGTCGGGATTGTCCCGACATTTCGTATGATGTCCAGAGTCCCGAAAAAATACAAAATGTCCCGACAAATAACAACAAAACACAAATTTCAAACGGGCCACCACAGAATCCTTCTGGCCCACCCCAGAAATAAAATTAATCACTAGCTAAAAATAAGAGATCTACGAGAGATCTAAGAGAGAGACTAATAAAATAAACATAATACTATTGTCTTGTTTTGTTTCTCATATATCCACTTTCTTGAAAAGTCAGTGTGGTTAGAATGAACTTCGGAGCTTGATTCGGTCGCTCGGTTTTTTGCTGGCATTCTGTTCTTTGAGCCTGAGGTTCTTGCTACGACAGAGTCATAATCTTGGTAGATTTTTACATTTTATAACTCTATTCTGTATATACAAGGTGTTTCATAAGTAAGAATAAATTTTTAAAACTCTTAAGGGGGTTGTTTAGACCGTCAAACTGAACAACTTTCTCTATGGGCCAACATCGAAATCACGAAAAAAAAAATTGATATCCCATACATATTTTAGCTCTAGTCGATTTGTAGAGTATGGAACATCAATTTTTTTTTTCGCGATTTCGATATTGGTCCCATAGTGAAAGTTGTTCAGTTTGATGGTCTACACCACCCCCTTAAAGGTTTATTTGTATTTTTCTAACACCTTGTATAATGCACCAATCTCATTTATATTGCTGTAAAATCTCGAGCTCGATTCGCTCGTTTTGTCGTTTTGGATCGTATATATCTTTTCATAGTGCAGTTAAATGTTGAGCTTTCTTTGCTTGTTCCAGATTTTAGGTCGTAAAAAACTCGAGCTCGCTTGTCTCTGTCCAGGATTTAAATCGTATTACACTGATCTCAATATATTTCAGTAAAATGTCGAGCTCGCTTCGCTCGCTCCTGGCTACGATTGAGTCACAATGACCTAGACAAAATTCAGTAAAATTTCGAGCTCACTTAGCTTCGCACGCTTCAGAAAAATGTGAAATCTCGAGCTCGCTTCGCTCGCTCTAGGTTTTGGATCCTATATGTTTTCATAGTGAAGCGAAATCTCGAGTTAGCTTTGCTGGTTCGGGATTTTCGGTCGTCAAAAACTCGAGCTCGCTTCGCTCGCTCCAGATTTTGGATTTTACTGCAACGACCTAACCTGGGCCTGTCCTCCCCTGGAAAAAAATCATTGCTACGCTCATGCAAATAGCTCTGAGTAAAAGTAAGTAATTTATATTTCGTAATATTTACTTGTCCCGACCATAATCCCAAAATCCCGACTTTTTGATATTTTGTCCAGACATTTTAGTCTTCCCATCTGGCAACCCTAGTTCTACTACGCACGCACAGTAATGCCACCACATAATACCTAAGCAAGAATATCAAGTACTACTGTACTACATAGTTATGCCATGTAGTCATGTACCAATCCAGGTCGATCGCAATAAGGACAACATCGTCAGGTGGGGATTCTCGGATGCGCAAAATGTGAGTCGCTTGTGTGGAGCTCCACAAACGATGGCCCATCTCACATCGTGCCCTGCGTGCCCTAACACCTGCACGCAGGAGGAGCTCATGACCGCTAGCGACGGTGCAATATCGGTTGCCCACTTCTGGCAAGGTACTATTTAGCGACTTTGTTCAAAATTTGAAGTCGACACGATAAGAAGAAGATGTACCAATGAGTTTTTTAACTACCAACAACTTATTTTACTGACTGCTGCCAAACGGAGAAGGAAAATTTGTACCTATGTACAAAACACGAAATATTATACCTTCGCACAAGCTTATTTTACGAAAGTAAAATCAGTGTAAAAAAAAAGGTTAGCCTTTGCTTTATCATCCGGAAGTAGCAACTACCGCTTGTCCGCACCCACTTCCGGTCGCCCAGCCCTGCCCTAACTCTATAACGTCATTTACCACGATTTACTAAATGTACCTACGCTTTCGGGGAAATTACTTTATATTGATAATAGCTTTTGCCCGCGACATCTTCCGCACCGGTTCCCGTCATCGTAGCGAGATAAAATAAATCAGTGATTATGTCTAACCATACGCTTTGAAATAACAAGTTTTCTAAAATCGGTAGATACAGTAGATTTGTGTGATGCTTGAACAAACAGACAGAAAAAAAACCTATTATTTGGAATCAAGAACTCTTACACCATATCGCATCGTAACCTTTTGTTTTGTATAAATAAGATACAATGGGTCCTATTTAATATGCTTTCATTTTTTAAGACCGTCAAACTGGACAACTTTCTGTATAGCACCAACATCGAAATCGCGGAAAAAAATCTGCTGTTTCATAAAAAACTGCAAACATACTCTGATGTTGGTCCCATATATACCTATATGGGACCAACAAACGGGTGTAACAAAACACCCTAGTAATACATACTTAAGATAGGGTGTTTTGTTACACCCTGTATAACATTTTTCAGTTTGGCGGTCTAATCGTCCCCTTAAAAAGCGTCAGCATATTAAGAAGGACCCTGTCGCCACCTGGCTCTTCTTTCATTTCTTCAACATTTATCATACCATACGGTTCATGCATGCTCTGGTCTTGGGTCAATAATCACTGTAGTTCCAGTAGGTACTTTATATTTCAAGGTTTGCTTCTTGTCTATATAGGTACCTATTTAGAATAGAATATATCGTCCCCTCCAAGGCAAACTTGCGAAACTGCTTTTTTCAAATTTTACAGGGGAGCCTATTAAGTTAATAACTGTTTAAAGTGTTTTTTTATTGTGAGCCCGCTGATAATATTATTAATACATTTCTTTACATTTTTGTATGACAAATCATATGATTACATCAAAATAGCGATAACGGTTTGGACTACCGAGATATAGCACATAGGTACGCAACTTTAACCTTCTATGGATGATATTTTTTCTCACAAATGTTGACCCCGGTAAACTTACTTACCTGCCACATACCTACGTTACTTTACTGTAGTTAAAAAGTGATCATAAAGACCAAGAAACTACTACAGCAAAGTAACGAATCTGCCATATTCGTATGTTTACCGTAGTTATTGTGATACGATGCTGCTATTGGTCATAGAATAGTTACGTATTGCAGATTTGTAAATTTACCGTAGTACCTATATAAATACCTAAGTAGTACTTACGAGTTTTTGCACCACTCGTATCTCCGAAACTATAAGAGCTAGAAGTACCAAAATTTGCCACAACGTAAAGTAACCATTAAAAGACCGTTTCCCGTGCTCAGTGCAGATACGTAAGTTCTGCAGATTCGCAAGTTTGCTTTGGAGGGGACGATATCCATGGAAATATAATATAAATGCTAATGTTTCGAAGCACCAATCAAGAATCTAATAATAACTGATAGAAATATTGATTTTAACGAGGATGTATGGCGTAGTGTCCTTGACTCATCGGTCACGTCGCTTTCTTCATTGTATTGCTATTTCCGCTTCCCCGAGCGGATAATTTTATACTCTGAACTTTTTTAATTAAACAGAATAAGGAATTACATTCATACTCATTCATACAGTATACTTGTTTACATTTGGTTTTATTCCAACTAACCTTATAATTATAAATAGCTTCAATAAAGACGACTCTAATAAAGTCTTAATCCTGTTTAATCCATGACATACTTGTTCTGCCTGTGTGCCAAATTTCACCTAAAAATCATCATATCATGGTGTTTTTTCTCTTTCTGCTTGGATCCAGGGAGGGTTAAATTTCCAGATCAAGATGCCAACTCAGCTTAACCCCGGGGTTAAGCCACAGAGGATTGTAGTTAAGCTATGGAGCTCTTCAATTCCACCGTTTATGCATGATTAAGTCATAAACATCGTCACAAACTTGCACATTTATAGAATACTAGTGTTTTCCCGCGACTTCGTCCGCACAAATTATATACCAGATTTTAAGTCAGATCATAAGCTATCAAACAAAAAAAGTTTCGTCAAAATCGGTTCAGTAGTTTTTGCGTGATGCGCGAACAAACAAACAAACAAACAAACATACAAACACACAAACAAACAGACAGACAAAATTTCTATAAAAGGTTGATTTCGAGTCAGGGATACCTAAAAACCCTTAGAAAAAGTTTATGTCTAGAATGAGCCTCACACTTGTTCCGTATAAAACAAAAGGGGCTAACTTTCTTAGGTTGGTGTGCGTGAGGCGCCATACTAATTATGTATGTGTGCGTGTATATGTATAGGGTTTTGGAACCAGTACTGGTTCCTATTTTTTTCGACGCTTTCGTAGCTTTGACTGTCTATCTTGATAATCTAAGCTAAAAACCATATCGTAATCTTTTTTTTGTAAATATCTTCAATGTACAGACACACTTCAGTTACAGTTTTATAATAGTTTAGATTTATAATAGTTTAGATTAGATAATTAGATAATAAGTAGAATATACGATAGAAAGTAGGATTCCTAATTATTCTTCTTCTAGGTCGTTGTATATTTTTTCAACAAAAACAGAAGAACTTGAATGGTATTTACAACATTGAAATAGATAATCCTTTTTTTCTTAGTACTTATGAGACTGACTGTACTTACTTATAAGCCGTGGTGGTCCAGTGGCGAGTAACCTTGCCTGCCGTGCAGGAGGCGGTGGTTCGATCCCCGCCCAAGCCGACTCGTACCAATGAGTTTTTCGGAAGTTATTTACGATTTGTAACACCACTGGCTTTTCGGTGAAGGAAAACATCGTGAGGAAACCTGCATGCTTCAATTTCGAGGCGTGTATTGTACCCACTGTCCATTATAAGTGGCGACGGGCTCACTCCCCGTCACACTGGACAGAGTTTCGGTACTACTAGTGAAACGTGGATGTTCTGAGGTTTCAGAATATCTCTGACTACCCCCTCGGGGAATATAGTCGTGAGCATATGGTTATGCTTATGCTTATGAAATCAAGGGATAATCGCAAAATAAATTTAAAATTTTCAATTGTTCGGTTGTTCAGTAGGTATCAAGAGTACGTGGTGGACTAACTCCCTTACACCCTCCCTGAGGGTAGGCCCGTGTCCTGCAGTGGGACGTATTATCGGCTGTGATGATGATGATGACCTACCTATAGATAATATGCGCTGTGTACCTCACAGACTTAAAAGAAGAACCAGACGTAATCTCGTCTAATCATGAGTGAAGCACCCATTTCTTTTGTGTGCGTGCTGTCACGCGGACGATAATGGTGACGGGTGCAATGCACCTGCGCCTAGAACTAGTACATCTGTGTGAGTGTAGGTCCCTTGTAGAACAAACGAGATTGTATTACCTTGCATGCTTCACATCTTTTTAGTGCGATATTCGGTCCGTATTTCTTTCAAGTCCGTGGTGTACCCACTCAGAGCGCATCACAAATCACGTAGCACCTATACTCGTAGCACGCGTAGCCTTTGCTACGAACGTACTACGAAGCTCTGTAAGTATCTACAACGATTTTTAATTTACGCGAATAATAGTTTCGTATATCAAAGCAGAGGTGAGGGGTTCAATGTCCTTCGAGTGCTTCGTAGCTGCAACGTTAGTCAAAATGTTTAATAGCATTTATAGGTCGAACTAGTCCACTTGGAGCTGTGTTCATTATTCAAAAACTAATTTATCAGCGAATTAAAGCGGCCGGTGAAGGAAAAGGTTACTGGGTGGTAAACTGTTTGGATATGTTTTGATACTTTATGATAAGGATTGGGAGCGATATGGTGGACAAAGTGGTTATGAATCTGTAAGAAAATTCTCTCTCTCACTTTTTTAGAGATCGGTAGTCACACTAACCTTAGGATCAATTCGGTATGTCAAGTTTTTTTTTTGGTTCATTTTATATTTTTTTACGGATAGAAGACATAATTTCAAGACACCTATTTCATTTTTTCATTCATCGAGTTTATAGTTTAGTTTTCATAAATTTAATTTTTAAATTATTTTGATCTGTAATCTCCAAGTGCAAAATTGGTGGAAAGAAAATAATTCGAACTCCATAGAGAAAAACTACTGCTATACCATTAAAAAAAAAATCACATGCCTCCTCTTTCTAACTCTATTTTGGAAACAGATACGGCAACATCAAATGTCAAATTCTGTCATTTTGAAAGTATTTTTTGGCCAAGTTACTTTAAGTTGATTTTATGTTTACCAAGGAGTTTGCAGGGGCAGCGAGTGACGTCACTCGTAGACCGAAAAACGACGTTATTTTATTAAAAATATCTGTAATCCTTTCATTTTAAAATCTCTGACATAGAAAATATGATTATTGAGACAATTATCTCGAAATGGTTTTCGAATGAGACCACCAAAAAAAAACTTGTCATCACATTAGAAGAGCATCGGAAGAATCGCAGCGCGCAGCAGCAATTTTATCACACTCTGTGTTATCTGTAGTGAATAAAGGTCACATTTATTTGCACGTCCGTCGCCGACGCGTCGGTTGCTCGCGGCGCTACCCCTATCGCTCCAAAAAAATGACGTTTATTCACTAGTGATAACACAAAGGGTGATAAGATTGCCGCTGCGCGTCAATGCTCTTCTAATGTGAATAGACCCTTACAGTTCCGATCACTCTTTATTTTTTGTACCCAGGCTGATAGGTACAGTACAACCTCGTGGTGGTACCTACCTTTTTTTGCGCAGATTTGAACAGACCAAAGTCCTCATAAAAACGTGAAGTCATTTAGTAATTAAATAGGACCACGAGCGGAGCGAGTGCTAGTCTAGTGCGAGGTGCTACTAAGTGCGTTCACACACGATATGACGCACTGACGGAGCGGCAGATGTCAGTTCATAGTCACTCGGTGCGTCAATGCGTCACCGTGTGCTCTTCTACGTGCGGTTTCATACATCTCCTTGCTTCACAAATGACGGACTGACGTCTGCTGCTGCGTCAATGCGTCATCGTGTGTGAACGCACTTAATCTTTATCTATCTCGCAGTCGTATGGCAAACTGACGGACGAAACGCCGGCGACAAGCGTTTGAAAAATTTTAGCAATATAGATAAGATTAGATAAGATAAATGTTCTTTATTTGCACACCAAGAATAGAAAAAATACAATTTAAAACAAGAATGAGAAGGTTACAAAGGGCGGTCTTATCACTAAAAGCGATTTCTTCCAGACAACCATACAACATCATTGCATAGGTACAATGAAAACGGGTTAAATGTTTCGAATACATTTTTATTACTTGCATAAAATTAAAATTAAAATTCGAGTTTCGTTCGAATTGTTGAGCGTATCTGTTTTGTATGTTACTGTTAACATTTCATTACTTCCATTATCTTTTAAAATTTCGAACTAAATTGCATTTCGTGGCAATGATCCGAAATGTTTGTTTGCAGATTGAAATGAACAAAAAGAAACGAGAGCACCTCTCTGTGTTGGCAACACATTTAAAAACAGATTTATTTAAATACTAGTGTTTACCCGCGACTTCGTCCGCACAAATTATATACCAGATTTTAAGTCAGATCATTAGCTATCAAACAAAAAAAGTTTCATCAAAATCGGTTCAGTAGTTTTTGCGTGATGCGCGAACAAACAAACAAACAGACAGACACATTTCTAAAAAAGATTGATTTCGAGTCAGGGATACCTAACACCCATATCGTAATCTTTTTTTGTAAATATCTTGAATGTACAGACACACTTCAGTTACAGTTTTATAATAGTTTAGATTTGGTGCGACACACGGTGCCAACTCATACAAATATCGGCTAACTGTTTTTTGAAAAGCTTTGTATTACTTTGAAAATGTAGGTGTGTGCAGTAAAATAATAAGAAGGTATATTATTGACAAGATATAAACTCACGATCACAATCCCATTCAGGGTTTAGGGTGGTCAGAAGCCCCGCTGAAACTATCAACGGTGGAAATAATTACCTATACAGGGTGTTTCATAAGTAACAATAAATATTTAAAACTCTTAAGGGGTTGTTTAGACCGTCAAACTGAACAACTTTCTCTATAAAATAAAATAAATAAATAAATAACGCTCACAGGCACATAAGCACTAAAGGCTTTTATAATGGAAACCATACAACAACGGCACGAACATATAACATCCATGACCGAACCGGGATTCGAACCCAGGACCCTGGTTTGGCAGTCCGGCGTGGGCGTCTATGGGACCAATGTCGAAATCACGAAAAAAGTATCAGCTGTTCTCTACGAACAAATAATAAGTCTACGAACAAATAACTTATTATTTGTTCGTAGGCTGTCCCATACATTTTGCTCAAGTAGGTTTGTAGGTATGGAACAGCAGATTTTTTTTCGCGATTTCGATGTTGTTGCCATAGAGAAAGTTGTTGAGTTTGACGGTCTGATCATCCCCAAATCAAATCATGACCCTTGTGTCGTCGGTGGAAAACTGGAAATGGAGCATATCTCTGTCACCGACAATATGTCCTCGTACAAAATCTCCGTTGTCCAATCATAGCCAACATGGTGCTATTTTTGTTGTTGCTACGAAGCACTCACTACTTCTGTGAACTCACTTTTATAAAGCTAGTTTAAATTCAATTTGGTTTACGTTACCCACTACAAAAATAGGGCCGTGCTCAGAACCCGCTCGGCCACACGGACAAGCATTGAATATTTCATGGGAATGCGTATAGACTACATTATATTACAATTAAAATGTCCTAAAATGTAAACTTTCGCTGTTATGTTGAAAAACAAAAAATCCAAAGGTTTCCAAAACTTGAACTGCAATGAAGTACTGTTTACGTAAAGTTACAGTTATTTATTATCACTCATTCGTTGCTGCGTCTGACTACTACTAAAAAAGTCTCATCGGAGAATCACACCCTGCTTTCGGGCAAGGTCTATGTCGAGCTGGGACCTATTTGTTGCTGTAGCATATATACCACAAATTACATGTTGTTCTGTTGGTGTTGCGTTGTATCCGATTATTTTGTGACTGGTATGTAAACTTTTTACGTTTATTTTCTGCTTTTTACATTGTTTCATGTTTATATCTAAAGATATTTCTGATGGACCACAATACTATTCATTCCACATATTGCATCGTCGAAATAAGACAGAAACTCGCTTCGTTTATGAGACTTGGTTTCGAACAATGTCTGCTAATGAAATGCTATTACTAGAACTTTATTCAAATAGCGTTTTGTGTTCTAGAAATATCGTTTAGTTTCATTTAGTGTCGCCGCTACGATATTTTAGTATCTATCTAAAGGAAGTGCAATTATTGTATCAAAAGTACTACCTATCGATAGTTTAGAATTTGGCAACACTATCAACATCGATAGAATTATTATATACTAGTATAGTTGTACCAGGTTTATAAGTGCGTTATCAGTTATCACACACGATGACGCACTGACGGAGCGGCAGCTGTCAGTCCATAGAACCACACCCGGTGCGTCAATGCGTCACCGTGTGTGCTTCTTCGTGCGGTTTCATACAACTCCTACTTGCTTCACAAATGACGGACTGACGTTTGCTGCTCCGTCAGTGCGTCATCGTGTGTGAACGCACTAAGTCCTACCGATGTACCTGCAAAGTTAACACATTTTAATAGCGCGCGAAATTATATTGACCAATTAGAATGTGCCACATTCAATACGTTTACGGCTCTACCGGTAGCCGGGGCTAAAGGCTTAAGGTGCCATTCGAAGCACGGAATCATATTTCTTTTCAGACAATCAGGTGATTCAGCTTGCAATATCCTAACCAACTGGGTAAGAACGCACAAAGTGACATATCACTGGGTGTGTGGGTGTCCCCCGTGGGAATCGAACCCAAGGCATCCGTGTCAAGAGCCCAACGCTCTTAACGATTATACCACGGAAATAGTTTACATGATAATTTATAACGCTCTCAGGAGTCTCAGGCGGTTACCTATCGTACTTTCGAATTAGTCTTATCCGAATTTTAGTTCTCCGAAATCGTTACACTTTTTATTGTTTCCCTTTTTTTGTTTCCCCGAAATATTAATCGCCATATTTTCAAAGGCCAGATTTTTTTCTGCCCTTTCTTTTCTTGTAACCGATGGTTCAAAATTCTGCAAAATATTTTTCCGAAGCAATGTAAGTCAGATAATTTACATTTTCGAATATTTATTTTTCCGTGAAGTCACTTTTCGGCAGAAATATTTTTCAAATAAGCAAGCAAGCATGCAGCAAGCAAGCATGCAGCAAGCAAGCAAGCGTGCAGCAAGCAAGAATGCAGCAAGCAAGCAAGCATGCAGCATGCAAGCAAGTATGCAGCAAGCATGTTGATGCTCCGCTCGCTTCGCTCGCTCCGCTAAGTGTTAAACATGTTCTAACCTAACCTAACCTACAATTTTAGAAACACCATCTTGTTTCTCTTAGGCAGGGGGCATCCGCCCCCCGCACCCTCCGAGAGGGGGGCGCAGCCCCCCTGCACCCCCCAACATGCAGCAAGCAAGCAAGCATGCAGCAAGCAAGGAAGCATGCAGCAAGCAAGCAAGCATGCAGCAAGCAAGCAAGCAAGCATGCAGCAAGCAAGCAAGCATGATGGTGCTCTGTGATGTGCTAATTATTACAGAAAACTTTACTGTGTTGTGTTCTAAGATAGTCATATAGGTACTATGGAAGAAGTTACTTCGACATTTTAAAACTTCGAACCCAGAAGACCTATGTCAAAAGAAAAAAAATGATTATGAAATTCTGATTGTAAATTTTCTGGAAAATGATACTTCTGTCAAGTCTTTTTAAGGAGTAACAAATGTATGTGTAAGAAAATATCTGTCACTAGAAAATTCTATGAACCGTTTTCGAATAACTGAAATTCGGTCAGTAAAATTTCGAAAGTAAGATAGGTTACCGTCTCAGGCACATAAACATAAACATTGGAATGATACCAAATACAAGCTACAGTAGGTACGAGTAGTACCAGGTTTATAAGTCTTACCTATGTACCTGCGCAATTGAAAAATTTTTATAGCGCGCGAAATTATATTGACCAATCAGGATGTGCCACCTTCAATCCGTTTACGCTATTGGCCAATTTGTTTTCGCGCCCTTTTCGCTGCTATCCGACTTTGCACTCTTTGATTACTAAATGACTTCGGGTTTTGTCGGGGACTCGGTCCTGCTCTGCGCAAACGAAGATTGCCGAGCGGACTTATTTTCCTGCATGGGTAGCATGACACCGTCATAAAGCGCTATCACACTCTGCTTTCTTCTATTTGCACGTAAACGAACGAGATAAAAGGCGTGATAAAGCCGTATCACGTGTAGCATGCTACGAGTGCAGGGGTGCGATTTTTGAATGTCATCGGTGAGTTTGAACGGTTCTTAAATCTAATACAAAAGCCTTCTCATGCATCTTTCTACTGCTGATTTGACTTTCAAAAATCGCACTCCGGAAGTATGATTTTTAATAGTCTAGTAGTAGAAAGATGCGTAGGTCCATAGTAATTTTGACATTTTAAACTGCTGAGCTCACCGAATAAAATTCAAAAATCGCACTCCAGGTCGCACTGCAGTGGCGACCGCGAGTTCGTACGCGCAGACCACTAAAACACAATGTAGTTAAAAATTATAAAAAACCACCGAATCAAACTTATTATTAATCTGTGAACGAAGCTCTATGTTTACCTAAAAACCCCATCAGAATCGAAATGACGAAATAAAACGCGCCTTACACGACAACCTGGACCCCTAGACAAAGTACTTTCGACTAGCGTTAACGACAGTAGAACACATAAAAATGTATGGACTTGACGTACTGCGGAGAAAGAAAACTGTCCTATAGGCCCTGCCTGGCTATGTACCTACCCGGACTTTCGATTTTCTATATATCGTGACCGTTTCGGTCCAAACTTCATTGTAATTGAGTTGACATTGGAACGAAAACATTCACGCAATTGCGAAGTTCGAATGTCCAGGTAGAGGCCCAGTATCGTGTACGATACGCGGGCGCCCGCCGCCGTTATACTTATCTCAGCTGACAAACGCAAGTGACGGAGAAATGAATAATTATGTTCCTTTCCTAGCCGGAAAAGCCGTGGTGGTCCAGTGGCGAGTAACCTTGCCTGCCGTGCAGGAGGCGATGGTTCGATCCCCGTCCAGGCCGACTCGTACCAATGAGTTTTTCGGAATTTATGTACGATTTGTAACACCACTGGCTTTTCGGTGAAGGAAAAACATCGTGAGGAAACCTGCATGCTTCAATTTCGAGGCATGTATTGTACCCACTGTCCATTATAAGTGGCGACAGGCTCACCCCCTGTCACACTGGACAGAGTTTAAGTACTACTGGTGAAACGTGGATGTTCTGAGGTTTCAGAATATCTCTGACTACCCCTTCGGGGAATATAGTCGTGAGCATATGCTTATGCTTATGCTTTCCTAGCCGGAACCACACGAAGTCTAGATATAGTCCAGTCATTTTAGAGTTTCCTTGTATGAACACCCTAACAATAATCCATCTATCGCTGAAACTTTGCAGTGTGATAAAGTAAAGTACACAGATTGCGGTTGACAAATAATCTAGGACCGGAAAAAATTAAACCTAGATTATTTGTCAACCGTAATCTGTACACTTTACTTTATCACACTGCAAAGTTTCAGCGATAGATGAATTATTGTTAGGGTCAAACCCTAAAATGATTGGACTAATATTTGGTAATCCCAATTTAGCCAAACTGATCAAAGCGCTTAGTGTTTAGTCAGGTGCTAACTATAGTTAAGTCCTCCGGTTACTCCTCAGTAGTCAGATTACCATCTTAGTTTGTCATTATGAAGGCCTATAATTGTCTCTACATCTCTGAGAATTTGTGTTTGTAAAGGACATTACTTCATTACGTAAATGCAGCGAAGACCAAAAAAATCTTTGGGTAAATCCAATGTACCTACTTACCTATTTATTATAGCGGCGCCTGCGACTTCGTATGCGCAGACGACAGACTTTAACTACTCATAACTATTGATTGAATTAACCGATTGCGATGAAACAAAGCCTAAATGTTAATCCAATTTAAGCCTTAACGTCGTTTATAATAGAAACCAATATTGTGTACACACTGCCCGGCAAACAACCTGACTAATGGGGCGGGGGTAAGGCTGCGTTTCCACCAGAGATGTGCGAGGTAGCGAGGCGGTGAGCGAGGAAACAATCCGCCAATAGCGCGCTCGCTCGATCACGTCATTGGGAAATTGAAGCACTCTCATTAACCGATTTTTTCCTCGCTCACCGCCTCGCTACCTCGCACATCTCTGGTGGAAAAGCAGCCTAAGGGGTGTTTTTGTCAAGTCAATGTTTTTGACATGTCCTTTGCCGGCTATTATCACCAACAAAATGGGATTTTTAGCTGAAACTACACTGTCACTAAAATCCCTGTTGACCCTCAATTTAGAACTAAACTCTAGTCTAGAGTCTAGACTTGTTTAATGATGACTAGGTAGATAACAAAATGCTTTCAATATAATGTAGATTCAAACATCCTTGAATTGGTTACAAATAAAAAGATGTTTTTTGCTATAGAGTTTCTGAGTTATACGAAGTCTAATCTAAAGTTAAATCGTGTTTGGACTTATTTTTCCATGGGACATAAATTAAAATTATGTGTTACCTACTTGCAATTTCCAAGATAATTAATTATTTCCTGTTATAAAATTCCCCCTTTTCACACATAAGTATAATCACGGCTATATTCCTGTTTTTGGTGGTTAGAATCTTTACTTTAACCTTTAACTTTCAACTAAGTAATACCTATTACTGGTTCAATAAGGTTCATTTT
Organism: Agonopterix heracliana; assembly: GCA_963693445.1. Taxonomy (NCBI): domain Eukaryota; kingdom Metazoa; phylum Arthropoda; class Insecta; order Lepidoptera; family Depressariidae; genus Agonopterix; species Agonopterix heracliana. The sequence continues at coordinate 21,259,831 of OY856312.1, forward strand.
TATAATTTTTGTCAAGCCCACCCATAAAAACTCTATAAATCAAAATTTGGTGCTTTGCGATTCAACGGGCTGTAAACTAACTTACAACGTATTTGTTGTACAAATAACTTTGAGGCAAATGTTAACAATTTTTTCATAACCAAGCTACAAAGAGCGAGCGAACACAATGTCATTCCATATTTGAATTTTCAAATAGTTTTGGAAACAAACAGGCAACACTCTTTACTTATTATAAGGGAGAGTGACCTTAAGAGGACTATACAGGGTGTGAGGAAAAGTTCATTACCCACAGAGCGACAGGCCTCCGGCCAAGCTCTTTAATAAGTATAGAGTTTTAAAATAAACACTTTAAACCACATTACAATCTAGTTCTAACATATCTTATTGCAATGTAAAATGGTTTCTTCTTGACTGTGATCTGTACGTGTACCTATACAATAAAATAAAATAAAATAAATACTCTACCCATCAAATTGAACAACTTTTACTATGGGAGCAAACGTGTCAGCTCAAAAAAAAATCAGCTGCTCCATACGTGTAAGTCGAGTAGGTATTGCAGTTTAGTATGGAACAGAAGTATAACAGTCTGCCTTAATGTAAATCTGTCCTGGCTATTCCGGGATTTTGCTTATCTGTCCTTCTGCTGCAAAGGGGTGTGTTCATACCACGTTTATACGCCATACAGTCATTGTTTCAACGACCTCGATTCTTTGTCTTGTCCATAGACACGAGTAAATTCGAATTCCAAACAAAACATCAAGAACATTATATTGCAAATCATAAATATATGTCTCATACGTCATGCCAAAATGAAAGTTTGACACTCATCATCATGCATAATATAGTGTGATTTAAACTGTGTGATTTTCTATAAATGTTCAGATCTTTATGATCACTCTGATCACTCTGACCTTTGAAGATCTGTGCTTTCAGATATTTTTACCTCGTTGAGTGTTCAGTACCTATTTATTGAAACGTCTCTGTTCCTATATTTATGACTAATTGCATGTTCTGATGTTATTAACGAAATTTATTGAAATTTAATGATGTTCCAAAATATTTGAGTACCTCGCCCGCGATGATATATCTGATGGTGACTGTACCATGTACCTACATACGTCCAAAAACTCATTACACAAGTTTCAATACCAGTGTAGTGAACCATTGCAGTGCCCGAAACATTTTACATCGATATAAAAATGTATTTTACAGATAGTGTCAGTTAATTTTACACGCTCTGGCACGTGAAGCAATAAACAGATTGCCCTATAAACAGCTATCTCCTGTAATAACCTATCGTTTAAACTTTTCATGGAAACGCTGCTTTTAATTATAAATAACTCTATTATTAAGCTTCGGCTGTATTCAGTATAGGATTTGTGTATGATACTATAGGGTCCTTCTTAATATCCTGACAGTTTTTTACGGGGATGATCAGACCGTCAAACTGAACAACATTATCTATGACACCAACACAAAAATCGCTAAAAAAATCGGATGTTCCATACTAAACTACAAATCGACTCGAGCTTAATGTATGGGACAGCGACCGCGACACGTGCTGCGCGATTGAGGTTGACTTTTTAGCTACGAACAATAGCTTTTTAGTGTCCGGGGACACGTTCCGTGTTGCGGACACGGAGCGGAGTTCTAAAGTCAACCTTTACATCTTCTTCTAATCTCCTTATCGTGTTCAGCAAGCCCTGGTTTCAGTATTTTGTGACGTTCTGACGTGTTTTTATTTAACGGCTACTACTACCAGAGATAGTAGCCGGGGCCAAAGGCTTAACGTGCCATTCGCAGCACGGAATCATATTTCTTTTCAGACAATCAGGTCATTCAGCTTGCAAGATCCTATAAGCAACTGGGGAAAACGCACAATGTGACATGTCAGGTGTGTCCCCCTCCCCCCGTGGGAATCAAACCCACGGCATCCGTGTCAAGAGCCCAATGCTCTTAACCATTACACCACGGAGGTAGTTTACTTGATAATTTATAACGCTTACAGGCACATAAACATTGGAATGATCACAAACACAAGCTATACTAGGATTTTTATTATGGGAACTACGAGTACAGGGTGTTAGAGTAAACACTTGAATTACTTTAAAAGGTGATTGTACCCATGATACTGACCAACTTCCCATAAGAAACCTATAGGAAATTCGTTAATAAATTTTAGGACTTTCCATACTTAAAGCAATCGGCTGATCGAACTATATATCCTATAGGTTTCTTAGAGAAAGTTGTTCAGTATTATTGGTACAATCACCCCTTAAAATAATGCAACTGTTAACCCTAGCACCCTGTATACAACAACGTCACAAAACATTTAACATGACCGAACCAGGATTCGAACCCAGGGCTCTTGGTTTGGCAGTCTGGCGTGGTAACCATTACACTGGGTCATCTAATAGCCTCTAGAACTTCAATAGGTACAAGGAAAACGACTTAATGACAATTCAATTAATAAGCTCATTCCAAGGATAGAGTACCTACCTAATTGCAATAGACAACCTTTCAGGCACAACGTACCGCTATACTTTATAACTTTGTTAAGGCGCAATAAACACAAGCGCCAGGTTATGGTTCATTTATTAAAATTGTCCTTAAGCATAATTATGGTAGATGCAAATCTGAAAATCGTTTCTGGAGAAATAATAATAGTTTAGAAACTCAATGTAGATCCTGTAAACCAGGCTCAACAGCTGCGACCACTCACAACACTTGACAATGAAGTTTATCTAGCGAGGGGGTGATGACCTACGGCTAAAAATCGGCTTTGAACCCGCCTTAATGAAAGAAAGTAATAAAAATAAATATCCGACTTCCCTCGCTTGCAAACGGAAGAGAGCAGCAAATAGGAAAAGCATAGCTAATAGTAAACAGACTCCAGAGATAATTTATGGCAGAGAGAGTTGAAGTCCCTACTGCAAAAGAACCATTTAAATAGTAGGTAGTTACGTAGAGTAGGGTAGACCCGGGTTAATAGTAACAGTTTTTACTTCTACCTCGATTGCGGGGAAACTATTCATATCTAAAGAAACGTTACATACACATTATGAAAGGCAGTTTCTTAACGTACTGGATTTTTCATTTAAAGTGTTCTGAAGTCTTATAGAACCTTTCGTAATTCGTTCTTGATGTGAGCAGTGACCAGTGTTACAATTAACCCTTACCGGGGGTCATTTGTAACAGTTTTTTGAATCTAAATTTAACCCAAAATAATCAATAAATCGGTCTTATTTATTTACCATCAGGTAACTTACCTTTTCTTTATTAGTAATATTTTTAATGCATTAGAATATTATCAACAGGTTTTATAAAATTTAACGGAAAAACAACTTAGCGTTTTATTGCTTTAAAGTAAAAATTTGAAATAATTTCTAAATATTATTAATCACTTTAGTTAACTATATATAATAGCATTTTAATAAACTAAAAAACTTAACTCTCGCATATGTTAATCAACCATAAAGGTTTTCATACAAACGAAGCTGTTACAATTAACCAAATGTTACTATTATACCTGGCCACGTGGATTTATTTACGTTTAAAGTGCAATTAAAAATCATAATAATTCTGTCAAAATCACGACTGCGATTTCGTTGTGTACTATTTAAATAGAAATTTAAATTAGAAAGCAAGCCTAAGTACCCAATAATATTCCACCTAACATACTATAAAAAATCAATCTGAGTTAGAGGGAGCGGCCGTTCTCAATCCAACGCTGAGGTTGGTGCGGGTTGGTGGAGGCAAGTTAGTGGTCAACTTGATGTTAAACCATCTTAATAATAAAAATTGAATCATGGGTCAATTGTAACACAGTGTTAATTGTAACGTTACAATCAACCCCATCAAAAGTGTTACAATTATCCCTTGGTGTCAATTTTAGATAAAAACATTAAAAAACCATGATACCAACGAAAATAATGAACTTCTCATCATCTGTAGCATTCTCTAGTTCCTATTACAACGTACGATCGTAATATCTGTTTAAAACATGGATTATTTCAGAAGTTACAACGTAATGAATTGATCGAAAATAATTGAAATGACCGCACATAAAATTAATTCCTCTGTAACACAAGACACCTCCACGCTACGAACAAATAATTTGTTCGTAGCCTCCACGTTGCACACACGGCAATTGGAGAGTACCTAGGTCCGGACATGCAAGAGCCATCACCTCTTTCCACACACACATCCTTGCCTTGTTTAGTTACCGAAATATTGTCAATGTTACTATTAACCCGTGTTACAATTAACCCGGGTCTACCCTAGTACAAAAACAAAAAAAAAGGAACTTAAATTAAAACGATGATTCAGTAAATTATAGAAGTATAGATTGCTTCCAGTAATAAAATAAGTAGGTAATGTCAAAAAGATCTACACAAGTTTATAAACTTTGCAAAGTGAAACTTCTGTAGACCGCTTCGATTTTCAAGAGTGTACAATATTTAAAAAGTAATAAATAATTAAAGTTACCTAATTAATTTCAAATATTAGTGATTATAAACATGTTACAGCTATGTTGTGCTATTTCAAATCAAATTAAAGATGGGGGGAGGACTTGCCGGTTCAAGTCCCACCTGAGACAATTTTTTTCAATCTTTAATTTGATTCACCTAATTAATTGTTGCTCAGTTACCAATTTTATTCAACAAATATTTTCACTCATAATTTTTTTACAATTTGCTTGATTCTGCGCCTTAAATAGACGGTCCGGCTGTCACAAACAGATGTCCAAGTGCAGAGCTTACGGCGCGGCAGTGCAAGCTTTCGAAGCGAGGGCGAAGCTCGCGCCCATCGCACGCCGCGGCATATCGGCACCAGCGGCATAGGCACGCCCGCTGCACTCATCCCCTTAAATCATTCACTTCTAACATATCCTTCACAAAACATACTCATATCAAAATTAATATCGTAAAAAATATTTTAATACATTTTTATTAAAATAATAAAAGACCCCGTTTTCTAATGAAGTGGTAAAAAGTGAAGTTAAGAAGTTGTGGCGCGAAAGGATTAACTTTGTCTAGGTAACCATGGTAACGCCTGTCTTGAGGGAAATGAAGTTGCTTTGTTATTGAAGAACTAACTTAAGTTAAAGTTGTATGAAGTCTAATCGTTTCAAAAGTTGGTGTTTGTTGAATGCAGAATTTCTTTGAAATATCTACCTACGTATATATGAGGGGCTGGCATAGACGTAGACTCTAGCGATAGACTTGCTCGTTCAAACAAACAACATGTTCAAAAACTCTTCGGGAACATTAGTGCCATCTAGTTTATATAAACAGAAACTACTATAATTTGGTCAAAGAGCATCACTGACCAAGACAGATGCGACAGTTCATATGTTTGTTAGGTATTATACCTACTATCTGTGAAACAATAATGTGTGTATGAATTTGTACAAAGTTGTTTAAATACTAGTGGTGCCCTCGACTACCTACGCGCAGACTACTGAAATACGTACACACGGCGACACATCAAGCTACGCAAAACCAATACTAAGCTGGCCGCGCGACGTTATACATTACTCTACCTACGCGCGGCCAGCTTATTTTGGTTTTGCATAACTTGATGTGACGCCGTGTGTACCTTAAACTTTAGAATTAAATACTTACTCATAACTTTTGATTGTGTGAACTGTGAACAGATTGCTATGAAACAAACATTAAAATGTTTCCCAAGCAAAGCCTTATACAGGGTGTAAAATTAAATGCGACACATACTTAAACCGGTGTATACATTTTAGTCAAGTTATGTTTGCAGTTTTGTATGGGACAGCTGATTTTTTTTTCGCGTTTCGATATTGTGGTCCCTTAGTAGAGTAGTAGTAGTAGTTGTTCAGTTTGATGGTCTGACTGAAGAACCCCTTTAACTAAGTGTCGCATTAAATTTTACACCCTGTATACCTTCTTATTATGCTGACACTTTTTTAAGCGGATGATCAGACCGTCAAACTGAACTACTTTCTCTATGGCACCAACATCGAAATCGCGAAAAAAAAAATCGGCTGTCCCATACATTTGGCTCGAGTAGGCTTGCTTGTATGGAACAGCTGATTTTTTCATCTTGTTCATCTCAAGGTAAAAAATATATGTTTTCTCATAATTTCTATCCCGTAAACAAGTGGTATAAAAATATAATCTCAAGTATCAACGATCTTAGCGTCATTTTCAATGTTCGTCCGGCAACCGCGATAAGTTCAATAAATTGTGCCTATTTTGTGCCCTCTGATTTAAGTCTCTTGATTCATCTATGATCATTATACCTTGTCTCTTTTTCTTATAACACTTTTTGGGTGCCGAAATGAGACAAAATGTAATGGACTTACCCAATCTTGAGGAAATTAATAGACTTTCCTATTTTCGCAAATTTAAATTAATAATTACATTTCCTTATAATTTTACATACTGACCTTATATTAGAATAGTAGTTTACCTTACAAAAGATTGCAGGTGGTTTTTATTTATTAAAAATATTTAAATAAATTGTTATAAATTATTGTAAAAAATGACAGATTGTCAAACAGATGGTCTGCCATTCTCATTAGTGCTAAGGAGACTAACATCAATCAGGTGCATACACCCCATTCAAGAGTAACATGCAGTTCCTACTGATCACCGTATCTAGTACTTTAGTACATTGATATCGTTGAGGGGCTGGCATAGACGTAGTGGGGCTGGTTGTTAATCGATGTTTTACATATTTTATAGGTAACCTTATCGAACTGAACACTTTCATTATGGAACCAACAACGAAATGGTGAAGTATTTATTTGTTTGTTCCATAGAAAACTTCAGTGGCTAATCGATCCGAATGTATAGTACTTATACTTATACTTGACTGATTATTTTTCTGCGATTTTAATACGTTTGCTTTCCATGTTTTCCATTAAACTACTTTATAAGCTTTAACTTATGATTTCAAAATACATAAACTAGCGGCCATAATCTCTATCAGGGTCAGAAACTTAGCTAACTTGTAACAAAGCTTACTTCTAGATAGGCGACCGGCGTTTTGCCCACAAAGATATTATAAAAGAAACCTATTCAACTAGTCGCCATATACAACCACGGTAAGAAATGTGGCTATTCGAACCAAACGCCGAAACGTGATACGCCACGTGACGTGGCTTCAATATGGAAGCTAATTCTGAGCGGACTATTGGGAACATTTTCTGATCTTTATGTATCTTTTATTCGATGTTTCCTGTTTTCCGCTCGCGTCTATCGAGGCCTACTCTACTATTCCCGGAAGGTTCCAACACAAGCATGCGCTAATGAACGTAGCATTCAGTATAGTCTACACTTCCTCATAAAATACCATGTTTTGTTCGCTATGCTTTAAATTCAACAGACCACTCAAAACACCGAAAGCTAATTTCATTTCAGTCCTTCGTAATATGCTGACACTTTTTCAAGGGGATGATCAGACCGTCAAACTGAACATCTTTCTCTATGGGACATCGACATCAAAAGCGCATAAAAAATCTGCTGTCCCATACATTTGGCTCGAGTAGGTTTACAGTTTTGTATGGAACAGTTGAATTTGTTTATAAGTTTAACTCTTTCATCAATAGCTGATGTGCTCTGTTATTTTTTGAGAAAATCTATTGTGTAGTGTAGCTTCAAAACGCATAATCAGATTTATCACCAAATTAAAATGGGACCAACTCGGGGGTAACTCTAACTCCTGAACAGAAAAAGAATCAGTCAAATCGGGCATGAAATGCCGAGGTTATCGTGGAAATTAATGCATTTTCCAGTTAGAGTTAGTTAGTCAGAGTTAAACTGTCGAGTTCCAGAAATTAAAACGGATAAAGAATTTAAATTGGCAAAGTCTCTTTTCGGAATAGAAAATCTATTTTTAGTAAGTTAGTGTTGAACTTTTTAATTGTCTGTTCTTCTTGATTGACAAATCTTAAATAAAAATCTTAAAATAAAAAGATGCCATCGCTGCTGAACGGTAAAATACCTCTTTTATAGTAAACGAAATGAGAAAAATATTCTTCAGTACTAGGTAGGTATTTCAGAGTCCTGCTTAATTCATTTCTTCCTTTTGCAGACGTGTTCTCTTTGAAGTACACATCAAACGATTAGTAGCCAAGCAACTATAAGTATTTAGAAATAGCAAGCATGCGTAAAACAGGTACCTTGCTTGACTGGAATTACCTAATAAAAAAAATATTCGTGATTTAAAAAGTGGTATTTTGTTTTCGTGTATCGCCTTAAATATAATTGTATACTACGAAAGCATCTAACATTAATAATATTTGTCTCCTGAACTTGATGGAAGGGGAAACTGATACGGTTTGAGGTGGGGTCGAATGCAGTACCTAGCCATTATAACCGGCAGCAGGACAGGGCGGGGGAGTACCTCAGAGATGTTGACGATGCCTGAAGAAATAGTCGCCTCCTTCGACACCCGACTGCTTCGGTGCTTTCGAAGCAGATCACCACACGGCACAAAGTATAGGTTGATAATAAGATAATAACGTACCTATAACAGTCCGTGAGCACTTAGAATAAGATTAAGCTGTCGGGTAAATTCGGTTTTCTTTTTGAAATCAGTAACAATTAAACCCTCGAGAAGTAAATTGCACGAATGTTAACGATTTTACCCGACAGCCGAATCCTGTTCGAAGAGCTCACGGACTGTACCTAAGTTTACATATTCATCCCTTGCCTCAAGTCTCCTACGGGACGACCCATGACCTTGTTAACAAACCACTTGACGATTGTATCTTTGTTCCCTTGCGTATACAGGGAGGTGCGGAAGTCACGTAGTGTACTCCGTAGGGAGCATACTGTATAAGTAGGTAGGGTAAAGCCCGCGTAATTCCACTGCACTTGTGCGGTGTCCCCTTGGATTATAATCTTGCAGTCTGACATTTGGGAAAATTCTTACAAACTCACGCCCTACGGAGAAAGAAGCGTGATGTTTTAGGTACCTAGATACAATGTTTTCATCGCTTCTGGTACAATTCAAAGGATTTCTCTGGCCTTTGTCAGAGAATTCAGTATTCCCATGGGAAACTGAGAATACCTACTGCTGTTGTAAATGGTACTTTGACGTGTTTTTTTACTTTACTCATTGTTATTTGTTTTACTAATAATGCGTAAACTCGATATTCATAGATAAAATTGACGCTCACGAGGACCTTATGTGCCATTCTTATGTCTTCTTCATATCGCTGGCAGTATACCAAAAGAGCAAAGGACGCAGTAAAGAACGCAGCCTTTGTTTCAGTTTCTTTTTTTATCACACACACGTCACACACACATACAAATGATACATCAATTGGTCAGCGGCTACAACAAACTGTAGGTAACTTATTAATTAATATGTTAATGTATCACGTAGAAGCATACTTAGTTTCAATGTTAGGTAATTAAATATTTGTCCAATTTTAAATTTTGTACATTTGTTCATTGTACCTAAACGGGTTATCATGTAAAATTAAAATTTTGTTAACCCCTTCAGACCCGGCGTCCATTTCAATGGACATCACTTATATTATTTTATTATGTGACTCAGTGTTGTTACGAAGGTAATGTAAACATTTCGCAGTGCTCTATAGACATTGAGGATTGTTTATGCTTCTTCAAATTCTAAGAAATATGATGTGGGTACATCAAAATAATAAGTCGAATATTGACTACAGCCATTGAAAGACGCAGTACGGGTAAGCAGATTTTGTTAATTTATTTTCTGTAGTAAACTTGTTGTAATGACCCAATATATTTTTTTTTCTTGTAGATTGAAAGGTAATATATAAATGTATCTAAAAATCTTGGTAATTTTTATAAATTTTCTTGACAAAATATGAGCAGCTTTGCGTGTCCACTGGTATGGACGTTAGGACCCGACCGTAAATATAATTGTGCATAAGTATTATTTCATGGTACCGAAGATCGTACATTTTAGGATTCGATTTATCAATAAACTCTGTTGTCTGCTGAATCTTCTAGAAAATGATGTGGTGTCAGACCTCGATGAAGAAAGTGATGCTGAAATTATACAACCAGCATCATCATAATCATCAACAACAAATAGTGTGGACAGCGATATTGTACGCCCGAACAAACCGCAGCCGCTCTAATAATACTTGGAGGATGATCAAGAAGATGAAGAGGAGGATGAACCAGTAATTAGCGGATCGAATAAGCAAGGACGTTGCGAATTTTATTTCACTCGATTGACTTGGCGGTGAATAACAGCTGGTTAGAATATAAATAAGACTGTCAAACCTGTAAAATACTCAGTAAAGACATCTAAGACCTTCTGCATTTCCGCCAGCGAGTAGTAGAAGCTCTAATAAAAATAGAGAAACCACTTCTTCTGAGAAAAATAGGACGTCTATCTAGTTCTGGAAACAGCAGTCCCATAAATAAACCAGAAATATATACCAAAAATATAGTACACCAAAAAACCATCGTTGTATTGAATTTAGACCAGCTAGTGAAATACAATACGAAACTGTCGACCACGAATACGATTAAAAAAAAGAACCTACAAGGTGTAAGAAACCAGATTTTAAAGAAAAAAATAGATGTTTATTGCCTAAAATGCGACATAATATACCTACTCGTAAATACATTTGTGTTTCTTTAGTGAAATAAATTGTATTCGACCATGTCACGAAAACACATAGTGCTTTTTTTATATTTTTTGTAATTTTTTTAAACCAAATATTAATAAAATATATTTATAATATATAGGTATTATTATTTTTGTAACCTTAATGCCTAACTAATATATATAATCTCAATTAATTACAAAAAGTCTAGAAATTATTAAAAAAATTAAGTAACAATTCAGTCCTCACGTCCATTAGAATGGACACATGATTAACTAAGAATATATAAAAAAAAAAATTTTTTTTTTTTCAAAAATACTCTAATTAGACCACAAATATACAGTAAATTAACAGTAATATTTTTTTAAACGTAATCTCGTAATTCAGGTCTGAAGGGGTTAATAATAGAGAAATTGAGTAATACATACTCAATAAAAATAAATTTAATCTGAAAGTTAAAAGAAACGAACTCAATAAATCAACTTAGTTCCCGTTCCCACTTTTCAAAACCAGTAACCTTGGCCCACTTGGGTTCCAGAGTGGAACACCTGCGAACTAGCCGGTGAACCTTGGCTGGTCTCCAGGACTAGGGTCCAGGTCCACTCGTTCCGAAACTGTTTGCTAATACTCAAACGTACGAGCACAAACTTAGTTCAAATCCCGGAGGGACGTGGTCGGAATCAGAATAGGTTTTATTGCTGTTTAGTTAGAGTTTGTATTCGATTGTTTATCTTGTTAAACGGTGGGTAAGGCGTAATCCTTGGCGCTTTGGAGGTCTGCGATTATGTAGTTCCTACTCCCAAGGGGATAGGCAGAGACAATGGAACGCTACCTGCTATGATCCTGACTGACCTCTCTAGCTTCCTCCACATTCATTAGTCCATTCATGCGCTCGTGGGTTTTTGGGTTCCTACCTACTCATTTGGTCAGAGTATGTACGTCTAGGCTTGCCTTACCTGCCCTCGTCAATCTGTTTTCATCCGTTTTCTCCATAATATGACCAAACCATTTCAACATACCTTTCTCTATCTTTGTCACTACATACTCTTTCAGATTCAGACCACAACGTTCTCTAATTAATTCTGTGTTTGCTTCGTAATGTTCGAATGGTTAAAAGTTAAATTTATAACTTAGAATACATCTTTACAGAGGATAAGGGTTGAGACCTAGAAGGATGTTGAGACACATTGACCTTCGGTGACCGACGACGGGACGTGTTTTTTTGTATGGGTCCGCCGTCGGTGGCTGTCGGTCAATGTGTCTTAACCCTTTGATAATGTAAGAATTACTATCACCACGACAAGGAGGGTTTAATTCAGTCCTTAAACGAACGATATCTAGTTTATGTCAATGCCTAAAACATTCGATATGCAAATAAAAGTGAGCATTACTTCAACCGCACGCTGAAAAATACAGTAAAGTAAAAGCACTATTTCTGCCCTCGGTAGGGAATGGTCACTTGTTTATGTATGGAGGCAAACAAAGACTAAAAAGTTGGTCGTTAGATCCAGGTACTTTTATCTAAGTATTAGATCCCACCTCAAGGCTCGTCTAAGAAGTTATAGTAAGTTCGCCTGCCGCTGGCGCATTAGACAACGGACATAAACTCCGCCTATTGGTTTAATTCAATCAGAAGTAAGGTCTCGTAACATTGACCAAAGGCCTACGCTGTGGTAACCAATTCATCTTCGTTTTTAGGGACTGTTGTAAAAATGAATCTATTTAAAAACTAATCAATCTTCAATTTTACCTTTTCTGGTTTTGTGGCATTAGTAGGTTTTTAGGTAGGTGGGTGCTTTTGAAGTGCGTGTCGGGCCACCCACGCGTCACAAAATGCCCAGTTTTTTTACTTCTCCAAGTAGGTACATTTTATAAGTTGGACGACTATTGCTCGTTCACTTGTAGGTAAAGCCTAGATTTAGCTGCGATAGTGTACCTTTTAACTTCGTTATTTATACTAGACACATTGCCTTGAACTTTTTCACATATATCCAAAAAAGCTTAATGCACTGCACCATGGGATGATAAATGAGAAAAATTAAGTCATCCCCAGTGCACTTTTTGCGTAGGGGAGGAATGCTAAAAAAAGTTTTTCAATATTTAATTTTACCACTGTCGGCGTAATTCATATTATGTACCTATATCAATGGCAAAATATAGCTTTCTAGTACTAAGAGTCTCTAAGCTAAGCCACGGATAGACAGACAGACGGATGGACTTGGCGACACTTTATAGTGTAGGTAGGAACCCTTATGGGTTCCTTGTTGACTACGGAACCCTAAAAAGGCTTAGTTTAGCTACCGAAAAAAACAGTAAGCGAAGATAATAATATAATGTGTGAATACTTCATCATTATGTTTAATAATTATTTGAAGGAATTTACCCGCTCCGAGCTTCCAAACTTACGCTACTTATGTTAGAGATAGAGGTGCCGCCAAGAGATACATTAACCTAATTTTACGTTAGGGCTGTCAAAATATTCTGAGCCTCCTCGAGTGACGTACTAAACATCAGATACGTCAAGCGCACCCTGGGCCATCAGCAAGCCTCGCTACTGATTGGCAAAATCTTTTCACTACGCAAATCAAACTCTATGACTAGCCATTGATTCGGCATTTTTTATTAAAATTTTATAGACAACAATAATACAATAAAGAACAAACTAAACACAAAAATTACAAATTATACACACACTCGAGAGCACCGCCGCAAGACCATGGTAACAATATAATCCTCTGTGACATGGTGGCCAACAGACTAGCAGCATTCCCGCCCTCTTGATGGTATTTACCATATGGCTGATTCTTTGTGCCAGGAAGCTGCCATCTCTGCGGAGTGGTCGGCAGTCGAAAATACTTGTAAACCACATGAAAAAGCAATAAATATTGATTGATTGATGATTGATACTTATTCAGTGCTAATTTACTGATAACTGTTCTTCATAAATTTCTTGTTTTTATCAGAAGAACAACATCCAGTACCTACCTTATTCACCATCGTATTCAATACAATAAATAATAGTAGGTACTTTGTAATGTTATCATAGACATAGACTCTAGCGAGTTACTATGAACATTTTAAAGTTCCATCAACTGAACAAAGTTCCGTGGTCGAATAGTCATACAAAGTTAGTGTTATCAATGCGAAAACTCATGCTAACCCACACTACATGCTATTGAACTTGTCTTTCCAATACCAAAGTTACCTATCTAATAATTGGGTCAGTTATACTAGTAGGTAGGTAGCTACATATATCTATCTAGGTTGGTTTGTTTGAGAAAGTGCAACTGCAATCAAAAGTTATTTTCAACTTTCGTAACGACCGTCGTTGGATTGCTCTAACAAACTTAATTCGACGCTTTACAATGTAGGAAGGTATAGGGAAAAAGAGCAAAATTTAATGTTTTCTTAGTTACAAAATGTTTTTTTTTTTTTCATTCTTTAGTCACAGAGATAATGCAGAACCTAGTTTCGCTCTATTCAGGTCGGTGACGTCAATTTATTGCTCCATATTTCTTTGCAAATAAAATGAGGCTACTTCATTTTGTAGAATGTTTAGTAACCTGTTTCATTCCATTATTGAAATAACCTTAATATTCTCACGACTCTATTCCCCGAAAGGGTGGGTAGCTAGCGATTGTAACGGCTCCGTAGTAACAAAGTTTATGGTAACGCCATCCTTTCAGTGTCTTTGATTTTTTTTTCTTTTTTATTAAAACGACTCATTGTCCTGAAGGCGTAGAGCTGCATGGTCACCGTGCGTGATAAAGGCGGGCCTTTCATTTTGTTTATTGGCCTCATATGACGTCACGCCCTATTCGCAGATTGCAGGGCGCGCCTATATCCACGCCTTTGCTTTCCTTTTTAACTGGTTCTATGTTTGGACTGGAGCGATAATGATAATGAACATTTCTTAAAAATCCTCCCAATATTTATTACATCTGAAACCCGTGACTTCGTCTAAATATGCAATTATGTTCTCGGATTTGGTAACTATGGTGATACAGGTTAGCCATTTCGGGCCTAGCGGGCTTGCGCCAGCACTAGCTATATCTTGATTAGAGTGGAAATGTCTTTGTCTCTTTGCAATGTACTGCCTCCGTGTCTAATGGATAAGAGCATTGGGCTCTTGACACGGAGGCTATGTCTGAAAAGAAAGATGATTCCGTGCTTCGGATGGCACGTTAAGCTGTTGGTCCCGGCTACTATCTCTGGTGGTAGTAGTCGTTACATAAAAACCACGTCAGAGGCCGTAAGGCGGTTTGAATAAACTCTGACACCAGGGCTTGCAGCCCACTCGATAAGAAGAAGAACCACTACTGGCTCGGAAATCTGCATGCTTCAATTCCAAGGCGTGTATTGTATCCATTACAAGTGGCGACGGGCTCACTCCCCGTCACACTGGACAGAGTTTCGGTAATAGAGTAAAAACTACATAAACAAACATAGCTCTCGCCATTGTCCCGCATGGGGGTAGGCAGAGACCACGGACCGCCACACGCTACGACAAAAACTGATGTATAAATAAAATGCGTGTAAGGGCCTGTTTCACCAGTTCTGAATAAGATCTTGTTAGCTTATCCGACAGATATTTTGACATAATTTCATACAAATTATATCAAACTATCTGTCGGATAAGCTAACAAGAACTTACCCAGAAGTGATGAAACAGGCCCTAAGTCTCATTATTTATAATATTGTTTAATGTTACTGTGTACTTTATGAATCTGTCGAATAAATTAATACACCATGTACCGAACGAATTATTAAAACTAATTTCCAATAAGTATACTATAACAATAATTAAGATACTCGGTACCTAATATAATTCTAAATGCATTACCAATAGTGAAAAAAGGAGGTTGTTAGTATCCCGAATATTATAAGTTATAACATATTTAGGTATTCTCCAAGTTTTCCTGTTAGGATCATCTAATATCAGGCTGCTCAACTGTCGGTATTTGTAAGGACTTGATATCTAATCACTACTTATCAGTCGTAGTGATATCGTCGTGGGAGTTTCTTCAGTTGATATCGAGATCTAGGCCTAAGTGTGCCGCTACCACGCAGTCATCGCTGCTTTACATTTAGTATCAAATGAAATAAAATGTATTTCGTACCTAATTGATTTGCTCGAGAGTTAATCCAGTTAAATTTCTTTTTTGCGACTAAATTTTAACTGGTTATTTTAATTTACAACTTTTACAAGTTAAAAAGTTATCAGTATAAATGGTTAGTGACTCATTTTGAACCATATAGTTAACCAGTTTAGTATAGTGAGTTGGTGCAAGATCTTAGGATCTTTCGTTTTTTCGTTATTTTAGTTTTAGACATATGTTATGGGATTTATCTATTCGAATAATTTTTTTTAATAAATAGGACAGAATCCTATAATATTTTACCTACCTATAATATTATACCTATGTATTCTGTCCGATTTATAAAAAGACAATAGATAGCATCGACAAATCATCTTTCTCAGCTTTGAGACAGGCGTTTACTAAATTATGAAGTTCATAGAATAACAAAACACTTGAATACTTCGTACCAAATACAAAACTTCGATGACCAAAATAAAAACCAAAGTACAATTAATTTGGAAACAAACTTTTGAACAAACGTGCAATTAAACTGTTCCTACGTAGCAGTGTAACCAATAGGACCAGTGTAACCAGTGGGACCAGTGGAACCTGTGGGACCAGTGGAACCTGTGGAACCGGTGGGATCAGTGAGCCGGTGTGGTGATGAATACAGTGGTGTGATGTGTGATGGCTTGGCCGGGTGGCGCGGAGGTCGAGCTTCGACCGGTGGGAGCTAATGGAACTCCTGGAGATGTCACAGTACTCAACAGTAAGTAAGCACAATAGTAGTCACCCTGTTTAATTAGCCTGTCATCACCCACTGCTGAACGTAGGCCCAGTCGCGTCTTTCGTCCGGGGCACGATTTTGCCCTGTGAATATAGACCTACACAAAAAACGACGGAGCGAGTGAAGCGAGCTTGAATTTTTTTAGCACAACTAATCGGGTTGTGGTCAGACATCTTCTGGTTTATCCTTGTGAATATAAAACTTAGATCGAGAGAAGCGAGCAAGACTTTTCCTCAAATACGAATCGGTTGGTGCAAAGTAACCTAAGTTATAGCTATGGAGCGAGCGAAGCAAGCTTTAAATTTTTAGCCTCACGTCTAAGCAGCAATACTTTTATATAATATTATGTATTTAATCAGTGTTTAAGAATGTTTTATTAGTTAAATGTGCACACTATGCCTGCCTCACTTTGTATGCTCCCTCTCTGTCACGGGTTTGCTGGAAGAAATCTCTTTAGAGATAAGCTCGCCCTTTGTAATTGTCTATTATGCTGCTTTCATGTATATTTCCGTGTGTAAAATAAAGCGTTAAAATAAAAAAATAATAAATAGCAATTAAAACAGAAACTTAGAGCGAGCGAAGTGAGCTGAACTTTTCTCTACTCTACGAGTTGGTTTTAGACAGAGCTTAACAATCTGTATTTTTCCCGAATTTGCCGCCACTATAATAATGTGCCACCCAGGGCAATTGCATTTGAAGGTCCGGTCAGTCTTCTTCTATCGAGTCTGTGGCATTCATTAGGTTTAACTAGCCTTCGTATACTCATTTTCTTATTCATATTTGTTTGAATTTGAATAAATTATCAATGTGCGTATGGTAATGAAACGAGTAATGTGATTGTTAATTACAAAACGCCTCTGGGGTTTGGATAACGTTCCCGAATTGTACAAATAGAGGCATTCCATTCCAACATTTACTTTTAAATCATAAATAAACATGGCTTATTATACAGCCACGAAATACGGTGTCTCATGAAACATGAAGGAAAGCAACAATGAAACAACAATAAGCTTTCAAACTAAATGTTTGTTTCTACAAACTGCACGCTTGAAAAACTACATGAATACCTATAGAGGTAGGTAGGTTTACTATACAGAGTGTTAGGGTATATAGATAGATAGTTGCATTACTTTAAGGGTGATTGTTCTCATGATACTGAACAACTATCCCTAAGCACTTAGTGCTTTCACACACGATGACGCACTGACGTAGCGGCAGATGTCAGTCCATAGTGCGTCAATGCGTCACCGTGTGTGCTTCTACGTGCGGTTTCATACAACTCCTTGCTTCACAAATGTTTCTTTTTTGGTTGATTTTGTCTTTTTTATTTCTGTAATTTTTTGTCGTTCGATGCATGGAAAAATTGACCTCTTGTTTTCTTTTTCATTTTAGTATGTATAGAGTCACGCACACGATGCTAATTGTTTATCTTTTGCTTATTGCATGATGTGCACATAAATGCTTAGGATTATGGCTTGCTTTACATTGTAACCTGTCTATATTTGGTGTTTTTATAACTGTAATCTGTTTTATGTGCCTAATAAATAAATGACGGACTGACGTCTGCCTCTGCGTCAATGCGTCATCGTGTGTTAACACACTAAGGAACAAAAGGAAATGAGTAAAAAAAATACAACTCTTCAAACAAACGTTCGATCAGCTGATTGTATTTGATATGGAAAGTCCAAAATGTTGTTTGCTAATTTTCTATTAGTTTCTTAGGGAAAGTTGTTCAGTATCATGGGTATAATCACCCCTTAAAGTAATGCAACTGTTTACCATATAACACCCCGTAAATATGCTCAATACTTTATTTCGTTTCGCAACTGTTATACCATTGTGAAACGCAATAAGTATTGAGTAAATATACCTACTACTTAAAAAATTTACTTTAAAAAAAAGCCACAAAATGCTATGAAACTTTTTTACTCATTTCATCGCACACTGAATGCTTGAATTTTTTAAAGATAAAATATACTGGTTCAATCAAAATGACTCTATTCATAAAAAGTAAGGTAAGTAGTAATATTACTAATACCCAATCGTTTCGCACGTGTCAAATCCTACAAATAGTAGGTCAAACATACCATAGCAATTATGATCACGACTATATTCCCCGAGGGGATAGTCAGAGATATTCTGAAAACTCAGAACACCCACGTTTCACTAGTAACACCGAAATTCTGTTCAGTAGTAGGTCAAACCGCAGAATATGAAGTCGAATGACATTTTGTCTTCCTGCTTAGATCCGGGGATATTTAAATATCGAGGTCAAGGTGTCGTTACGGACCCGTGTTTTGCCCAGTCTTCCGCTATTGAGTTCTTCATTTGCACCGGGGAAACTGGCGCAGAGTGCACTCATTTACCACATGGGAGATGGTTTGTTTGGCCAGGTGCCCGGCAGTTTAGAAGAAAGATCCCGCAGTCGCTCATCGGTGACTCTCCCAGACCCCCCTTGTAGAGGTTAAGTTGGTCCTTCAATGGTTAATTAAGATTGGTTGAGAATTTTAATAGACAGTAGATTGGTGCATTAATAATCTTTAAAATCAGCGAGCGGTTCTTAAAAATAGATACGCGAGTGAGTTTATTGCTCATTTTTTCATTTGCTGAATCGTTGTCATGATTATATTGATAAATGGTATCAGAATGAGGCGAAAAGATCTGTATGTGTATCTCATAGATATAGTATGGGTAATATAGTTATATAGACATCTAAATACATACTCACAGTGACTTTCTTTAAATTGTATTAACCTACATTTTGTGATATAGGCCATAAACGTACGACGATATCAATTCTGAAATAATATTGTACCTATACCCATTCAAATTACAGCTTTCTAGTACTAAGATTCTTTGAGCTAAGCCGCGGACAGACAGACGGACGGACGTAGCGAAACTATAAGGCTGATATTTTTTCCATTTTTATATTGATCCTATAGAGAAAGTTGTTCAGTTTCTGATCATACCCTGAAAAACCGTCGTATATAGGGTCCTTCTTAATACGCTGACACTTTTTTAATGGGATGATCAGACCATCAAATTGAACAACTTTCTCTATGGGACCAACATCGAAATCGCGAAAAAAAAATCAGCTGTCCCATACATTTGGCTCGAGTCAGATTGCAGTTTTGTATGGGACAGCTGATTTTTTTTTTCTCGATTTCGATGTTGGTCCCGTAGAGAAAGTTGTTCAGTTTGATGGTAGGTCTGATCATCCCCTTAAAAAAGTGTCAGCATATTAAGTTGGACCCTGTACCTATATAAAACTTCAAAATGTAACATACACAAGTTAAACTAATTATTTCAGCTGACTTACAGCCGAAACGTTAATTTGCAGTTTATGTAACAATCTGATCGTGTAAGTGGCATTCAGTTTTCACCTTGTTATAGGGCTTCATTGCCGGCCAGTCAGTCCCGTGCGACGCGACCGTAGCAACATGTTGGTACAAATACTCATCTTCATGTACATAGCCACCTGTCTTCTGTTCTACGTAGCTCATATTATAGACTATTACTTGACTGCCTTTTGAGTCTTCTGCGAAGAAGATTCTAGAAGACATAGTGCGTCAAATGGTGATAGAAGTGGATGATGTTGAAACAATTGTGTTTAGACGGTTCAAGAGGCTTGGTGAGTTTGATTTAAATAGTGACCAGGATTAGTGGGAACACACACGATGACGATGACGCACTGACGGAGCGTCAGATGTCAGTCAATAGAAACACACCCGGTGCGTCAATGCGTCACCGTGTGTGCTTCTACGTGCGGTTTCATACAACACCTTGCTTCACAAATGACGGACTGACGTTTGCTGCTAGTGTGAACGCACTAATACAGAAAAGTCTGATTATACAGGGCCTTAACATGATGTTGGTTTTTAATAGGATGATCAGACCATCAAACTGAACAATTTTCTCTGTGGGATCAACAACGAAATTGAGAGTAAAAATTTGACACCATACAGGTTCGAGTGGCTTTGCAGTTCTGTACATGAAACAGCAGATTTTTTTACGATGTCAAAGTTGGTTCCATAGAGAAAGTGGTTCAGTATGATGGTCTGATCTAACCCTTGAAAAATCGTCTGCAAATAAAGAAAGACCCTGTATTTAAGAACTTTCAGACCATAAAACTAAACATCTTTCACTATGGACCCAACATAGAAATCACGACACAAAAAAATGGCTCCATACTACAATTCAACACCTACAAGACTCATTTAAGGAACAGCTGATGTTTTTGATACGATATCTTTGTTGGCTCAGGAATGAAAGTGGTTCTGTTTTACCACGCTCTTTAAATATGACTATATACTTACCTTTCTGTTACACCTTGAATACATTCAGGGTGACCCTAGACGTAGGTATGGATCAAATAAAACCTAAACATTTAACCAGTATGAATGCCGGTTCCATTCTCGACGGTTAAATTTAATTTTTCATAATACCGCATAGTCCATCAAGCAAAAAGTTATTTAAAAAACCTATCAATGTTATTGGCTTCTTTTTTAAACAGGACGTAAATTTTCGGATGGTTAGAACCTTTGCAACCACCACCTGCAATATTTTTTCAGCGAGTTCTTTAGACAGACGATCTCTCCATACGTTGTGTTGTAGTACAGTAACAGTGGTGTAGAGTGGCTCGCGAAATTATCACGGCATTTAATTTCAACACCATAATTATAGGTTAATTAAGAGGATATTACTGATAAAGCACTCCGTACAAAACGAAGCTACCTACGTCTTAGTTTCGACTTTAGTACCTACTTAATTGAAGTAAAAATAAATGTTGTTAACACAATCTAAAAAAAACTAGTAGGTATCTCTGTCGGTAGTAGAACCGTAGCTCAAAGATTTCCAAACAAATCTTAAATTTAACTTAGCATTTAAACAGAATTGTGATAAAGTACTGTCACATTGGTTTCTAGAAACCACATTTTTTTCTTTAATTGGTTAATTTTGAAAATAGGACGAAAACTCGTTTGTGTGCAGCTCGCTCGGGCGCCATGACGAATGGCGAGCCTAATTACTTGCTCGTTCAAATATCAACTAAACTAATTTCATAATTATATGTAATTATTATGGCCATCGAGCGTTAATTATCCGTTGAGTTAACTAGTTCGTTAATTCAACGCCCATCTCTTGTACCCCCACCCCGGTATTGATGTATTTGGTTCGCTAATCAATTTTTCTAGTGAGCTCATCCGCTGATTGAGCTTCATAATGTTGTCGTTCTTTTTTAGGGTTCCGTACCCAAAAGGTGAAAACGGGACCCTATTCATAAGCCTTTGTTGTCCGTCTGTCCGTCCGTCTGTCTTACCTATTTAGGGCTGTTATGTAACTTTTGAACCGAAATAGCCGGAAAGTTAAAATTTTCACAATTCTATTGTGGCGGATTTGCTAGAAATAATAAAAATGTCAAAAAGTAAAAAAAAGTTTAAGAAATCCTCATACGAAACTAGTTTATATCAACGTTTTTTCTTCTCGCTCTATCATAAAAACGGTAATACATACAAGTGTCGAACTTGGTGTAATTATAGTGCAAACTCTACAGTATAACAACAAATAATAAAAACCGGCCAAGTGTGAGTCGGTCTCGCGCTAAAGCACTCCAGTAAAGTTACGGGTCGCTTGTATGGCGAATGTAAATAATTTATAATAGCCGGTTTTTTTCTTTCATATTTTAGATTATAATTCTAGTTATCATTTAGATTGAAAATCCCCCTAAAAATTTTATTAAATAATTAAGCAAAGTAAAAAAAAATCATGTAAAATTGGAAAAAAATAGTATATACAATTTTTTTATGCCATTTGTTAAATTCATTTGTATTCTTTTATATTACAAGTAAATCCAACGAAAAATCACCTCGGAACCTTAATTACGAAAAAAACAATTTTAGTACAAAATTTACACAGTATAATGTAAACTCATAACCTAAAACAAACAATAATAATGAAAAAAGAAAGAAATCTGACACTATAAATAAAAAATTTACATTTTAGTACTAAAAATTAAAAATACGAAATTTAGTGGGATTCGTTAATAAAGTATCTTAATATCATTTGTATAAACGATCTAGCAAAAAAAATTGCTTATTATAAATTATTTCCTTTCGACCCGTATTTTTACTGGACTAAAAGGTCCCGGAGAAAAAAATCTTTTTTGAAAGTTAATATGTTGTGTATGTGGCGGTGGTAAGGAACGTTGCGCTTGTAGCCCGACTCGCACTTGACCGTTTTTTTTTTTTTTCATTATTCTGCAGATAAATATTATTTTGCATAGTGTATTAACTCCGTCATCTTTTAAATGGTTGGTCTTGTTTTAATATTTGTGTTCTGTTTTCTCGTTTGTTAAAATAAATATTTGGTAGAGAATATAATTACATATATAAATCAAAGAATATGTATGTTTTATGTATGTAATTATATTCTCTAAGTACCATTTTTTTTTTATTTATTAATTTAAAAATATAGGAAGATATCTTTTTAAAGCTTCACTACCAAACAGCATATTTTGTGAATATAGGTTATTGTCAATGATCTGTTTTATTTCAATTGATCAAATACTTCAAAAGATCTGTAAATCCATATTCCCACGGGAAAGCCTTGCCTCCGATAATAAATGTACCTACATAACGTTTAGAGATAAAATTACCTTGAACATCCACTTTGATCTGCGATCGCTTGCGAGTTCGCTATAGCAGCAACAACAACAGATACCTGCTCTTTTTGTTTGTGTTATATTTATTATTTTATTATTTAATTTTAGTGTCTACGAAATATCGAAGGTAAACAATGCAACAATGTTGACTAAGTGATTGATTATTGTAGATCGTTTCTGATTAACACCATGTCGCGGTCGTTGATTTATGTACGAGACGAATACCTAATTATAAAATGTTCCTATCAAAACTTTCGTATCAGCATGCGTTGTATTGCATAACAATTACTCATGCTGTAGTGTAAAGATCAGCCAGGCAGCAATCGTAAGCAGCCAGGATGCGGCAGACGAACTTTTAGACGGGTTTTGTCACTCGGGAAGGCTCCTTCCATGAATCCATGTATTATTATTAGCAAATATGTACAAACGTTTTTCTTTCCACATCATGTTCACGAAACGTCTCATTCTTTACTGAAACCTAAGTGCGTTCACACACGATGACGCACTGACGGAGCAGCAAACGTCAGTCCGTCATTTGCGAAGCAAGGAGTTGTATGAAACCGCACGTAGAAGCACACACGGTGATGCATTGACGCACCGGGTGTGGTTCTATGGACTGACATCTGCCGCTCTGTCAGTGCGTCATCGTCTGTGAACGCACTAAAGGCAACGATAAACGAAGGAGTCACGTTGCAGGGATTGACCCGAGCACACGTCTCGCGTGGTTGTCGCGCGTCGCGTTTTTGCCTGCCACGAGGCTCCGCAATCCTCAATCTCTTCTTGTTCTTGAACAAAACAATCCCTGAGATTGGGATAGATACTCCCATAAATTACACTTGACACTGGCGGAAATGCGGTGCTACGCACAAGCAAAAAGCCATTAATTATAAATAAAAAAAAAAATGAAAAGGCATTCATAAAGAAAACTCTAACTGGCTTACGCATATTAAAATTTTCGTCTTGCGTCTTGCTAAGTACAATCCTACATCTTCTGTAGAATATTATTTAGGCTATGCGTTGTCTGTCATTCAGTCAGTCATGGAAGTGTTTTATAAACATAAGTAGATAGATAGAATAGAATATATAGAAAATGAAATGAGTCACCTCGATTATAAAAAGGCATTATAAATAAATTATAAGTTATAGCGGGCATTCGTTTCAACTTCCTTATTTTTGGATAATTAATGTGATCGAGGGTCGAGGGAGGGAAAGGAAACGAACGAAGTCTCTACAAGATTGGTTTCATCAAACTTAAAGATAAATAAAAAGCTTTTGGTACAGTGCAAGGTATACAAGGTGTTTCATAAGTAAGAATAAATTTTTAAAACTCTTAAGGGGGTTGTTTAGACCGTCAAACTGAACAACTTTCTCTATGGGACCAACATCGAAACCGCAAAAAAAATAATTTGATATCCCATACATATTTTAGCTCTAGTCGATTCGTAGAGTATAGAACATACATTTTTTTTTTCGCGATTTCGATATTGGTCCCATAGTGAAAGTTGTTCAGTTTGATGGTCTACACCACCCCCTTAAAGGTTTATTTGTATTTTTGTAACACCTTGTATAATGACCGAAGTAGTTTTCTGTATACGAAACGGCCACTCTATTTGACATCCATACCTACTCTTGATCTATTTCTATTTCTATTTTTATTTAATGGCGTTTCCTTGGTAGATTTCGCCAGTGTCAAGTAGTTTGAGGGAGTGTCTATCCAATCTCGAGGATTGTTTTTGAGTGAGAACAACTGAGAAGGATTTAGGAGCCTCGTGGCAGGCTGAGACGCAACCGCGCGAACACCACGCGAGAGACAAGTGTTCGAGGCAAACCCTGCAACGTGACTCCTACTCTTAATCCTGAAGGCTTAGAATAGCCTTTATGCTCATTCTTATAGGTATAGAGATATGATTTCTCATAACATTGGTACCTTGGGAGAAGGGTAGGTCCTTGTTGTGGGATGCGACTTGCGTCTGCACCTACGCACCATCTCACCTGCAGCGTACCACGCGGGCGGCTGGATCGGCGGCAGAAAGTGCCGCCTGCCTCAAGCACACCACGTACCAAGACTTAGAGGGCCCATATCTTTTCGTGCCAGTGGCAGTGGAAACCGCAGGGCCTTGGGGAGCTGAGGCCAAGAAGTTTATAAAAGACCGGCTTTAGATTACGGGAGAGGGGCAACGACCCCCGCTCTGGGGCGTTTCTTGTCCAACGTATCTCTTTAGCCATCCAACGTGGCAATGCCGCCAGCGTAATGGGTACGTTCGGTACAGACACGACCCGGGGCGGGTTGTTCGAGTAAGGGGGTTTCTATTTAATAGTTGTTTTTCTACAGTATCTGATAACGTAATAAACCATTTACATTTCTCCCTTAATAATACAAATTCTGACATTTATAAAACAAGAAAAAAAAATGCTATTTCATACAAAACTGCAGTAGGTACCGATGTGGTACCGACTCGACTCAAATGTGTACTGTGTT
Source organism: Agonopterix heracliana (assembly GCA_963693445.1). NCBI lineage: Eukaryota > Metazoa > Arthropoda > Insecta > Lepidoptera > Depressariidae > Agonopterix > Agonopterix heracliana. The sequence continues at coordinate 21,285,424 of OY856312.1, forward strand.
TTACTGTTGTGACGAAGCCTACGTTTTGCTGATTTTGAGATTTTGTTAATTTAGTCGTGTTTTTTTTCTATTTTTTGCTAATAAAATTCAATTATTATTTAAATGTATAGGACATCCGACTTTTTTTCGCGATATTGAAGTTGGCTCCATAGTGAAAGTTGCTCAGTTTGATGGTCTGATGCACCCCCTTAAGTATTACTACTATACAAGGTCTAACAAAATTAGCTGAAACTATTTTAAGAGAAGTATCAGACCATCAAACTGAACAACTTTCTCTATGGGCCCTATGGCCAAGATTCAGAGACGATTTTTTTTGGCTTAGTTCGAGCTAAGTAGGGTAGAAATGTATGGATTTTGACATATGGGAGTTCGAACTATGACCACAGAGGATTATATTGTACAGAGTTACAGCTTCAAACAAGCTCGCAAAAGCGGCGCATCACTACATGCGCAGTATGATTGTGTGCGCGTTCACCTACGGGGCTCACGAACGAGGCCGAGGGGACACTTTGGCTGTGCTTCGGGTGGTTACGGCGTAACGAGGGTGTGAATTTAATGTGTGAGATATTGTCCATTCTTCCTTTCGGAAAGAGATTGGAGCCACTGACCTCTGTTAATATCAAGATGTCTATGGATTATTCTCTGTTTGATCGTCACTGTCATTGTAGAACGTCAGCGCGTCATGTGAATTTAATGTGTGAGATTACCTATCGTTCATTTTACTCGAGCACGTTTAAAAGTAGTTTAATAATATTAAACGAAATGGTAAATTATTGCACTGTGTGCTTTAATAATACGAGGAGGAGCACAAACATCTCCTTCATCATATACCTTCCCCAAAGATCGTGAGTCGTGACAGGTAAGTACATACAATTTTTGAGTCACCCGCGTAAAGCGACGGATCGGGCGGCAACGGTTTTTTAATTTAAACTCATTTTATTCAACTAAATAACAAATAATAAATAACACAACAAACAACAACAACAAAAAATAAAAACAACATACCTACCTACTACATATTGTAAAACATTATCCTTCATACTTCAATCAAATTTATTTCCTTTTAGACAGCCCTACAAGAATAGGCTAATGTAATCGAAGCTCCTATGAAGCTGTTACTCTGTACAATCCTCTGTGCTATGACTTACAAAATTAAATCGTCTCTGAATCTAGGCCTATATTTTACGTTAGTATATTTATTTTCTTTGCCTATATCGAAATCGGGGATAAAAGCCTCATAACTCGACTCAAATGTGTGGGACAGCGTTTTTCGCGATTTCGATATTCGTCCCATGCAGAAAGTTGTTTATTTTGATGGTCTGATCATCCCCTTAAAATAGTTTCAGCTAATTTTATTAGACCTTATAGGAAAGAAAAAGAAAGAAAGAAAAAGTATTTATAAATTTTTTTTTTTTTTTGGAATGATGGAAACTACCACCTCTTAAAGGATTTAGGCCGACTTAACCTGTAACCCTGTATAGGTAGTCTGATGCAGGAATATAACCGATAGCATCAGCTAATGTTGATAATGCTTGAAGGGAATAGGGTCAGCGCACACCTAGTGGAGAACTGTTCAAGCCGTTTTCATGAAATATAATTGAAAAAAATAGTGTGCAAGAAATAATACGAACACGTCACAGGGGCAGTGATCTCTTGCACGCTATTTTCAACTATATTTCAATTACAGTTGAGTTCATTATCAATTGAATAATGAAAATTTCTCGAACAGTTCTCCGCTAGGTGTGCGCTGACCCTTAATCGTCTCTTTCGATAACCGTCTGGGTTGGAGCTATTCTAAGCTGACACCACACGCCGATATCACGTATTTTATCTCGTTCATTCGCGAGCAAATAGAAAGCGAACGAAGGTGTGATAGCGCTTTGTCGCGGTGTCATGCTACCTATGCTGAATGCGTAGCATGTTGCACCTGATTGATACGGTGCCTTTTATCTCGTTCGTTCGCGGGCAAATAGAAAGAGAGCGAGCGAGAGCTGCCATGCTAGCAGAAGCAGGATATACTTAGCGTGGTAACAACGCAGTTGTACCTGAATTATTTAATACATAGAAACGATCACATTAGCAGTCCACAGGGCAGGTAGTCTATGATTAAATGACTGTTTTAAAGGTAATGGCAGTCGCCGAGGGTAATAGAGATATAATGAGATAATAAATAAGGCGGTAGTGCAACGTCTTGGCCTTGCGAAGCCCCGCTATCGATCGTACAGACACGTGGACATCACCTGCTTTATGAGGTGACCGGCGAATTGGGCGACTTAATTCAGTTAGGCAGTGGAGTTACGTAAAATAAATACATCATTATCACACTTATTGTTCTGGAGTGCGATTTGTGAAACTCATACCACAGAGTACCTACCTACTAGGTATACTCATAAGTTGAGCTCAGCAGTTGAAAGTGTTAAAATTATTATGGAGATAATGCGTCTTTCTAGTTTCTAATGCTGATTTAACTTTCGAAAATCGCACTCCTGAAGTATGATTTTTGAATGTCAAATCAGCAGTAGATACATGCATATCTCCACAGTAATTTTTACATTTTCTACTGCTGAGCTCAACTTACGAGTGTCAAAGTTAGGATAATCGAATGAGGAAAAGTGAAATTGATTGGTGTGATTATAGAGCAAACTCTACCTACAATATAACAACAAATAATAAAAACCACCTATGTCTCGCACTAGGACCGGAGAAAACAATAGTTATTTGTTATGCTAGGCTGCAAAGTTGCTTTTTGGCGCGAGTACTTTTATTGAAACCTGAGCAAGCGAAGGATTCTAGGATTGAACCACGAGCGAAGCGAGTGGTTCAAATAATAGAATCCTGAGCGCTCAGCGAAGGTTTCAAAGGTACGAGACGCAGAATAACTTTGCAGCCGAGCGAAACACACAATTTTTCACCTCACAACAGCGAGGAAAAAAAGTGAATTGCTAAAAAGAACATTTCAAAAAGTTTTTATTTTTGTGCTGGCCAGTGTCATGAAATAGTTACTAAGCATTTTCAGTGGATTGGCGGTATATAAAAATATTGAATTGACAATTCGAATTTCAAAAACTCTTTCCACGCTAGCGGATAAAATGCACTTTTGCACTCAGATTTCGAATGATAAACAGAACCTTTCCGAGCTTGTGAGGTGAAAAAAAATGTTCTATGGTAATATGTTGTGGTTGTGTGGTGGTGTGGCGGTACGGCATCCTCGGAGCGGGAGCAGCACAACTCACACTTGACCAGTTTTTTTAAATATCTTTAATACACAGACACACTTTCTGTTATTCTCGTAACTAGTTTAATAATAGATGTTTTGTTTTGTTTAAAAGAAGTGTGTTGTAGAGTTTCTGGCCGCATCTTCTCTACAACGGAACACCTTCCGAAGCGGTGGTAGAATCAGAAATGACTTCAGAAAGTTATCTATGTGATATTATTTTGAATAAAAAATGTTGAGTTTGAGTTTGAGTTTGATGACTTTGTAGTTATCGAGTAGTTAACTTCGCCTCAGAGGGAGCAGTTTCGATTCCCTGCAATAGATTTCTGTGGTGAACCAAGTTTGAACCTCTCTAGCTAAGCGCATAAGCTTAGTTAAAGTCTGATAAATCTATGTAACTATGGTGTGAAATGCTAAAGCATGGTTTCTCTAACTTTAAGCATCAGTACGTACCCTTATTAATTTTTTTGCTATACGTGAACATAAACATGAATTATCGAATCACACGCCCCAGATAGTTAAAAAAAAAATGGAAAAAAAAAAGATAATAAATGATTTCTATTTCTAAAACGATACTAAAACCGGCCAAGTGCGAGTGTGACTCCCGCACGGAGGGTTACGTACCAATGTACAATTTTATCAAAAAAATGCGTTTTCAGAGCCTTGACGTGCCCGACATACACTTGACCAGTTTAGAACAAAAATAAAAAACGTTTAATAAACACGTTTCTTGAAGATCCTCAATTTTTTATTTTATTTTATATTAGTAAATCCGCCATAATAATACATAGTTATTATTAATTTACTTCGCTTTCTACATTACGCAGGTTTTGACAGCTCTTAATATGCTGTCTTTTTTTTGAGGGGATGATCAGAACATCAAACTAAACAACTTTCTCTATGGAACCAATCTCGTAATTGCGAAAAAAAACAGCTGTCCCATACATTTGGCTCGAGTAGGTTGGTGCCAAAGTTGTTCAGTTTGACGGTCTGAGTGTCAGTATTTTCAGAAGGAACCTATTTCAGCAAAATACTTTTGAGCCACAGATCGTTATAGCAACAAACACTCGTTTATCCAAACCTACAAAACAACATAAAAGAAATGTGAACGGAGATAAAAAGCAGCCGGTGCCGGTGTGCAGCGACATGACTGCTGTTGTAATTTTTGAGTTCCCAATTTTAACTGATATTAATTCAACATTATTTTAATTCCAACTTGATAGCTCGGTGGCGCGTTGCAGAGGAGTATGGACTCTCAATCATAAGGTCCGGGTTCGAATCCGCACGGACAACATGCCACGTACCAATGAGTTTTTCTAACTCCCATACATTTGGCTCAAGTTTTGTATGGAACAGCTGTTTTTTTTTCACAATTTGGATGTTGGTGCCATTGTGAAAGTTGTTCAGTTTGATGGTCTGATCATCCCCTCAAAGTGTAAAAAATCGTTATGTTTCTGACAAACCAATTCCATTTAACCTTTTTATTTTCAATTTCATATTCAATATCAGTGACTTCGTATGCGCAGATCAGCGACACATCAAGCTTCACAAAACAAACATAAGCTGGCCCTGCGATACTAGATACGTTATTATACCTACGCGAGGCCAGCTTATTTTGGTGTTGTAGGTATAGCTTGTTGTTTCGCCGTGTGCACAGAAACACACAGAAAAGAATTGAGTAGTAATATTCAAAGGACACGGTACCATAGCACAAAGAGGTACATCAAAGAGGCGACATGAAGTCGGATTAATAAAGAGGGACATGCATGCACTCACATCGATTGATTATCCGGTAGCACCGCGGAAAATGCAATTATGTCGGGAAAGACCACATGCATCGAAATACGAGAACGAATTTTTGATTCGAGGAAAACTTATATGCTATAGTTGCACTTTTTGGGACTGATATTAAGGCTAGGTTATCCCAGTGCAAGCGTCTCTTTCTTGCAAGCATAAGTTTACAATTAGCCATCCCGCTCCAATTGAAAGCAGGATCGCAAAAAAACGTGTTTTTCGTCAATATCTTTGCTCATGGGAGTTTCTAAGCTAAAAATTCTTCTGAGTTCACTAGAAATATTTAATGTAGGTATTTAGTTAAGTACAAGAATAAAAAGTTTGATATCAGCAGTTAATCATAGTATTGAAAAAAGATAACAAAAAGGGGTAACTTTGGGATGTTTTTCTATCTAGTAAACTTAATCTAATCGTGTAATTGAGAACAGTCGCCCATCCGCCCGATCCTTAAATAAGACATAATTTAATTTCAGACTTTAAAACACAGTTTAAAACACTTTCGTTCGTGTTCAAAAAACGGCCTCGACGGGATAACAGCGTCTTAGTTAATCTTTGATGAAGGCTATTTCAGGACCTGCAATTAAAATAGCTTTGCGGAGAGGTATATGGACAATGCACATCATGAAGGTCCGGGTTCGCTTCCGCACGGACGACATGCCATGTACCAATGAGTTTTTCTAACTTATGTACGTAATACATTTATAACGTAGGTACATAAGTGATATCATAAGTCACGTCGATATCGACTGCTCTCAAACGGTTAGGAAAACATCGTGAGAAAACCTGAACACGCTTAGTAAAAGATTGTGATGCGCATGTGAAGTCTACCAATCCGCATTGAGTACGCGTGGTGGACTAACGCCTTGCACCCTTTCTGAGGGAAGGCCTGTAACTTGTGTGGGACGTTTAATCCCATATGGTAGTAGGGTCAGCCTTCCGTGTCTGTTCTCTCCACCTTGTCCTATTTCTGATGTCGTCTTCGGAGATATTGAGGTCGTTTATAGGCTGATGATGATAATCTGTAACATTATAGCGATCATTATCATCATCAAAAGCCTATCCCCAATACAGGCGCACAGATCAACAAGGTGTTTGGGCGTTAGTCCACCACGCGTGCCCATCGAGGACTTCACACAGGCATCAACATTTCTTCTTCAGCGTACCACGTGTTGTCAGCGGAATTGTGTTTTTGGCGGACTCCTCTGCGTGCTTTAAAAGAATGAAAAAAACGTATTGCGGCGCGGCGAGCGGCGCGGCTAGCGGTGAGCGCCGAAAACAAACGCTAGACAACGTACGAAGTATGCCACAGCTAGCCGCGGCGCGAAATGCGGGGCGGCTTGCGGCGCGGGTTGACTGGCGCGGTGCGCGGCGGCGGCGGGCGGCGCGGTGTGCGAGCGAAACAAATGTACTAGAGAGTATCGAGGCGGCCACAGCTCAAAGCGGCGCGCGCGGCGGCATCAAGTGGACGGACTAGCCAACGCGCGACCAAAACAAATAATTTTGTTTTTAACGCGCGTTGACCGTTTACATTACATAATGGATACTGAACAATGTTGCTGTTCTGAATACGTTCACTGCTAACGCCGCCGCGGTCGCAACTGCGAGCTGTGGCATACCACCGCAATCCGCACCGCCCGCCGCCCCTCACGCCGCACCTCATCCCGCACCGCTGAAAGCTGTGGCCAGGCCCCACACATATGTTACGTTACGTATACTTAAGACGCTGTTATACCGTCGAGGCCGTTTTTTGAACAAGAACGAAAGTGTTTTAAACTGTGTTTTAAAGTCTGAAATTATATTATGTCTTATTTAAGGATCTGGCGGATAGGCGATAGTTCTCAATAACACGATTAGATTAAGTTTACTCGATAGAAAAAAATCCCAAAGTTACCCCTTTTTGTTATGTTTTTTCAATACTATGATTAAACTGCTCATATTTAACTTTTTATTCTTGTACTTAACTAAATACATTAAATATTTCTAGTTAACTCAGGAGAAGTTTTAGCTTAGAAACTCCCATGAGCAAAGATATTGACGAAAAACACGTTTTTTTGCGATCCTGCTTTCAATTGGAGCGGGATGGCTAATTGTAAACTTATGCTTGCAAGAAAGAGACGCTTGCACTGGGATAACCTAGCCTTAAGTTAAAACAACTAATTGGTAAAATACATCCATTTTATTGATGACTAGAGGACCGCGGCGAACTTCGTACTGCCTTAGAATCTTCCCGACACACACGCGGCTGAATGCAGCATTCTACTGGTGAAAGAATTATTCAGATCGGTTCAGTAGTTTCGGAGCCTATTCATTAAAAACAAACAAACAAACAAAAAATTAAATCATTCCTCTTTAAAATATTAGTATAGATAATTTTTGAACAGCCCTATTGAGTATATTTCGTAGCAATGGCGCTACGCCGTAGCACCTGTATTGTAGTGCTAGCACAGTCAGTAGTTGTAGACGTATAGTAACTTATTATTAATCTGTGGTTGTAGTCACAGAGAAATAACACGCTCCCATAGGTAGCTTGTAACAATGTTATTAGTTCACTGTAAATGGGAATACCTAGGTACGATGCAAATTCAGATAAGAGAGACACTGAGAAAAAATGCTACGTATACGTAGCCCGTGAGCGTACCGAGCCTATTGTGATGCCCTCAATCGTATTATTTTTAATTCTTAAGAGAATATTATTCCGGGAGCGAAAATGCGCGCTGCATACAAACGTACTATGGTACAAGCATAGAAATTTGTTTCTAGATTGTTTCTGCAAAATTTCATTGACTTAAATTGATTAGTATTGTAAATATCACCATAGTACGTTTGTATGGAGCGCGCTCCGAATAATATACCCTTAACAATTAAACAACATTTCCAAAAAACAAGAATGTTACATTGTGGTCCTGATTGGCTTTAAATTTATCGAAACATTACGGATTATTATGTTTTATGCTTGTAGCTATTATCGTTAAAACCGCCAAAAGTGGCCACTTTTGGCGGTTTTAAAGATAATAACTACAAGCATTATAAAAACAAATCAGCAGTAACCCGATAAATTGAAAATCACCAATGACTACAATGTGGAATTCTTGTTTTTTGGAAACATTGTTTAATTGTTAAGAAATGAAAAAAATATGATTGGGGGCGGCACTATAGGCTCGGTGCAGCCTTATTAGTTGTATCCTACTTGATTATGAAGCTTTATTATCGTGTCGTAAGCTACGTGGTACGTAAGCTGCGACAGGCTACGTATTACGTAGCATTTTTTTCTCAGTGTATGCAGTAGATAAGTATGTATTATAATTATTATCGGCTTATAATTATAAGATAAATCGAATCTCTAACTAGTTCCAATTAAAGAAACTACCACCATTTCAGAGTTGGTACGATTAGTTCGAGTAGAAGCATAGATTAAACCAAAGAAGGAGAAGAATTTATGTTTATACATTACTAGCGACCCGCCCCGGCTTCGCACGGTTGCAGTGCATATATAAACCTTCCTCTTGAATCACTCTATCTATTAAAAAAAACGTATCATAATCCGTTGCGTAGCTTTAAAGATCTAAGCATACATAGGGACAGACAGGCAGCGGGAAGCGACTTTGTTGTATACTGTGTAGTGAAGTAATAAAAAAATCGGTTTAGTCACTCCTGCTGTGGGTTTATGTAATTTGAAGGTAATTCTTTACATACATTGAACTAAATTTAAAAGACACTATCAAACTGAATTCCGAATAAGTAGCTGGTTCCGCCTGGAGCCTCCGTCTAGTCCAGCCGACTTAATTAAAGCGTTCTCCAAATTATTAGGTGTACTGCAGAAATCGGGAATGCAGCGGTCATTTCCAAATTTTGTTGTATCATATCACTGCAATTATAGATGTTCTGTTTCATTTTGAAGTGTGAGTCAACACAGCTCAAAATTTAATTCAAAACTAGTGTTTTCCCGCGACTTCGTCCGCACAAATTATATACCAGATTTTAAGTCAGATCATAAGCTATCAAACAAAAAAAGTTTCATCAAAATCGGTTCAGTAGTTTTTGCGTGATGCGCGAACAAACAAACAAACAGACAAACAGACAGACAAAATTTCTACAAAAGGTTGATTTCGAGTCAGGGATACCTAAAAACCATATCGTAATCTTTTTTTTGTAAATATCTTCAATGTACAGACACACTTCAGTTACAGTTTTATAATATTCAAAATAATATTACGTAGACAGAGGCCCGGGGCGGTTAAAAAATGAAGCCCACCTCCCCCCTTTTCTGACTCTATTTGACTATGTACGGGGTCTTAAACTGCCTCTTACTTTGGTATTCAAAATATAATGGGCCTTGTTTTAAATCTGATTAAAAAACTTCTCTCCTGGAGATTTAGAGGATTTCTAGGACCGACTGGGGCCCGGGGAGGACCGCCCGATTGTCTTACAGTCGTCACTCTTGATCTTGGCTAGTCTAATAATTAAGAGTTGCAACGCCTGCCAAAGCCAGTAAAAATTGTTTCACTTAATTTAAATTAGCTACTGAGTGAAGCGGCTATCGTTAGTCGCTAAGCTTCCCTTTGTCGAGTTACATCAAACAAACGGCTTAGGCAGTCTTCCTATTGTCGTGTTTGTTTGAAAAACATCGCTGTCTTTGTTTTGTTTAAATCATGTACCTAATTGGAAACGACATTGGCATTAAGCCAATGACATAATTTCAAACATAAATTTACGTTGGTGAGAGTAGATTTTATTAGAAAGGAATTTTTAAAAATTTTGGCAATAATGAAGTTAATGTTATAATACAGAGTTATAAGTATCGGTGGCATATTGTTGAGAGGTAATTATAATAAAGGTCCGTGTTCGATTCTGCCCGGACGATGCTATACAAGGTGTTACAAAACTACAAATAAACCTTTAAGGGGGTGGTGTAGACCATCAAACTGAACAACTTTCACTAGGGGACCAATGACGAAATCGCGAAAAAAAATATTTACCTATGTTCTATACTCTACAAATCGACTAGAGCTAAAATATGTATGGGATATGAGATTTTTTTTTTCGCGATTTCGATGTTGGTCCCATAGAGAAAGTTGTTCAGTTTGACGGTCTAAACAACCCCCTTAAGAGTTTTAAAAATTTATTGTTACTTATGAAACACCTTGTATAGGTACTTAGGCACGAATGAGTTTCTAACTTCTGTATACTGACTGCTCTCAAACAGTGAAGGAAAAGATCATTAGGAAATCTGTACACGCTGAAGAAAACATTCAGATGCGTATTGTGATGTCTACCAATCCGCATTGTGCACGCGTGGACTATTGCCCATACTCCCTGAAGGTGAGGGTAGGCCTGTACCTTGCAGTGGGACATAGGTAAAAAAGGCTGATGATGAAATTGATGAAACATAGCTGAAAGAGTGTATGCGATGAAATTGATGAAACATACTGAAAGATGATATTAAATGTGAATTTAATATGGAGCATACCTATTTTCGGTAGAACTGCAGTGTCTCTGTAATTTGATATTGATAAATTGACGATGGTTACAATCAATATTAAAAGAAGGTTAAATGCAATTTATAGGTAATAACAGTGTGTGAACAAAGACGTAACATTTATATGTGATGTTGACACAGCAAACACCTAACGATGTCAATAAACGATTAGGGGATCGATACAGTTTAGTCATAAGTGACTGTTTGACACTTTAACAACCTAAACTGTGATGTTTTTACCCAGTTTTTACCTTATTTACTTAGTCGATGACGTTGTTGAGTAGATTACCCGTAATAGTGTATAATAGCAGCGACTAAACGAGTGTCGTCGCGACTAATCTCTTAAGTCTTAAGGCAGCATCATCAACACCTTTGTGCCAGTAATCAGCAACGTGCTTCGTCTAAACCTTTAATAAACAGTTAGAGATCTGCTCAAGCTCCTATGAGAGAGTTCAAAAAATAAATATATGTTTTATTATAAACAATTAAACTTATTCCACATTATATACACTTATTCCACATATTAGGTACTTATAATATATACTTAACCTAACCAAACTTTAATAGGTACCCAAGTGCTTAGTCTTCAACATATATTACTTAGGTACCTACTTGTCTAACTGACTCTGTCATGATAGGTTGAATAAAAAGTTATCACAAAAAATGTCTGTTCCAAATTCCTGCGGAGATACGAGAATTTTAAAAACATTACCTTTCATATCCAGGCGTGCGGTCAACCGCATGCCTAGTTAATTCCTCTCAAGCCCATTAATTAAACTCTTAAAACATATACCATTAGGAAGAGAATGAACTGATTCGTGGGACTTAAAACTATAATTAACTTAATGAGGTCACATTGGCGCCCAACCTGGGTCAGCCGTAAACTTTAATTCTGTTTGCATAGAGGTGATTTTACAGTGTCTCGCTATAGCAGACAATGCCAATGTCCACGGGATGTCGGCTGATGCCAAGCTTCATTTCATTAATGGTTCGATAGTCAATATTGGCCGGTGGGTGTTTGGCGCACAATCGCTCCGTCACCATATTATTTGTCGATGTAAATTTGCTGTTAAATATCATACTGAATATTCGAAACTGAATTCGGGAATGCATGGATGAAATCTTGACCATTATCCCTTTCATGGTGGTCAGAAGTTTAACTTTGCTACAACTCAACTATAGTACAGGCACAGAGGATTTCTGTGGTACAGGTACAGCTTGGCCAAAAAGAGTAGAAATTAAATGAGGGCGCTGCCTCCACGCAAGAACGTCAAAATCGCGCATCACCTGGCAACACCACCATACTCAAATTTTAGTTCCACCTGTCACCACGTTCATGACTTTATGGCCAAGCTATAGGTATTTAGGTTTTCGTAGTGAATTTTTTTTTTGGGAGGCCTTTGAAATTCTAATCCGCAAGCTTTTTGTGTGACGGACGGAAGTTCGAAATTTAAATTTGACGCAAGTTTCACTTCTGCCGGGCGTCCCGTGACGGCCAACTTTTTTTCTGCGTGTAACTAAACTACCTAACTACTTGTATCGAGCGGTGCTCACACTATTACTAAGTATATGTTAAAATCGCCTAAGCTACGGATAAAATATCAATCTAGACTGATCAAATCAGACGCAAGTCATAGTTATAGCGTAAATATTAGGCTCGAGTTTGTTTGGATAAAAAGTTTCAGACTTCCGTCTGCCACCACCATGTTGCCTACCTACAATCAATTTTATTAATTGTTATTGAATTAAGTACGTCTTCGCGTGGTGTTCGCGCGGTTCGCGTTTCAGCCTGCCACGAGGCTCCACAATCTATCTCAGTTGTGTTCTTACTCAAAAACAATCCTCGAGATTGGATAGATACTCCCTCAAACCACTTGACATTGGCGGAAATGCGGTGCTAATGCACAAGCAAGAAGTCCATTAATTATAAATTTAAAAAAAATAAGGTAAAAGCCAGGTAAGTTCACAAAAATTACTTAGTGAATTTTTAGGCTTATTGGCGCAGCTTATTGGCGACGGGCTCCCCGTCACACGGACAGAGTTTCGGTATTACTAGTGACTAACTATCACCTCCACAAGTGGGGTTTGAGGGAGTCTCCAACCTGCGACTGCGGGGCACCTGACCAGACCCTCTCCCATGTGGTAAACGAGTGCACTCTGCGCTGTTTCCCCGGTGGAATCGAAGAACTCCACAGGCTAACCCCGGCAGCGGAAGACTGGCTGAAACACCTCGACCTCGAAATTTAACCCCCCCCCCCTCGGATCCAAGCAGGAAGACAAAAATGCCATACGATATGATGATGACTAGTGAAACGTGGATGTTCTGAATTTTCAGATCACATCTCTGACTACCCCTTCGGGGAAAATAGTCGTGAGCATATGCTATGCTATGCTAGGCTTAGAATACCTACCTACTTAAATCCAGGCACGTATCCAGAGGGGGGGGGTAGGTAGAAAAATGATTAACAGTAAGTAACTAGGTAGGTACTATCTTTTTCATTGTTATTAGTGAATAACTCCAGCCAGGGTATGTGGTTTTGTGTAGCTTGATGTGTCGCCGTGTGTACCTACTACTGCAAATTGCATGTTTTTAACTTCAATTAGAAGATTAGTAGGTAGGTATGTCGGAAATGCGATTTAATTATTTATAGCAGCGTCGACGATACAAGAAATAATATTATAGGTATATACACTTTACTTGCACCTACACTACACTACACCTGCGTTTTCCCACTCTTTCTTTATCTATCGGAAAATACTACGAGAATAAGTTATTTAAGTACCTAGTTACCTATACATACTCACTTAAATACTTAGGTACTGAATACTTAAATGCTAACAAAGATACGCAAGCATGACTGAAGCGACAGATCAACCTACCCATAGTTGAACTCTATGTTCATGGACATAAGGTCCAAAATGCTGACTATGGGTAGGTTCAGACATAGGTAGTGCTCGAAAGCCTTCTTCGTTGTCAGAAAAACACAGTGGCGGATACAGATGGGGGGCGCAGGGGGCGCGCGCCCCCCCCTTGCGGGGCCGGTCGCGCCGCCCCTGACCATGCATGAGCACGGGATAGAACAACGGCTGCCAAAGTCAACATTTTCCTTCGAGCTCTCTCTAATTGCGAGTTTATTATTTTAAACTTTGTATGTGACTTGTGTTTTTATTACGACAAAATCAAGCTCTAGATATCTTTTGCGCCCCCCCCTTGAGTTTTTTCTGTATCCGCCACTGGAAAAACAACATGAATGTTATGGATTGTCGAGATGTCGGACTGCCTCGAATTTATACCTACGTATTTTGGGCTATATCCATACAATCAGCTAACGCGCAAGCTATTCTTGATCCTGATTACATTACATAAAGCCAAAGTATCTAGCTCGGTAGTTCCTACTATATACCCAGGATTATTACTATTTGTCGTTTGTACATATATTTTCTTTGGCTAAAGCCAAACATGGAGACAAAAGAACGTCATTGGAGATGGAATAAAACTTTCTTTGAACTTTCTTTTCTATAGAAGGGTAAATTACTACTCATGAGCTAGCAACATTTGAGACCTTTTATTTTGATTGGCAACCTTTTTGTAAGACGTCAATGTCAGAGTAGTTCTACATAATTTGGATTAGTGGCGCTAGTGTTCACAGTCGCGTAGGGATGGGCACGAACGGTGATTGAATATCGACTATCTTCGAACATTGTTCAGACCACCGAAGATAGAACTCGACTCGTTCTGTTTACTGTGATAATGACGAACAGACAATTTTTGATATGAAACATGAAATATGAAATGAATCTCACGCCATTTTACATCCGCGGTAATTCAAAATTATCAAAAAAATGTGCGCGATATTGGGGAGTGCGGTAGTGAGAGCTGCAATCGAAAAAAGCGCGAGAAATCAGGGAGAGTTACGATGTGAATTCACGCCGTGCATTTCCCGCGAAGTTAGCGTGAAAAAAGTTCAAAGTACGCGTAGTCGTAGTGGTTCGCGCGCTTAACGAGAATGGACGCTGAAATATTATTATTAGCTACTACTGCTACGGCTACATATTGCTCCAGATTTTATAGAATCCATGACCTTTTTCCTAAAATTCCTGTACCTGGACATTCGACAATCCTTCTTTTTTTTTATAATCATTTTCTTGAATATTCATAATATTTTCGCTTATACTTAGGTCACCTTCCGTCATGTATTTTCATTTATTTCTATGGTTTTTGTGTTTAGAATCCCATAAAACCGGTTCGGCATGAAAACACTCAAATTAATATGAGTTCCTGCTCGTTCAGTAAAAAAAAAGCAGGCTTAACAGCAGGGTTGCACATCCATCTCGCATCAACGCCATTTATTGAGCCATTTGGAACAGTTTTTTCTTTTTCATGTTTTTCGGAAAATCCCTCATTACAAATAGCACAAAATGATGGCATGGGGGCCGGAAGGTCTTGGACGAAACTAATTAGAAAAGGGACATATTTATTTCCACTTGTAAACGAATAGATATCAGGATTATGGCCCAGTAATATTTAATACTTACTATTTCGAATTCTCGAGCTAGCTCCGCTCGCTCTAACTTTCTCTTTTAGTGATTGGTTTTCTATACTTAAGCTCAAATCGACAGAGTTATTAAACTACAGCCATGTTGTAGTTCTGAGAAATTAATATAAGGGAAAATGTTCGAGCTCGCTTCGCTCTTTTCAGATATCTATTTCAACAAACTATCTTCCTATTTTATTTCATTTCACTTCTGAAATTCTGGATCCTCCCTTCCTTTAGCGTATGGATCTAGCCAGATGCACCTTATGTAGTCCTGCCGGAGCCCATGACATTAATAATGGCTACAAGAACACTTATTTATGATGAATCAATGCGTTAATGCAATGTAGCTACACGTAAAAATTTTTAGTATATGCTCACGACTATATTTCCCGACTATAGTCAGAGATTTTCTGAAATCTCAGAACATCCACATTTTACCAGTAGGTACCTAGTACTGAAACTCTGTCCAATGTGACGGGGGGTGAGCCCGTCGCCACTTATAATGGACAGTGGGTATAATGCATGCCTCGAAATTGAAGCATGCAGGTTTCCTCACGATGTTTTCCTTCACCGCGAAATGCCAGTGGTGTTACAAATCGTACGCACGGCGACAGATCAACCTACCCATAGTTCGACCTTATGCCCATGAACATAGAGTTAAACTATTGGTAGGTTGATCTGTCGCCGTGTGTACATAAATTCCGAAAAACTCATTGGTACGAGTAGGCCAGGAGTGCGATTTTTGAATCTCATTCGGTGAGCTCAGCAGTTGAAAATGTTAAAAATTCGCAACATTCTACTCCTGATTTGACTTTCAAAAATCATACTTCAGGAGTGCGATTTTTGAAAGTCAAATCAGCAGTAGAAAGATGCGTATCTCCATAGTAATTTTGACATTTTCAACTGCTGAGCTCAGCGAATGAGATTCAAAAATCGCACTCCTGGACGGGGATCGAACCATCACCTCCTGCACGGCAGGCAAGGTTACTCGCCACTGGACCACCACGGCTGTTAAATTTTTCACCGTTTAAAATTTTGACAATTAATTTCTAATATCGATCAAGATTGTTTTTGTTCGCCCCATCACTAGTAGCGTAGCGTACGAGCGCAAAGCAAAGAAAGAGTAGGTAGCTGGTAGGGAAAAGATCGATACGATAATCGCGTAGCTCTATATTTGTGATGACAACAAAAATTTACGCAGAAAAAAGCCTACCTATCGAATAAAAACAATCGGAAATACAATAAAAAACTGACCTTTACGTTCAACAAACAAAAATGTTGCCTCCTACAATGCGACGTTGAGTCTTTTATATTTACAGAATTTTCCTTTTCATTTCCCGTTATAAATCACAAGTCGTGGTGATAATGTGTGTCAAATCTAGTGTATTATTATGAGAAAGGTTCGGAATTGGTTCTGGAGGTTGTGAAGTGTGCGTTTGGTGTGGAATACCTAGTGGTAGGGTAGACATGGCTTTGAGGAACATTCGGGAGTATCTGCAGGAGCACAACGTGATGACGCCGTTCTCGAGGTTCTACCGCGCCATGGTGCTGAAGATGAACCAGCGTGAGTATTAGCATAGCATAGCATATGCTCACGACTATATTCCCCGAGGGGGTAGTCAGAGATATTCTGAAATCTCTGAACATCCACGTTTCACCAGAAGTACCGAAACTCTTTCCAGTGTGACGGGGGGTGAGCCCATCGCCACTTATAATGGACCGTGGGTACAATAGACGCCTCGAAATTGAAGCATGCAGGTTTCCTCACAATGTTTCCCTTCACCGAAAAGCCAGTGGTGTGTAACAAATTGTACATAAATTCCGAAAAACCAATTGGTACGAGTCTGCTTGGACGGGGATCGAACCATCGCCTCCTGCACAGCAGGCATGGTTACTGGCCACTGGACCACCACGGCTTATATTACAAATATACATTTATTGGCCTTTGAATAGGGTACTTAACTTAGATACACTAGAACCTTAGTTAAAGTAAATGTCCTTCCTTTAGGAAGGAGAGGGATGGAAGCTTCAGAAATTATGCTATTTTCCGATGTTTTCATCCCTCTCCTTCGTAATGGGAGGGCGAGGGACCTTCTATCCTATTCTATTCTATTTTTAAAAATATGGCTGCCATCTTTGGTGAATGATGATTTGGCCAATGTCATGTTTTTATAGCAAAAGTGCTTGACGTTGTACGGTTATATTGATATTTTGGTGACTTCAAGGGTTGTTCTTATAAAAGAACAATATCCTGAGCCACCACTGGAGTTCCACTGTAGGCTGGGGATGGGGCAACCGACGCGCACGTGACCGCCCAATAGCAGACCCACAAAGCAACTCCCGAGGGACCTTTATAATATCGGATCAAAGTTTAATGTCTGAAGCTTCCGTCCGTCTCCTTCCTGAAGGAAGGGAGGACCTCCTATATTTGTACGGCCATCCACACTTGTATAGGAGGTCCTAAAATTTTTCTCGTTTTTCGACCCATGTTCCTTGGGGAAAGTTGTTCAGATTCACGTTCTAAATAAAGGTTCATTACTAATTAAAAATTAGTGGTGTATCTGGTCATTTTTAATTTGTTAGCGAAACTGAACCAGGGCACTTGTTAATGATAACAGATTGCATTATCAATGTATATAATTGTTATTGATAATTAACAAAATTATTATTATCATGCTTAAGGTACGTTAAGGTAAGTTGGCGGGCGCGGGCGGACATTGACTTCAGAATCATATGGTCGAGCGGGGGGTCATTACCATTTCAGTTTCGCCAACTCATTAAATTTAACCTTATACATATACTATCGGATCTGACAATTGGATAATAAATCGGATATGTATTCTCAGGCTATACCATATAAAACACAAGTGGCCAACTTTCTTAGGTTGGTGTGCATGAGGCGTCAAATTATCTCTGTGTGCGTGTATATCAACATGGTTTATAAATTATCAGTATCACCCAACAGTTCATGATATTTTTGTCAATGTGTTCATAGCTTCGACTGTCAATCAGAGACTAGAACACTGAACATAGTTTCTTAACCTTTTACAGTCCACGGACCCTAGGAAATCAAGCACAAGGACTATTAATTAAAAAAACAGCAAAAAATTTTGGTCCATTTGTTTTAGTACAGTCAGCAGCAAAAAGATGTACCTATGCACTTTTCACGTCGTACTATGACTATGACGTAGTAAAAGTGTATTCATCTTTTTGCTGCTGACTGTACTGACAGATAATAATTTAGAATATTACAGCAACTATTTTTTTCTCAGTGTTGGCCCGTAGTGAACATTGTTTAGTTTTACAGTCTAAGCAACCCCTTTAAATATTACTAGGGTGTTTTGTTACTAGGGTAAATATTACTAGGGTGTTATGTTGGTGTTTGTTGTATAATTATAATTACATACTTAATCATAATATCCACTTTTAATTAGCTAGCAGTGCCCAAACTTGTACTTATGCATGCATTATTAATTTATTAATCTACATAAACTTTTAGATACCTACTTTATTCATTTGGTAAATTACTAACACCAATAACAAAAACTTTTCCTCGATGACAATCAATAGTAATGCCTATTAAAATACCGAACACAATAATTACCTACAAACCAATTTATTTTAACAGGAATTTTAATAGCTCTATTTTGGTAAAAGTAACACATGAAAACATTGATTATAAAGTTACCTTAACCCCCTAGTCGTGACCTTGGTGGGCCTCAACCTTGCCACATGTTAGTACTGATTACAATCTTACCCAAACACTTTCAGCCGAGTATGCTAACTAACTATTTGTTACCCTAGTTTTTGGGAATGGAAATATGTACAGCTTACCTAGTTACAATTTAATATGCTGTGACTTGTAAGTCCTATCAAATGTTTGGATTAAGTTTCACTTTTAGCTTATTTCGATTTCAGATTGGAATGATATCTCTATTGGTTACAGCCAGCTAGCATTTTGCCTATAATACAAATATTTTTCATAAGAAAATTATGAGCTATTTTACCATCTCAACATGGCGCCCAACCAACTTATAAGGTTGTTGTTGTAATTGCCGTAGGTTTACCTATCTATACTACATGTATTAAAGAATTTAATCTTTACAATAGGAATGAATGTACACTGTACATATTTCATACCATATTATTAATGATAAGAGAAGGAAATTTGTACATATTACCTATACTTGTTTTTATAAGTTTTAAACATATTATTACTGTTCATTAATTTAAACAATATGGTACCTACCTAGAACGAATCGTTCTTGGTACATACTCATACATGGTAACATTACATCACTCATAATAAGTTATGACTTATGACTTATGATTCATATTAATTGTTTAGTTAATAAATTTTTATAGGTGTCTGAAAATATCAGCATATGATTTCGAGAAGATACTGAAAGTCGCGTTGCGAGTCTGTTATTGGGTGGACGCGTGTCGGTTGCCTGCTCTCCCATGCTTGCTGACTTGCAACGAAACTCCATCATTTTTTTGTACATAAAACAATCCTTGAAGTCGCCAAATATTTATTACCGTACAACGTCAACCTCTTTCGCTATTAAAACTAGATATTGGCAAAAATCAACTAAACTAAGACGGAGCCAGAATTTGAAGAATAGAATAGAATAAGTTTTCTCTCACCTGATGGAAAGTGTAGATGAAGCCGAGGATGTAACGCGAAACCACCCAGAAACCCAGAAAAACCTATTGACTCTTCTTTTGCTGATGAGAGAATTTCCAAGGAAAATTAATTATTGGAACTATTTCTTCAAATTCAAACACCATTTAACTGAACTCCTCATTTGAATAACATATTTAAGTTTGAACCTACTCCATCGATACGATGTAGTTATCTCTCTGTTACGGGTGTGCTGGAAGAAATGGAAAGAAGTAGTTGCTACCTAGATAGATGTCAAAACAAGCTTTCAAATATGCTTTTAGCATACTTTCGGATACATACAAGAAATAAGATAATCATGATAATATTTACCCGACTGCGCTAGAAGGAGGGTAATGTTTTTAGGTAGCAGTACAGTACTAGTAGTACCTAATAACATTTCTGAATAGGCTCGAAACAATGGACAACGTAATACTAGTTAGTCACAAAGTGCCCCAACTTGATAACTAAGGACAATAGGTACAATACGCACCGAGCTTTGTTTTCCCGCCGACACCACCGGCATTGAAACTGAAACCGTGAGTGACCAGACCAGCTACACACAGGCTGAAATATTTCGTACGGTATCATTTGCGTGAAACATACTTCGTACGTACAGGCGATCAAAGAAACAGCTGGAGATTGTTTGGCTTCTATTTCTGTAGGACTTATTGTTTGCGTATGCTTTTGTGCTGGGCAGTGGCAACTCGAGAAAAAGTTTGCGTATCCTAACGTGGCGTGGGAGTTCGTTACCAAGCAACTTTAGATGTCAACGGCACATAATGGACAGTGGGTACAATACTTGCCTCGAAATTGAAGCATTGCAGGTTTCCTTGCCGAGGTCAACAAACATGGTGATCTGAGGCTTTCATATTTACTGTCGTGAAAGCTGCAACTTTGTTTAGCGCAGCGGGACGATAATTGACGCTTTCCGTGGGGAGGGGAGAAAATGAAATTTTCTTCTCAAAAATGCCAGTGGTGTTACAAAACAGTGCGAGACAATCACTCATAAAGTAGTAGAAAGAAGCCAGTCAGCAATCGTATAGAGGCCTCCCCGACTGACGAAACCCGAGTTCGTGTGATGCACCATGCATGGGCCTCAATGACTCTTGGCAGTCAGGCTGTTTCAGAATGGGCATCTCTTGCATTTGGCACAGTTATTCACTAGACCACCACGGCTTCATAATGAACAGGGGACCACAATATAACGACAAAACACATCCATCGAAATTGAAGTAGGTATGTCACGATGTTTTCCTTCACCGAAAAGCAAATACACCAAAAATTGTGGTACGGACACAGACCATGTGGGTACGGATAACATTATTAGGCCGTCTTTATAGGTTTTGTTTAGTTTATCCCTTAATGGAAACGCAAGGACCTTGAACCTTAAACCTTGGCAGTTCGTATCTATTTACTAAGCAAGTATGCGTCATGTTATGACCCATCTTCACATTCCCGGTTAAAGAATATAGGCCAAACATAAAATCCGAAGTAACCTTCGGACCCTGTAAGCATGTACTCCAATATGTCTCGTTTTCAAATCGCGAGCATCGTGTAGTGAGTGTCCCAAGCCCAAAGCACAGATTAATTTAATAGCTAGCACGCCCCGAAGCGCGACTATGTTCACTAAATGACCCGTTTCCTATCCGGTTAATAATAGGTCGTGCGATATTCGCCGAATACCGTCCTGCATGCCTTATACCGCTCTCATAGTCCAGTCATTTTAGAGTTTCCTTGTATGGACACCTCAACAATAATTCTTCTATCGCTGAAACTTTGCAGTGTGATAAAGTAAAGTACACAGATTACGGTTGACAAATAATCTAGGACAGGAAAAAATTAAACCTAGATTATTTGTCAACCGTAATCTGTATACTTTACTTTATCACACTGCAAAGTTTCAGCGATAGATGAATTATTGTTAGGGTCAAACACTAAAATGATTGGACTATCAGGTATTATTGTAATTACATTGATTGACACGGTACAACCACACGGTGGGTACATCAGTGATGTACCGGCTACCGGATTCCCGCTCCATCATGCTAAGTAGGGCAAGGACGAGGTTATATCTGTGTTTAGCGCAGACATGCACCTGTTTAAAAATATCCTGCGTAAGTTCGTTACCAAATGGGTATCATGCAGAAAGACATGGGAAGAATATTTTGTGTTGTCAAATACGTGCCCGATGCACGTTAATAGTAAAATGTACTTTAGGTACAATACGTCTTCCATGAGTTTTTATAGTAAAATTAATTGACGTGACTACATTCGACGCGAGAAGAGCAACTCATGGTAGACGTAGGTCTACCATACAATCGGTAGCGATTGTCTCCACTTTTCGCACTGTTAGGATGCCACCTTTTAAAAGACCAAATAGGTTAGCATTTTAGAGTTATTAGTGCCAATATAAATATAGAACCCTTCTTACCCCGTGTCCTATCGGAAAAATTTACACCCCTATTTTTAATCGCTTCCATCAACTAGACGGTATTATTATTTTCATATTTCTGTTTTAAAATCACACATAAGGCACACGTCTTACCAATAACTATACCGTCACTTATTGCAAACTCTGTGTCAGGCTTCGAATATCATCCAATTTCTGTTCCCCTAGCTCCCAAAATTAGTGCAGGTAAAGTTGTCGAGTGAAAGTTGGTCTAGTATGGCAGGTCCCTCAACGCTGCAGTTCTCCAAGGCTGCGAGATGCAGTTTGTGCACTAAGCAGCTACGTAATTAAGCGACCTTGCTCGCTGAGATATTATCTGTTGCAACTACTTGCACTGTTAATTTCGTCTGCGTGAGTTGGAAATTTATAATTAGGTGTTTAGAGTTTTTGTTCGGTTTTGGAAAGTGTGAAAATAATATAAGATGACTGACAGAGCATAACGTAGCGCTATCAACTCTTAACGTGTTACACAAATATATTCCAAGAGGGTATGGTCTATACTAATTAATAGAAGTGTAATCAGGATATCCACATCTCACTATCAGTGCCGTAATTTTGCCCAGTGTGACAGGTAGTGAGCCCGCTGCCACTTTTATATAGACAGACTGACATTGGTACACAGGGTCTAAAATTGAATACTTTACGTATCAAACGGGGTGCTTCAGACCATCAAATTGAACAACATGAAATTGGTAAAAATCTGCTATTCCATAGAAAACGTCAATTGAGACTCAACTCAAACGCCATATTGACGTTTTTGAAAGTTCTTCAGTTTGAAGACCTGATGCACCCCCTGAAGTACCTGATGTAACGCATTTTAGTTTACACCCTTTATTATCAGCTACTATCTCGCTGGGTAGCTTCACTCTGTCCTGGACATGTCGAAGAAGAACTTGCAGCTTTATACCCTTTGACAGCATCTGACGAAATGTATAAATTAATACATACTTAATTTCACTCAATATGTACTAAATATTTTCCTTCAATACAATGACTGACGAAGTAATTACAATGTAAATCTCCGTCAGTTTTTACGACAAGGCACGTGGGTTGACATGATACAAGCTAGCATACAATACTATAAATGGATCCGTCGTCCGCTCACGTGTTTATTTCAATCATATGGCTATAAAAACGTCTTTCTAAGGCGTAGATTAGAAGAAATATACTGAGGATACGTACCTAGATCAGGGTTTCCTATTTATACCACATGAATAAATATCACTACAGAACGAAATCCCTTCATACAAGCGGCCGCTGTCGGTGCATGCACACATAGCACTTGTTAGAGGATGTACGAACTAGTGCACACATATCCTGGCTAGCTGTGTTCGTACGTCTTCTAACGCGCGCTATGTGTGAGTACACCGACGCGCTTTCATTCTGTATTGTAGGGATATTCATGCACGTGCTTTTTCTAAAAGAATCGAATCATCAGCCTGTGCTGTCCACTGCTGGACAGTCTCTCCTGATACACGCCACATCGCTCGGTCCTTGCATCCAGTCCTTTCCAGCAAACTTGCGCTGATCGTAGCGCCATCTATCAGAGATTAGTCTCACTCGCGTCTGCCCAAATATGAGGAGTGTCTTTTCAAAAGGGTTTATTTACATATTTTGTCTTTTAAAACCTGACAATGCCCTTCGATTGTCCATACAATTATACATAGCTTAAGTGGGGAACATATTTGGACCCAATGCTCAAACATTTTGGCGGTGTGATCATATTTATTTTGAGAACCGATCTGTAATGTAAACATGTGTCATGGAAGATCATATGGAACTAAAGGTCATCACACGTTGACGACACCGTCGTATCTGAACCTTTAAGGAAATCAGGTTTTCTACGTAAGTATTATGCTCTCGCTCGATAGGTATCCATAATGGGGAGAGCGGATCCTCAGATGTAACCAAAGAGCGCACCGAAGCCAATTTTGTCAAAATTGGCAAGGGCTAGCCATTTCTCATTAATAGCAGCCGCATGTTGCTCACTATGTTGGCTGTATTGTTTTGGCACATTATGACCCTTTCCCCCAATCGACATTACGTTAGTACATTTTGTATGTTCATGGACGTAGAGTTCAACTATGGGTATGTTGATCTGTCCCCGCGTGTACTGTCAAGAGCACATCAACCTTGACAATCGAAGTGCGATATTGTATCTTAATACGAAGGCCATAAGAACAGTACGAAGTTCAAGGTGTCTAGCTTGACGTGCTCTTGACTGTACAAACGTCGGTCGATTGGGGGAAAGTGCCAGAATGTGCCAAAACACATGCATGAACGAATACACAATTTCGCGCCCTATCTCTTCATTTCTAGCTCGTAATCGTATCTGTTGCAAACGTATTCTAACAATCCATGTATTATTGTAAAGTTTACATGAACATTACAAAAGGAGCGATAGGACAAGTTATTCCTAACTTCCAAAACTTATTCGACCCAAAAAGTCAGATACCTAAACTCCTCCGACTTTCGATTTTCTATGTCGTGATCGTTTTGCAAAGAACGAAAACTTTCCCGATATATCGAAAGTACTATAGTAGACATCCAGATACCTATTAGGTGTCGACTGGGAGCACACCTTGATTTCGATATTATTTCAACGGAAGTTTGGCAGTGAAAAATGCAATGCGCTGCGATTTTCCAGGTGTGCGCTGGGCCACACGTCGTAATGTTGCATACAAAGTTTTCATTCAATTCTATCATTGTGTTCTATAGCACCGATTCGTCATGTCATTGTTTTAAAATTAGTAACTATGCACAGTAATCTATGTTTAGCGATGTGAATTGTCTGTCGGACGAATGTCTTTTGTTTCTGTCTGACATTGAGTTTTAGTCACGGGTGTACTCCTCGCCAGAAATATAAAGGAGTCAGACAGACGCCTTATTTCAGATTAGGAATCGTTGCCCTAATTTCAGTCATGCTGAAACGGCTTTGTGAACCGATTTGTTTTTATCACATGCTAGGTCTAAAAACCATGAGCAGTTCTTTTGTATGTCTGGGTGGTTGCAGGCTTGCTTTAATCCGGTTCGTTTGCCTTCATTTGCCCGGTGCATTCGCAGCCTAACCTATTTTGCTAACGGCCAGCAATGCAGCACTAAACCACTACATTTGATCTGGGATTTGCAACCAAATTACTGCAAACCGCAGTATGGGTTGTTGGCACCAGTCTATGAATAAATTCGATTTGATGCGAGAGTGCTTGTGAAGTATGGCTCAGTTTGATGTATTATCTGAACGACTATAAATCTATAAGGAGGTGTCAGGTTAAAAGTTGAACCTAATATTGAATATACAGCAAAGTTTCGGAGTTTAGGTGTTAGATGGAGTTTTAGTTTAGCTCGTGGTCTCCAGAAAGTTGTTTAAACTTCTACAAAGGTAGAAAGTTATAAAATATAGCATGCCATCCCTGGAACATTTTGTGTTCCCCGGTAAACATATAGAACTGCTAGAATGTTACGTTATACAAGGAGTTGATTTTAAATAGACGGTGAATTACACCATCAACTGAACAACTTCTAATGGCTGCGCGTCACCTCCAGAGCACTCGAGTCTTATAAAAATTGTTCAATTCTTCTATTCTTTTTCATTCAAAATCTAACAGGTAAAAGAAGCTCTCCGGGCATAGCATTTAATTGCAGAGTGAATCTTTTGTATGAAATACTATAATTTATTGAATTCTCCAAGTGTAAACCCCTCAACACTAGCCTACTAGCCAGACTTCAGTCTCGAGCGCCAAGACCTAGCTGGTAATCCTAACTACATAGTAAATACTCAATTTTAAATTTCGCGCAAAGAACAGCAACGAATTTAATGAGGAAAAGTATGAAAAAAAAAAACAAATCTTTCCTTGAATCATGACAGCGACTAGTAAGCCGAATTGTACTTATTTACATACATATACTCACGCTCATTATCCCTAATGGGGACAGTCATAGCCTTAGGCGTATGTACAGTACACAAAATATACGAAGTTACTTGACTAAATTGCCATCGGCAAGCAACATTTCATGAAAGACAAGATGAATTATTTCAGTTAAATATAAATTTACTCCTACTGCATTGGTAACATAGGTACCATAGATATAGTATAGGTATAGGGGTAGATGGATAATATTATTAGCTAGACATAAAGCGCTTCTTGACATTGGTTTACACTTTGACAAAATGTCCATTAGAATAAGCGAGATGTCAATAGTTTACAGGATGTCATCTTGAAACCTTTGAGCTCCGCATCCAGGTGGAGGTTCTTCTTTAAAATGTCCTTAATTTAAGCTTGATTTCCTATAAAAAATTAAAACATTTGTTTAACTGATTTTTCCAGTCTTTAGTTGATAATGATAAGCAACATTATTTTATTGGAAATTTCAGTTTGATGGTCTGATCATACATACATACATACATACATAAACTCACGCCTTTTTCCCAGAGGGGTAGGCAGAGATTATGGATCTCCATTTTGGGCGGTTCTGACACACCTCTCTTGCTTCCTCTAAGTCCATACATCTTTTCATACATTCCCGTCGATTTCGGCTGCTTTTAACCTGGCATTTTTTAATGACGTCCTTGATCTGATCTAGGTACGTCCTCCTAGGTCTGCCTATACCAATATTTCCTTTCACACACGCTTTATATATCTGTTTTGTAAGTCGACTTTCATTCATCCTTTCAATATGTCCAAACCATCGAAGCATTCCCTTCTCTACTTTAACCACTACATCTTCATTCAAACCACAACGTTCCCTAATCTGATCATCCCCTTAAAAAAGTGTCAGCATATTTAGTTGGACCCTGTATAGGCATAAGTATCTCTGATAAGCTTTTAAAATAAGCCATCGCCTTTTACCAGGTAGTGGTAACAACAACATTACATTGATAATGAACCTTATTAATAAAGAATTAGTTGATTACGTGATCGATGAAAAACATATTAAAGGGTTGGAAAGTAACATTGAAGGTTAAGTCCAGGCGGTTCGCTTGGAGTATGAATTATTGAGCCTGATTACATGGGTCCTCTGAGGTGAGTTCATTAAAATTCTACGAGCGATGGATTACAAACAACAGGCACTTTCCTACGTTAAATTGTATAGGATTTTGTACAATACAATACTCTTTATTTGAACGCCGAAAACTCACAATAACATTATTATTAAAGCGAACAAAAAAAGGGTATCAAAGGGTAGTCAAAATAATCATTATTTGTTCAACCAATTCTGTAATTAATACAAAAAGGTTCCAAACTGCATGACAGTTTGTTGGCTCTCATTTTTCTCCAAATACAATGAAAAAACACGGACTTGAAAGAAATACGGACCGAATATTGTAATACAATCTCGTTTGTTCTACAAGGGACCTACACTCACAAAGATGCACTAGCTCTAGGCGCAGGTGCTACAACCCGTCACCTTATGTACCGCGTGACAGCACGCAGCACACGCTCACAACAGAAATGGGTGCTTCACTCATGATTAGACGAGACGAGATTACGTCTGGTTCTTCTTTTAAGTCTGTGGAAAAAAATACTAGGAGCACAAAATGCATATGGACTTGAAATTCCGTTCGGAATTCTGGTGGTGGATTCAGAATTCCGTATGTGTTCACGCCTGCTAACGTGAATCCTTCTATGGTACTCGTATTTATATGTTAGACGCTGAAGGTATAAACGTTTTAATTTAAAATGTAATATATCAATATTTACAGACTCTTCTCCGGTACTACTAATATAATTTAACAACCTTTGCGATGCCTTTGACCGGCTTTTAGTACTCCTAAAATTACGCATAGCAAATAACATCAAAGTTGCTTCCTTGTTTACGAGCGACGACTACGTTTAAATAATAACTATCAATAAATATTTGCATGCTATTGTATTTTAGCTGAATAGATGATACTATCCTAGACCCTAAGATCAATTTTATGTACCTATTCATAGCAAATAAATTATTTCATTTCATTTCATTTCATTTCATTTCATTTCATTTCATTTCATTTCATAGGATGCGCTTAATTTAGCGATACCTAATTAACTAGATCATGCAATTAACGTTGAAAACAACAATATTAACGACTCAGGAATACAAAGTTTAATGAAATTATCCACAGGGTCAAAATAACACTGTTTAGAGCGTACTGCACATCTCTGTACACCTGTAGTCTGTGGACTGCATATCGCCAGGGATCTCTAAGGGCCCTGCGCACCCAATATAATAATGCCTTCAGGATGCTGCTGGGGCTGCCGCGCTTCTGCAGTGCGTCTGGCATGTTTGCGGACGCTCATGTCGATGGGTTTCCCACCACGCTCCGCAAACGGTGTGCCGCCGCGCTGCAGAGGGTTCGCGCCAGCACCAACAGCATCCTGAACATGGTCTCCAGTAGATACTGTGACAGTAGCTTTATAAAGCACTGGATCGGTCTACACTTAAGTGTTTGTATTAACATAGTCATTTAAGTGTGATACTAACAACATATGGATGTAATGTCTGAAATAAAGAATTTTTATTTTATTTTATTTATTTTTATTTTATTTATTTAAAACACAAGGCGATCAACGATTTGTTCTATCTTTCTATATCTTTCTTACGGCCCTAGTAGGTACACTAGTCCAATCATTTTAGGGTTTGACCCTAACAATAATTCATCTATCGCTGAAACTTTGCAGTGTGATAAAGTAAAGTATACAGATTACGGTTGACAAATATACTGGGTCAAATTTTTTCCGGTCCTAGATTATTTGTCAACCGTAATCTGTATACTTTACTTTATCACACTGCAAAGTTTCAGCGATAGATAAATTATTGCTAGGGTGTCCATACAAGGAAACTCTAAAATGACTGGACTACACACGGTGACACATTGTACGGTGTATTACCGTACAACGTTAGAAGATAATGGTTAATAAATGATAAAACCGAGTAAAGTCAATATAAAAGTTTAATAAGACAAAACTACGGCTAAAATGGTTATGAGAGCACACGCGGATTGAATGGTGACCGAACGTGAACTAAAACTAATTACAATCAAAAGTGAAATAATGGGTAAACTGCTGACGGCGCGCGATGTATGTTGCTTACACCATACATGCTCCCAGGCAGAAGAAATGAAGATATGAGGGTGCTAGATGGTGGTGATACATGGTGATAAAACAATATTTGTGGTGCAAGTACAAGATGAAAAAACAATATTTTCTTATACTAAGTTGATTAAATTCTACTGCGAGTCCGACTCATTATAGAAATGTTTGCGAAACACTGGTGAAGTTGCTTTATTTACGCACACACTTGTAAACTCAGGCACTGTTGCCTTTTTTACTCTAGCACTTAACACTTTTTCACGCACACTCTCACTACTGGTAATACACTGATCACTTGAGGCCTTAGCACTCACACACTGATCATCACTAACACGATACACGACGCGTGGTGGCGCGAGCGGCGCGGGCATGGCGCCGGCGCTGAGCTGGTCAAGGACGGAGGGAGGCAGGCGGTTGCTTCCGCGACGAGCACGCAGGCGGCGTACTCCATATGCAACTCCTACGGCTAACGCACTTATCACCAACAGATACGTTACGGTGTAGTGGTGTATGTCATGGTTGGACACTGGTTCCGTCAGAATAGATTCAGATTTCATTTGCTTTATCTGCTCACCCAGATCCTTAAACTCTTTGTCGTGACCATTGATCCCGGACTCGAGCTTGCTGATCGGTATGGATAAATTTATTATGTTGTTAATTGGTGGTATCTCGATTTTTGGTATATCTGCTTGTATCTTTATTTCGTTCGTCAATTGTTTATGTGAAAGTATCGTAATTTCTTCTCCCTTGATGATACAACCTTCACCTAGAGTCACGATACCGACCTTGCTGAGTCGCTCGGCCGTCACCTGATACTCACATATCACTCGTACGGAGCATTGACCGCAACAGAAGTACAAGTAAGTGTTTACCTTACTCAGCTGTATCCAAGCGTCTCGGCACATGACATTGTTAGTCATGCAACTTTGTGATACTGGATCCCTCAGACATAGACTTTCATCCGAGTTTCTATGAAATATAGGTTTCTGTAATTGACACAGTCGGATTTCCCCGTTGAATTGGTTACATTCTTGCATATCAGTGTCTGTTAATGGTATGAATGAATCTTGTTTTAGGTTTATCGCTAAATAGTTAGAAATTGGTACTAGGGTGACCATGGTTCTGTCCTTTTCCTGAGGTATTGGTATAATTTTATAAATTTCATACTTGTCTCGGCTTACTAGTGGTATTTTAATCTCGAAAATTAAATATTCAGTCATCATTCTCGCCTTTACCTTCAATAAATGGTAAATTTCTGGTAAATCTGCAAGTACGTTTTTGATTGGTAAAGAAAGCTCCTTAGATAACTGACCAGATATTATGTTCAATTCTGATAGGAACTGTTCTGGTTTTAATAGATGAAGATTGAATTTTCCATAATATGTGTTGGTAATAGTGTCTAGTAAGGTATCCTGGATGCTTTTCAGGTTCATGAGTATGTTGTTGGCAATGATAGACGACAATGTGAACTCGCTTACTAGTTCGATGTGGTGCATCTCATCTTGGACAGCATTGGTAACTTTTTCCAAATTATTCAGGTGTTGGTTAAACGTTTTGTATTGCTTTGACATAACTTCTTCAACCCGTTTCAGTAAATTATATTCGGATTCTATCACGGAAGTCTGGTTTTTCCATAATAGTCCTAGATGTTTGGTGTTGGTTCTCATTTGGTCGATATCCTTACGGTATTGTTCGGCGAACTGCTCGTCGAGTACACCAAATAAGCTGTGCGCAATACTACCTACAGCATTGATAAGCTGCTGTATGGTTTTAAGATAAGGCCAATTTGGTTTCGAGAATGTTTGGTTTGGTAACTTGTTTATTAGTTTTTTCATAATAAACACATCCACGTTGAAAGTATAGTCATTATAAATTGATGACGCTGTAATGTCTAAAACACCTTTACAATTACTTTCCTTTGCTCCGACTCCGAAAATTACTCCTTGTCCCCTTTTCCTTTGCAGGCCTAATATTTGGGCGGCATTTTCGGTTATAAGGGACGTTTGCGACCCTTGGTCGATGAGGGCGCGCATGGTGTGGTATGATCCATCAGCTCCTAAAACATTCACCTTGGCTGTCGCTAAGAGAATTTCACCTACGTTTTGGTACACGTGTGACACAGTTTTTGGTTGGTTATTTTCCGTGTCTTTAGCGTAAGCATTGTGGACGATAGTATTGTGCTTGTCGGAGCAAAAACGGCAAGTTTTTTCCGATATGCATTCTTTTTCTTGGTGATTGCACAAACAATTTTTACATAAATTTAATTTCGCAATCGATTTCCGTTGGTCCTCAGGTTTCATGTCACGGAAAGTTTTACATTGAAATATAGCGTGGTTATAATTACAAAGTAAACATTTTTGTGTGCCCGAGGAAAATGGTTTTAAATTGGTATGGTTTATGAATGGTTTTCCTTGAAAAGTTTTAGGGTTATTGTAGCTGGTTGATGGTTTGCCTGGTGGTTTTTTCTGATATTCTGAAGGGATTGGAGTCTTCGACGATTCTGGTTT
This sequence comes from Agonopterix heracliana, assembly GCA_963693445.1. NCBI lineage: Eukaryota > Metazoa > Arthropoda > Insecta > Lepidoptera > Depressariidae > Agonopterix > Agonopterix heracliana. The sequence continues at coordinate 21,317,138 of OY856312.1, forward strand.
ACGCCGAGAGGCCTCTAATGACGTGAATTTGGTTTCCAAAAATTCTAAGAAATCACGTAGAGATGGCAAGTCTCGTGGGTTTTCTACAGATCCAATGTAGTCATAATACGACTCTGCATCCAGTTTCTGTGAAAGTATGTGCACTATGAGCGGGTCCCAAGTAGAGATATCCACGCCAAGGTTTTTAATTCCGTTGAGACATTCGTTGGTGGTGTCATGTAACTTTTTGATTTGCGAGGCTGATTGCTGTTGCATGGTAGGTATTGACAAAAGAATGTTGACATGAGAGCTGAATATGATTTTGGTGTTATTGTACCTTTGGTTTAATATGTCCCAACATACCTGGTAATTATCAGTGGTAATTTTTAAATGCTGTATCAACTTGTCAGCTTCCCCTCTCAGTTTGCTCTTTAAAAATTGCATTTTCTGAGCGCTTGACAATGATCTATTGGTGTGAATGGCCTCGTAGAATAGATCCTTGAACGAGATCCACTGGTGATAGTTGCCGCTGAACGTTGGTATGTCCATCTGCGGTGTCGACCTTTCCCTATGAGATGCATCCCACATTTTGCTATTCACTGCCTTTTTCATCTTGATGTAAATTTGTTCATTTTTACTGTACTCCTTCTCATACATCTGGTCTTCCTCGTCAAGCTCGCTGTCTAGCTCCCAATGTAAGTGATCTATTACAGACCACCTAGATTGGATGGTTTTGAGAGCATCCTCGAATTCCCATTTTTCAGACAAGTCTTCAAGGTTTATGGTAGAAATCATACGAGCAAATGCCTTAAAATTACTATTTTGTTTACGGAACATATCCTCTATTCTACTGGCACAGGCTTTGGTCCTGGTCTGAGGAATTTTCAGTTTAAGTGGTGATTTACGCTCGAATAGAGGACTTTCTGGTAATTCTTCGTGAGACGGAGTAGGAGTAGGCACCTTTAAGCTTGGTTTAGGTGTTATTCTTGGTTGGGGATCAATGGTCACGAATTGGTTAAGGGTTTTCTTTGCTAACGCATAGAATTGTTTCGTTTCCTCGAAATAATTATCAGAGAAATACGGATGGTCGCACTGCTCGTACTCAGCACATAGTTTGGTATGGTTGACTTGAAACTCTTGCATGTACGAATCTAACAAGTCGAGTCTCTTTTGGATGTAAGCTGGTGTCTTACGATCCGGTCCATCTTTCCTAAAGTTGATGAGGACGCTCTCTATAGCCCTCCTTATTTGGTTTTGGGTCTCCACTATGCCTTCCATGGTAGTAGGTAAGCAAGAAGACAAATGGTAAGAAGAAAATGGAAAGATCTTACTTGGTTGGTGCTTGGTACTTGGCCTGAAGGTAGCTCTCCTTCAAAGCTGATGCTGGTTGCTGGTTAATGGTGTGGTTAGCTGGAGAACAATTTCTCCACAGTTCTGGTTACAACCGGAAACGGTTCACTGACACGTGCACAAAGTCTGGTTCGTCTTAACACGCGCCGATAGTCCCGCTTTTCCGGAAGCTCGAAGGACCATAAGATGTACGGTGTATTACCGTACAACGTTAGAAGATAATGGTTAATAAATGATAAAACCGAGTAAAGTCAATATAAAAGTTTAATAAGACAAAACTACGGCTAAAATGGTTATGAGAGCACACGCGGATTGAATGGTGACCGAACGTGAACTAAAACTAATTACAATCAAAAGTGAAATAATGGGTAAACTGCTGACGGCGCGCGATGTATGTTGCTTACACCATACACACATCAAGCTATACAAAACCAAAATAAAATGGCCTAGCGACGTTATACGTTATGCAACCTACGCGCGGCCAGCTTATGTTGGTTTTGTACAGCTTGATGTGTCGCCGCGCGTACATTGTACACGTACAGCATGGTACCTCGATAAACCTTTTATCGCGCCTGCTGACTCGTTCGTTCGCGCGCAAAAAGAAAGAGAGCTAGGGCGCGATAGCGCTTTATCGCGCCATCATGCCGCGGGCGCAGGCTAGGCGTCTATGACGTTATACGCCGCTCTAGCTCGATGTGAAACCGTGTATACCAAATGCAAGGAAGATGCTAACTGTACTGAAGCGATTATAAAGTACGTATTGACGCGAAGAGTGAAGCGACGTGTGGAGATAATGTGACCGGGTTGTGCATACTTCTTGTATGTCGAACAAGTTACATCAGAGGCTACTTACAATCCGCCATCAACCGGCACTATCTCACTCATCCTTACTCGACAAGCCTTTGCCCTGCAGTGTGATCCTATAGGCAATAACATACATCCGTTGTATTACAGACGAGGATGAAGCGACGACGTCTGGCGTGACGGACGGCGCGGCCGGCGACCAACAGAACAGGATCATCTTCATCAACCGTCCACAGCCGCAGAAGTTCATTAACAATAGAATATCCACCGCCAAGTACAGGTACGTGATTATTTATACATTTAGTTGATTTAGGGCCGGTTTCACTACTTCTGGATTCGTTTGACATATTTCGTATAAAAGATAAAAAAAACAACGAATAAATTATTTGCCACTGTACTTGCTGACACTATCGTCCATAGGAAAAGCAAAAGTAAGATCTTCCACAGGTTGCTGGAATGCCCGGTATCGTAGTCCAATAGGTGCACCTTGTATATGCAAACTATCTTTCCTATAACATAAGCAATCATATCTAGAAAATAAAAAAAATCGAATGCCCACACCACGTGGCTACTTGGTGGTTAGTCACCGCATCGGATCTCTTTCAGGTGATTTTTTTCGGTATTTCAATGTCGGTCCCATAGAGAAAGTTGTTCAGTATGATGGTCTGATCATCCCTATTCTCTCTCTCTTATCGTTTGGGCAAGCCCTGGTGTCAGAGCTTATTCAAACCGCCTTACGGCCTCTGTCGTGGTTTTTATGTAACGACTACTAGGTACCACCAGAAATAGTAGCCGGGACCAACGGCTTAACGTGCCATCCGAAGTACGGAATCATTTTCCTTTTCAGACAATCAGGTGATTCAGCCTGCAATGTCCTAACCAACTGGGGAAAAACGCACAAAGTGATATATAACTAGGTATGTGTCCCCCGTGGGAATCGAACCCACGACCTCCGTGTCAAGAGCCCAATGCTCTTAACCATTAGACCACGGAGGCAGACATCCCCATAAAAAACCGTCTGCATATAAAGGGCCGTATTTAATTTCGCCGACATTTTGCAAAGATGATATTTTAGATTATATTCCCCAATTCCAAAGCGCATGTCAAAAACAGTACTGAATTCTGTGAACTGATCTGACTTCAATACATAATTTAGCATAGGTACTGACTTGGTACTGAGACATAGGTGCGATGTCTACGTAAGGTCGGTGTAGGTAGATATGACAGGTTGCCATCTGCTGTAATCTACTTCCTGACTTCTCCCGTCGCGTCGCTTCCTTATTCGTAAGTCGTTTGTTATGAGCCGTGCACGTTATCGCCATACTTTGTGTTTTGCTTAAACATTCAGTATACCTACTAGAATCTAGAAGGTATACTGAATGTAACTTGATGATTGAAAGAAAAACGTCCTTATGATTATATTTCATTATTTATACGCTATTATAATAAGATACCATAGGTTTTATTTTATTTTAATACTATAAATGGGTTTGCTCTTGACCTTAATCAGGTCCTCAGGACAAAGATGGGGTCGAAGATGAAGCGAGCTTACCCAGAATGGCACTGGCACTCCTGCACACCGACGGAACGCAGCAGGCTGCTATTCTAAACTGCTAGGATATTCTAAACTTGCCAGACAAAAAGTTTAAGTCCCAAGCCCAAGCATGTCCTCTGTAAAAAACTCGATGATTATGTGAATGACCAAAATGTCTGGTCTTGACAATGTTACACTATGTAATTCAATATTGTATTTGTAAGTGTACTTTGTATTACTATGTACTGTTTTTCAAAGATGTGTGATGTAGAGTTTCTGGCCGCAATTGATCTAAAGCCCGACCAGAAATATAAAAAACCTCGCCATGTCGCGGAAAATCATTGGAACTAATTTTTGTACTTGGAACTCTGTCATTAAAGGTTATAGTCGATTGCAGCGCCCCCAAACCAGGTTTTTTATATTTCTGGTCAGGCTTTACAACGGAACACCTTCCGACGTGGTGGTAGAGTCAAAAATGACGTCAGAAAGCTATCCATGTGATATTATTTTGAAAAAAACATTTTGAGTTTGAGTTTATGATAAAATATCATAATCTAATCATTGTATATGTACATGTATAAACATTTGTGTGTCTTGTATGTGGGTGTGTTGTTGTGTGTATGTCTTGTGTTTCTGAATGTGCGCTTAGCCCATCCTCGTCGCCACTGGAATGTATGTGACAGGACATGGGAAACGCAAGATAGCACGTACATGGTATACTTGGTTTCGAAAATCATGATTTAGAAAGTGCGAGATTCAAAAAATAATACTTACTTCCTATAATATTCCTTTGTGCGAATGCCTTTAAATTCGGACACCTTTAAATTCACCAAAATTTCCAACAGCGTAATATGCTATGAAGCTGATTGTAGCCATTACGTTTCTAATTTGTCCAACGGATTCTAACAAATGAAATTGAATTCAATGGTCGTATATTACCCAACTGCGCAGTAATGTACCTATTATAGATACTTACATACCAATAGTTTCGTCCGTTTCTATCTCATCTCACTGGTAATGAACATTTAGGCCGGTTTCAATTAGCAACACTACGAGTATTTAATTAGTTCATCATTAAACCGTAATCAGTGGGAATTTCAACTTTCCGTACAATACATACTGAATATTTTAGTAATTTCTTCAGAGAACAAGTGGCTTTTGGTTTAAAAATTGTCATTAAAATGGTATAATATTAAAGTTACAGTAGCTTCTTCTTCCATGCAAATCTTAAATTAATCCTAGCTTTGAAACTGTATATTTTTACGGAAATCTCACAAACCACAGTTCAGAGATTAGTATATTAATTTACTTTAATTGGTTAGTATTGAAAATAGAAATGTCGCGCTCGGGTGCGCTGCAAGGGCTATTATCCTTTTAAGCTCGAACGTGATTCCAAAATATTACGATGTCGGTCCGCATCCGGAATCATGCAGTTAAATGGCGGTGTTGCCGAGTCGAAAGCATTTGAAGTTCCTTTTAAATACTCTGATAAGTGGACCACCTATTTGCCTCCACCAATCCACACGGAGCTTGTCTGTGAAAAGGTTTTGCCGTGTAGTGGCATATTTTTAGGTCACCCCAGTAACCGGACAGTGACTTCATTATTTAGTTTTAGCAAACTCCTCTTTTTAGCGAACAACAGTTTTCCGGTAACAAACTTTCACACTAACACATGTCATAAAGTGTGAACGTAAAAATAACAGGGCTATAACGTAACTCGAATCCATTCGGCCAGCTAGTAGAATAATGTTTATCACATATCAGCTCGTTTCAGCCGTAGCTCTAGGCGCAAAGGACAGGCTCGTACGTACGGCCACCCACGGCCACGCTGCCAGGCTCTGTTTACGCGCGACATATTTTAGGCAGTTTGGCTCGCTGCCCGTGTACCATAATCTGAATCTGATGTCACGAGTAAATGTACGACGCTTTGGGAGTGGAGGATAAAGTCCCAGTAGGTACGTTATTGTTATCCGGGATTTGTCATAGCATCGTGTTTAGCTGAGAATGGAGTAATTTACCATAAAGAAATGTGCACTTTACACATTTAGTGATCAAGTCCGTGAATTCTCATGGACACACTGTCTTATCTTATGAGACGTGGGTGCAATATATTATGAGCAAAAACCGCTATTTGTACATTTGTTGTGGTTGGTAGTAGCAACTGACTATCCATGCAAACCTGAAATCAATCTATCATCCTACTCGTATTTAAGAGCCCTTGTCGAGTGTTTGCCGATCACGTCTCCTCTACAAGTGCCTTCAGTCACAATATAAGAATGAGTACGTCCTGAGTTCCTGATACCATAACGGCAATATTTTCTTTCCCATAATTCTGCTAAATAACTTTGCTCTTCGTTTTCCTTTATTTTAATGTATGAGATATAGAGAGAAAAGTGAAAGCAGGAAATATGATTAATGGAACCTTGCACACCTTAATGAAGAGTCTTACAAAAAATATGTCTTAGTGTCTAAACACATTATGCCGAAAGTACGCGACCGAAGTTCGGCACGATTACGCCAGCAATGCTATTTGAATGAACGACGACACATTATGCCGAAATTACGTTGCGTTATAGCGTACAGCCGAACTTCGGTCGGGCGTAAGTTCAGCGGCAACTTAGTCTGTAGTGCACACATTATACGCGAGTTTACGCGACCGAAGTTCGGTTCGATTGCCGACGAAAATCCGGGGGCGGGGACTGAACAAAGTTACGCAAGTTTACGCAACTGAATTTCTGCCGCGTAAGTTCGGCGCTTATGGTGTGTCATATTACCCGAATACGTCGGAACATGGTCGGAACGTAAACTCAGCCGCGGATCTTCGGTCGCGTACTTTCGGTATAGTGTGTTTAGACACTAATAAGGCTCGTTTAGCGGTTCACGAGGGTGTGTTGGCAGTTTGGCACCAACTTTAATGTATGGCAGTGAGAGTTGAGAGAATATATGCCGTTGAAATGCGCTCCCAGCGTTGTATATGTGGTGTGACTTTAAAGGACCGGTTACTAAATAGTGTGATTAGAGAAAGATGTGGTCTTGATGAAGATGTTAGTGACAAGATTTGAAAAAGGGATGTTGTGTTGAGGTGGAAAAAATGATTGAAAGTAGGTTGGCGTATGAAATTCACAAAGCAAGTGTTAATGGAATGCTTGAAAAGGGGTCTCCATAGGCGCACGTACGCTGACCAAGTCGGATGCGTACTGAAGAAGGGCCAAATAAATGTACCCCGAACCGACAAGCTTGTATGAAGAGACTTATGGATGTTGAGGAGGCGAGAGATGTTTGTCAGAATCGTAGCATGTGGCGGTCTGTTGTCTCTGCCTACCCCTGTAGTGAGACATAGGCGTATGTATAGAATCAAATATGTATCTGGTTCCGCAATCCGTCAATTTGAAATATCTCACTTGTATACTAGCTATTTCCAGTGGCTTTAGTGTTGTGTATGTTACGTAACGATCATGACTTGTTTACGATTGCGCCTTGATGGAACATGATCCGTCGGCAAATAGGGCGTTACAGGCGTACCGATAAGGTGCTACGATCATCAACATTTCACTCAGCCCGTGTTTTATTTGATATAAAAGAGAGATTCTGTTCTTGTGATTATTTTTACTATGATTCATTGTAACGTATTCGGGATATGAGGAAAGATTCAGATCCGTTTAGTCATCATTTTGTTTGTGGTTTGACGTCAAGATGTGTATCAGATTTTTCGAGGAATCGAATTAGATTTGAATGGAAGATGACATATCGCATCGTCCCCAAAATAATGGGATAGGGACAAAGTGAATGAAACGTTTTTTTAAAAGGTTTTTACTCGATAGAAGTTGAAAAATTGGTCGAAGAATATTTATTAAGTATTTATTTAGTTGAAGTGTAACGACAAGTTGACCAACAAAACTTTCAGTTCTATTCCCAACTGTTTAAGTATAATATTACTATAACGAGGTCTTCCATATTCAATCGTAAAATATATTTCAATGGAGATTATGTATGTATACAGGGTGTAAGGAAAAGTATAATTCACCTTTAAACCTCAGACTCTACCCATCAAACTGAACAACTTTTACTATGGGAGCATAACGATCAGAGAAGAAACAAAGTCAGCTGTCCCATACTAAACTGCAATCAAAGCAATTGTATTACTTACATCAGACCATCAAACTTAGTAACTTTCACTATGGAGCCAACATCGTAATATTGAAATTTTTTTGGTAAAACCGCCACTCGACCCAAATGTATTGGACTGCTGATCTTTTTTCGCGATATCGATATTGGTCCCATAGAGAAATTTGTTAAGTTTGATGGTCTGATCATACCCTTAAAAAATCCTCGATTTAAGAATGACCCTGTATAGTTATGATTGATTGATAGGTAATATTGATACCCTGTTACAATTTTGTACAATTCTCTCTGCAGTTGTTCATCGTTCATCCCGCTGTTCCTGTTCGAGCAATTCCGCCGCTACAGCAACTGCTTCTTCCTGCTGATAGCGCTGCTGCAGCAGATCCCGGACGTCTCTCCCACCGGACGCTGGACCACACTCACGCCCCTCATACTCATACTGAGCGTCAGCGCCATCAAGGAGATCGTCGAGGACTTTGTGAGTTGTTCTTGTTTAAATAGTTCCTCGATACGACAACTGGCAACGGTAGCAGGAACAATAATGCTGGCTCAAACCTACATCCTTAATGATTGTGGTGATGTAGCTACCAACAGTGCGCTTGCTCGATCACGTCATAAGGAAATGAAATTTTCCTTATTATTGGTGGATTGTTTCCTTAAAGGGCGGTGGTAGCTAATATGTTTCGTTGTTACTTCAGTTTACTCTAGTGTCTTCTAATATGTCTGTAAGATGAAAAAGCGTGGTAAGGATATCACTGCGTAGTAAGCAACGCTGGCCGGTGTATTGGATGGATGAACGTTCTAGTCGTTATTCTCGAGTCTCCGTGCTTTAAAAAGCAATAAGCAGTTGGTCTTGGATACTGACAGATATTTTATGGCAGTACCGTTTTGTATGTGGTGCTTGATAAATTTATTTAATGGTTACTACGCCAAACTGCCAGACCAGAGAACCTTGGACTGGTTAGAATCACGATTCGGTCATGGATATTGTGTTTGTCGTTATGCTCTGGTGCCCATAATGGAAGCCTTGGAGCCTCTGGTCAAAAGAATGTGCAAATAATATTTTGTATGGCCAGCTCTAACTATCTCCTTATTTAAGCTGATGATTATCTCGATGGTTGACAGAAGCGGCACAGAGCGGACGATGAGACGAACCGTCGGAAGGTGGACGTGCTGCGGAACGGGCTGTGGCAGACAATCCGTTGGCAGGGGCTACAGGTCGGCGACATCTGCAAGGTCGTCAACAACCAGTTCTTTCCCGCTGACTTGGTGCTGCTCGCCACCAGGTAAATCTCATTTACGTTGTCGAGCTTTGGTATTCGAAACGATCATCGAAGATATGCCAGTTCCGTTCTTTGGATAGGTTATAGTTATATTGATTTTTCTTCCTGGGCGCCTCCGTGCTTTAGAAGTGCCGTTGATCTCGGATAGGGCTGGTAGTACAGTCAGCAGCAAAAAGATGTATGCCTCCTCAACAACTGGTGTAAGGGACACAAAAAATGTAGGTTAACGGGAGTAGACAATGCCGCCATTAAATTTTAGACCCAATTTTTTTCTCTTTGTAGGTCCTTCGCCAGCTTAATTCCGTAGTAAAAGTTTTTGTCATTTTGACGATTGTACACACGTTTTGATTTTTATCAACCAAATGCAAACATTTTAAAAGGTATAAACTAGGTCGGAAGGTTTAATAGAATAACTCGTCCGCAGTGAACCTCAAGGCATATCGTTCATCGAGACGTCGAACCTGGACGGGGAGACGAACCTGAAGATCCGTCAGGCCAGCCCCGACACGGCGCGGCTCGACAACACGGCCGCGCTCGCCGGCTTCAGGGCCACCGTGCAGTGCGAGCCCCCCAACAGACATCTGTACGAGTTCAACGGGTTGCTGAAGGAGGCTAACACCAGGTCAGTTCACAGCTACACTGGACAACACCGCCGGCTTCAGGGCCACCGTGCAGTGCGAGCCCCCCAACAGACATCTGTACGAGTTCAACGGGTTGCTGAAGGAGGCTAACACCAGGTCAGTTCACAGCTACACTGGACAACACCGCCGGCTTCAGGGCCACCGTGCAGTGCGAGCCCCCCAACAGACATCTGTACGAGTTCAACGGGTTGCTGAAGGAGGCTAACACCAGGTCAGTTAACAGCTACACTGGACAACACCGCCGGCTTCAGGGCCACTGTGCCTGTCCGCGGTCTTCTCGGTCATAACCAGTGATCGGAATCGGTAGATTCTCTTCACTTAAAGTTGACGAGAAAGTATTACTAAGTATAAAATGGAGTTGTTTAAACCACCAAAAGTATTCATTTATTTTTATTTAATCCCGCGATTCCGGGATCTGTCCGATTACTCAGTACCGGTGTTTGAAGTAGCTAAAACGATTGTCTCACACTTTTATCTATACCTATAAAAAAGTTAATTGACTGCCTGACTGACAGACAGCGCACAGCCTTAACCGCTAAAGATAGAATAGAAACATGAAATTTGGAATAAAAATTTCGATTTTAATGAACTGAAAGATGACCTCTTAAGACAGATTGTTTTCTTGCCCACTGAATTTTATTTTATATTGCCGCTGAACGACATAATATGTAAATAGAGCTCTAAAGGTAACATAATACGTGTTATAATGTCAGAACGGTGCCGCTGGGGCTGGACCAGATGTTGCTGCGCGGCGCGATGCTGCGCAACACGACGTGGGTGTACGGCGTCGTCATATACACGGGCCACGAGACCAAGCTCATGAAGAACTCCACTAAAGGTTTGCTTCAATTTATTGTTTTATTACGGCACTTATGAGAGCCACTACATCAATAAACGTTTACACTAATGTATTCGAACCAATAGTATAAGAGATAAGCGTACTTTTGGTAAACATCAGCTGCAAGTACTTATATAAGGTTAAATTTAATTAGTTGACGAAACTTAAGAAACGCATTTGGTATCTGTTACTGAGTACAATTGCGTGGTAATGACCACCCGCTCGATCATATGATTCTGAGGTCAATGTCCGCCCGCGCCCCTATACTGTACGCACGCGTACCTTACGCACGATAATAATAATTTTGTTAATCATCAATACCGATTATAAACATTGATAATGCAATCTGTTACTTATCATTAACAAGTGCCCAGCGCCCGCGGCATGATCGCGCGATAAAGCGCTATCGCGCCTTAGCTCCCTTTCTTTTTACGCGCGAACGAACGAGTTAGCAGGCGCTATAAAACGTTTATCGACGCACCATGCCGCAGGCGCTGGATCAGTTTCGCCAACTACATAATTAAAAATGACCCTATATATTCTTGCATATTCATTTTTAGAAACCATTCCAGACCTTTTAACGGCTGTAACTCCTAAACTGACTGGAGTTATTCATGCAGGCTTGGTGCATCCCCATCACAGAGCTCCTCTACACTCTATGAATACTAAATCAGCCTTTCAGCTGATGGTTACCAAAAGTACGCTTATCACTTATACTACAAAGTCGTCCGACTGCCAGGCTGCTGCTGTAGATGGATACGAATTAGGCGCTATACATCCAGAAAGTACCTAGGAAGAGGTCTCCTATTTTTCAAACTACAGAATTACCGAAACTATAAAAACAGTATATTCTTGGGTAGTTTACCTAGTAAAATCATAAATTGAGTACATGATTGGAATTACTTCATTCGATCGTAAAAATCACAAAAGTAACACATTTTGAAAATTATTTTCTCATTCTAGAATATTTTTCAATCGTTTATAATTAAATTGAGCTGCAGCTGCTCTGAGAAATGCCGTGGTCCATTACAAGCCGGAACCACGTGGCTAAGAAGTATATTAACAGATCGACATGTTTGTCCGCAGCTCCCCTGAAGCGGTCGTCGATAGACAGACAGACGAACACGCACATACTGATGCTGTTCCTAATACTGCTGGGGCTGTCGCTGGTGAGCGCCGGCTTCAACGAGCTCTGGCTGCGCCGGCGCACCGAGAGCGACTGGTACATCGGCCTCGACGGTGAGCATTATTAATGCCTGAACAGAAATATAAAAAACCTGGTTTGGGGGCGCTGCAATCGACTATAATCTTTAATGTCAGTGTTCCAAGTACAAAAATTACTTCCATTGATTTTCCGCAACATGGCGAGGTTTTTTATTTTTCTGGTTAGGCTTTACAAAGTTACTTCTTACGATAAGTTTTCACGCTTTAATCATTGACGTGGTCGCTCACTCAAGGCCTCATAAAAAGGCTGAAAGTCACCCAAAGGGCAATGGAGAGAGCTATGCTCGGAGTTTCCCTGCGGGATCGAATCAGAAATGAAGAAATCCGCAGAAGAGCCAGAGTAGCTGACATAGGCCAAAGAATTGCGAAACTAAAGTGGCAGTGGCGAACGCGTACCGGAAAGCGCAGCGTGGGTAGGCCCCACACGGTGGACCGACGACCTGGTGAAGGCGGCGGGAACCTGCTGGATGAGGGCAGCGCAGGACCGGTCGTTATGGCGATCCCTGGGGGAGGCCTATGTCCAGCAGTGGACGTCCATCGGCTGAGGTGATGATGATGATGAATCATTTACTGTAAGACGGTACGTGCGAAAATGTATCTAATGGCGCTTGACTCAGCGTTGTTATTACTTCGTACCGTACATCGGCCTTGATGGTGAGCATTATGGCACAGATTACAAAATTACAGATGAACCACTTCCTCAGAAAACGATATGTTTCACGCTTTAATCATTAACTGTTAGACAGTACGTGCGATCAGTATGTATGCTATGTGCGAAGTGGGTGGTGGGAACTGTCAAGTCGATCGCAGAGCCCGTGGTGGCAGAAATTGGTATCATTTCCAAACAAGCTGCGTCAGATATGCTTGAATCTATGCAAATCCACACACTAACTCAACACAAACCTCTGTTGAGTTAGTGTGTTAAAAGAAACTGTAAAGATTTCTAACTAAAAATTTGGCATGGAAGTTTCTATTGTGGTATCTATACTCCATTCCAAATAGCAACAAAAATGTAAGGCAATTTTTAATGACAGAAACAGATTTGAAACTCTAATGGCCTGTTTCACCACTTCTTAGTTAGGTCTTGCTAGCTTATCCCACAGATATTTTGATTGTATCTGTTGGATAAGCTAACAAGAACTTACTCAGAAGTGGTGAAACAGACCCTAACTCTCACTTATTCTTAGAACAGCTTTAGTTACGTCCAAGATATGTCGGATAGTTTATCTTTCTGATAAATAAATTATATTTGCTAATCACAATTGGCCAGAAAGCTAAACAGGAATTGGAAAATTTCGTCGTCCTTATTTGGAATGAATTATAGGTGATCACTAAAAAGGTTTTCTTTTTTAATTGAATCCAAAAGGAAATATTTAAATTGAAGATAATTTATTTCTTAGCGTCCTTTATAATGTGCTTTTGATTAACTTTATGAATGTGGTTTGTTACAGAGCAGCAGAATGCAAATTTCGGATTCAACTTTTTGACATTTTTAATATTATACAACAATCTTATACCCATATCGTTACAAGTTACTGCGGAGATAGTTAGATTTTTTCAAGTAAGTACCCACTTGTTACAATATCTTTAGATATACTCTATGTTTTATTATGTACAGGTAAGTATATTACGACGGGCCGCAGCGCAAAAATCCGCCCAAATCGCTTCTACACAATTTATATGACCCATTCTATGGCCGGAGCAGGATTCATTTGTGCGCGGCAGATATCCGTCCGTGCGATGCGGCCCGCTCCGACCCGATGCGCCCCGTCGTAGTGTGCCATACTAAGCGGATCTTTTTACAACGACTGCATTATTCAATAGTTACTACCGTAATAGATACGGTGCTCATCCCGATTTCGCGCGCTTTTCGAATTTCAAACTTTGCGCTTCAGGAACGAAAACTAAAATGCGCTCAATGCGCAATAGCCTGCAGCTCATGAGATACACGGCACATCAGTAGTAGACGGAAGGACATCACGGAGTAGACGGAACATCAGTGTAACCGCTTATGAGATAGCAATAGTCATAAAATCCTATACAATTTATTTATATGAAGCTAGATGACTGACTTGACTCCGGAGTCAGACAGCCGTCGTAGTACAAAAAAGTGGTTACGTCGATAAGGACAGCCATAAGTAGCGATCTCCTTTTTAACTGGAGCGAATTTGCTATGTCCATCGCTTATTTAGTAATATGACAAGACACGTGCCTTCGATAATTTCGAACGATACCTTCTCTTTCTACGGACGGAGCACTGCTATTGCACGTCAAACCAAAAATCTTTCAATGCGTTGCTCTAAAGTGTGAATTACGCATTTTCCGCTGCGATGCGGCCCGATCCTTCCCTATGCGACCCGACGTAATATAGACTTGGCAGTTAAAAAAAAATGTTTTTCGACCCATGTTTGTCAAGGAAAGTTGTTTAGTTTCATTATCTAAATACACCCTTAATTTGTTTCTAGTACTTAATTAACAATAGTCTGATGATGAACAAAATTTCGCAGGCAAAATTCATAGCGATGGACAGTGAGATGTACCACGAGGCGACGGACACGCCCGCCATGGCGCGCACCTCCAACCTGAACGAGGAGCTCGGCATGGTGAAGTACATATTCAGCGATAAGACCGGCACACTCACCTGCAACATCATGGACTTCCACAAGTGCTCCATAGCAGAGGTGAACGACAAACTGCCGGTCATCAGCAGCTACATGATTTCCTCTACTGTCCAGTTTTGTGCAACTCAAACACTCAGTTGCAGAAACGCTCATTTAAGTTAATCCTCCATTAAATCTCTTTTATATTTTTATATAAGCTTTTACTACGTCTACGTGGATGTTCTGAGGTTTTAGAATATCTCTGTCTGACTACCCACTCGGGGAATATAGTCGTGAGAATATGCTATGCTATGCTTTACTACGTCAACAAGACAAAAAGTGTCACCAAGAGATTTAATGAAGGATTAACTTTAATGAGCGTTTCTGCAACTGGGTGTTAGGGTCTTTTATCGACGGCGAACGACGGCATGCCCATACAAAAAGCAAGTTTATAATGGGATGCCGTCCGCATCCTCCGCCGTCGAACGCAGCAAGCGGCGCCGAACGCGTTCCCATACTATAAATAATATAAATAATTGCAGATAATCTACAACAAGCCCGGCCTCAATGAGAAGCTAGAAGACACTTTGGTCTACCAGAACCTACAGCGGAACCATCCGACGGCGCCGGTCATAAAGGAGTTCCTCACCATGCTGGCCGTCTGCCACACCGTCATACCGGAGCGCGTCAACGGGAGCGTCAACTACCACGCCGCCTCGCCCGGTATGTACTTGTGTTATAAAGGAGTCCTCACCATGCTGGCCGTCTGCCACACCGTCATACCGGAGCGCGTCAACGGGAGCGTCAACTACCACGCCGCCTCGCCCGGTATGTACTTGTGTTATAAAGGAGTCCTCACCATGCTGGCCGTCTGCCACACCGTCATACCGGAGCGCGTCAACGGGAGCGTCAACTACCACGCCGCCTCGCCCGGTATGTACTTGTGTTATAAAGGAGTCCTCACCATGCTGGCCGTCTGCCACACCGTCATACCGGAGCGCGTCAACGGGAGCGTCAACTATCACGCCGCCTCGCCCGGTATGTACTTGTGTTATAAAGGAGTCCTCACCATGCTGGCCGTCTGCCACACCGTCATACCGGAGCGCGTCAACGGGAGCGTCAACTACCACGCCGCCTCGCCCGGTATGTACTTGTGTTATAAAGGAGTCCTCACCATGCTGGCCGTCTGCCACACCGTTATACCGGAGCGCATTGTGAACCAAGTTTGGACAAGCTTTGTAAAATGTGCTAGAAAACTACAATCGCTGAACACAAAATCTCTAAAACTAACAATTTAATGTTTGGAATGGATATTTCTATTGATTGGCATCTAGGTGCTCAAGGATTTCTCGCAATTCAACCCCCAAAAGTGTGAAAACTGGTGTGGAAGTTTATATGAGAATTTCGTATCCTAGTTAGGTTTTATAATATTTTTAAAATTGATAATCTTTTATTTTATTTTGTTTTATTCAGGATAACAACAGCCTTAGTTACATAATTTACAACAATATTGAAATTTTTGATAGCCAATTATAGCTTATTTCTTCACAAGTTTTTTCAAGCCCCGATGACGCTAATGTTGTATATACAGTGAAAATAAATAAATAAATAAATAAATAAAAAATCAAAATCAGCTGTCCCATACATTTGGCTCAAGTAAGTTTGCAGTTTTGTATGTTTGCTGTTTTTTTTTCGCGATTTCGATGTTGGTGCCATAAACAAAGTTGTTCAGTTTGATGTTCTGATCATTCCCTTAAAAAAGTGTCAGCATATTAAGAAGGACCCTGTATAAATCGTCTTAATGCAGTGGACGATGATAGGCTGCTGATGATGAACCGTGGTTAAGGGCCTATGTCGAAAAATAATTGAAGCGAAATGGGCATGTGATAGCTTATATTACTGCCTGATGCGAGAGAAAGAGATGGGGCGGCGTGCGAAACTGGACCGACGCAAAGCGTAAAACAGACTTTTTTTAAATTGTGATTGTACTATTTATGTAAGTTCAATTCTGCTCCAATCAAACTTTATAAAATATAATTCTCTTTTTTATAAATCAAGTCTTGTGTTTCTACTATTCACCGTTTAGCAGTTCCAAGCGTTTAAAAATAAATACGGAGGCTACTTTGGAGAAAACGTGTGTTAATCGTGTTTTGGCTCCAATCAAAACTTCAATTATATGTTCAATTTACACATATCCGCAAATAATACTCCTACTGTTAGGACTTCATGATATATGACGCTTTCAAGAATCCTATTTTTTTCACATATCCTCTTAATGTACCCGTTGTTCGGTGTCTCGCAGACGAGCGCGCGCTGGTGCTGGGCGCGGCGATGTTCGGGTACGTGTTCGAGACGCGCACGCCCACGTCCGTGCGCATCCGCACGCTCGCCGGCGAACAGGAGGACTACGACATACTCAACGTCATCGACTTCACCTCCGCCAGGAAGCGCATGTCCGTCATCGTGAGGGGACCCGACGGTGAGTGCCACCTTATTTATCTTTACAAGTTTAATGCCAGACTAGCAGTCTCCGACGTTCAGAGACATTTAGACTATGTGCTGACGCTCAAAAAATATCTCTGAATCTCAGCCTTAGTTTCCCTCCCTATGGCCTACACCCATCTATTTTATTTAAATTCATTTGAATTGAATGTCAATCTCGAAACTGACTACAAAGAGAACTAAAATTTCAAACTTGAAATTGTTAATTTTATTAAAAAATTGTTGGCGCTACAGGTAAAATAAAGCTGTACTGCAAAGGCGCGGACTCTGTGATCTACCCGCGGTTAGAGGGTGCGGAGGGGGGCGGTACGGCGCGCTACGCGGAGGCAACCCTGGCGCACCTCGAGCACTTCGCGACCGAGGGACTGAGGACGCTCGTGTTCGCCGTGGCGGACATACCCGACCACGTCTACAATGTGAGTGTCTCTATAGCTCGCGGAGGCAACCCTAGCGAACCTCGAGCACTTCGCGACCGAGGGACTGAGGACCATAGTTTAAATAGAGAAGTAGGTTGACTCCGGCCCCGTGCGCGATGCTCGAACATTCAGGGCTGCCACTAAGTATCTGTTTCATTTTCATGAAATTGATACGAATGCGGGGCCAGTATCCAGTCTTTATAAAAAAATAAAGCATGCATCACTTAATAACGACTAAACCGATTGTGATGAAAGATTCGAAAAAATAAGGCTTAGTTTTAGTTACTTTTAGTATTAATGTTTTATTTCTCCCCTCCGGATGGAAAGTGTCAATTTTCGTCCCACTGCGCTAAACGATGTTGCCCGTTTCCTTCTTGGTCGAGAAGAAAAATAGTATACTAACTTCGGACAGTAAATAAGAAAGCCTCAGATCAGATTACATGAGATCTGAGACCTTTCTTACTTTCCTGTCCAAGGTACAATAGGTAGGTAGGTAGGTAATCTGCTATTGTTCTTATAGTTCTTTATTTCATTATATTAAGAGGATAGGCCGGCTGAATTGCTAATTTGGAGAATAGGTCACTTTTCCGACTGTATACGTATTTCTTAGATCCGCCCCACCCATACACCCCGCCGACTAGAGTGCGAAAGAGACAACTGCAGCTCGGACCGATTTTATATACAAAAAATCGACGTAATAAGCATTTCGTATTCCCCTGTTTTCTCCACCAAAACTAAATATATTTTGATAATTATTTCAAAAATAATATGAGAAAGACTTTGGCTATGTCCGTACGTTTTGCTTTTTTGTTTATATTCTTCAAATTTGTTTACTGGATGTCTGAAAACGGGCGGTATAATGGGTCATTTTTGAAGGTCCCTAGTTCTTACAGTAATTAATTAATGCAAAAAAGCAAAACATAGGGACATGGCAGAGGTGACATAGATTGTATGGTAAAAAAATATTTGCTCTATACTTCGGCCGTTCAGAGAATGCGTTCCTGACACCTGTCAGTTAGTCACGACTAGTGATGGGCACAACATAACACTGAGTTCGTTACCGTTCCTCCAAAATGAAACGCCGCGTTATTTTTAAGATTATTTTCGTTTTAAATTGGCGGAATCATTTAAAATTTATATTTTAGTAATTTAAGTGGAAACCAAAAAAAGGTAATATTAATTTTATAAATTTGGTCATAGTTTTATTTTTATATTTAATAAAAGTTATCTTATAGTCCATTATTTTCAAATTCTTAAAAAGAAAAACAAAACGTATTATTTTATAAAGTATAACTGTATAAGAACAGATTACGATACTGTTATTGCCTGTTATTGTTAGCACAGCACTACAAATATAAAGCGCTGACATAACCTTGTAATAGCGCAGTATAGATTTAGAAAAATATTGTTTACCACGTTATATTACACTCAGTTTGGCACAAAATTATAAAATTCATTGATTATTGATATAATAATGTTGTTTTAATGCTCATCAATTGTTAAAACGGTAAACAACCAGCAAAAATATTTTTATCGTAACTGCAACGCCATTACAAAGTTACGTCGTCATTTCGATCGCATTCTCTGAACGGCCGAAGTATAGTGTTATTATCCAGGGAGAAAACAGGGGAATACGTTTGTATGGAGAAAACTGTACTCGTCTATCCTCTTAATGGATAAGATAAGCGCAGCGTGTGTAGGGCCCCGACAAGGTGGACCGACGACCTGGTGAAGGCGGCGGGAACCCTTTGAATGAGGGCAGCTCAGGACCGATCGTTGTGGCGATCCTTTTGGGGAGGCCTATGTCCAGCAGTGGACGTCCATCGGCTGGGATGATGATGTACGGATAAGTGACATTAAAATATCAACTGAATCTCAAAGTAATAAGGTGTACTGTTGTGCAGGACTGGTCGAACACATTCCACAAGGCGAGCATAGCGATACAGGACCGCGAGGACAAGATAGAGGAAGCCGCCTTACTGATAGAGAACAACCTGAGGCTGCTCGGAGCAACTGCCATCGAAGACAAGCTACAGGTAATATGCCTTCATCTTCAGAGGATACAGTGAAACCACGTACTGGCACTATTGCATTCCCTATTCACACTATTCCTAGTGTGACGAAAGAGGGAAAAGGAATTATTTTATAGTCAAAATAAGACAAAAAAATTAAAAGAAATCGAATTACTTAGCGAACTTTAAAGCGGTGCCCAGACCATATTTAGGCTGCTTTTCCGCCAGAGATGTGCGAGGGGGTGAGCGAGGAAACATTTCGCCAATAGCGCGCTCGCTCGATCACGTCATTGGGAAATTGAAGCACTCTCATTGGACTATTTTTGAGCGTCCATCTATCTATCATCTATCTAACCTGTCATGTGCATGACCTCGATCGCAAATGTGACGTCACTCAATCACACGAAATTTATTCGCTTCATTCAAATTATTGTTTCCTTTACATAGAATCTGCGTTTTTTCACAAACCATACTCAACCGAAGTTGAAATGAAGTTATCCAACGGCCCTTCAAGGTCATGCACATTGTTTTTTAAATTGATAGTTCATATGTGGATGCATTGCAAACGAATTGTGAGTGGGCACTGAGTATAAATTGCAAATGGGTTCATTCATTTCATTTTCATTTATTCATAAACAATAATAATTATCGTGTGCGAATATAACACAGGCATAAAAGATAATAAGGACGCTATACATTTCACAAGATAGATAGATAGATACAGCAATAAAGATATTATACAAAGCATGACTCTTAAAAAGGTAGGCACAATTAAAATAATATTCAATAAAATATGTAATGATATCATAAGCTAATTATTACACAAGAACAAAAGAACAAATAAAAATCATTCATTATGTCAAAAGATATTGATGTCGATTCATAAAGTCAAATTGCCTAGTTATTATAATCTATTAAAATTCGTCAACTGTGTAACAACACTTTTCCAACAGAACTGCTTTTAGTTTTCTCTTAAAAATGTTTAGACTCTGTATAGATTTTAATTCCCGCGGCAGTCTATTGAACAATCTAACAGCCTGACAACTAGCACAGTGGGTCATGAATATACGAGCATAGGCGTTGACGGCATGCACATTGTTTTTTAAATTGATAGTACATAATTATGTGGGTGCATTGCAAACGAATTGAGAATGGGCACTGAGTTAAGATAGCAAATGGGTCACGAATATACGAGCATAGGCGTTGACGGAACAATATCGTCGCGATATCTGCCTTATATTTCTGAGATTAGTAATGTCGCGACGGAATCGTGACGATGTTGCGGCTAGTCAGTTGCGACACCGTTGTGGTGCATCGCCTACGCTCAAAAATCGTGATCGGTTTCTAAGAATATTTTGACAATGTGTTTACAGGATGGAGTACCAGAGACGATAGCGTCGCTGCTGAAGGCGAACATCCACGTGTGGGTGCTGACTGGCGACAAGCAGGAGACGGCCATCAACATCGCGCACTCGGCGCGCCTCATACACGCCACCATGCCGCTGTTTGTGCTCAACGAGGAGAGCCTCGACGTATGTACTGCCTGACGCCATCATTTAAACAAAACCAAACTCTCTCTGACAGCGAGTTAACCACTAGCTTTCCTCCAAACCGCATTGGGCCCCTCGTGGTGAAGTATGTCCTTCTCCCTGTCATCTTTATTTTGTGAGAGGTCTATACAAAGCGATCTTTTCGTGTCAATAGTTTTTCTACGATTGTGTTTCTATAGTTTACTGGCCAGGTCCTCAACAAAGGGATCAGACTATAACCACAGGTCCGGCACTTCAAACAACGTTTTGGATTTGACATGATGGCGTTCGCACATGCGCACTTGGTTCAAATCGTCTTTGACATATGTGTAGGGTGTAGGGTTGACTTACCACGCATCGTATGAACATCATCTACATTTCGTTACTTTTATTGTTCGTTCTGTTATTAAAAATAGTATTTGAGCTAAATAATTACTGAAAATGTGAATTTAGCGTAATTTTTCAACGTTTTTATGAACTGAAAAGACTCAATTTTATGTAGTCAAACCCAACGGGTGCGCGCGCCTGACTGCATTCCCTTGCTCGGCTTCCCTCAAGTTTCCCAGAAAGTGTGAGGTGAGGTGAGGTGGGGTATATCTGAAGTCACAGGGGGGCGGGGAGTTTCCGTTCTGTATGTAGAACAATATACTATACCTATTCTATGCTATAACTTTCTCTTTATAAAAATAATGTCGTTCCCCAGGGCACAAGAGATAGGATATCGCAGCACTCAATGGAATTCGGCGACAACCTGCGCAAACAGAACGACGTGGCGCTGATCATAGACGGCAAGACGCTCAAGTACGCGATGGGCTGCGACCTCAAGAAGGACTTCCTCGACCTCTGCATCTCCTGCAAGGTCGTCATCTGCTGCAGGGTCTCGCCCATACAGAAGGCCGAGGTTTGTCACTACTTGAATAAATACGTGTTTGCCCTATTAAAGATTTCCTTACTTTGTCACTAGCGAAAGTTTACCTACTTGATCTAAGCTTGTCCTAGATATGCTCTCTTGATTGCTCGTCCTCAATTTAAGTTATATTTCAGGGTATTTGACAGCATGTAAAATATAGGATCTATTGATGGCATCATCAGTATTGAATATGAATTTTGGAAACGAACTATTTAGTCAGTAAAGAAAAATACTGGATATTTTTAAGGCTTACACCTTCCTAAATTCAGATTCTAATTGAGGGACAGAGCTATTGGTTAGAATGGGACGTTGTAAGTAAGTCCTTTTTTAACCTATAGTTCTGTCCCTCAATTAGAATCTGCCTTCTTAATATGCTGACACTTTTTAAGGGGATGATCAGACCGTCAAACTGAACAACTTTCTCTATGGCACAAACATCGAAATCGCGAAAAAATCTGCTCTTCCATACAAAACTGTAAACCTACTCGAGCCAGACGTATGGGACAGCTCATTTTTTAACCGACTTCAAAAAAAGGAGGAGGTTATCAATTCGACTGTTTTTTATTCGCTATTTCAATGTTGGTGCCATAGGGAAAGTTGATCACTTTGACGGTCTGATCATCCCCTTAAAAAACTGTCAGCATATTAAGTTGGACCCTGCAGAATGACATGGCATCGACTCGATAGAAGAAGAAGAATCTCTGTTTGTTCTCGTCAGGTGGTGGAGATGGTGTCAACGGCGACGGGAGCAGTGACGCTCGCCATAGGCGACGGAGCCAACGATGTGGCCATGATACAGCGCGCCTCCGTCGGCGTGGGCATCTCCGGCGTGGAGGGCCTGCAGGCCGTCTGCGCCTCCGACTACAGCATCGCACAGGTCACTTATAGACCACTAATCTTTAATTACTAACATAACTTTAAGACGGGCGACGGGCTGACCCCCCGACACACTGGAGAGAGTTTAGTTACTTCTAGTGAAACGTGGATGTTCAGAGGTTTCAAAATATCTCTGACTACCCCTCGGGGAATATAGTCGTGAGCATTATGCTATTCGATGCTACGAAACTTTAAGGGTTTATTCATACTGTGAATCTAAACAACTTTCTCTAAGGAACATGGGTCGAAAAACGAAAAAAATTTTTGGAACTCCCTTAGAAAATCGATCGCCAGATCCGCACTTTTGATTGGGAGATCCAAAATATTTTTTCGTTTTTTTTTACGTATGTTCCTTAGGGAAAGTTGTTCAGATTCATGGTCTGAATACACTCTTAAAGTTTCGTTACTAATTAAAAACTAGTGTTGTATACATGGAGTAAGAGGAGATGGCATATCGGCTTGTTTCTATAGAAAATTATGTCGCCGACAAAGGGGGTGAGGGACGGGTGAGGGGAGACAAAAAGCTTAGGGGAGCGTGTAATTTCTCTATGGTCGCCGTACAAACTAGTGCTCAGTTGGTGGTTACTGTGCACACTTTGTTACACCATCTCTACCAAGGGGAGCGTGTAATTTCTCTATGGTTGTATACCCCGCCCCTGCTTCGCGCCGGTTCTTTCCCAAATTATCTAAATGACAGTGTAAACTGCATCAAAATCCGTTGCGTGGTTTAGAAAAAGTAAGCGGAGAAACGGAAATGATGAGGACAGGCGCGGATAGCCACTTTGTTTTATATTCTTCGGAGATTGTACAACGACGTGGTCATCATCATCATCAGCCTATCATCGTCCACTGCTGAACATTGCCTCGCGCCACAGAACTCTTATCTCTGCGTTCCTCATCCAGCTCCCCGCTACCTATCTCCGGTCGTTAGTTCGGCGCCAAAGAGCGTCCCACACTACGCCTGCCAGTACTTGGTCTACATTATAGAACTCGGACTCTCCATCGGTTGTCAGTTCTTCGGCAGATCATCATATCAGTCGATATGCGTCCACTGCTGGACAAAGGCTGCCCCCAAGGATCGCCACTACGGCTGGTCCAGCGCTGCCATCACCGGGTCGACGGTCCACCTTGTTGGCCGCTGCGCCGAACCGATACGCGGTCGCTACTCGAGAACTCATTGACATGTGCTCCGCCCATTGCCAATTTAATTTGACAATTCTTCGGGCTATGTCGGCTACTCTGGTTCCTACCCAAGCTTCGCTCTATGGCAGATGATACTCAATAAACCAATATAGGCACAGACAATGATGTTGTATCAAATTATTTCAGTTCCGGTTCCTGTTGCGGCTGCTGCTGGTACATGGCGCGTGGAACTACTCGCGCATCAGCAAGCTGATCCTGTACTCGTTCTACAAGAACATCTGCCTCTACGTCATCGAGCTCTGGTTCGCCATATACTCGGCGTGGTGAGTCACCACTACTATTACTTGCTGTATGTATGGGCGCTCTCTGGTCCTGTGAAATCGACTCCCGTGTAAATCAGCGATCTTCACATAAATTAGTACAGTTCTACGACATATATAGCTGCTGTTGCTGATTAACCTACTCCGTTGACTCTTTAAAATAGTGCGAACCAAACATGATTGTTTCTAGAGGGATAAGGTGCAAAGTCAATCTCCATTCAATTCTTGGTACAGTAATACAATGTTTATTAGTCATATCGATGGCGATACACCTGCGCAGTTGACAAATTTTAATAACGCGCGAAATAATGAACAGTGAGGATGTGCCACGTTCGCGCGCCTTAAATACCTTGCCACTATTTGATAAACATTTTCATGCGCTTGTCGTTGGCGAAGCATTTGTCAGTCTGCGACTTAGAGCGATATAAAGAAAGATTTAGTATAATCCGATTTTACACTAGCGAATACCGCGCATAATTGATTTTTATTACTAAATGACTTCGGATTTTCATGGTGACTCTGGTCTGGTCTGCGCAAACGGAGATTGAAGAGCGGACTTTCCTGTAACAGAATATTTGCTGTATCCAATACGCACAATGTCATATGGCATAAGGTCCCTTATTTAACAGGTAGATGACACGATTGTTTCGAGACCTACGCTTTTAAATACCTAGTAGACAAAGTTGTATTACGTTATGCAATACAACCTGCCCACCAAATAATTTCTACTCTACACGTGTTTCGCTCCAACAAGGAGCATCCTCAGGAGTTAGACCGACGAACGTTCGAAACAGAGTTGTTACCCCGCCGAGCGTCCGACACCGAGTGACCTGTGCGCGCCGTCTGTCGTCTATTTATACCCGTTTGACTATGATTTATCGGTTGTTGAAAGTTTGTAATGGCCGTTTGTTGTGGCCGTCCCCTATTTAGTACACTGTTCCCTTCCACAGTTATGCGAATAGAAGTTCAGTTGTGATTCTAATATAATGTATGTGTTGTCAGGTCGGGCCAGATCCTGTTCGAGCGGTGGACGATAGGGTTCTACAACGTGATCTTCACGGCGCTGCCTCCCTTCGCCATCGGACTCTTCGACAAACTCTGCTCCCCGGAGATCATGCTCAGGGTATGTTGCTACCTAACCCATGCCTATATTTAATTATTTTTTGTTTTTTTTAGCAGAGCATATACTCACGAATATATATTCCCCGAGGGGGTAGTCCGAGATATTCTGAAACCTCAGAACTTCCACGTTTCACTAGTAGTACCGAAACTCTGTCCAGTGTGACGGGGAGTGAGCCCGTCGCCACTTGTAATGGACAGTTGGTACAATATATGCCTCGAAATTGAGTCATGCAGGTTTCCTCACGATGTTTTCGTTCACCGAAAAGCCAGTGGTGTTACAAATCGTACATAAATCCCTACGAATAAGAGAATGTATAGAAGTATAAATTAAGCACAAAAAGTGGCACCAAAAAAATTGTAACGCGTTCTAAATTTGTTCTTTAAAAATTGTAACTCGCCGCCAAAACTCATACAAAATGTCATTTTTCATGGGGTGCCAAAAATGATTTCGATTTTGTTTGGAGTTATTCTTCCATATTTATTCTCTTATTCGTAGATAAATCCCGAAAAACTCATTGGTACGAGTCGGCCTGGGCGGGTATCGAACCATCGCCTCCACGGCAGGCAAAGTTACTCGCCACTGGACCACCACGGTCCACGGCTTTTTTTTTAGTTCTTAGTTTTTTTTAGTTTGAGAAAATTTTAATTTTTGCATTTATTGTCCCCACTGCTCTGGCATAAGCCATCCCTCATAAGATAAGACAACTAATTTATGCATTGTATGGTTCATGGTGGTTCATTTATTTTTTTAATGGTGGACTCTGCGTGCATAAAGCGGATCGGTAGACTTGACAAGCAGTATTTGTGTGGCAGCACCCGATCCTGTACATGCCGTCGCAGCAGGGGCTGCTGTTCAACGTGCGCGTGTTCTGGGTGTGGGTGATCAACTCGCTGCTGCACTCGGTGCTGCTGTTCTGGCTGCCCGTCGCCCTCACGGCGCACCACGTGCTGTGGCCCTGCGGCAAGGACGGCGGCTACCTCGTGCTCGGCAACTTTGTGTACACCGTACGTAGTCTACATTGTTATATCACCACATGCCCTGACGGTGACGGGGTGCTACATTGTTTACATTATTACTACCTTCTTGAAGTGTTTCGACTCAATCCAAGGTGAGGCTCCTCAAGCTAGACGCGGTCTCTGGCGGGAAAACACCACCCTCCCTGACCCGTTTGTTATATGAAGAGCCTCCAGGCCAAGAGCTGCCCAGGCTTAGAGGTGCTTAAATAGAATCCGAACTCAGGTCGGCCGGAGTAAAGACAACCTGTTCAAGTGGGGTTACATAGACGGATCTGATCTCCAGTGTGAATGCGGTGTTCCTGCGGCCCTTCCTGCCCTGACCCTGCACGCGAACGGAGCTTATGGACGCTGCCGGCAGTTCTATCAGTCTGTGCGAAATACTGGGCCGGAAAGATTTAAAATGAGTTGTCATCGACTCGATAGAAGAAGATTATTATTTATTACTATGTCATGTCCGCACAATGTGTCAATACAAATAATAGTTGAATCTGACATAAGCGCCTTTTCACACGTTCCCGTCGTTGCCGGCTACGTGTCGTACTCTTTCTTATACAATAAAGGTATTAGGAAAAGAAGTAGTAGCATAAGAATAGATTATAATAGTTCACTATAGAAATGAAACTCGCGTGACAGGCGGACGCGTTCAAGGTCACATCAATGTCATGTTGGTTTAACCAACTAGTCAGTCAGGGCTTGCGTTTGCGATATAGATACCGTACCTGGTAAAATAAATGACAGCAAAAATAAAATACTTCAATATAACAGCCCTAGCGGGACCGGTGGAGGGGAAAGGGGTGTACAAAACGCGACGTTTGAGGCACGCACAAGGGAGATTCCATTCTACTATACTGTACTATTATTAACTATTCTTATGGTAGTAGTACTTGTGGATTTAGTATTAAATAGGTGCTAACGATTGTGCCCGCAGTACGTGGTGCTGACGGTGTGCCTGAAGGCGGGGCTGGCCACCTACTCGTGGACGTGGGTCACGCACCTCGCCATCTGGGGCTCCGTCGCCATGTGGTTCATATTCATACTCATATACAGGTATGTTACACACATTCTGAATATTTGTCCTGCGACCTCTTAAGCTTACACTGTTGCGTTAGAGGTGTCTTAAGAGCCCGCAGGTGTTGGAGTACGATTTATTAACACAGGCATTAGATTCCTATCACACAAGCTATTTTTGAGCGAAGTGATGTCGCAACTGCACAGCAGCTACATCAATCAATTGATTCGCCGCGTTTTATAAGTACAGGCGTTAACTGGGCGTTATTGCCGATACTAATTGATCTCAGTAATATCACGGCGATATCGTACCGTTAACGCCTATGATACCTTATCACGTCATTAGGAAATTGAAGCACTCTCATTGGCCGATTGTTTCCTCGCTCACCGCCTCGATACCTCGCACATCTCTGGTGGAAAAGCAGCTGCTTTTATGTTGCATACGTAGAGGTCGGGCCAAAATGAACATGCACATTCAGGTTATAAAATCTTCCGCACATTGCCGCGATTTTATCGCTGCGACTTTGCGATTTATTTCCAGTACATTTTGTATGGGGTCGCGCGCGATCCTACACACTGCCGCGATGTTATCGCAACCTGACGCAATCTCTTTAGACTACATTCAGTGGTGGGGCGCATGCGTGACGCGCGGGTGCCGCGAAGTCGCTCTCGATAAAATCGCGGCAATGTGCGGAAGCTTTAAACCTCCGAACAGCTTGAACTATTGTATTTGGAATTGCGGCAGTTCGTGGATTAAACCTAACCCCTCTATTATGATTTTTGTACTCGCTCGTGACGCGCCTTCGCAGCACACGGAAGGACCTCTTACCGCGCTTTACAGAGACCGAAAGCCGCGCTTACCGCGACACGTAGTATGGAAAGAAATTGAGCCGTGCGTAAGACGAGAAATCATACTAGAGGAGCTGGTCAGGCTTATATCTGCTTCTGCATAATGAAATTAAATGAAATGAAAAAAATATTTATTTCTCCCAAGACACAAATGTTACAGTTTTATGTGATAGCTACATGGTGCATGGTAGTTATACATTTGTGGCGGGGACTGGTGGTTGAGAAGGGTCTGCTTAGCAGACCCTGTACTACAGTACACCAGGTCACCACCCACAGACCGTCAAAATTATACAATGTGTAACCAAAACAGTAGTAGAGATACAGAGTTTGGAGATAATAATATAGGTTTACAATTAAGATAGTTAAGTATGCAGTTTGCATGAGCACGATTTAAGAATTTACGATAGTTCGTGTGAACATAACTTTTTGCTAAATCTCTATTTAGCCGGTCACTAATTGGTTTGGATTGTTCGCAGCAACATCTACCCCCTGATCCTGATCGGCGCGGTGATGCGCGGCATGGACGTGATGGTGTTCAGCTCGCTCGTCTTCTGGCTGGGGCTGGTCCTCATTCCCATCGCCACCCTCATCCCAGACCTCGTCGTCACTGTGTAAGTAATAACCGCTTCTTTATGTCTTTTATACACTATTAAACAGGACACTTTGATTAAATTTAAAAAGCTGAAGATAGGTGACGTTCTTGGATTATGTACTCGAAAAATGGACAGCCTAAAATCAAAAAAGTATATCAAATCACGCTCGTATTGCGACTAAGTAAATTAGGCGACGGGGGCTCAATTTATTCTTCCTATTTTAATTTAATCAAAGACAGGACACCTTTAAATTTACAACCTTATGTATCAATAACATTATAGTGTAGGAAACGAAGGTAGTGGACCCCCACAGTAATTCAACAGTCGAAAAAAACTTTATAGCATGATAAAGTATCAATAAATTTAAGTATTGTATAAATTTCTAAAGAATAATAATAATAGAAGTTAGGTATTTTTAACAAAAGTCTTATTTAATTGATATCTTTTTTAGGAAAAATTCTCAGTTTAAAATTTCTTCACCGGACATATTCACGTAACGTTTAAAAACAATGTATGAAATTTCAAAAAAAATATACTAGAAGAAAGGCCAAATTTAAAGAAAATACGTATTTTTGGTGCGACTTGGACCGGAAAAAATCTCTCTCAATTTTTTTTACGGGAATGCCATTTTATTGTAGTTTTATAGCCACAAAATGAAATTCCAAAATATAAACCATGTAGCAATACTATTTTTAAAAAATGCCTTTCTACTCACAGTGGAAAATTTCTCTATCCGTTTTATTTATTGATTGAAGCACACAGTAAATTTTCCTTTCATGTAGAAGAATTTCCAAAAAAAATATCTAGCGTATTAAAAACTAAAAACATTTTACATAGACAGATTTGAATCTAGCAATCGAGAGCTGTGAGTGGGGAGCGGGGTGTAGAAGCGGGGCGCGGGAGCGGTACTGGCTGCCCGCCGCCGCCGGCCGCGCGACACATCTTTCTATATTCACGTATCAATCGTCGATTCTAATAGTTGTTTTCACATATTATTATTGTTTTGCGTTTGCATTTTTATATAAAGAAAGTAAACTAAACACCCTAGTATTACTTAAGGGGGTGCTTCAGACCATTAAACTGAACAACTTGCACTATGCCAACATCGAGAATGCCAAGATCAAAAATCTGCCGTCCCATACAAAACTGCAGTATCGACTCGACTAAAATGTATGGGACAGCTGGTTTTTTTTTGCGATTTTGATGATGGCTCCATAGCGAAAGTTGTTCAGTTTGACGGTCTAAACCACTCCCTTAAGTATTACTAGGGTGTATTGTTTCTCCCTGTACCTATACTTGTTACTTACCTGATTGATTTTACTTTCTGATAAATACTTATTGATTATTGAAATGAAAGCCCATTTAATAGCTTCGATCAAAATAAAATTAATGGATAGGCCTTACGCGAACATTTCAAACCAGAAAAATGAGGCAAAACAAATGAAAGGTTTACTTGTCACTTGTATGCAAGTGCCCTAGATTTGACAGATAATGGCGCTAGTTTGTATGGACCAAGTGCACCAGTAGTGTGCTTCAACTTACCGCACTTCAGGCCTATCCATTCATTTTATTTTGATCTAAGATTTAATAGTACGAATCCTATACAAAGTGATTTTGCACATTCCGAAGTTAACTACGTAATAATTCAAATTCAAATGTATTTAAATAATTTAAAAGGTAAATACAAAAACATGAATATAATTAAAGCCTGACCAGAAATATAAAAAACCTCGCCATGTTGCGGAAAATCATTGGAACTAATTTTTGTACTGAGAACACTGACATTTAAGGTGACAATCGATTGCAGCGCCCCCAATCCAGGTTTTTGTAACCTCACTTTTTTATTTATTTTGGGCTAATACTCATGGTACCTACAGTAGTATAATACCTACTACCTTACCTATATAGGTAAATTAAGTAGGTAGGGTAAGTGTGTCAGTGAATGAACGATTAAGCGGATTGCAAACTTAAAATATATTTTCAAAAGATTTGAAATTTAGTAACAACCATTTTAGTTACTTTGTTGAATTCTCAGGATAATGTAAATATCTACTAGTTAAAAAGAAAACAAGTTTTCTTACTTCAAGATATTACAAAGTGCACGTGAAGTTCAAAATAGGGTGTTGTACCGGTGAATGAACGACCTACACCAATAAATGAAAAACGAGCACCAGTGAATGAATAATACAGAATGGAATAATTTGAAAAATATTCACAATTTTCGAAATAATTTCATTCAACACCAATCTTTAAATTATTTCTCAC
Source organism: Agonopterix heracliana (assembly GCA_963693445.1). NCBI lineage: Eukaryota > Metazoa > Arthropoda > Insecta > Lepidoptera > Depressariidae > Agonopterix > Agonopterix heracliana. The sequence continues at coordinate 21,348,075 of OY856312.1, forward strand.
GTCATAACACATATAAATCACAATACTTTTTCATAGTAAAACATTTGAGAAGTTGGTTGATGGTGGGCAACTCTAGATCGATATTTAAGTTCTTATTACGTAATAACCATGGCACGCCAGTCGCGGTAGGCATGAATCTGTTCTGAATAGTCTCCAATGTATGGATATGGGTCTGGGAATACCACTCCAGCGTACGTAAATATCGGCCTGATATAAGTTTTGTAAATTGTCAGCTTATTTCTAAGTGACAATTTAGAACGCTTGTTCAGGACCGGATAGAAACGATTATTATTTGCGTATGGCTTTTATTTCCTCCAATCAAAAAGAAAAAATCTCAATACAAAAGTACACAAAATCAAATTACAAATCTATATCTAAATTTTGGAGCCAAATCTTGGCTTCCGGCGTTAGTTTCCATATGTCTACCAAACCCCCCTTGGAACTTCTTTTAGGAGACTCCTCTACAATGCTCTCTGTTCTTGCGAACGCGCTTTATGTGCGGCTGGAATGTCATTACCCTATCTAACGTGACTCCTAGGTATTTGACCGTATTCACCCAAGGGATCGTACGGCCGAATAGCCTGATCGGGTAAGTTCTAAGCGTGCGTCCGTCCAGAAAAAGAACACTGCCATGCTTTTTCTGGATTGACTTCGATTCTCCACTTCCGAAACCAGTTCCCGAGGGCACTGGCTGCGGATTGGAGTCTCGCACACACTAAGGACTTGTTCCAACTGGAGGTGTAAAGCGCGGTATCGTCCGCGAATAGAGATAACTAACAAACGCGAGGGCGCGGTATGTCGTTGATGAAGAGAGAGAAGAGTAAGGGCGAGAGAGCGGAGCCCTGGAGGACCCCGGCGGTTATGGCCCGAGGGGACGAGTGCGTACCCTCTACTCGGTAGCGAAAGCTACGATTCGACAAAAAGTATCTTATGATGAAAACGAAACGGTCTGGCACTTGGAGTAGAAACAGTTTGTAAATCAAAGCGATAGTTCGCGAGATGCCCCTACTCCCCGCACAATACGCACGAGGGGGGAGTGACGCAGAGCGTTCGGTGCTTCGGCCTCTCACAGTCCACCGTTGCGGTGGTCACCCAGGCACTTTACGCACTGTGGGTGAGCCTGACAGTTACGGGAACTGTGCCCGTAGAGCTGACAGGTTTGGCAGGGAGGCTGTGTACCTGACGTGGTCCCTCCCTAGGGCACACGCCTAGGTGTGGTCCTTCGCCGATCTTATTGTGCGAAGGGTGTGTGCCTAAAAGGCCCTAGTAGCCTTGATGCAGAGGGTAGCTGCGAGTGCGTGGCTCGACAACGCCCAAACAACACCAAGGAATAGGAAATAGGGTAAGGGTAGGGTGGGAGGGAGATGTCTAACGTCAACTAGGAGTCCCCCCAAGGGCGGTGGTGTCAGCCCCAGCCGAAATGACCGTTCCCTGAAGGGGAAAGGCGAGCCTCCGGGTCAAGCTCCGTCAAGGTTCGTTGGCACGGTTACGTATCTCCAAGACGACCACTAAAGCGAGAATTTACGAAGATCAGACTTCGAGTATCGAATCAATCGAAACGGTAGGTCAGTCCGCGCAATAAAAATTGCACTTTCCGACCGGGAGCGGAGCGGTGACGCACCGTGGAGGCGAAGGACCGTCTCGGGCGGCGGGCATCGGGCGACTTGGTCGGCGCGGAGGCGGCGAACCAGCGGAGTGCGCGTGGCGGGGCACGGCGCGGTAGAGGGGCGACGGAAGGGGAGCGAGGCGCGGACACGTCCGCACGCTGTGGCTGCTGTGGTCGCCGAGGGTCTTCATCTCGCGGCCCTAAGGGCCGCCGGGAAACAATATCGAGGCTTTGCCTCTTGGTTGTGGTTGCTGCCGCCGACTGCTGCTACAGCCAATGGAGTCGCGCCGCGGCGATGTGAGGGCGCGCGGTGCAGGAGGAACGGGGAGGCGGGTGCGCCGATGGACTCTGCGGGGGGAGTAGACGTGTGGCGTTGGGTGGCATTGGGTAGCCCAACAAAAACAAAATGAGACACGGCGTCGACTTGATTGTACGTGCGGGCGATACAATAATCAACCTACCCGGGGGTAGGTTGGGAAAAAACTACGGTTTGCCCTGAAAAGGGCTGTTTGGCTGCACTGCGGTGTTGCTGGCGAGTTCGAACCCACCGAGTGGGACCCCGTTGGGGGAGGCCCGGTGGGCGAGCTACTAGCCGGCAGCGTGGTCATCCGGGGAGTAGGTTGCCCACAGTCCTGACGGCTCAACGAGGAGGCGTGGACGTGGGCGGGCTCCACAGCTGGATGACGATCTTCCCTCAGGCATCTTCGCGGGTTTCCGCGGGTGGGCAACTTGGTGGCAGTCGCGGGCGCAGTCCGCTGCGCTTACACTAGCGCTTTCGCGTTTTCGGGCGCGGTGTCGGACTGCGCGGAGCCCTGAGCGCCGGTACGAGGGACTCCTCGTACGGGGCAGGGGGAATCGAAGTTGGGGTTTAGCCCTGAAAAGGACTATTTGTGGAAGCATGCGGTGGTCGACTCGAGGGTCTTGTCTTATATTATACGATCCTCGAAGCTCATGCCACGTGCAAAAAGATGAAGAGGGCGTGTGACAAGGGCAGGTAGATGTGTGCGAGCGAGAAAGCATTCGGGTCCGTGCGCCTCTCGCTACACGAGTCAAAAATTAAAGAAAATGTGATGTTCATTTACTCTTGAAAACCAATGAATGAACGGGCGTTTATTCACTGAAGAATTTTCACTAGTAAATGGACATAAAGTCCAACTATGGGTAATTTGATCTGTCGCCGTGCGTACTCAGAATCTAAAAAACTATATCTATATTAAAATAAGAAATAATGCAACTAACCAATAAACAAACTCCCGTTCGTTCACTAGGACACAAATAAATTTCAAACACCAGTCCTAGAATTGTGAATTATTCAATAATTAGACACCTTTTTACCGTTAAATATACGTCATCGTCATACGACTGAAAAGCTCCAGTTTTATGGGATGCGTTCAGCCACTGGTCCACTTACCCTATATGCCCAATTTAAATATTTTTATTATTTCAGAGTCAGTAATTATTGTAGGTACTCATAATGATAATAATAAAGTACATACTTAAACCTGTGACCTCGTTTGGTCATTCCAGAAAGTAACCTAATTTTTTCCACATTTTTTAATTCAAAGTTACACAAAACTACGTAGGTACCTACATAATATTATATAGGTACCTAGTTTTGTGTGTACGTACAAAGAAAACAAAAATGCAATAAACGTAATGTAAAGAATCACATACCGGCAAGACCGGCATACCGGGGTGACCCGGTGCGGGTCACGCGATCAAGGTCGTACAATTAGCACGAGGACGGTAATCTACTGCACCCAACTGGTAAAGCAATACGGTACATTATTGCGTAAACGCGGGATAGATTTATCTTTACTTCCAAAATTTCGGTGTTCTGGATGATATTTCTTTTTGAAATTTTGGGTTTGTGTGTATATGTGACTACCTAAAATAATTTTAAAAAGAAATAATGCTGAGAATTTTTCCATACTGAGTTATATATAGTTTAATATAAATTTATATTGGTAAGCTTTTTTTTTTTGATTTTCATACTCGTAACGCTAAATTACATTCTAAGGTCATATAAGAAAAAAAATATTACTGAGCACTTTTCCGATGACAATGAGGGTCAGAAAAAGGAATTATAGTACAAAAGTAATTCTAATGTTTGTAAAAAGTTTTTGAATTTTATCATGTATCACATACTGGTATAAATAACTCATTTGGTAAAATAAATTTGGACAGAGAATTTACTCGGTTCAATATATAAACGGATTTGTATGTTTAGGTATACATACCTGAAACAGGATATTTTTTTTTTTGGAAAATATTTATTTTAGTATTGACTCATACTATTTTATAATCCTGCAAAGTTTCATCGACTGAGGAATTAATGCATGGGTCCCCATACAAAGAATCGGTTCATTGCCTACACTATTATCAATACGCTCGCTAGTGTAGTGGCCCTTCGGAGTTGAAAACGATCACAGAGGTTAAGCAACGTCGGGTGCGGTCAGTCTTTGGATAGGTGACCGTTTGAGTAGTATTTCATATCGAGCGTCACCGTGCTTCAGAAGGCATTGTGGTTCCGAACAGATAGCCGTTAGATGGCGGTGCACATATTTGTCATCAGATACCTCACCTCCCCCGCACTGTCCCGCACGAAGAGAAATACAGGGTCCTTCTTAATATGCTGACAGTTTTTTAAGGGGATGACCAACCCATCAAACTGCACAACTATCTCTATGGGACCAACATCGGATACGCGAAAAAAAATATCTGCTGTCCCATACATTTGGCTCGAGTAGGTTTGCAGTTTTGTATGGAACAGCGGGTTTTTTCCAGATTTCGATGTTGGTGCCATAGAGAAAGTTGTTCAGTTTGACGGTTTGTTCATCCCCTTAAAATAGTGTCAGCAGATTGAAAGACCCTGTATGTTCGTAGCTCGTCACGCGGGCACATAGACGACAGGCGCTCGCGTCCTAACGATGGCCCTACGAAATTTTGTTTATTTGGGAGTGGCAATGGGGAGTTTTCTGACAGCTGGTTTAAACGTAGTTCAACATGCCACGAAAGATGGCGTTGACGTGACCTGGGTCCGAAATTAGTTATTTAGGCTAAAAATGTTAAAATAAACGCACGTCTCTAGTTCACCTGAATATCCTTGTTTTCCTGCTTATCTAAACTATTATAACAGAAGTGTGGTGTGTCTGTACACTGAAGATATTACGATTTGGTGTTTTTCTGTCCCTGACTCCAAATCAACCTTTTTTTGAATTGTTGTCTGTCTGTTCGTTTGCTTGTAACAGCATCAGAGCATCACGCAAAAACTACTGAACCGATTTTTTGAAACTTTTTTGATTTAAACTAAAATTAAAATCTGGTATATAGGTAATTTATGCGGACGAAGTCGCGGGTAAACTTTACTTTAAAATAATAAAACTATTTATTATTATTATGCTAAGCCTTTGGTAACCGCCTTAGTTATTTTAGGCTTCCTTCAACCGCGGGCGCGGGGCGTCACCCGGGGCGTCGCGCGGGCAATAAATCTATGAAAAATTTACGCGTGCAATAAAGCTTTTCCGTGAACGCTCTATACATCGCCGCATGTTTGTGTTTCCGCCATCCCGCTCCGCACCCCGCGGCGCCTGACGCCCCGCGTCTCCTTGAACGAGGTCTTTTGTTGGGGCCCACATTGTAGTGGCAAAATATTGTTCGGTTCTACCGTAACACCTTAGTTATCAGTTGTTCCGGATACCGAGCCGCTAATAGCAAGGTTGCACATCCATCTTCCATCAACGCCATCTATCCAGCCATTTGGAACTATTTTTTAAATTTCAATAGCTTTCTGAAAATCCCTCATTATCGTGACGATCGTTCCACGGCGGGGTCGTGGCCCAGGAGTAGAGTGTAGATACGAGTAGGTAAGGTGCTGGCATCGGCAGTTGGTTCCGGTCGATTGACTCGCTCGCTCGCTCGCCGCTGTACGGCGTGACGTCCGGCTCCGCGACGCTGTTCCGGCGCTACGTGCTGCACCTGCGCCGCCTGTCCGCGCTCGCCAGCACCAACATACTGCACCAGCATGTGCCGCAGATACCCGGCCCGCGGGGAAGAGGTGGTAGGAACCTTAGATCAAAGTCAAATTAATGGATAGGCCTTACGCGAACATTTCAAACCAGAAAAATGAGGCAAAACAAATGACAGGTATACTTAAAATTTGTACCGAGATGACAAACAATTGGGCTAGTTTGTATGGACCAATTGCCCTAGTTGTGTGCTTCAACTTAACGCGCTTTAGGACTATGCATTAATTTTGCTTTAATCTAAGGTAGGAACTACACGAGAAAGGGCAACGTCTCCACTCAGATTGACTATGTTGTAGATTAGGTAGATTGGTTGCTATGTTGAGATACTTGCCGATTACGAACGATTTGATATCAATATGTTTATAATGAGCGTTTTTCCTGGGGATCGCTAGATGGCGCGTCGCGTAGAGCTGTGCCGATCGAACTTTCAAAATGTTTTTCCTTGGAGGAAAAATTAATCAAAAAGATTAGATAGATAGATAAACAATTTATAGATTTTGTTTTTTATATTTATTCAATTGCAGTTTCAAACATATCCTTAAATTTTACGAGATTTACGAATCATTTTCATCAACAAATTGTTAACTATTTACGTGTGGGGTATTTATGATAGATGGAACGCGATCGCTCGCGGCGTGCTGTCGCGCGCGATCGCGTTCCGTCTATCTTATATGCTCCAGTAAATGACGTTCCTGAGTGACAGAAAAGGATGGAGCGACGGAAAAATGCGATGCTGTGCTGTGTGGTGTAGTTCAAGCCCTAATGATATCAATTTCAACCTGTATAAGCTAACGGTCGTCGTTTCCCTCATTGCAGCTAGAAACTCTGCTGCAACTACCATAGTTTAAGCATGAAGTTGTAACAAGGTTCATATTTGGTTAATCAGAAGAACGGTTTGCATTAATGATATTATTTCCACGCCAGGTGTTACTTCGGGATACGTTTTGTTTAACGAGAATCTCTGATGTACCTAATTTAATGTAAATATACAAAATGTACAAAAATTGTTTTGTCTGTGCCGGGTCGGCGCGGCGTGTCGTCATCGCTCGTGCTTCTCTACTCACACACGGTTCTTTATTATTTCGTTATTTTTTTCTTATTTAATTCATTTTTCATGGAGATATAGTAGTCCTTTGTAGTGTATGAATAAATTATGATATGATTGCAACATTTTAGTTTTAGTCTCTTTAACGAAAGATGATCTTGTTAAACGAATAAACAAAAATACGTATATCTGCGACCATTTGAAGTTATTTTGTTTATACCTCTTAGGCCCAATGTCACCAATGGAGTTATCCGAGAGAAGCTATCCCATATTTAAAAAAATCGCTACTACTCGTACTCTATGATAACTTTACTTTGGAATAGTGTTTTTGGTTATCTGTGGTGAGTAACAATGGGGTCAAATGAATGCGAATGGATGAGAATGCAGCCAAAGAACTCTGCTGCACATCTGGTACACAATTCTCAATCAGCTGATATAAAAGTTCGGCGCTATTTTGATCTGTGGAATATGTCCTTTTTATTACAGTCAACATAGGTGGTATAAAACTATACTCCTATAACTTCGTTATTCTTGTTAGTGAAATGAAAAATAAGGGTTTATCCTTAGAATAAGGCTTGTAAGAAAGACATTGGTGAAATTTTTCCTTAGTAATATAGTATTAGTACATTAATTCCATATTCATTTACTACATCACCAGGTACTACTAGTGTAGTTAGTGTAGAAGGTTTCAAGGTCATCATTTATTGCCAACTATTAACCCTTTGGTCCCTGTGGAGCAACCCCCCCATTGTATCAATCATGTCTCGTTAAGCCGGGTTCCGAGCGGTTACACTAATTTGCAGGAACGCTCATTAAAGTTAATTCCAAATATTTGGGAAAAAAACAAAATTTTGTTGCCATGGCACGAAGTTTTTTAACATGTACCGTAATTTTGTTCTTTTCAGGTCATTTTGGCTATGTAATTAGGCTGTTGACGCCATTTTTGGACGAAACAAAAAATACATGGTGTGTAACTTAACTACGCATTTTATATGGCGCCAAGCCGATAAATGTGTCAAAAATGAATGCGTCCTGTCTTGTTCTCCTCAAGCTGTCGATTCGATGAAATGTTTGAGCCATAAAACCTTGCCTTACATAATTTAAGGGCTGCTTCAGACCATCAAACTGAACAACTTCAACATCGGGTCCAACATGGAAATCGTGGGGAAGAAAAGCTGTTCCATACATTTGAGTTGAATGTCCTTAACTTTTTCTATTATTGGTCCTATAGTGAAAGTTGTTCAGCTTGATGATCTGAAGCACCCCTGAAGTATGTAATGCATTTAATATTACACCCTGTAAAGTCTATTATAATTTATATTTTTTTATTTTTTTTAATTTATCACTCTTCTATACTAACATAAGGATGTGTAATATTTTCAGTATCCACAACTCTGCATTTAAGTCGATGACGGAGGCGGTGCGCGAGAGTGAGATAGAACAACGCGACCCGGCCGCTCTCCTCGTCCAGCCGAGGCACTCGTAAGTACTGCACATAGATATCTATAGCTATACTATACTTATTATTAATACTAGGTGGATGTGTTTTAGGTATTGTCCACATAAAAGAAACTTTAAAGATTAATAAAAAAAAATTGTTACGCCGTATTAAATTATAAAGATAAATTTCAATGTTAAGAAATGTATCAGCACAGGTCCTGTAGTCGGACTTTCGATTTACGATATATCGTGATCGTTTTCGCCAGAACTTCATTTAGTTCACGATATACCGAAAATTAGAAAGTAAGACAAGAAGAGTCAATGCCAATGCGAGAGGAATACCCCACTGTCGTCCACCGTAAGTACCGCCGAGACGGGGTGAGGTCAAATTGGTGGGGGGCAGGGAGTATCCGCACTGTATGTAGATACGTACAACGTACTCTATGTAGAAACATAATATGCCCAGCAATGGGTTGAAACCTAATTTAGCTTCACAAAACGCATTGTTATGTATGTATTGTGCCTTTTTTTGCGTTTCTTTATGTGGACAATAAGTTAATCTATCTGATGGTACACATGATGAAACTGCTGAGTTTCTTTTGCTACGTTTGCTATAGGTATCAATATCAATATCAGTCATTATTAGTAGTCATAAAAGGCAATAATGCGGAAATTAATGTAAAATTTTTATCTGCGCTAAAAAAACGTTGATAGAAACGTACGACAATATTTTGTAAACTAGCGCTTTAAATCCTAGCGGGATTAAGGTCGTATTTTGATGATTGTATGGAAAAACATGCGTCGGAAACGACTTAACATGAACGATAAACACATTCGTTGACACTATGTAGAAATGTATGAAAAATCGGGGCTTAGCTAAAAAATAATAAGTAAAGAGTTCACTGTTTCCATGTGTAATGTCAGCCGATGACTACAGCGAACATATCTGATGTACTAAACATTTCATATCAACAGAACATGATCTAAACTTTAGGCTGGCAAACAAAAATTATCTAAGCTTTAGATGCGAGGGCGTGTCTGTGTGAGAGGAAATAATCCACCAATAGTGTGCTCGCTCGATCACTTCATACGGTAGCACTCCCATTGGTGGATTATTTCCTCGAATATACCGCCTCGATGCCTCGCACATATCTGGTAGACGTCCTAAATGAGAAGACTGATACAATATTAGGTGTATCGTAATTTTAAGAGTGTGATTGAATCCTGAATGTGTGTGTTTGTCACGTGGAATGATGTGTGTCATGTTGTGTAGGCTAACCTTAGATCAATACATCGTCATAATTATAACATTATGTAATCAATGTATCTATGTGTATATATTTGTGTATGTTATGTAAGTATTTAATATAAACATATGTATATTCATGTTCGTAGTCATTCGGATAGCATTTATGAAGCACTGATAATTAAAACTTTGGATTATTATGGTATACGGTAAAAGCATGATTTGTTGTAAATTTTACATCACTAATTGGCACATTTATTCATTAAGTACCTATTGAAATTTCAAACGTACCTATATATTTATAAAACAGAACATACACGGTTTTGCTGCATGGATGCTATCACTTACGCATTCTTTATTTGATTTGAACATAGATAACTTATAATTTAACATAAACAAACTTAAAATCTAGTTTAGATGTTATGTTCAAGTCTTTAGACTATATTCGTTTTATATGATGTTCATCTAACTTATCGGTAGATGTAGGTATCACCCGATAAGTCACCACGTATAATTGTTACTGTTCATTAGAGTTACGTGGATGATTTATAACGCAGTTTCACTATATTAAGAGATAAGAAAATCATCCATGTAACTGTGTTCTTGGGCCTTGTCACTCGAACGATTTCATGACGGTCCTATATGCAATGGAATCGCTTGAAAGTTTGACAACTCTTTCCATACTTTACCAATACTAATGGCAGCGTAGAAATCATCCGTGTGATAAGGTTCGAGTCATCAGTGTTAGAGCACGCAGTATTTAGTTTTTTTTCCATCTCGGTATTATGTTTAGTTCGCTTCGCATCGCCCCTCCCCCGCACACGGACACCCTAGTCTCATACTAAGATATGCATGCCGATCTAAACCTAACTAGCGCCGCTATATAGTACGTATCTTAGTGTGGGTCTCAGCGGCGTGCCTCGTGGTGTACAGCACGTAGGCTAGGTTTGACGTTCTGTGTGGTTGCCGCCGGTGGCGTGTAGCAAGAGGCGCGGGGAGCCCGTGGGCGTCAAGTGGCGCCGGCACGCCGTCGCGCCGGAGGACGAGCCGCCGCGCCGCGCCGCCGCCGCGCCCGACCGACGCCCAAGTAATGGCGTCGTGACACAAAATGGCCGCCGCTCCAAGCGCCGCCGCACCGACTCCCACGTCATATGACAGTTCGCTGTCGCTTGAATCTATCTGTATGACAGATTCTCTCTTTCTATTCGAAATCTATGAGGTTAGATAGATGCATTAAATGCAAGGAAACTTTATGACTGAATTAGTACATTCCGATAGGGCTGCCGGCAGTTTTATTACGAGTTTTTGAGAGTTAGTTTTAATTGAGATATTGATATAATTAAATTCCCAGATGAAAGTATTTTTTACTCTATAGAGTAGAGCTCTAGTTTATAAAACTTTGCATTTAAAAGGAATTAATCTGAACGGTGGATTTGATATTGGTAAATATTATTTTCCTACCCTCGTTTTTTCTGTTTCATATAAACAGTTTGTTAAATTATATTCAACGTTATTTATTGTTCCACGGTAAATGAAAATGTTAGTTCCGACACCAGCAACTACTTACTTCCTAAGTATTCCGCAAGGCCTGTGGTATGTTATACCTTTAGGCTCTAAAAACTAGTTCCTTCGCTTGACTCACTACAAGCTAACTATGGTATTTTATAGATATTTATATAGATATTAATTTACATATTGAAAGTCTTCACCTAGGTTTTAAAGTATTGTAGATACTAACGAATATTTTTATTGCAAGTTGGACAAACGTGACGTATACTTTAAGAGGACTGACAGCTGTTAAATGGTAAATAATGTAGTTGTGTGAGTGTGTGTGTGGCTACAGTAGTAATGTTGCACACGAGTGCGCCGGCACATCGTGTGGTTTGGCACCTTTCCTCTAGCAATCAAAGACTTCAATATAGAGCCAGGTGTTTTACTTACAAGGTGCGCGCGGATAACGCTAATAATAAGGCGTCCGTTAGTCTCCTCCCATAGCCCAGTATCCATCCATCCAACTTTCACCTCCATAGCCCAAGACCTTATTTTTCCATCGCGGCCATAGCGCCGTACTCCAATAGTCTTTGCACCTGGCGGGCACCATCCCCGTGTGTATCATGTTGTGCGCTCGGAGATGGTATCCGCCATGTGTATTACTTACATTTAGATTAACTTGTCTTTTGAACGAGCCTCTACATGTTGGCTTCGGCTCCATGCACGCCTTCCAAAGGTCCGGGACTTAATTGCCCGTGATTACGGAACGTAATAAATATAATAATAAGAGTGAACTTGCTCTTTTGTCATTAATAAACAGTATGTGTACAGGAAATGTTTTTTAGTAAGAGAGAGACATGACTATGTTATGAAAGGACACCATGATAGTTAGTCCTAGACTGTTTGGTAGTCAAATGTCTCACTGAACTCAACACTCTAAAAATGGCAGAACCAAAAGTACTTACACTCAAACTAATATCTTTTTTGAACCTTCTGTATTTCCTGTTTGTTTTCTCTCTGTATATTTTGTTTTTTTGGTGTAAAATAAAGTATAATTGATTGATTGATTAATATCTGAGTGCACTATGGTCTTAGTAATTGAGCAGTATAACAAATCGGTTTTTTTGTCCATTCTGTTATATTTTATAACTAAATGGGCTAACCCCTTAGTGAAGCGCCTCCTCGCGATTTTGAGACTTATTTTTAGTAGTCAATGGTGTAGACATTTTTTACGCTTAGGGTGTCTCTATATTGAAGTCTTTGCAAGCAACTATCTCCACGTATCTTCCCGATCTCCTTGACGTCACGTTACAACAAGATACGTTAGAATAATGCATTTAATGTCAACTTAATGGAATTTAAATAATGCCCCAATTTTCTTAGCTTCCCAGTAAATTATATCGTACAATTGTTGAAATTTTACAGTATTTTTGATGTTAGTTATAGTGTTATTATAATGTAAATATAACTATACATAAATTGATCGTTTGTTGTGTTTCTGCAGTTTCGTGTTATTGGATTTAAAAGTATCCATCTTGGTTAATCTGTTTATTATCAAGTATGAGTAAATTATTCAAACTGAACTTTACCAAGGCGTTACTAGATAGCGCCACTGGTACGCGAGATGGCTGTCTCAAACATAGTACAATACCACAGAATAGATATCCTACCAGAAAAAAACGGCTACACACACGCTCGCTGCAGCGGTATACCCATACTCGTACATGCGCATTGCGCAACGTGCGGCAATAAGTGAACGTTCACGTACGAGAAAATCTGAACGAGCGGCAGTTTGGCACAAACATCGCTGCGCATGTAGGGATGTACTGGCCGCTGCGAGCTTGTATGAAGCTGTTTTTCTGGTGGGATATATTTTCTGTGACATTCATCGCCCAATGTTCTTTCGAGCAGACAAGGACAAGTAGTTCCCGATTACACTCAAACCGTGAATATATTTGTAATCAACCTTATGTTTATTATGTTTAAAGAATGAAATTGATTAGCATACAGTCCGACTGACAGTCGAAGTCGTCGGTCACGTTCTAAATCAATCAACCGATAGAAGCACATCTTTTTTGCCGCGGTTTTGAAAAAAGTCAGCTGCGAAGGTAAATCCGTAAGCTATAATGTTTTCTGTCCTACAGCTGGACTACATCCTATAATCCTCTCTGTCGAGTGCAAACATTCTCTCCAAGAAGGCACCAAGGCTATCTCTCCATTTTTTTCTGGATATTCCTTGATGCTGAAAGGCTGTATTACTACATATATGTGGCGCCATCTCTCGGCTCTCCATTTGCGACATATCCAACGCAAATTGCAGAAACATTATAAACGTACTGTAGATATGAATTCAGTTTCATCACGAATATAAGTTTTTCTCAAACATGCTTGGAAATTTGAACATTATTTTGACAACCTTCTTCGAGATAAATCGAAATTCCTGTACTGGCCAAATACATGCGAGCAGCGGCCGGCAAAAGTTGTATGAAAATCCATATCTGTCGTGGTTTAGCGGCCAAATAAATTACATAGTAAACTCATATCTGTCGTGTAATTTAAAAATGGAACGCTCTTTTACTCCGAAACATGGCAACCAATGAGGTAACTTATCAAAGGGTTTATTTAAAGAAGGATGTCCACTATTTACCTGTCGAATAATCTCAGTTTTTTTTCGATATAACTTTTATTCCTCATTACCAAATTAAATTAAATTACTACCAATGTAAATGGAATTAACCTTTAGTTTTTCTATATCAATATTTATTGTATACATCAACCACATAGTACTATAATTACTTCAACTAAATCAAAGTAAAATTGACAGGTAAACGAATGTATGGGAAGTGGTCGTTCTTCTTTCGAACTGGCTTGCAAATAGAAAGCTTTATAATGAAAAAAAAACCGAATGAACACTTTTACCACAGATTAACATTAAGTTACTAGCTTTAAAGCAGGAAAAATTATTGTTGTTCGTTATTGATTTTGAAAAGTTGATTGGTTTTAATTTCCGCGCATTGTTTGAGAAAAGCACTATACAAGCCTTGGCCACAACTAGGCATTGATGGACTTACGTATGTGTGGCTCGGCTTCGCCTCGGCCCACATTTACACGTTCGTCCATCAATGCCTCTTTTGCTGGCCACTGCAGTAATGTACTATTACAAAAACATTCCGTCTAATGAGGCTAAGTATACAATGTTTGTAATTTTGTCTGTTTTGATTTTGTATGGCGACCTTAATGTAGCCATGTATGAAGTAGCAAGCTAGGCGTAGACAAAATTTAATTTATGACGTCCTTCGCCTAATATTTTTTTCCAAAAACATGTTTTGAATTGTTAAATATTACTGCTTTTTATTAGTAAACAAAATTATTGAATCTCGAAAGATGTACAAATTTCACAATCTTGAATAGTTCTTCCGAATTGTAAATAACTTTATCAATATATATTATAAAACGGTTTGTATACTTTGTATATACCTAGGTACCTAGTTGTATTGTATTTTATTATCTCCTAAGCTATTTTTATTTTGCCTTTTTGACATATTTTTTTTCTTATCCACTTGTTTTCCCTTCATGGGCAACTCATCCCACACACGACTCATCCCGCGGGCTCAGTTGACCGCTACTTTTTATGTTGGGGGCGACTCGGACCACTCGGTCAACTCATCCCGCGGTGGATTAGGTAAATAGTAGCAATTCGGTTCTGGCACTCGCCGGCCGCTACCGCGGCACCGCTCGCTCCGCTCGCTCGGCTCGTGCGCTGTGGTCACAAGAAACCTAACATGCTCGTCGCTTCGCTCCTCGCTAACCTAACCGTCTGAGTTGGAAAAGGGGGTTTCCCCATTCACTCCCGCCCCCATCCACCGCGGGATGAGTAGACCCCTTGGGAAATGAATGGGCCGAGTCACCCCCGACAAAATAAAAGGTGTCAACTGAGCCCGCGGGATGAGTCGTGTGTGGGATGAGTTGCCCATGAAGGTCTTGTTTTTCATACACTTCATAATTCTTGGTGTTACACCCTATACGCCATACCTACTAAAAAGGTAATATAGGATAAGGTTAAGAGTCTAACCAGGATTTAAAAAAATACCATGCAACAATGCTTTCAGTGGTGAAAAATCAGTCTTCATGTGATTCTAAAAATAAAATCTTGTCATATCATTCTAAATACAAAACGAGCATTTTAAGTTACCTATTTATATAAATATATTTAAAATAAAAACTGGTCAAGTGTGAGTTGGGCTATCCGCGCGCGACAGAACGGCCGCGTGCGACCGCGTTCCGTCTATCTTATATACTCTAGCAAATGACGTTTCTGAGTGACAGAAAAGGATGGAGCGACGGAAAAATGCGATGCTGTGCTGGCTGATGTAGTTCAACCCTTAAAGTAATGCAACTGTTTATCGTAACACCCTTTATATGCGTGTTATTCATACATTTTGAAATGCAATTGAAATATAATTGCCATTTGCGTCTATTGACAAAATATAACAAAACAACAAACGTTGTGTGGTGTAACACCAATTGTTACTATTACTTATATTATTTTGTTTTCACTTCTTGTTTTTTTTTTTCATTGGGATTTTTTATTTCTTCATTGTTAATTCACCTCGTTGATAAACATATTTGTAACGGTGCTAAGAGTTTGTGCCTTTGTTAGTGTTCGTCGTGATTGTACAAAGGAAAGTAGCGTTTATTCCGTCACTCATAGCGTTGCAATTATCGTAATTTATTGTACATACTAAGTGAGCCTTATTGCTAACGTTTGTAAAGATCATTATTTATTTAATAAAGTGTTGAAATTTAAGTTATAATTATTCATTTTGCAGTCGACAGCGAAATTTGATTTACTCTTCTGAACCTTAAGGTCATATAAATAAAGGTGGCATTGTGAATCAGCTTTCGTTGGTCGACTGTACTACAGATATAAGACGTACATTTTTTGGTTTCTGGTATTTCAAATTTTTTAGCTAATTATAAGCCATTTCACATAGGAAGGTGCTGGAAAGAAACAAGCCAATTTCTTCCTTATAATATGGGCACAAGAGTCCTGTCAAAACCCTTTCTATATGAAATGCCGTATTATAATAATAATAATAATTCAGCTTGTGGCGAGCTGTTGGTGATTGGCGACACCACGGACCCGATTCTCCAGAGGGCCCGGATTGATTTGGCCCTCACCTCCTGTCTTGCCTTAATCGGCCGGCCAGGAGTGGAGTCGCAAGAGCGGAACCTATGCTCCAGGTTGGAAGTGTAAAATGTCATAACGCCGGGACCTGCTGACTGGTGCGCTTAGCACCGGGAACCGGCGCCCGCAGACTCACCTCTCACCTCTCACCTTAGCCGCTCACTAGATGTTGCTGCCTTGTCGCTCCTTGCGAGCGGTCGTTTTGGGGGGCCCATCAAATGAGTTGGCAAGTCACCGTCTGCCATTTTTGACAAACTTAGAGACATTTGTTACGGCAGGCGTCCCGAGTCTCTCCGCAATAACCCAGATTTCCCAGTCCACCCAGTTCACCCCCATAACCCGAGTAGTTTTTGTCCTTTCTACAATAGTCTCTGCACCGAACGTGGTATGTCTTCTGGTGCATTTGCATAATGCATTCAGAGATAGACCACGGTTGGTGCATCCCATTGCATTTAGATAAAAGTGTCTCAAAGGGGCCTCTACGTGTTGGACCTGTGTCCCCATGCAAGCCTTCCAAAGGTCCGGGCTACGGCCCGTGAAATACCGTAAGAGATACAATAATAATAATAATAAAAGTTTTATTAAAGGCAAAAAACCCATAAAGAAATGTACATTAAAAGAAATACAGTATAAATAAAAAACCTTACATGCTAACAAAGAATATAAAAATAATCTTTGGTGTCATTTTTTGTTCGCGTCCTGGTGGACAGACAGCCAGTACCTGGACATTGAGCTATTAAGTCCCTCGCTTACCGTTCTTAATATACTGTTGTCAGAGCCACGCAGCCTGTTCCAAAAAGAGGCAATTCGTGCCCTAACAACAGCAAAAAAGTCAGGTATCCTTGCATCAGCAAACATGTTCGAAGCACTACAGAATCGCGGCAATCTCATAAGGGTGCGAAACGCATCATTGTATTGCACCCTTATGGTGCTATACGATTTTCTAGTGAACTTGGTCCACAATTGGCAGGTGTAGAGACACTGACAGTACGTTTTAAATAATGTCGTTTTAACATCCTCACTACACCTGCCAAACCGACGCGCGAGCATGTTGCATCTGACTGATAGGGCCCGTCTCTCTCTCTCAATGTCCTTATCGTCCTTGAGATCCTCACTTAGTATATGGCCAAGATATTTAAACTGTTTTACAACCTGAACCGCTGACCCACTGATTCGAATCTCGGGTATCCTCTCCGGGCCTTTTCCCGCTCTAAATACCATCATTTCTGTCTTGGCTACATTATAGACCAGTCCATGAGCATTACCATAATGCTCGCAGACGGATAACAGCTTTCGGAGCCCGCTGATCGAGGGGCTGAGGAGCACCATGTCATCAGCGTAACTTAAGTTGTTAACACATAGATCACCTATGTGACATCCAACTTTAGTGCTCCTCAGCCTCTGAATCAGCTCGTTGACGTAAACGTTGAACAGGTCCGGAGAGGTAAGCCCTCCCTGACGAACACCGCATTCTAACCTATAGTCGTTAGAGGTCGCATCGCCCCATCTTACAACATTCGTTTGGTTTCCGTACCAGTGTTGGAAAAGATTGACTACATCTTTTGGAACTCGAGTATCGCGAAGTTTGCTCCAAAGAATATCATAATTCACTAGATCAAACGCACGACTCAAGTCCAGAAAGCAGGCGTAAACTGAGGTTTCACGGTCAATATAATAATGAACTGTGTGCTTCAGACTCGCTATTGCAGCGTCTGTCGACAGACCGGGACGGAAACCAAACTGCGCATCATCAATATCAATGTTGGTCAGCAGCTCTGGCTGCAACAGCCTCTCCAGTACTTTACCAATGACAGTTCCCAGTGAGATTGGACGATAAGTACGTATTGTACGAGTATGCCGTGATGCCATAAATTTATTTATATTATAATAAAATGAGATAAGCTGGAACGAAGATAATAGTCTTGATAACTCTTTAACAAGTGTTTACATGAGAAATATATGTAGCTATAATATTCTTAGTTTCAGCGGATTTTATTATTCAAATGCGCTAGTAATATATAATTGATAGACAGACGAATGAAGATGGCTTTGGCGTGTGACTTAACACTTAGAACCTTAATGCATTGGCTTAAGGACCACGTGGGACTTGTTAAATTCAAAAACAGTTAAAGGCTTTTGCTATCTCTCTTATAAATGTGACTTTATTCTATGTCACTCACACTTCTTTCGTCTGTTGTATGATAAGTTTATGGAATATTAATGCACAAGGGCAATTATTTGAAATATCAAAACCTAAATACCTACTTATCTAAATATTTGGTCGGTAGAAAATAGTCAAGATTTTATGACTGGTTGAGGGAATTTTACATAATTAGCTAGGGTTGCGGGCACTAAGAGCAATAAGCTTGTGATTCTCAACCTTACGGCTTTGTATTTAGTTTATTTATATGAATAGGCTATTTTAAATAATATAATACTTCTAAGAAATTGTGATTGTGAAAAGAAAGAAAAAATCACTTTATATAACTAACACGTTCACATAAAGAATGGGATTCGCTGAAAACAGGAGCAGAATAGCTATGTCTCTTACAGTACGATCTGGAAAATAATTTTTATCCTCGTCGATCTTCATTGGATTGCGCAGAGTCCCCCGAAAAACCCGAAGTCGTTTAGTAATGAAAGGGTGTCGGATAGCAGCGAAAAGATCGCGAAAACAATGAACCAATCGTGGCAAGGCATTGAAGTTGGCATCCTGATTGGTAAATAAAATTTCACGCGCTATTAAACTTTGTCAACTACTAGGGAAATTATAAATCTGTAACTACTGTACACGAATAACACTTTTAAAGCCTGACCAGAAATATAAAAAACCTCGCCATGTTGCGAAGAATCATTGTAACTAATTTTTGTACTTGGAACACCGACATTAAAGGTTATATGCAGCGCCCCCAAACCAGGCTTTTTATATTTCTGGTCAGGCTTTAAAAGGGTGAGACAACTAGTTTTCCTTATTTCGTCCGATCCCATTCTTTATCTGCAAAAAACAAAATCTCAATTTCATACAACTTAAAATAAGAGCAAGAAAATGTGAAGCAGCATAAGCGAGGGGTGAGCATGTGTGTCGGTCTGTCAGTCTGTCAGACAGAGTGATGTGGCAGTGAACTAACGATGGTGGTTGTCGCAGTGTGGCGGACCCGCGGCACGCACTGGCCCGGCTGGCTCTCTGTAAGTACCCAGCGCCCAGCGCCTGCCGCCGCATGCGCACGACGCACGACGCATGACGCATGCGCACGACGCATGACGCCTCCGCTTGCCTGACGCTTATCATCACTACAGTCTCTTTCACACTACTAATATAGTTGGTGCTAAATAAATCTGCATAAAAAGTCTTTGACCTCTGAAACCTCTTCCTTTTTGTTCGAAAACGAGTATTAAAGTACGCCTTTTCGAAGTACCGTGGTAAACGGGCAAAAGCTACTTTTGAAATCGCAAGCCCGCGCCATACAGGTCGGGGCCAATGACATTTTATGCAAATTATATGGCACATACAACTAGTGTTAAAGAGATTGTGTGGCAGTTTATCTCACGCTTCTTTTTATTTAGAACAAAAGGTTGTGGTACGATACCTATTTTTATCATGTTACCATTTAGTAAGGGAACTCTGACTAGATTTCCTTGAGCACGGAGTCGGTAGCTACCGACTCTAGTCATGGGGTTGTGGGGTTCGTATTCGGTTGTGACGCGAGCTCTGTGCCGCAGCCTCACGGAGACGGCGAGGCTGCTGCAGAACGTTCGCAGCGTGTTCAGCCGGCGCTCCAACACGCGCGTCAACATGGAACTTGAGCTCTCACGTGAGTACGCCCGCGTCCATCGCGAGATATTGAGAGTGCGACGGTCTACGCTCGCCTTAATGCGCTGTCGAGACATTTGTGTTATTACATGCCGCGTCCTCTTTATAATTATTCAAGCCGGAACGTTTCACTGTTTCGGTGTAAATTTACAAAAAAACATGCTGGGCTCAACTTACGCTCAGTTGCAGAAACACTCATTAAAGTTTATCCTCCATT
Organism: Agonopterix heracliana; assembly: GCA_963693445.1. Taxonomy (NCBI): domain Eukaryota; kingdom Metazoa; phylum Arthropoda; class Insecta; order Lepidoptera; family Depressariidae; genus Agonopterix; species Agonopterix heracliana. Next base: position 21,368,147 of record OY856312.1, read on the forward strand.
AAATCTCTTGCTAGCTTTTTCTAAGTCAACAAGACAAAAAATTACGGCAATAGATTTTATGGAGGATTAACTCTAATGAGCGTTTCTGCAACTAAGCGTGAATGTGCTGACGGATTTTTAAGGGTATGATCAGACCATTAAAACTGAACAACTTTCTCTATGGGACCAACAACTAAATCTGAAAACATTCCGATGGGCACTTAATGGAAAATAAAATTCGAATATCGCCCGAAAAACATATAAATAATTATGATTATCAGAAAACATTTAAGTACTTTAAATTTTAATCATTTAAAAAATTAAAACTGTTATGCGTAGGTACGCCTTGACAGCGCGTTTGTATAAACTAGACCGCGTGCTCTCCCTATCTTGCCTCCCTTCACACACTACCCCCCACTTCACCCCCGCACCGCACCCGCGTGCGCACGAGTAGTTCTACAATCATTTATTCTGCAACGCCTGTAGAGCAAAGTTTACCTTTTGTGAATAATATAAAGTGATCACACACATAGCCTACAAATATTTCAATTCTATCAGATCACCAGTTTGTTTGGTGCACTGGATTGAGCAGCGTTCGGCACGCTGGTTTCCTCACTACGTTCATTATTTAATCATTTGCGACTGTTATATACCTTTTTGTTCCCACATTCATTATTAATTACAGGTGTAAGCTCGCTTTCGGAAATTGTAACCTCCACTTGTCCACAACCTTGGATTTTATTTACTATCCAATGAAAGAAATAGAGCGCACTAATCACGCCGTAGGTTGACGCCGCCTACTTTATCAAGTTGATCACATTTCAATCTTTTCAAAACTACTTATAATGGATATAGAGGGTTGAATAGTACACACGGTTACACATCAAGCTACGCAAAACAAACATAAGCTGACCGCGCGACGTTATACATTACTCTACCTACGCGCGGCCAGCTTATTTTGGTTTTGCGTAGCTTGATCTGTCGCCGATGTGTACCAAATCAGGACCTAAGTTCCATTGTAGGTAATAAGTAGTTTGGTTGTCATTATGAGTGGAACTTTATGGTTTCTGATTTACGAAAGCGGCATCTCAAACACCTTGTAAATTATTTTGTAAATAATATAAACCGTATTCGTTATCGTGTGCTGCAGCAGTATCGTACGCGATAGTGTATGTCTTGTGGTCGGTGCACGATAATAAATCCGGTGCTGATATCAATAAGACTGTTATTATAACGGTGTATTGTGCGGCTCACAGATGGGTTCGCGTTCTCGCAAGAAGAAGGCGGGAGCGTGTCCCAGGCGGACGTGATCCGCGCTTACGACACGAGCCAGCCGAGGCCGGTCCGCTCCTGAGCTGACGGCGCGCGTCGCCGCTCCCACCTCTTCACAATCTGCTGAGTGCGACAGGGAGCGACACGACTGCCCACACACACACGTACAAACTCCCTTATTTCCCTCTCTACTGTTTAGTTTGTAAATGGCATTTCAATAATCATGTATTTTTATTTAATTTATTACTATCATGACAGTCGTCACGGGTGTATGGATGTGTTGATGTACTTAATGTTAACGCGTCGTGTTTAATGTACACAGTAGTATTACGGGCACGGATGATTGAACAAATTATGAATATTATAATATTCGGTAACAGGGAATTCGATCGAGGAATTCGTACACAAATTAAGAACAGAGATAATTATAATAATTTGTACATTGAGAAATCAAGCATGAATGTAAAATAAAACTAATAGTACCTAACTACCTATATCTTGCAAATTATTTTAATAATGTTAAACGGAATATTTAAAAGTTTGATTCCTATAAAGTGTATAAATAACGACCGGCCAAGCGCGTGTCGGAGCATGTGGAGTAAGGTTCCGTAGTCTGAAATCGCTAGGTTCGTAATTATTCAATAATTACGTACACCTCTCAAATTATACAAGGTGTAACAAAACGCTTTAGTAATATTTAGGGTTGAACTACACATAGCCGCACGCGATCGCCTTTTTCCGTCGCTCCATCCTTTTCTGTCACTCAGGAACGTCATTTGCTAGAGCATATAAGATAGACGGAACGGAACAGCACGCCGCGTGCGATCGCGTTCCGTCTATCTTATATGCTCTAACAAATGACGTTCCTGAGTGACAGAAAAGGATGGAGCGACGGAAAAAGACCATCTTAAGACTTAGACCATCAAACTGTTTTTCACTATGGAAACACAGTCAAAAAAAGAATATAGTAAGTGTGTTTTAAAACTATAAATTGTCACAAAATAAACGCAAGGGTACCTAGCCAGTTAGCCTAGAGTTATTTGTCTGGGGAACCTTACAAACCACGATACTGTACTGTAAAACATTCTTTGATATAAGATGCAGGCTCCCAAATAAAATCTAAACCAAGAACTGACTGCGTTCAGAACGTAGTCGGCGGCCAAACGAAATGATAGCACGTTTTGAGTTCTTTATATTTTTAGACTTAGAGCCTGCTTCATCAGTCCAGAATAAGTTATTGATAGATTGTCTGACAGATCGTCTGACATTATTATCTTTCATACGAAATATATCGAAAGATCTGTCAGATAGGCGATTAAAAACTTATCTAGAAGTGGTGACATAGGCCTTTAATTATATTTTATAACCGATGATCACTGAAAGCAAAGTAATATATTCGTAACATTACTTATTAATTTCTTTGTTTCTGAATATTGCATCATGACAAGTGGAGAATTTGTGGCATTACGTAATGAAATCTGATCAGCATTTGTCACCTTTATTTGTATGACAATAAGGTTCAGAAGTGTTAATCAAATTTCGTTGCCGCAGCCAAAGTAAATCGAATAGTAAATTTATTTTTAGCCTGCTTATTTTATTTTTGTTTTTATAATCAGTACTATATAATTGTAAATTGTTAATTAAATCAAAATGACAGCCGTTGTGTTTGCATGGAGTATTTATTTAGCGGAGCGGGACTCGTCGACGTTCAAATGATCTGTCTATTGTGTTACTTGCTGATCACCCATCGATTCTAAATCGTCGTGTGTTTATGACAGGTCTAATCAACACTGGTTCTTATAGGCTGTCCATAGGGTACCACTATAGCTTGCGATATCGTCAACATTATTAGGAATTTGCGATGATAGTTGAAAACACACTGTATGACTGTCAATAACACATCGTTATCGCCAAATACGTACCACTGCTGGGCATAGGCCTCTCAAGGATCTCGTTAGTAGTAAATTTACTGTCTGAGTCAAGTCTGTCTTGTCTGAACGGATACTGCCAACTAATAGACTACTTACTGGACCATCCAGGACCAACTGCCTAACGTGCCTTCCAAAAGCAAAGTCGAAGATCCGAAGTTGAAAACCATAGACAAATTAACTTAAAAGACATTAGAATGCATCGTAGAATCTAGCCCATACTTTTCTTCATACAAAAAGGTTCAGGAACGGGAAGGTAATGAGATACGAAGCTAATGATTGATTCTACTCTTGATACTGAACTATTTTCCCAAAGGAATAAAGGAAAATTAGCAAGTAATAATTTCTACTTTTTATACAAACGTTCGATCAGCTGATTGCATTTTGTATGGAAAATCCAAAATTTGTATGCTAATTTCCTATAGTTCTCTTAGGGGGCGTTGTTCAGTATCATAGGGGACATACAATCACCTCTTGAAGTAATGCAACTGTTTACCCTAACACCCTGTATAAGATAAGAGTGAACTGATTGGCTGAAAATATTCTTAATATTTATTGATTGGTTAGAATCAGAACTGTCGTGTAACCTGATTAGACATTATTGCTTGTAGCAAGTCTACCCAATATCAAACTGTACAAAAACATGTATTATAGTCATTCCTTACAGTCGCACATAGATTGCCATAAGAGTGACAGAGCTAGATTAGACGTAAATCTGTTACGTCTGTTAAACAAATGCCACCACTTTTTAAGCAAATTCAAACCAAATTAGTTCTTAATGTAACGAAATAGCGAAGTCGTCCAGCTGGAGGCCTGGTGACCAAAATGTTTCAAGATGGCATTTGTTTACTATTACTCCAGTAAAGTTACGGGTCGCTTGTATGGCGAATGTAAATAATTTATAATAGCTGGTTTTTTTCTTTCATATTTTAGATTATAATTCTAGTTATCATTTAGATTGAAAATCCCCCTAAAAATTTTATTAAATAATTAAACAAAGTGAAAAAAAATCATGTAAAATTGGAAAAAAATAGTATATGCAATTTTTTTATGCCATTTGTTAAATTTATTTGTATTCTTTTATATTAGAAGTAAATCCAACGAAAAATCACCACGGAACCTTCGTTTTTAAATAAGTAGAAATTTTGAAAAAATCAATTTTTGTACAAAATTTACACAGTGTATGTAAACTCATAACCTAAAACAAACAATAAAAATGAAAAAAGTAAGAAATCTAACACTATAAATAAAAAAATTACATTTTAGTAATAAAAAATAAAAAATCGAAATTTAGTGGGATTCCTTAATAAAGTATCTTAATATCATTTGTTTAAACGATCTAGCAAAAAAAATTTCCTATTATAAATTATTTCCTTTCGACACGTATTTTTACTGGACTATATTGACATCTTGCTTATTCTAATAGACGATTGTTTTATGTGTGAATGGATGTCAAGTAGCGTTTTTTTATCTTGCTTTATATTATTTATCTACCCCTATACTTTATCTTGGGCTAATAGTTATAAGACCGACTATGTGTTTACAGAAAGAGTCCGTGCTAGGTGAGGAGTCTATTAAGATTGATTTGTCTATGTCGAAAACACAATATAAATCCGTAACATAGGTATAGATCTAGGATCGCAGGTAACACAATGGCTATAATGTTAATTGTTGATTATGTTTGTTATCAAAATGTATTGTTACTGTATAATGTTTGTCATTACTATTTAGTTTAAGTACAAGTAGATATACAATGTTTTCCTATAAGTAGGTATAACATAACGTTTAATATACAGGGTGTAACCTTTAATGCGTTTCATACTTTAAGAAGTGCTTCAGCTATCTAAGGGTTGAACTACACATGGCCGCACGCGATCGCACTTTTCCGTCGCTCCATCCTTTTCTGTCACTCAGGAACGTCATTTGCTAGAGCACATAAGATAGACGGAATGCGATCGCGTGCGATCGCACGCCGCAGGCGTTCCTGAGTGACAGAAAAGGATGGAGCGACAGAAAAGTGCGATCGCGTGCGGCCATGTGTAGTTCAGCCCTAACAGATCAAGTTTCAGTGGAACCAAAATTGAAATTGCGATAGTAAATCTGCTGTTTGGGGGTCGACTAGCAATTGAAAATTTCTATGGAAATCCCTTTTTTCGCTATTTTAATAACAGTCCCGAAGTAAAACTTGTTCAGTTTAATGGTCCGAAGCAACCCGTAAGTATGTGTATCGCTTTAAAGTTTACACCATGTATAATTGGCAGCGCTTGGAATATGTGCTAAATTAATCTTGAGGTTTGACCTATCTATTACATATTTATTTATGTATCGCTTAAAATACGTAACTTTGAGGACATACAGCAAAAAGTATTCAATTTGAAAGTAGTGGGAACTCTTAGTAACCAAAATTGTTTTACTAATAAAATAATTTTAGTTAGAGTCTCCACTACTTTCTTGTCTGACCTATGCCAATAAACATTTGATAACATCATCGTTATCAAAGTGTTCCGCTGTAATATGTCAGTGTTAAAGCCTACACACCTCGCGAAGCACAGGGCAGAGCATTTTTCACTGCCAGACCATTATCAGCTTTGCTTGCGTTGAAATAACATTGAAAATCAATTATCTACCTAAGTCGCTTCGATGCTATCGGGGACTATCAGTTGATTTTCGATGCTATTTCAACGCAAACAAAGTCGATAATGATCTGAAAGTGAAAATGTACTGATCTGCGCTCCGCCAGGTGTGTGTGTCAAAATGTTTGCCTTCAATATAAACGATATTAACAAACTGAAGCAGAAATAAGTCCCACAATAAAATGATTACGGAACAAAGGAAAGAAAAGATCTCTCTTTTATATAGGGTCCAACTTAATATGCTGAAACTTTTTTAACAGGATGATCAGACCGTAAAACTGAACAACTTTCTCTATGGTACCAACATCGAAATCGCGAAAAAAAATCAGGTCTTCCATACAAAACTGCAAACCTACTCGAGCCAAATGTATGGGACAACAGATTTCTTTTTCGCAATTTCGATGTTGGTCCCATACAGAGAGCTTTTCAGTTTGATGGTCTGAACATCCCCTTAAAAAAGTGTCAGCATATTAAGAAGGACCTTGTATATTTTCAAATTATTTTAAACTCCTTATCGGAGGACAGGGCCTTGCTACAACTGCCAGGGCCCTGTTTAATAAACGCAACAACTTAGACTATACGCAACAAGTGACAAGAGTACATTGCTAGTTAATAATGACGCTAAACTTGCAGTGTCCTGGCATTCTCAGCAATGTACTCTGAATTGTCATTGTCAATTGTCACTTGTCGCGTTTATTAAGCAGGGCCCAGCAGTTGGTAGTTTTAATTATTAGCACAGTATAATAAAATACAAATCCTAAAAGGATAGATATGTAACATACAGGTGGGATTCCCTGGCATTTCAATGAAACTGCTATTGATAACGATGTCATGGAAAAAAAATATTACAATGTCTCAAAATCTTTTTATAAGAATGCTCTTTATATTTATTAAGTCTGGATAAGGAAGAATGCTTTGAATGCAGTAGTGTCTATAATAAATTGCCCTTATTCTCTGGGGTCTGAACAACGTCATACTCATTCTTTAAATTATTTATATCAGAAAAGACTGTGGTTTAGTAAGTTGTTTTTGTTTCTTCATTATTACCAGATATCGATCAATAATTGAGTGCCAGATGGAAATGGTAATGGAAAAATGTCTTCTCATTGAACCCAAAAACTTTAATGTAACCACTGCTACATTCAAAGCTTTCTTTAAGGACAGACTGTATGTTGTTGTAAAATGTAATATAGTAACGATAAACGGTGTTGTGTAGGTGTGAGATATAATGAGGCCTAATCAATTAATCATGCTAACTTTCTTTATTTATTTATACCTATACTAACTTGCTATTTTTACATATTTTAATGTGACATTTTCTGCTTGTTAGTTTTATAAAGGTGAATTTCGGAAATGTACCTATACATCGATCATAAAGTGGATGCACAGTCTCATATAAAAAGTAATATCAAACTTAAATAACAATGGTTTTGTTCGTAGATGTTATTAAAAACATTTAAGTGTAGACTGATCCAGTGCTTAATAAATCCACTATCAGAGTATCCATACTTGAGATCATATTCAGAAGGCTATTTGTGCTGGCGTGGCTGCACACCGTTACCTAAAACAAAAGTGCCCCCAAATATATATTTGAGGCCATACTTAGATCCACGGACCTGAAAAAAAGGCGGCCGTCATCTCCTTTAATCATAAGTAAAGTACCCATTTAATTTAATCATGTGTGTGCGTGCTGTCGCACTGTCGCGCGGTACATAATGGCGGCTGGTTGTAGGATCTGCGCCCAGAACTGGTGCATCTGTGTGAGTCTAGGTCCCTTGTAGAACAAACGAAATTGTAGGACCTTGCATGCTTCACATCTTTTTAAAAAGATGTTCATGTTACATTGATGTAACATTACGTCCGTCTTTTTTTTTCAAGGCCGTGCTTGGATCATTGATTGTTGTGTATCTGGACAATATTGATCGATAACAGTATAGTTTTAAAAATCATGTCTTGCACTTGGATCCAGCAGTAACAAGTAAGAAATAAAGTTTTAAATACTTACTAAAATGTTATGTTAATGTGGCAACAAAATCGAAAGATTTTCGCCTTTATAAAAACTACAAGATTCTGTGTACCTAACATTTATATTTGTGGTGTCGCTTGAGATAATATGTAGCACTCTCTTTTATTCAGTATAGTTTAGTTACAACTACTTACGACCAATACTATGTCTGGAGTGCGATTTTTGAAAGTCACACGTTCATAACCATGATCGAATGACGCATCATCTCCATAGTAAATATGAAATTTTCTACTGCCGATTTCAACGTGTGACTTTCAAAAATCGCACTCCTGGGGCCCTAAACAAAGTGTCTTTCGATTAGCGTTAACGACAGTAGAAAACATAAAAATGTATGGACTTGACTTACGAAAGCAAAATATGTCAAAATGTTTCGATCGGCAATGTAAAATCCATATATTCTGTCATATTTTACTAGCGTCAACGCCAATAGAATGTCACTTTGTCTAGGGCCCCAGGTTTTATACTAAATTTAATATGTATTCGAAATTTTAGAATGTTAAAAATATTAAAACTACTTAAATTGAAAAATAATATAACTAACAGCACCTCTAGGAAGGATCATTGGATCGAACGAATTAGCACTGAATTATTTTAAAATCACTCTTAACTTAAGCCTATATCGGCACAATTCATTCATTTAGTGTTTCTGTAAATCTAGTCAAAATTACTAACACATTTTTTTGTCAAATTATGCTACTTTTCCGACCTCGATATTGCCGTGTTTCACTGAGCTCTTCAAGAAGAATAATCCGCTGTTTCATACATTAAATTAAAATACGAGTTTTTTTATTAAATTACTTTTGTTACTAACACTAGTTTTAAGTAGTATACTAAATTACTGACACTATGGACACCTGGTCTGATATAAAATATTTGAATTGAATTGAATTTGAATCGAGAAGGCATTGCAGTTTAATATGGAACAGCAGATTTTACTTTAGGATTTCAAATTTGCTCCCATAATAAAAGTTGTTCAGTTTGATAGTCTGAACCACCCTTGATAATTTCGAAAGTGATAATCGCCCAGTATACATTTAAAATGATTGCAATCAAACGATGTAAATATATTTTAAAATACTAGTAAGTACATATAATTTCATCTAAACAAAAGACGAAACATGTGTGACCAAAATCGATAAATGAAACATTTTGGTGCCACACAAAGTTCCCAATTTGTATGAAAATTCTAAATCTAAAAAATGCAATAACAATACAAATTTAGGTATAAAAGAAAATAGGTACGATGCCCAAAAAATAGAAATTAACTACCAACTTTAAACTTAACTTGTAAATAACACAATAGTTTGAATTGACTCAGTGAAACACGACCGCGGCCTATGGCGACAACTAAACATTATCACCTTTATTATATTATACTTATATAATCGACATAACAAATACATCGGTATTTACATTATAAATAAAAAAATGGATTATCTACTATTTACTAAATTATTGTGATATATAACTTGGTGAAGCTAAAATTTTCAGAGTCTTTACAAAAGTGGAGTGCTAGTGGTTTTTTGAAGGACTTGTAAAACTGATATTTGTCACACTATACCTCTAACAGTTTATTATTGTTAACTGTTACTTGTCTAAGATTATGTTGGCGGTACGGGGCGGGGCGGGCGCCTACTTTATTACAATTGTACCTATAAGTTCCTCTATGAAATCCCAGAGTGGAGCTTTTAACCTTTACTGTAGGGATCTGGAATGTGTATTCTCTTAACATCGTTAAAAGCGTACCTACTGAAATAGAAATCTTCAAAAATCCGCGTATGTAACACTTAACTTTCGCTGCTAAGCTCAAAATCATGATCCTCGCGCAGTGCTAAAACTGACGCCCCTCGTAGGTCGTGCGCACAGTCGGGACGTAAAACGACCAAAGCGGCTCACTTCGTGGGTCGGCTCGCACACGCGTAAGGTTTTGGTGACTCACGCTGTAGGTCATGAGCACAGGCGAAGCTTGACCCCCCTCGTAGGTCGTGCGCACAGTCGTAACGGTGAAACGATAAACTGGCTCGTCTCGTGGATCATCCGCGCAGGCGTAAGGTTGTCGGTGACTCACGCGGTAAGTCATAAGCACAGCCGAAATGCAATATAACTGACTCGTTACGTGGGTTCTTTAGCACTGCGGCCCATTTGTCGCCGACCTACGCCGTAGGTCGTCAGCAGTAAAAGTGGAAGAAATTACATTTAAAAAGATTTGCTAGTTTTGATGGCTAGTAAAATAGTAGTTACAATTGTTTGATTTTCTCGTGTCCACGTTGCCCACTATCCTGGGCTCACTTCTTGTCACACCTGGAGATATACTCAGTTGCAGAAACGCTAATTAGAGTTAATCCTCCATTAAATCTCTTGCTGTCACTTTCTGTCTTGTTGACGTAGTAAAAGCTAGTTAGAGATTTAATGGAGGATAAACTTTAATAAGCGTTTCTGCAACTCACGAAAAGTCACACTTTGAGATCCTTCACTTGCAATTTTTGAAGGATTTTTATGAGTCGAGATAATAATATCGAATCGTATTTCTGTGGTTTTGAGTTTTTGTGTGCCAGTTCATGGAGCTAATTAAAATTACTTAGTTTCGAAAATGTAACTATAACTCCATTCCAAATAGCACCGAAAATTAAAGGCAATTTTGAATTACAGAAACACAGATTTGAAACCATTTTGAAACACTCACTTATTATTAGAACAGCTTTAGTAACGTCCAAGATATGTTGGATAGTATATCTTTCTCATAAATAAATCATATTTGCTAATCAGAATAGGCCAGAAAGCTATACAGGAATCGGAATATCTTTTCGTCCTTATCAGGAATGCAGATAGAACGATGCAACAAACGAACCTTATATGTACCAGCACTACAGTTTATTATCGTTTACTCATCAAATTCAAAACTAGATTGCTATAAGTGACTACTTAACTATACTTAAGTATATTATTTGTTATTATTTTGCGCTCCTTTGGTCCTAACAACCTCATATTATTATATCTTAAAAACCTGTTAACATTGGGACCAATGTGACTGTCAATTACATTTATAGTAACGGTATGATCTTTATTGTGTTGGCTTCAAAAATCTTGTTATACAATGTTCTTGGTTGGCTTAAAGTCTGAATTGCAAGGCGCCCGGTCCCATGCCCGCATCTTTTTAAAGTAAGCGGAGATGTGAATGTAACAGAAAATATATTATTTGTTCTCGTTCTTTAAAATTGTGTTTCATTTTTAAGCCTTTTGTAATCTTCGTCTATGTATATCCTATAATATTATATGTGCAGGGTAGGGTTGCCAGATGGTCGGGATTCGTCGGGATTGTCCCGACATTTCGTATGATGTCCAGAGTCCCGAAAAAAAACAAAATGTCCCGAAAAATAACAACAAAACACAAATTTAAAACGGGCCACCCCAGAATCCTTCTGGCCCACCCCAGAAATAAACATAACATTATTTTCTTGTTTTGTTTCTCATATATCCACTTTCTTGAAAAGTCGATGTAAGAATGAACTTCGGAGCTTGCTTCGCTCGCTCGGTTTTTTGCTGGCATTCTGTTCTTTGAGCCTGAGTTCTTGCTACGACCTTCGATCAAAATAAAATGAATGGATAGGCCTTAAGCGAACATTTCAAACCAGAAAAATGAGGCAAAACAAATGAAATTTTTACTTGTCACTTGTATGAAAGTGCCCTAGATTTGACAGATAATGGCGCTAGTTTGTATGTACCAAGTGCACCAGTAGTTTGCTTCAACTTACCGCGCTTTAGGCCTATCCATTCATTTTATTTTGATCGAAGGCTACGACAGACTCGACAGAGTCATAATGTTGGTAGGTTTATTTTATAACTCTATTCGTTCGCTCCGGTTTTATTTTATACACATATTATATTATACTAACCGACTCTATTTCAACTTTTCAAGATGAGCTCTACGATTAAGTTATTATGTAGCGACTAGCGAAATCATAAGCATAAGCTCGTTTCAGCTATTTGTTTAATACATGAAATGCCTCGAGTTCGAAATTTTGAAATTTATAACCTAATGCACCGATCACATTTATAATGGTGTAAAATCTCGAGCTCGATTAGCTCGTTTTTGATCGTATATCTTTTCATAGTGCAGTTAAATGTTGAGCTTTCTTTGCTCGTTCCAGATTTTAGGTCGTAAAAAACTCGAGCTCGCTTCGCTCGCTCCAGGATTTAAATCGTATTGCACTGATCTCAATGTATTACAGTAAAATGTCGAGCTCGCTTCGCTCGCTCCAGGTTTTAGATTTTACTGCAACGACCTAACCTGGGCCTGTCCTCCCCTAGGAAAAAAAACATTGCTACGCTCATGCAAATAGCTCTGAGTAAAAGTAATTTATATTTCGTAATATTTACTTGTCCCGACCATATTCCCAAAATCCCGACTTTTTGATATTTTGCCCAGACATTTTAGTCCAGGGCTGCCAGATTGTATAATTGGATACAAAAACTGTATAATTGGGTAGCTGTTTGTATCCTCTATGTATCCTGGACCCTCATATATAATTGGATACATAATAAATATTTTCAACTGAAAAGCTCTGCTTAAGTCGGTAAATAACAGAAGAGAAAGATAAAAGCCACTATAATCAATCATGTTACAATTCAATCGAGCAAAAACATCATGTTTCGTTCAAGTTTTGTAAAATGTTGTCTCTCTCGATTCAACCGAGGCCCAAAAAATGCTGTAAAGTTGATAAAAAATACCTGTTGGGAATGAAAATATCGATCTGAGTTCAAATTAGGAACTCATATAAATTAAAACAGAATAATCAGAAAAAACATTATTTTATTCGTTTCGGAGGTTTTTACACCTGTATGTATCCTGCGAGTCAATTTTGTATAATTTTGGGAACCTGGCTGAATAATTATAAAAAATCTACTGGCAGCCCTGTTTTAGTCTTCCCATCTGGCAACCCACTGCAGGGTGGGTGTAAGTACCTTTCCAACGTAGAAATAGAATGACTAGTAAAGGCATTAAAATAATAATAATCGCAAAAACGAGACAGGCGCATACGCTGATCGCATTGAGTGAGCAAGAAAAAATCTATGTTGTTTGTCCTTTTCACAAAATCTTACAACATGGTCATATTATAGCGTATGATTTTTCATACATTTTTGTCATAATCTCTGTCCTTTTCTCGTAAACGCGGTCAGCGAATCTATAAAATACTCAATCAAAGATTTCTAAGCTTCTTGATCATCAACATCCAGAGGATTCCAAACTTCTTGATCAACATGCAATGAAAGTAGAGACACAGTATCTTATGCTGGGTTTACATGCACGCCGTGCAGCCCGGCAATATTAGGGTTGAACTACACCACACAGCACAGCAGCTTCCTGAGTGACAGAAAAGGATGGAGAGACGGAAAAATGCGATGCTGTGCTGTGTGGTGTAGTTCAACCCTTTGGCAATTCGCTGTACATCGACTCGTTTGTAAAGTGATTGTTACTATTTAACTTTATAGAAGCCTCAATGAAGGTACGGTACAGCGAATTGCCTAAGCTTGCTAGGCTGCACGGCGTGCATGTGAACCCAGCATCACAACCTTCTTGATCATGAACTTATTATAAGCAAAGAGCAAAGACTAATATGGCATAGAGATGGAAGTACCTACTTGTTTATAACCTCGACTCGCTCAAGTTGAGCTTTCCGGTATAATAATGTCTCTTTGACTTCATAGGCCAAGTTTTCGCTTGTACCGCTTGTACCTAGAGGAGTATATTTTTTTCTATGGTACCTAGGGTACAGCCGCAGGAGAGAAAAACACCACAAACTACCAAGCAAAATCTACAGAGTTGAAACACGCCGTCGAAGTTTTCACACGCACTATAATACCTATAAACATTCCTATTGTTGCGTGCGACCTCCACGTAATTCACAACTGTACATCTACCATGAGTTGCTATCGAAAAATGACATTACAATACCGGAGTCGATAGCGTATAAACGAGCATCGAATGGTATTCGACTAAACTCGCACCATGAGTTACATAAACATTTTCTATACTCACTAGTGTTAGCTCGATTGTTTATGTTTAGTCTAGTAAGTTATCGAGTCGTCATGTGATACGTGACTAACTTCACAACTAATGAAGCTGCTTCTTTCTAACTATACTCAAAAGACAGAGTAAGATAGATATTCCCAACTTTTTTTTGTATCCCAGCCTAGTATCGCAGAAACAATTAAAACTTTGAAATAACCCTGCCAATTAAAGGCGTCATAGGGCAGCTTCATAGAGATCGTCGTATAGTGATTTTTAATTTATATTGGTTATATTTTGTCAATGTGACTTTATATTGTTCTGTGAATAGCTGTGTGATGTGATTTTATTTGTTACCTACGAAGTTTTATCCACAAAACGTCGGTTTTAAAGAGTTTAAGCGCAAATAAAATAAAATTTGAACCAGTGCATAACAATTCCAGTTAATGGAGTATATGGAAATCGAAAGGCATGTACAAAAATAAATATAATTAAACAAAAAGGAAGTTATTCTACAATAAACGGGGAGTAAACTTAAATGCGTTTTCAACTTTACTTTACATTTTACATTATTTACATCAAACGAACAACTTTTACTACGGGAACAACTTTGAAATAGCAAAATAAAATTAAGCTGTTTCATACATTTCCGTCATTAAAGATGCTACTCCAACTCCAACTTACCAAAGGCTTGAAGAAAAATTTTACAGGCTTTTTCTAGATCTGAACAACACATTAGAAAAAAGAAAAAAAAGCCACTTAACATTTACTTCAAACTTTCGAACCTATAAAAGTGTTGACTTTGAATAATTTGAGCCAGTTTTTATGGAGAAATATTTCGTTTGAAGTGGTTGGGCGGAATAGTAGATGAATGCAGTTTAGAGTGGTTATTCGTTAAGACATTATTTAACAAATAATACTCTAAATTAATCAATTTACTGTCAATCGACAACCTTTCACTATGCATTCACGCTTGATTTTGCTAGTGAGTGACTTTACCACTATCGTAACGGTATTTCTCGAGAACGTATGTCAAATTTATGACTCATGGTACCGAATTTCTATAGTAGCTGCCGCAAAACGTCAATCGCTAGCGATATGATTTCGATACGTTTTTTACCAGACTGACTCATACTACCGATTTTAGTTCTTTCAGTGACCGCTAGGAGGCGCTGTTCAATTTCCCATAGAAATCTGTTTTGCCCTCGCTAGCGAGTTCACTCACTGTAAACTCATGGTAAAGCTACTGTACATCTACCATGAGTTGCTATCGAAAAATGTCATTACAATACCGGAGTCGATAGCGTATAAACGAGCATCGAATGGTATTCGACTAAACTCGCACCATGAGTTACATAAACATTTTCTATACTCACTAGAGTTAGCTCGATTGTTTATGTTTAGTCTAGTAAGTTATCGAGTCGTCATGTGATACGTGACTAACTTCACAACTAATGAAGCTGCTTCTTTCTAACTATACTCAAAAGACAGAGTAAGATAGATATTCCCAACTTTTTTTTGTATCCCAGCCTAGTATCGCAGAAACAATTAAAACTTTGAAATAACCCTGCCAATTAAAGGCGTCATAGGGCAGCTTCATAGAGTTCGTCGCATAGTGATTTTTAATTTATATTGGTTATATTTTGTCAATGTGACTTTATATTGTTCTGTGAATAGCTGTGTGATGTGATTTTATTTGTTACCTACGAAGTTTTATCCACAAAACGTCGGTTTTAAAGAGTTTAAGCGCAAATAAAATAAAATTTGAACCAGTGCATAACAATTCCAGTTACTGGAGTATATGGAAATCGAAAGGCATGTACAAAAATAAATCTAATTAAACAAAAAGGAAGTTATTCTACAATAAACGGGGAGTAAACTTAAATGCGTTTTCAACTTTACTTTACATTTTACATTATTTACATCAAACGAACAACTTTTACGACGGGAACAACTTTGAAATAGCAAAATAAAATTAAGCTCTTTCATACATTTCCGTCATTAAAGGTGCTACTCCAACTCCAACTTACCAAAGGCTTGAAGAAAAATTTTACAGGCTTTTTCTAGATCTGAACAACACATTAGAAAAAAGAAAAAAAAAGCCACTTAACATTTACTTCAAACTTACGAACCTATAAAAGTGTTGACTTTGAATAATTTGAGCCAGTTTTTATGGAGAAATATTTCGTTTGAAGTGGTTGGGCGGAATAGTAGATGAATGCAGTTTAGAGTGGTTATTCGTTAAGACATTATTTAACAAATAATACTCTAAATTAATCAATTTATTGTCAATCGACAACCTTTCACTATGCATTCACGCTTGATTTTGCTAGTGAGTGACTTTACCACTATCGTAACGGTATTTCTCGAGAACGTATGTCAAATTTATGACTCATGGTACCGAATTTCTATAGTAGCTGCCGCAAAACGTCAATCGCTAGCGATATGATTTCGATACGTTTTTTACCAGACTGACTCATACTACCGATTTTAGTTCTTTCGGTGACCGCTAGGAGGCGCTGTTCAATTTCCCATAGAAATCTGTTTTGCCCTCGCTAGCGAGTTCACTCACTGTAAACTCATGGTAAAGCTACTGGACACAGGTAGGTAAGGATGAGTATACTTTCAATATGCGCGTTACGGTCACTGAAAACGGGTATACGTAAACAGAATCGTGGTTACTGTTACAACATATAAACACTTAGTTTCAGAAACGCTCAAATTGTGTACCTACCAGATTTTAAGTCAGATCATAAGCTATCAAACAAAAAAAGTTTCATCAAAATCGGTTCAGTAGTTTTTACGTGATGCGCGAACAAACAAACAAACAGACAGACAACATTTCCTAAAAAAACCATATACTTAATCTTTTTTGTAAATAGGTATCTTCAATGTACAGACACATGTATAGATGTACACTTCAGTTACAGTTTTATAATGGTTTAGATGTAAGATGTTTAATTTCGGAGAAAAAAAAAGAAAAACCAGCGTATCAAAGCTATATTGAAAATGTGGCTAATTTGATACCAGTCTTTTTTCCATTGCTTCAAAATAAAAAATATCTGCTGTCCCATATATTTGTCTCGAGTAGGTTTGCAGTTTAGTATGGAACAGCTGATTATTTTTTTCGCGATTTCGATTTTGGTGCCACATTCAAAGAAATCTTTAAGTAACTAAATGTTTGTTAAAATATGTAACTGAACTTTAGTGATAGGCCGGTCATATCTTACACAAAAAATAGCTAAAATAACAAACTAACGTCTAGTTCTGAGTTTTTAATATGTTGTTAGGACCACTACCAGTAGCGTATATCCAAGTTTGCAGCTTCGAAAGACCTGTGCTAACTTTGCAGCACTCGAAAAACCATCCCGTTTTTTGGTTTTTTGCTTACATCTCTAAGTCTATAAGTCGTATAGAAAAGTTTTCTAGGTACAAGTTAAACCTGATAAAATTTCCTACAAAACGAGTAGTATGTACTTGTCTCATAGGACTTATCCTTTGATAGCTACAGGGCCAAGAAAGAAATATAATTTTAAAAATTATGAAATTAGTATGGCAACCCTCATGAAAGTTGAAGATAAAAAGAAAATGATTTCATATTCTTAATCAACGACCCCGAAAATCCCCGGATACAAATTTGCAGCTGATTCGGTGAACCTTTAACAGCTGCTTTGGCGTTTTAAATTTCCATGGCAGACATCTTGTACTTATTTAGCAATTTTGGATTTTTTTTTACCGCCATCCAAATCTGACCAAGGTCTTCTATACATTTCTTCAAGATCCATAGCCTTATCTTTCATAGTTTCCGCGGGCTGTTGACCTCATCCATCAGAAGTCAACCTTCTGAGGAAGTCGAAAAATTCCTTTTATCACCAGGGCATCCTTATTATGATCTCCAAAATTATTTTACTATGCGTTGGTTGGGGGGAACTCGGCGAAAAATTATCCGGTTATCTATCTACTTATCTATGCAAAGTGGGGATCGACCAGATACCTCCTATTGGTCTGCGGGTTCCCCCTACGGTACAAGGATGACATTTAGGGATCATCATAAGGATGCTCTGGTGATATAGGGAAAACTTTGACTTCTTCGGAAGATCGATTCCTGACGGATGATGTCAACGGCCCGTGAAAACTACGACAGATAGGGTTATGGACCTTGAACAAATGCATAGAGGACCTTGGTCAAATTTGGTTGGCGGTAAAAAAAAATCAAAAATTGCAAAATCCAAGATGGCCATGGCCATGGAAATTTCAAACGCCAAAGCAGCTTTTAAAGGTTCACCGAATCAGCTGAAAATTTGTATCCGGGGATTTTCGGGGTTGCTGATTAAGAATATGAAATCATTTTCTTTTTATTTTCAACTTTCATGAGGGTTGCGATACTAATTTCATAATTTTTAAAATGCTGTTTCTTTCTTGGCCCTGTAGCTCTAAAAGGATAAGTCCTATGAGACAAGTACATACCACTGGTTTTGTAGGAAATTTTATCAGGTTTAATTTGTACCTAGTAACCTTTTCTATACGACTTATAGACTTCGAGATGTAAGCAAAAAACCAAAAAACGGGATGGTTTTTCGAGTGCTGCAAAGTTAGCACAGGTCTTAAGAAGCTGCATACTTGGATATACGCTACTGGTAGTGGTCCTAACAACATATTAAAAAATCAGAACTAGACGTTAGTTTGCGATTTAAATGTTCGATATGACGGGCCTATGACTACCGAACTGTTTTGTAAAACATAATCAACATTTGGTTATAAATAGCCAATGATTTACAAAACAGTTCGGTAGTCACTAAAGTTTGGTTGTATTTAAATTTTAACATAACATTTTTTTCAGTGCATAGAGAAAAAAAGGTCAGCATATTAAGGAAGGACCCTGTATGTATACAAGGTGTTACAAAACTACAAATAAACATTTAAGGGGGTGATGTAGACCATCAAACTGAACAACTTTCACTATGGGACCAATATGGAAATCGCGAAAAAAAAATGTATGTTCTATAGGTACTCTACAAATCGCCCTCTGTCCTGTAGGCTCCACTATCTCGATCCACCAGTGGATTGAATAGGACGCTGAAGTTCACTGTGATCCACCATTAGGCTCAGTGGATCCTATGATACTTGAATGTATTAATAGGCTCCACCAGTGGATCGAATTTAATTCTGGGAGTTTTGTAAGATCCACCACTGATTTCTGTGGGACCTGTAATATAATTTATACAGGGTCCAACTTAATATGCTGACACTTTTTTAAGGGGATGATCAGACCATCAAACTGAACAACTTTCTCTATGGGGCCAACATCGAAATCGTGAAAAAAAAATCAGCTGTCCCATACAAAAATGCAGACCTACATGAGCGTAATGTATGACAGTTGATTTTTTTTCGCGATTTCGATGTTGGTCCCATAGACAAAGTTGTTTGGTTTGATGGTCTGATCATCCCCTTAAAAAGTGTCAGCATATTAAGAAGGACCCTATATAATATAGGCTCCAAGGAAGTTCGACCTCTTATACACGTCTGCTCTCCTGGTACATTTCGGCGTTTTCTCGTGGTCCTACTAGTAGGTCCACGAGGGACA
This sequence comes from Agonopterix heracliana, assembly GCA_963693445.1. NCBI lineage: Eukaryota > Metazoa > Arthropoda > Insecta > Lepidoptera > Depressariidae > Agonopterix > Agonopterix heracliana. Next base: position 21,387,576 of record OY856312.1, read on the forward strand.
CCTATTTCTGTTGGTCCTACTGATGTGCTGAATCAAAAAAAGAAAATCGGCCAAGTTCGAGTCGTAATATGTCAACAATACAAACTTCTTTATTAAAGAAAATCGGCCAAGAGCAATAAAGCATTGGGAAGTACCAAGAGAGCAGAATATTAAAAGAGGTTAAACTTTCAAAATTACCGTTGACGCGCTGCTCCATACAAAAGAAGTTTGTATTGTTATACCAAAATCCGATGACGATAATAAAGAAGTTTGCATTTTTGTTACACCACCTTTGTATGTGTCGTTTCGCGCAATCGAAATGTGTTATTATGCGTATTATCCGTAAGTAATAGAAAAAAAAATGGAAATAAAATTACAAAAGGAAAAAGAAATAAACAGTAAAAGAAAAATAAACATAACTATTGCGTGGTATGCGTTGCAAAGCCCCCTTTTCTATTGTCTTTCTTCGTTTTTTTTTTACATTTTTATTTTTTTAACTAAACTTATTTATTTTATTTATATACAGGGTGTAAGGGATAGCCCTCCGCAAACTGAAACGGTGAACTCAGACCATCAAACTGAACAACTTTCACTATGGAGCCTACCTCAGGAAACGCGAAAAAAAATCAGCTGTCCCATACATTTGAGTCGGGTAGGTACGGCAGTTTTGTATGGGACAGCAGATTTTTTTTCGCGTTTCCTGAGGTAGGCTCCATAGTGAAAGTTGTTCAGTTTGATGGTCTGAGTTCACCGTTTCAGTTTGCGGAGGGCTGTCCCTTACACCCTGTATATATTTATTTACTACTCATTTAAAATATTCAAATGTACCAGGAGAGCAGACGTGTATAAGAGGTCGAACTTCCTTGGAGCCTATATTATATAAATTATATTACAGGTCCCACAGAAATGAGTGGTGGATCTTACAAAACTCCCAGAATTAAATTCGATCCACTGGTGGAGCCTATTAATACATTCAAGTATCATAGGATCCACTGAGCCTAATGGTGGATCACAGTGAACTTCAGCGTCCTATTCAATCCACTGGTGGATCGAGATAGTGGAGCCTACAGGACAGAGGGACAAATCGACTAGAGCTAAAATATGTATTGGATTAAAAATTTTTTTTTTGCGATTTCGATGTTGGTCCCATAGAGAAAGTTGTTCAGTTTGACGGTCTAAACAACCCCCTTATGAGTTTTAAAAATTTATTATTACTTATGAAACACCCTGTATATATCCACCTCAGCAGGCCTCTTTATTCATTAATTAACCGAACTTGTAAAATTCCCCGTGTACCAGCTAAGTTAATTACGCACTTTAATCGTGATTCCTAATGCCGCTAATTGTTTCCACGCACAGACGTACGGACGGACCTGCAAGTGATGTAATCCTAACTCGGAATATTCCAGGAAAACTAATTTATTGTTCAATAAACTGAACTTGATGATAGTGGGTACAATAGACAATTAAGGCCTCCGCTCATTGCAGCGATTTTATCGAGCGATAATATCGCTGCGATTTTGCGATAATTGTTTCCAGTACATTTTGTATGGGGACGCGCGCGATCCCACACACTGCCGCGATATTATCGCAACTCTTTCGACTACATTCAGTGGTGGGGCGCATGCGTGACGCGAATCGCGCAATCGCTGCAGTGTGTAAGGTGTCGCGATATCGCTGTCGATAATATCGCTCGATAAAATCGCACGCTAATATCGCTGCAATGTGCGGAGGCCTTAACATTGACCAGTTGCAGGGGGATGTCTTTTTTTTTTTTTTCAATAATGACGTTAATTTGATATATTATTCCTATCCTTATTATAGTTTACTAGAGTACTAGGTAGAGAAAACATATCGTGACATGTAATGATTATACAGGGTGTAAGGAAAAGTCACATTAACCTTTAAACCACATACTCTACCCATCGAACTGAACAACTTTTACTATGGGAGCAAAACGATCAGAGCAAAAAAAATCTGCTGTCCCATACGATTGCGTCGAGTAGGTATTGCAGTTTAGTATGGGCTAGCCATTGAGGTACTATGTTAACTAGAGAAGCTACCGAGAAGTAATGTTTTGTAACACGCGTTAGGGTGCACGCGCTCTAACCCACTTAGCCTGTGCCAGGCGCTCGTCGCAGCCTGACCTGACGCTCCCAGCACGCGCCCCACACTGCTGATCATGGTGCACAGATTTTGTTCGCGTTGTCTGCTCTCTATACATAATTATTCAATGGGGACAGCTGACTTTTTTTTTGCTCAGGAGTGCGATTTTTGAATCTCATTCGGTGAGCTCTGCCGTTGAAAATGTCAAAATTACTTTGGAGATACGCATCTTTATACTGATGATTTGACTTTCACAAATCATACTTCCGGAGTGCGATTTTTGAATCTCATTCGGTGAGCTCAGCAGTTAAAAGTGTCGAAATCACTATGGAGGGAGATACGCATCTTTCTACTGCTGATTAGACTCTCAAAAATCATACTCCAGGAGTGCCATTTTTGAGAGTCAAATCAGCAGTAGAAAGATGCGTATCTCCCTCCATAGTGATTTCGACACTTTTAACTGCTGAGCTCACCGAATGAGATTCAAAAATCGCACTCCGGAAGTATGATTTGTGAAAGTCAAATCATCAGTATAAAGATGCGTATCTCCAAAGTAATTTTGACATTTTCAACGGCAGAGCTCACCGAATGAGATTCAAAAATCGTTCTCCTGTTCGTTTTGTTCCCATAGTAAAAGTTGTTCAGTTTCATGGGTAGAGTATGTGGTTTATAGGTTAATACTATCTACCTACTTGACCTAACATCCTGTATATTACAGCTAGCATATCTACCTCTTACTGGTTTTTTCAGTTATCATCTTTCAGGTTAGGTACTTACGCAGTATAGGTACTTTACATACTTATACAGATAGGTACTATTCTTATAAAGAGTGTAAGAAAAGATCTTAATTAAATAATATTTAAGGGGTACTGAACAACTTTCACTTTGAACCAACTTCGAAATAGAGAAAAAATTTTACTGTTTCATACAAAACTGCAGTACATTACATATTACACTACATTCTCTATTCTAATGTATGGACAGCAAACTTTTTTTACGAATTAATTGTCTCCATAGGTAGTGAAAGTTGTTCAGTTTGATGATGGTCTTATTAACCAACCCCTTAAAAATTACTATAGAATGTTTTGTTACACACACCCTGTATAATACCTAATAAATAAAACACTATATTTTCTTATTTGAGATAAATCTGGTTAGATCTAGTTTGAACCATTCCCAACAATGAATCTTATCGCATTTCACAAGAATCTAGAAATACCTAACTATACGAGACTGCAGTAGTCGGTAGACAACACAAGACAATAGGTTCAGCATTACACAAGTGCTATCAGCTTGTTATCACTATCAGTGACGTAAGGTGCGGGCCGCGGTCCCGCAGCCAGGCCGCGGACCGCGGGCCGCTGCCGCAGGTGAGGCCAGGCCAGCAGGCCAGTCGCCCCGAGCGCGCCCGCACCGCTGCACGCCACGCCGCGCCGCGCTCGTGGCCTCAACACGACAAGCCAGTACCTCGCTGTGCCTTCCAAAAGACACCCGTGCCTTACAAACACCAGCTATCATTTCGAACACGACTTAACTAACAACTTTTCGAATCAGACGACTTTCATTAAACAACCGATTTAGTTAATAGACTTTCCCGCGTATTGTTTACAAACAGTGCCGCGTCTCGTAAATATCAACTGTGGTTAGCGTGGATGTACCGCATCGTGCTAGGTGTACTTATCTAGTGCAGTGATAGTGCATTCCAGTGCGTGCCCCCGGTGATGTGAAGTGAGATGGGCGCGAAGGGAGAAATGGCGCGGTCGCCACGCAGGATCGCAGCTCAACGCCGGAGCAGGAGTCGATCCCGGGAGCTCACCCGGCTACGAACACAGCTGAATGGCAAAGGTACGTCTTAAAGCTAATTCGATAAGGTTCTTACTCGTGTGACCTCGTCTAACTTCTGATGTAAACAAACGTTTGAACTATTAATAAATTAAGTAAATCTATAAAACTTTGATTGATGATAAAATTTCAAACAGACAGGTAATGAATGAATTAATGAACAACCGGTAGCGTGGTTTATATCACATCCTGTCGTTACGCTGATCGCTGGGCTCGTTGCTATTAAATGTTGTTTACTTTCGTGTTTCAACCTCGTAAATGTCTTACGTTTATGTCTCTACTTAACGTAGGTACCTACTTTGTAATTAAAAGTTGCGAACATCTGCTTGCTTTGAGTTAAATAATAAATCCGATATGAAATACCCTATAACTACACATAATATAGTAACTTTTAATAAGCTTCGTCGTCCGCCTACTTTACCATCTTTAGCTGACCGACTCTCACGACTCACCGACACCGTCTCGTCAGCCCTTAGCCACATTATAAGAAAGAGTATCTGTAGTCCAGGTCCCTACACCCTGGGTACCTTTAGGCAGTTACTTAGCTACCTTCTGGCCCAGTACCAGGCCCTGAGCTTTAGCCAATTGTTCGCATTAACAAGCAGTAGATGTTCCCTCAGCAGTAGCAGCACTGATCTAGTCCATTGGACAACTTTTTGCTTTTCAGTATAATATTGAATTATTTACCTACTATTAAAAACAGTAGTAGTCCTACTTGGTTCCAATCTTAGTAGATTCCGTCAAAATCATTACCCTCCTTTTTGCTTCGCCGTAGTCGGGTAAAAAGAAGGGGCCTCTACGTGTTGGATCTGTGTCCCCAGGTCCCCACGCAAGCCTTCCAAAGGTCCGGGTTACGGCCCCATCTACTTCAAAATAATAACAAGGTAAATAAATAAATACTCAGACGTCCAATATTTCCTTATTCCTGTTTCCTAGTTTCAATGCTAAGTATTATAAGAATAATTTACTTATAATTATTTCTAAAATTATATAACAAAGTTTTACTTTAATTAATTACCTACTTGTTCAGCTGTATAAACTATTTTCATGTTACATATTTATTGATTCATACTTAACCACGTTGGTGACCGATTCCGTGCAAACTAACTGTTTTCAGCAGGCTTTACTTTACATTTTGGACTCGATATCTAAGGAAAAACATCCTTATGGAGCATAATGATGTACCATAATATAATATGGTTACGTTTTAATTCATAGTCATTTGATGTTTCATATGTAAAGAAAACAAAGATAAATGGACGGTTTTTGTTTAAGTATGTTGTAATTTGAAACGTCCTAAGTACCTAATCGATACACAATATTTCACAATGTAGAGTCTACCCTTTGATAAAGTATATGTCAAGATTGACAGTCGAAGATACGAAAGCGTCGAAAAAATTGGAACCAGTACTGGTTCTAAACCCTATACATATACACACACACATACATAATTTGTAGGGCGCCTCACGCACACCAACCTATGAAACTTAGCCCCTTTTGTTTTATACGGGATATTAGTGAGGCTCATTCTAGACATATACTTTTTCTAAGAGTCTACCATATATTTCGCTGCTCTCTCTAAAGTTTTATTTCTTATTCGCCAATTCGTAAACGAGTTCTATCAATACTTTAGAAAGTTCTTAGTTTTGATCGACTCGAATGTAACTTTATTTTGTTAAGGCGCCTCCGCCGGCGTCGGGCCTTGCAAGTATAATTACGGAACTTAATGAGCCGGCGAAGGCAGTGTCTGTAATTTTACGAGTTTTGTTGTCGTAACAACACCATTGACCTTACTATCTGAGTACACGCGCACTCTTACGCTTACGCACCTCGCTTCAGCAAAAAATATACAGGGTCCAACTTAATATGCTGAGACTTTTTTAAGGGAATGATCAGACCATCAAACTGAACAACTTTCTCTATGGGACCAACATCGAAATCGAGAAAAATAAATCAGCTCATCCATACAAAACTGCAAACCTACTCGAGCCAAATGTATGGGACAGCTGATTTTTTTTCGTGATTTCGATGTTGGTCCCATAGAGAAAGTTGTTTAGTTTGATGGTCTGAATATCCCCTTAAAAAAGTGTCAGCATATTAAGAAGGACCCTGTAGGTAATTTATTAAAATATTGTTCAGGAGAAAACGTTTCATGATCTGTAATAACTAGACTGTAAACTAACTATGATCATGAAACGTTAAATGTTACAGGTACAATATTGAAGATCATACATCAGCAAAGTTTTGAACATTTAGACCCATACCAGACTCTACGCCAATAGAGCTATTGTGTAAGTTTCCGATTATATCCTCAACTCTGACTGTGTACAAATTTTAAGTAATATTTTGTTTCTGTGATCATCAGAAATACACTTCTGAAATGAATTAACTAAAAATTAAGGAGAGTTCTAACGCTCAGTTGCAGAAACGCTCATTTAGAGTTAATCCTCGATTAAATGTCTCGCTAGCATTTACTACGTCAACAAGACAAAAAGTGACCGCAAGAGATTTAATGGCGGATTAACTCTAATGAGTCCCCTCACGTTGCAGGAATTGACCCGAGCACACGTCTCGCGTGGTTTTCGCGCGTCGCGTTTTTGCCTGCCACGAGGCTCCGCAATCCTCAATCTCTTCTTGTTCTTGAACAAAAACAATCCCTGAGATTGGGATAGATACTCCCATAAATTACACTTGACACTGGCGGAAATGCGGTGCTACGCACAAGCAAAAAGCCATTAATTACCGTATACTTAAATAAAAAAAATAAAAACACGAATGAGAATGAACTCGATACCGATTCTTCTTCTTTTCGTGTCAATTGTTCTACTATTGTGTTTTCTATCAAATCGGGTAGTTACACACAAAGACACGTAAGAACCCTGATCGGGTGACCTATGTAGGTAGGTACACTACCATTTCTTATTATCACTCACCATTATTATAATTACTAGTTTTACGATAAAGTGTGCCTTGCTTCAACACAGAGACTCGTAAAACAGACTCACCTTGACACAGTTACCTTAAAAGTCAAAATTCGCGATCAACCACTGGTTCTTACGAGTTGAACACTTCACCAGCTTATGGGTCTGACAAAAGTTTATGTGGAAACAAAATATACAGACATTTTGGAAAAAACATTACCTATTAAAAAAAGGAACTGAGATAATTATTATTAAACAAAATACTCGTAATAAACGTAATGAAGTTGATCAGACCATCATGTTCCTGTATAATGTATGTCATACTGATCGGGCTACAACCCTTAAAATACAGGGTCCTACTTAATATGCTGACACTTTTTTAAGGGGATGATCAGACCATCAAACTGAACAACTTTCTCTATGGGATCAACATCGAAATCGCGAAGAAAACAAGAGGTGAACCATACATTCGGCTCCATTGCAGTTTTGTATGGAACAGCAGATTTTTTTTCGTGATTTCCATGTTGGTGCTATGGAGAAAGTTGTTCAGTTTGACGGTCTGATCATCCCCTTAAGATTGAGCGGATTCTGAGTGTCCCGTTTGTGGTTCCACCCAATGCGCTCCCATCCAGCCGCGCTCCGAGCTACTTGCAAACGAAAATTAGCATACATATCGACTCTACCTCTTCTAACCCGTAATTTGTAGGGTTCCTTATTTAGTTCTCATTGAACTCACAGCGAGCCTATTTAGCAGCAGTCTCGATTGTTATGCTTACTGCTTACATTGAGAGCTGCGCTAACTGGAGATAAGGGGCGTGTAATTACGATTCTCTACGTTTAACGTGCAAAGTAGGTACCTCTGTTATAAACAGAGTTCTAAAGTCACTCGGTATTAAGTTTTAAATATTTGAATCCAAGCAGATTACAAGATATTATGTGAAACCGTTATTCAAAATAATCTAGACACAGATAGAACTCTGTATAGTTCTCAGTCCTAACCGACAGCACCATAGGCTGCACCTAGATCTAGCCGTTTAAACCAAGCCCACACTTTAGACTTTAGCTATAGCTATAAACGATGAATTAAAGTATTAATATTCCAATTACGTCTTTCGTCAGAGCACTGAAAGTTTTCATAAATATTTACCCAGTTTTATTCCTACTTAGTAGGTACCTACATAAGTTGCAGAACTGATACCTAATTGGAAAAAAAGACTCAGTAGTGCAGACATCTAACTGACAAACGCTCTGTAGGACGGTCACAATAGGTCTCCTAAAAGTCCTCACCTAACGGTCTCGTAAAAGGTCGCGGGTATCCATATATTATGTGGACTGCATAAATCGATTGTTCACTATATCTTTGGAAGAGTAGTCGGAATTATGTCCGACAGTGGACTTCATTTGGCTGAAGTGATCTTCTCACCTTATGGTCGCTTCTGTCACTAGCTCGCCAGGCCACTCGATCCTTTGCCCCATAATATATGCTGGCCTATTACTGTTGCCTCGATAATTTCTGTGACCGTGTTGGCCTATCTGAAAGGTATGCGTTCTCTGCTCCTCTTTTCCTCCATACGGCCGGTAGGTAATTATTTTCCAATCTATTTATGATGGTGGTGATAAAGTTGTTCCTTAGTAAGTAAATAACAAGTATTAGTTGGGAAGGTTGTCTTGAAGATGTCACTTAAGTACTATGATGTATTTGTACCGCACTATCTAAAGCCGCTCCTACTTATCTTAATTGTTAAAACAGTTATTAAATAAGGCTAACTATGTTATTCTTGGAAACTATTATTATTTTGCCTTTATCAAGGGAATTTCCCATCATATTGAATTATCCTAAATACTCTGATATGCAGTGCTTTTTATTATTTATATCACAAACAGTAATAAATAGAACACACTTAACGTATTACATTAGTCGTAAAGTATTGCAATTAAAATTATTAATTTCAGGTTTCCATTTACCACGATAAACACATACTTGATTATATGCTCATTCAGGAGATTTTTCCCCTAGGTAGGCGCAATCTCTCCACTCATTCCCAACACTGTAACTCCCTGTAATTCTGGATCACAAGAGACATCCCACAACACTAGACAATGATGCTCAGCGAGCCTATGGGATGACTATCTATCTATCTCGGGACATCCACGAATATAATTATCAATGGAAATTGAGTAGGAAACACAAATATTCGACTCCTTTGCAGACGAGCGACTGCTCTTTCAGGGTAGTCGAGAACTTTGCTGCTTGCCGCACTTGCAGCTGCAACTGCAACTACCTACCACCTATTTAGCTGTAACAACTCATTTGAAAGCTTCACGATGAATTATACGCTCTGATCAACGCTCCCTAACGGATTTGGATTGTTTCCTCATTCTTCTTTCTTTACACTAGTAATAATGTCAAGCACTACATGTCGATATGTCGTTTTCGGCTTTCCCCAAACAAAGTGCAATACTACTAGCAAAGAAGGGCCGAAGTTCTGCACGTTGTGCACGTGAGGTGAGGGACGGGGGGAGGGGGCATGCGGTCACCGCACGGCACAAGATCTACGGAACTAGCTTTCCAAACTCCGGGGGCCACCGAACCAGCGGACTTCGTCGTCCATACTGGATAATGATTGCTCATATCTGATTTCGACTACATCAGCTGCTTATCATGCAGGCAGTCAGGTACGCTAATTTTAAATGCAAAAGTGTATCACTGGAATTATTTGTTAAAACTAACAAATCGCTGGTTCCACCATCTAAATGGGACCATGAGTATTTGAAAATCCTACTGGACCCACTAGTGGTACTAACAGTCCGTAACGAAACCCCCATATAAATAAATAAAGAACAAAAAAACACATACAGTTTCTGGTCCTACCTCCGGTTCTACCCTCCTAAATCTGTTGGATGGTCCATACTTAGTGTTATGGTGCCATACTCCATTGGGATTTGAAATGGGAATACCTACTTAAGAAATATTTCTTAGACCAATATCTAGAAGAAGCTAAACCTTAGATGTGTAATTTTTTCTTAAAATGAACGTAGATAGTTTGAAAAACCCCAATATACAGCTTAGCTATAAAAATTATGAGCATACGCAAACATTTTTTTACGAGCAAGCATTCTGAATATTTTTTTCCCTATTTACGTTATAGAGGAAAAACGCCTCAATTTCCCCACATATCAAGGTATGACAGATTTTATGGCCATCATCTAATAATTTTATTGCGAATGTTGCCATAGCTTTCTCCGCTTCTCAACATCACATCTATAGATAGATACCTGACATATTATGCTTGTTATCGCATCCACAGCAACTGCCGTGGAATATTGCACGGTAACCGTAACACATCGTAATGGTACCTTTCACCTGCCTGCTCCTGCGCATGTTCTCTATCTATAATCTATACTTGTATAGCTTGGCAAAAAAGTCATGATCGTGGTGACAGGCGGAACTAAAATTTTAGTATGGTGGTGTTGCCAGGTTATGCGTGATTTTGACGTTCTTGCGTGGAGGCAGCGCCCTCACGTTTTATCACGTCTTTTTTGCCAAGCTGTAGCTACAGATACAAATACTTATAGCCTTATAGCTAACAAGCTTTTACCCGCGACTTCGGCTGCACAAATTATATACTTACCAGATTTTATGTCAAATTATAAGCTTTCTAACAAAAAGTTTCATCATAATCGGTTCAGTAGTTTTTGAGTGATGCTCGAACAAACAAACAAACAGACTTACAGACAAAAAATAAAAAAATTTGTAATTTGGAATCAGGGGACACCTAAAACCCATATCATATATATATTTTTTTATTTATTTATATCTTTAATGTCACACTTCTATTACATGTTTTATTATAATAGTCATTATATGATATTGCTCTGAATAACGTGGATTTACTTCTCTAATAGAATATAAATAAAAAACTCTTCTTTTTTTAAATAACTTTGTGATTTTTCTGTTTAAAATCAAAACAATTCCGTTTTGAATGGATTTTCGGTGTTGCGGTTTTAAAAATAAATTATTTAATTAATAAATTATAGTAATTAGGCATCGATTCTATATCTTAGTAATAATTATCTATCTAGATCATCCTATGATAGTTTGTACAAAAACTGTTCATGTGTTCATGCATACCATTTAATATAATAATGTAGTTACCTATACTTACGCCCGCCATTGAGGAAGACAGACTCAATAGAAAAGCCACCAGTTACGATCCCGACATGCCTCAAAATGTTCATTGTATGAGCAAAATCTATGATAACACTAACAAATAACAGGATAAGGTATATTTACAATAACAATCAGTTTTCAAACAGAATGCAATAAGACGCACGAGCGTGCTCTGTAGACTCTTTCGCAAATTCCATTCGTAACAGTGTTGCTTTAAATCTCTCAGCGCTCGTTAGCGAAAATTTTAATAATAAAATGTGGTTCATCTTAAATATTCTCTTGAAGATTTATTCGCGACCAACTTTATTTAGGTATGTCTTTCATGTAGGTACGTACCTACCTCGCTACCTACTACACGTTGCGTAAAGTGTTATTTTTACGTAGAAGCTACTAACTGTTGTCTGCGACTCCGTCCGCCTGCACCCCTAGGCCCTAGGGGTTGATTTTCGAAAAATCCTTTCTTAGTACACCTTCTGCCTCCGTGGTCTAATGGTTAAGAACATTGGGCTCTTGACACAAAGGTCGTGGGTTCAATTCCTACGAGGGACACCTATTGATATGTCACTATGTGCGTTTTTCCCCAGTAGGTTAGGATATCGCAGGATTCGCAGGTCCCGGCTATCGTTACATAAAAACGTCAGAGGCCGTAAGGCGGTTTGAATAAACTCTGACACCTGGAGTGCGATTTTTTAATCTCATTCGGTGAGTTCAGCTGTTGAAAATGTCAAAATGACTATAGAGATACGCATCTTTCTACTGCTGATTTGACTTTCAAAAATCATACTACAGGAGAGCGATTTTTGAGAGTCAAATCAGCAGTAGAAAGATGCGTATCTTCATAGTAATTTTGACATTTTCAACAGCTGAACTCACCGAATGAGATTCAAAAATCGCACTCCAGGGCTTGCTGCACACACGATATGAAGAAGAGTACAGTCTTACATGCTCGAATGTGACGTACAGTCACAGAACTATTTTTTAAGTAGGTTTAGTAATTATTCGTAGTTCGTTTTATATTAGTAGTACTTAGTAATTTTTCGCTAAACGAATGTTTGTTTACAAAATTTTTTATCGTTGCAGCTATGATATTTTGTCAAAGGAGATTTATAAAAACGTTAATTTTAACTCGTTATATAATCATTTTAATGGCGCTGTTAAATTATAATCATCTTCTAAAATTGAAATTGTAAAACTGAAAGATCACAAAAACTGTAAAACCGAAAGATCACAGCAACTGCCTTGTTGATGCCGGTTGTACGACCTTCACGACAAACGATTAGATAATTGATTACTTACACACATACATAGGGTACATAAACATTGCTACAACTACAAACTAAGTATCTTGAATGCAGTTGTAACTAGTTGACAGGTCAATGTTTGATACAAGGTTCACTTTCAGCATGTTAGTAGGATCACGCACGATGAACCACTGACGGAGCAGCAAACGTCAGTCCGTCATTTGTGAAGCAAGGTGTTGTATGAAACAGCACGTAGAAGCACACACGGTGCGGATTGATGCACCGTCAGTGCATCATCGTGTGTGACAGCTCTTATAAGTCTCACTGCAGGGCACAGGCCTTCCCTTAGAGAGGATGTGTGGGCGTTAATCCACCTCGCGTGCCCAATGCGGATTGGTAGACTTCACATACGCATCGGAATTTCTTCTTCAGCGTATGCAGGTTTCCTGACGACTTTCTCCTTCACCGTTTGAGACTAGTCGGTTTTACGAACATCCGCGCGGATTCGAACCTGGAACTCAAATTGAGTTTCCATTTCGCCACGCGCCACCGAAGGTCTACGCTCTACTTAAATACTTGACACTAACAAAAGTAAACCGTTGCGTCATGCCAATGTCAAGCCGTCCCATCACGTCGCATCAAGCGCGGGGCAAGCACGTGACTCAAGCCATAGTTCCACCCCAAGAAACACCTAAGCTGCTTAAATGGCTTCTGTACAACCTGAATGCTGTATAATAGCCGTTCAAGGGCTGTACTATAATACTTAAGTGGTTCAGTAGCGTATTTTATAACGATTCAACAGGCATGTGGTACAATAGCCGTACAACGGTAAATATAATCCCAATGACGATACAAAGGCGTGTTATAGAGTTATTGTACGGGCATTAGATATAAAGCAGAGTTATAAATACCTTTTAAAACACCGCGAGTTCTTATAGAGGGCTATAGTAGTTCAAAGTGTTTAAATAGAGTTGTAAGCTTCCTTTGAAGCGCTTTAGGTTGTATATTGTATATTTCTAAACCTCTAAGCTGTTGAATAGAACTTATTACAGCCTTTCAAACGCTATATCTACAGCAGAGAAATATAATTCCATAGTGGCACTTAGGGCGCTATATCTGAGAATTTTACAGCAACTGTATGGTAAATAGCTGAATAAGGCAAGAAAAACACGCCTTATACAGCTAAAAGCGTAAAAATTCCGTTTATATGGTCACTATAACGGTTGAAGCGAGAAAACAGTGTTTTACTTATCTAATTTCTTCATTGTGACTCCATTTTGAGAAAGATTATTTTATTAATATTATTATGTTTGTCTTTTTCTTATCTCGGGACATAACTTACTCGTTTTATTATTATTGTATTATTATTGTATGTTATTTGTAAATATTAAATTGATTGTACCTCCTAGTCCTATTTAATTAGTAGAGTATAAATAGAAACACACATAGTGTAAGAAGGAATGAACAGGGGTTTTATGATTTTAAACATGGACCCCTTAATAAAATTACCCTTATAATAGAATATCAATAGTCCGTTGTACAACCTTAGACTCTTTAAAGAAGATATTAATTGCTGGTGTACACCTTAAAAAGTACAATAGAGCGTCAATACCACAATTGTAGAACCGAAAGGTCTACAACGGTGGATACTAGCGGCTTAAAGCGATAGAACGGTTCTATTAAACTCTGAAGGCTGTTGTTACCGAGACGCCATTATAGTTTTTGATAAAAGCAATTCTCATGATAATTTATAATTTTTTAACATCATATATATGTATAAAAACCGAATTTAAGTCACTCTTTCTCACCAAAGATGCTAAAGAAACCACCTAAAAAGCTAAACTATCTTATATAAACTATGGTCAGAATTCACACCCTCTAATTAAATGTACTTTTGATACAAAAAACTGCATAAATAGCCGGCGCGTGAAAATTTTAGCTAAAACATATGTATATATTTACAATAAACTGGTACTTGCACTGGTATTTTGCACGCATAAATGGAAAAATCAACACTTAACCTGTTGCTGTTTTTTTATTTTCATTCGTTAGTATTTTATCTATCAATCATTCAATTGGCACTGGTCTTCGTTGAAATAATTATGTTTTGTTCATTTCCCCAAAATATCGCTACTGTATGATTAATACAGATCCATAAACTCTAATTCAGAGATACAGACGCGTCTAAATACGATGCGAGCGCTATAGTCGCGCTACAAGAACTTATTTTAGAACCTTAGGCGTACACTACCGCTCGCATAGCACCTTTGTATCTCCGTACTAACACACATTTACGACCACTGTAGAGACATTGTAGAACCTTAGGCTATATAAATTGGTGCCTCTTTTGGGGGTACAGCGGCGCTGTAGCAGCTTGTACGGCTACTGTAGAACTTGTTTATACAGGCTATGCCGTTATTAGGAACTTCTAACCGACCACTGTACGGCTTGTTATAGAGCTTGCGTGCTACTTGGGACGTGCTTGCCTCAAGCCAGTTGACCCAACAAAAATTGCAAGTTGAACTTGATCTGTCACTACTCAAAGAAGTGAACTTTGAAGAACTGTACCTTTAAAAAGTGGTTGGGTTAATAAGCTGAAGATTTTTTAAGGGTATGATCAGACCATTAAACTGAGTAACTTTCTGTTGGGACCAAGCAGACTTGGTTCGAGGAGAACATTTTCGTGGGGGATATTCATTGAAGAACAATGAAAAAGAAAAGGGGGGGAGGATAAAACCCACTTATCAACCGTATGGATACGTGCTTGTATGATACTTTTCTCATACATTTGGGTCGAGTACGTTTCCAGTTTTGTATGATATTTGTAATGTATCAAATACAGGTAGTCTTCGTTATTGTATTCCTTAATCTAACGAGTTGAGATCAGTGCCGGATTAACCATAGAGACAAAGTAGGCTGCAGCCTATGGGCCCACAGCTGCCAAGGGGCCCCGCGGCTCGGGAGAAAAATAAGTGAAAACTCAAGGATTTAGGCCCACCCCAGACTTAAAAAGAATTACGAAAAATAAGAGACAACTGTATTTTAGTTGCTTCTCTCGTTCCAGGATTAAGATTGCATTACGCAACGTCTTTCTAATATGGTATTAAAACCTCGAGCTTGCTTCGCTTGCTCAAAGGTTCAGATCACATTGCGCAACGATTTTATAATATTGCAGTTAAAAATCTTGAGCTCGCTTCGCTGGCTCTTGGTTTTAGATGGTGATGCAATGATCTCATCAGTAGATCCCGCGGCTCGGGAGAAAAATAAGCGAAAACTCAAATATTTAGGCCCACCCCAGACATAGGAAATATGAAAGTAAGAGACAACTGTATTTCAGTTGATTGCAGTAAAATCTCGTGCTCGCTTCGCTCGTTCCAGAATTTTTATCGCATTACGAAACGTGACTTTATAATATTCTAGTAAAACCTCGAGCTCGCTTTGCTCGCTCTTGGTTTGAGACGGTTGTTGCAATGATGAAAAATTCGAGATCGCTTTGCTCAGTCCAGGATTTAGATCGCATTGCGCAACGATTTTATAATATTAAAAGCTCGAGCTCACTTCAATCGCTCCACATTTTAGTGTTTTTATGTGTTGTTTGGCTGGTGGTTATTTTACTGCGACCATAGGAAAAAATCGTTGCTTCGCCCATGGAGATAGGGGCCCCGGGCCTTGCATTGCCTAGGGGCCTCGGCATGGCTTAATCCGGCCCTGGTTGAGATACGAGTATGAAGTTGATCTTATGGATGGCGGACACCTACTAGGTACAGTAGATGGGCAGGTAGCTACTCTAGTGTAGACAATGTCAGCAATTCAGGACAGGGTCGCGCCTGACGGCTGACGCGCCGGAGTCGGTGCGCAAGCGCCGCGCCGCGCCGCGCCTCGTCTCGACCGAGACGAGCGCCACCCGGTGCCGCATGAATGAGGATATTTACTATTACTACATCATAATGGTTTCAGAATAGGAACGCAAGTTTGTTTGCGTGGAGGTGGAGATTCAAACCCTGATACTGCGACAGTGAGAGAACTTCGCTGACACTTAATTCTTAACCTTCAATGTGCGCCTGAGCGTTCTTAAAAAAAAATAAGTGTAGTTGTTGCAAGGATTCTGGCCATCTCGAATGGAGTTGTGATCGTGATTTTATGTTCGCTGGACGTATTTTTAACTACACAAACATAAGCTGAATACTAATGCTGTATCTAAATGACTCCTGAATCGTTAACGTTTTTTTTTTAGTTTTTTAAAAAGGTCGTGGTGCTTGCTACAGTGACTATGGATTTCCCTATGGAATTAAAAGCCCTATCCTAAAAAAAATACAATCAGTTGTTCTATACATACGAAACTGCAAACCTATACCCTATTGTTATGGGTCATCTGTGGCAGTTTACAGGCGGTGTTGTTTACGGTAGGTAGTACAATACAGTAGTCTGTATAATTCCCTGAACCCGGATCTGATGAATGTGTTTATTGTTAACTTTCTCGGATTTTAAAATGTTTATTTTGCTTTTACTCGGAATGCCTTTGTTTTGAATGGATTCATCAAAGTCCAAATCGCATGCATAACATGCCGATGATCTTGTATGATCGATCATTTGGATTCGATACCTCACACTTAAAATGTGTTTTCCTTGGCTATTCTGGTTCGTCACATTTTTGTCGGATAGTTGACATTAGGAGATGGATGGCTTAATTACAAAATGAAGTCAAGTAAAGCAGCATTAATACCCAACATTTTTGTCTGAACGTAATCGTATTTTACCACGAAGATCTCCTTATTCAGTGTCTTTATTATTACTTCTTTATCTATGTATTTGCATCCTAGTTACAAAGGATTATTTTACTTGTCACATTAATCTTCGATAGGCAAATTACGATGCTTCTTTAGACAACAGAGCGGCGCGGGCGGACGGCGCGGCGGCCAAACGAAGGCGGCCGACGGCTCGGGCGCAGCACAGCGGGCATCACGCATCGACCTACACGCTAATAGCCTGTCGATGCAGACGCAAGGTCGCTAGAAACACAAGTACATCCAGATTTAATCGAGTGCCGCCACACGCCTGCCAGAGTGTTCATAAACATGCTCACAATAAACGTGCGCAGGCGCCGATCATTGGCTGCGATGTATGGATCCCGTTACTAAATTCCTCTCGCTTTATTATCCGATATAGAAATACTTCGTCTGGAATTTTGCGGTATGGGAATACCACTCACGTCATGATAGGTACTAATAAAAGATATATATTTCAATTTCATTCACTCTAACGCCACACGAGCGGCTCTGTGATGTCTAATAGCGCCAACCCAGAAGGGTGTCGTGAGAAGAGACGACTAGTCTTATCGACAACTGGACGTAGTTTTGCAAACCGTCCAACCCACAACCCATTTCATAGTGGGTTCAGGGTTGGATCTTTTTTGCAAAACTGCGTCCAACCAGATTCAGGGGGGCAAGGATGAGATAGAGCATCTATGTTTAAAGCGGTCACTCAAGCACTTCAATAATAAATTAATAAATATATTAGATATTGTAACACACATTTTCTAGTCACATTTAAAGTACCAGAATTTAGCCTGGACTTGTGTTATGATGACGATAGACAACGATATATCGATAGACATCCATGACTCGGGTGTCATGTCGTGTCATTCCTCCTTGGCTTGTCCTTATTAAAAATATGTGATAGTGGACGTTTTTATGACTTTATCGGTACCTGCATCGCCAGGGTCTCTGTTCTGTTCTGTGCATACATCAATTTCGTAAATCATTTAGGATTTAGGTACGTGTTTAATCTAGATCTTTTCTACACATATAAACGTGATTGATTCACTATCATTTCAACAGAATAAAAGTTTCATTTGATCTTGTTTTGTCGCGCTTATCTCAAAAAATCGATCTGTTCAAAAACTTGTGTAATAATAGTGATAAGAAGTATTTCCGCGGCTAAAATTATCATAATATTAAGTACTGCATTAAGTTTCGGGGCAGTGGAATAAATTATGGAATGGAAGAAAGAAACTGTCTTCATCTCTTTCCTTCTTTCTTCCTGTTTTCCCTTTTTATCTTTTGTCACCTATGAATATATCATTCATTAGTTATAAGTTTTTGTCTATAATATTCATTTAGTTATAGTTTAGGTACCTACCCACGAATAAATGATTATTTAACTGCATTCTATTTGTCGACATTTACCATAGTAAACTTGAACTTCCCTTACTGAATAACGTACCGTAGTTTCAATGTCTTCTATAGTTAGAACCGTTGAATAGGTACCACTACTCGCAGGCGCAGAACAGTTGCATTGACGCAGTTCAGTTCAGTTGTTGATGTTCAGTTTATTGGTCATCAAACATCTCAACGCTAGACTTTGATCGCAGGGATTTAACTTGTTCACTGATGACTATACTAGGAAAGTTGTTCAGTTAATTGCCATATCTTATATCACCTACAGCCACTACTTCATTAAAATTAGTTAAGTACCTACGCAGAGGAAATTCCGATGCGTATGTGAAGTCTACCAATCCGTATTGGGAACGCGTGGTCGACTAAGGGCTCTTACAGACGAGCGACACTGCGGTCGCCGTAGGTCGCAGAAGGTCGCGCAGTCACGCTCATAGACTATAACGGTCGCCGTGGGTCGCGGGACCGTCTGCGATCGCAAAGTGTCGCTCGTCTGTAAGCGCTCTAACGCCCATACATTTCGCCTCAGAGAGGGTCTGAGGGTAGGCCTTTGCCCTACAGTGGGAGGCTGCTTATGATGAAGCACGCAGAAGATTTTGTCATTCTCCTTCTGAACCTGTTTACAAGGTCGATAACGTCTTTTATAACTATTTCTGAAATAATCCAATGTCTGTCGCTAAGAACTGTCAAAAAACACCATGCTGATCCGGTACCGATTGAATCGGTAAGTTACACAACTCATGGCTGAACGGGAAACCAATACAAACAGAGGTGGAGAGGTGAAATCTGTACCTACACTACACGTATCTTTTGTAAATTTGCAATAATTTTTTAACTCATGTACATACAAACTCGAAAACGACGTCTCTAGCGCAGGCCCAATTAACTGCATAAGCATAACCTGCCATTTGCCTGCGACCCAATCCAATTTTAAGAACAACATCCTGATGCGGCCCGCAAGCGTTTTGAGTTTTGAAGTAGATTTCCGCAGACAGAACTACTCCCCAAATAGACAGTTTAGATAAGACAAAAAGGCTTGGCCCGCTGATTCTACGATCTCTATGCATTTGGCCCACCTTTGACTTTGAGTATGAAATGTCTGCTTAGTGATAGCCGATACTGCTCTGCAATTGAATCCGTCATCATCATCACGAGCTTGAGATCATGTCTAGATCCTACTGGCTATATAAAATAGCTTCTTTATTTTACCGATGTGCAGTAGGTACACAGTTCTTGTTAACTAGGATGCCTTGAGAGCCGGTTATCTGCAAACAGGTAGTGGCGAGTGGGCGCGGCGGATGAGCCCAGTATAAACCTCATTCCGAGGAGTGAAGTTCCTTGTTATTGAAGTAAAAGTTATTTCTAGATATCAATAAAGATTTTTTTCAGGCAACTGTAAAAACTACGGTAACGGTATTATGACCATAGAAGTTTCCTGAGTTAAACAAAAAATTACTTTTCTAAAAATTATGAGGGTTGATAATCCTTAAATGGCCACAGTAAACGTTCTCTTACTTTGGATAGCAGAATAATTAATACCTCTTACAACCACATTTAAAGTAACTGATGACTGATGACTTGATGAGTTAAATAAACTCCGGTGTTGAAGAACTGAGTGCACTTTTTTGTTCATATTGAACCAAAAATGTAGTCCAGAAAAAGCTTGACTTTCCCAGAAACGACGTTTGATTGACTGTCATATGTTCCCACCGTGAACACGTAACACTCGCCTAATGAACTAGCTGGACATAAAACAAGTAGCGGCCGTAACCACCCGGCCTTGACCCGGACTCCGGACGAGGGAGCGGCCTGGCCGGACGGCTGGACGCACCTTTGGTCCGGCTTCGAATTGAGCTGTCTCCCAACTACACCGTCCAGCGTGACAGTCAGGTCTAAATATATCCCATTACTTACAGAATTATAGCTCTTAAAATAGGGTGACATATCACGTTTTTGAACACATTGTTGACCTGTGTTTTTACTTTTATTTAGTATTAATTTTCAAAATGCATGAAATGTCTTTAATTTGAAACATGGTTTGAATTATTGAGGGTCGGTGGATTCCACGAAAGGTCAAAGGTGTCGTATTGATTATTTAATAAGTTCGGACTTGTTTTGTTAAAGGCGGCAGCAGGTTGACCGCTATTTTATATTTAATGACCAGAATGACCTGCACTGATAAGGGATTTCAGCTCCTGAAGGGATGCTGTAAAACTTATTGTCCTCGGCGTGGAATTTTCCAAGCTAACTTAGCATAATTATTCAAAATACCTAGTTAAAGATTATTGACAATAACAATTAAATTCCTCAATCTGATAAAATATTTACATCTAATCACCTAACGCATCTACGTATTTGTAAACTTCTTAAAATACATAACTTTTTAGTCTGTGTTTACAATTTTGTTTTGACAATACTATGTACATTTCCATCAAGAAGCTTAATAATAACTCTCGCTATATAACCAAATCACATCTCATCATCATCATCATAATGCCTGCCTTTACATCTGATGCAGATGATTTAAGCAGTGTTTTTGGAGAAGCACTTTTTCTCATGGCTGTTCAGTCCTATGCGAATCCAAACCATCTAAGATTATTGATTTCCATGTACTTAGCAAAACAAAATTTATTTATTTATTTGACTTATCTAGGTGTTGTCTGGAGGTAGCCCATAGTGACCGAGGAGTGCTTGGACTATTCTGTTTTGTTGACTAATGCAACGAATTATAGTGTACGTTTCCTAGATAACATTTCTCAATCAGGTCCTAACTAAATTACCTAAGTAGGGGTACCAGTCCCACAAGGACCGAACCTGCACCACATCCTAGATTAGTTTAGTTTTAAGTCACTTTATTTATAATTCCATTATGAATTACATTATTTTTCTTGAGATTCCCTCTGATATTTATGGAGTAAGTATACCTACTTATTTTATTTATTCATAATTTTATTAAAGATTAGGTAGGTATGATGTTCTTTCTTCGCATCACATTTAGGGATCCATAGACCATCTCATAAATAAATTATATTCTATTCTATCCCGAAACTAGAGTAGGTATTACAAGTGTCATACCTATCTAAAACTTGATATCTTAGGAAAGAATAAATTACCTCATAAAATTGGCACCGTAAGACGTAAATTAAATCTCGCCTGATATTTGGTACGATATTACCCAATTACCTATCTCTTTACATTTCCTCAAAAGTTTCACAAATCATTAATAATCAAGATTCCCCAAACAGTAATACTGACATGTTATACATATACGACCGTGTATCTACGGGGTGATGTCTGTTTCCAATGCCTCACACCAGCGATACAATAACGAGTAAATATTTACCGAAATATAGCTTCAAATGAACACCGCTAAACAACTTCACCTTGAAAATAGTTACAGTTGCTAATTTCATGTTCTATTCAAATAGTCGGTGTTGTACTGACTGTGTTTGTATTCATGTTTCAATCTTATACAACATCAAAAACTCATTTTGTATTCTTTCATTTCGTGTCTGCTGAAAACCGATTTGTTAAACATTCTGTGAAAAAATTCATAAACATCCAAGAACCAAGATAATGTAATCTCGAATCCTCGACCGACAGTGTCAAAATCATGTGTGATTTTGACCACACATCATTATAATCTCGCTTAGGAAGCGTCTTAAGATATTTTATCAATGGACATTTCAGATTAAATTTCATGCCTTCTACTTGGGGGCACGACCCGCGAAGACGAGCGAAAACTACTTTTACTTACCTTTTCGCCAATCACGAAATTTTCAAGATGGTGAAAAATAAACTATACACTACGCCCGGTTCTAAACAAAAAGCCGGTTGATCTTTTGAACACTTTTACGAGTGTTACCTACAGTATGTATGCAGTATGTATGAGTGCATTTAAGTTTACACCCTGTGTAGCAGCCATTACACTATTTTTAATAATTTCGATCCTGAGGGCCTACCATGAGTTTTCCCTGTATTTTACTGCTGTAGTTACGTCGCCAATTCGTATGACAGAAATTAGTTCTCAACGTAACCACTAGGAGCGCTGTACGAAATTCAATACAAAATTGGTGGCGTAACTACAGTAGTAAAGATCGGGAAAACTGATGGTAGACCCACTGATTCGGTATCCATTACCTGATTTAATCTGTCTATTTTAAAAAGTTTGCGATGAATACAAACAATGGATGTCGAATCAGGCTGTCGAAATGGCTGCTAAAGCCTGTTGTTATCAATGTTCGTGACTCCGACAGTTATATTTACCGGCAATTATTTATGATTATATTTATGTCTTTCCAATTACAAAAATATTGGCGACCTTGCTGCCCACGCGCACGCGACCGACGCATCAAGCAGCTAATCATTTTAGGCGGAGGTTTGACTGCTGACACTGTCGCTTATCATAATTATAGAGTTCTGTCCGTGTGTCCGCGCCTTGTGTCTGGAGCTTGCTTGCGTCAGAGCCGCTCCCTGCAGTCTCTGATTCAAGTTATTAGGTTCTTTCACGCAACTACACGACTCATTATGTCATTGATAGCCGTTTTGAGTTACTGAGCTGCGGTAACAAATTATCTTTAATTAATTAGCTAGCTCTTAATTATTATTTATTCAGTTTTTATTGACACCTACATTTTATGACGCCGATGAAAGTTTTTGAAAGTGAACGCCGACGTAGAAAGCTTTATGTGTTTCCCGCAGTTTCGTTTTTGGCGAAATTAATCTGAAAAACTAAACAAGTTTGACACAAACATGACTGTGATAGATGAGTATAAACGTGTTACGTGGTAGGTACCAACTTGATAAAAACCTAAGATATTTCATTTAATTATTAATTAATGGTTTTGACACATCGAGATAAAGGCAAAAGCAGTTTAATTATGTTATCCAGTGTGATCCATAGGTATAATAACAGGTGAGTATAGAAAAGAAAAAAGTTTATGTTTAAAACTATATTTTTTTAAAAGGGTCCAACTGGTCGAAGGTCCGTCGTAGCACGTGAGCTACGGCGTAGTCCCGTAGCTGACTCGTGCTTAAATCATGATTCTGTCGAAACACGCTACCTTACTGATAGTTATCCAGATTGGAATCCCTTTATCATCATCATCGCCTATCATCGTCCACTGCCGAATGTAGGCCTCTTTCAAATTACGGATACGGAATTAATACGGAACAAAATTTGTTTACCTACTTACCTATTTAATTCTAATGCCAAACGTTCATTTTAATATTGGCAAGATATTCCGGTTCTATTAGCTTTTTTGCCAACCTTATATTAGCAATTATAATTTATTTTCTAGACAGATTCGATATCTCGGATACTAAAACACTAGAACGTTAAATCGTTCTAGCTAAAACAATATAAGAATGAGTCCTAGAGTCCTACGATATTACAGAAGCTCTTAGTCTGAGACTTACGCTCAGTTGCAGAAACGCTCATTAAAGTTAATCCTCCATTAATCTCTTGCTGTCACTTTTTCACGTAGAAAAAGCTAGCAAGAGATTTAATGGAGAACTCTAATTAGTGTTTCTGCAACCGAGCGTAAGTGTTTCATATCTCTTGTTTAGATGCATATGCAACGAATTACAGGTAGATATTAAAATGTTGGTAAGGCTACCAGATGTAGCTCAGTGACCCCGGTTCGTCGCGTGATCGCCCGCTGATTGTGCTGTAACTAATGTAATGCCGTAACTATGTACACCTAGGTACCTACACACGAGTAGGTATGTTGTGTAATCTACCGCCCGGCCCGGCAGGTCAAACTGCTTAATTCACACGCCATTTTCAGCATTACGAGAAAGATTAGTTCGTCCTTGCATGTCGGTATTCGCTCGATGACTCGACCAGGCGCTAGACGAGGCGAGAAGGTGGTTCCACTCCCATTACTACAAAAGCATGGCAGAAGGGGTGGTAGTAACCTAATTACAAGGTGGATTTGTGTCGGTCTAATTATGTGAAATGTCGTGTCACGGATCGTTTGTACGTATTCATCGAGCCCAAAGCCAGACCTAACTATTCATGATGACATTTAACAACAGCGGATTCAAAACTAGGTAGGTACTAGATACCTATTCTGTTTTTGCAATGTTGTAGAACAAATCTATGAAAATGTCTTTATAGTTTGGCACAATGAATGTGCGTAGTGTAGGTATGATGTGTGTGTGTGTGTGTGTGTGTGTTGTGTGTAAATGAATCAATGTTATAACCTTATAGATTGTGCTTCAGGATTTCATGAACGAAGATGCATTACAATATTAAGTGCGTTCACACACGATGACGCACTGACGGAGCGGCAGATGTCAGTCCATAGAACCACACACGGTGCGTCAATGCGTCACCGTTTGTGCTTCTACGTGCGGTTTCATACAACTCTTTGCTTCCCAAATGACGGACTGACGTTTGCTGCTCCGTCAGTGCGTCATCGTGTGTGAACGCACTTACACCACTACTATACAGACCAGTGACATGTTTCTGGTTAAAATATAATGTTTATTATAATAGCTACGAGTATCTAATTGTCTAAACATAATCAATCAAACACTATGTGTGTGTGTGGCCTTGTTGGTGCGGTGGTTAACGAGCTGAACTGCCAAGCTAAAGGTCCTGGATAGTCGTTTTGTCAATGTTTTCTGGTTCACAACTCACAACCTACTCAAAACATTTTTTTTGCTTTTATGGTCATATTCTTATTCGTATAGGGTCTTTCTTAATATGATTTATTTTACAATGGGATGGACACTTTTATAATAGGATGATCAGACCGTCAAACTGAACAACTTTCTCTATGGCACCAACATCGAAATCGCGAATTAAAATCAGCTGTTCCATATAAAACTGAAATACTATACTCGACCTAAATGTATGGGTGAGCAGTTTTTTTTTTCGCGATTTCGATGTTGGTCCCATAGAGACAGGTGTCATTCTCTCAATTAAGTTGGACCTTGTATATTAAGCAGCTATTAATGGTCTAAGTTTGGGAGATCAAACTATACCTTAAGAGAATATTATTCCGAGAGCGAAAATGCGCGCTGCATACAAACGTACTATGGTGATATTTTCAATACTAACCAATTAAAGTCAATGAAATTTTGCAGAAACAATTTAGAAACATATTTCTATGCTTCTATAGAGTCAGATTTTTGTTAAAATATACAGTTTCAATGCTAGGATTAATTTAAGATTTGTATGGAAATCTTTGAGGCACTGTAACTTGAAAACAATACATTTTAACGAAAATCTGACTCCATACAAGCATAGAAATTTGTTTCTAGATTGTTTCTGCAAAATTTCATTGACTTTAATTGGTTAGTATTGAAAATATCACCATAGTACGTTTGTATGGAGCGCGCTCCGAATAATATACCCTTAATAAATATTTAAAACTCTTAGCCCCACTTGCGCCAACCACAGGTTAGCAATTAACTCCGGATAAAATAGCTCTTTCAGTTGTTTTTCTATACAAAAAATCATGGGTTACCAATTTAACCTAGAGTTTATTGCTAACCCAGGATGGCGCAAGTGGGGCTTAAGGGGGTTGTTTATACCGTCAAACTGTCTTTATGGGACCAACACCGAAATCGCGAAAAAAAGAAAAACTGATATATCCCATACATATTTTAGCTCTAGTCGATTTGTAGAGTATGGAACATACATTTTTGTTTTTTCGCGACTTCGATTTTGGTCCCATAGTGAAAGTTGTTCAGTTTGATGGTCTAAACTGTTAGAGTGTAAACTCTTTCTGTATCATTTATGGTTTTGCCTATGACAACAACGTAAAGAAAAACGTAAGCTTTTGTTTTTAGACTGATTATGTAACTCCGTCTGTGAATACACATCATCCTGGTTTTAAATACGTTTTTCAATTAATCCTAATATGGTAGCAGAGCGTGGTTTGCTTGGTTCACGAATTAATTGTTAAACGCGGTTTTGTGGATATCCCGTAAATATGGCTGGCACCAGTAATAGTGCTTCATTTGAAAAACTGTGTGGCATATCCAACTACGCCACATGGAAATTCCAAATGAAGATGATCCTCATACAAGAGGACTACTGGAGTTGTGTGAAGAGGGACACCGCTGGAAAACCGGAATGCGAGGATGATTCCAAACAGCAGAAGGCTCTCGCGAAAATATGCCTTGCTGTACAGCCCTGCGCGTTATACACATGTAAGAAACGCTACTACTGCATGTGAGGCATGGGAAAACCTACAGGCGGCCTATGAGGACACAGGCCTGTGTAGGCAGTTGGGCTTACAACGAATGTTATTCGGAATGAAGCTGGATCATTTTCCTGACATGGATACGTACCTGTCAAAGATAAGTACGATAGCTCAAGATTTATCTGATATAAAGTCACCAATAGAGGACAAATTCCTTGCTACCATCATGTTAGCTGGGCTTCCACCGAACTATGACCCACTGATCATGGCATTGGAGAATAGTAATCAGAAATTGACGAGCGAATTTGTGAAGATGAAGCTTCTACACGAAAGTAACAGGAGGAGTTGTGGCTGTGATGCTGAAGAATCGGTTTTGACTGCACAAAAACGACCAACGAAGAATGAAAAATCAACGAGGAAGTTGAAGTGTTTTCGTTGTGGTAAACCTGGTCATTTTTCGAAGGATTGTCCTGAAAAGAGTAAAAGTGACAAGAAGGGAGGAGATAACAGCAAGAAAAATACGGTGTTATCGGCCTTATCAGTCAAAGCGGAGCCAGGCAGCTGGTATATTGATTCTGGAGCGTCGTGCCACATGTGCAACAATGCTGAGATACTTCGTGACTTCGTTGAAGACAGAAGTTTGCATGTGACTGTTGCGAATGGTGAAAAACTTACAAGTGCGGGTCGCGGTAATACGACCGTTTTCGTAAAAGATGGTATAAGAACTCTAGGAGACGTAGTCTATGTACCTAAGTTGTCATTGAATTTGATATCTGTCAATGTGTTGACAGAAAGAGGTTTTAGAGTTGTTTTTTATCACGATTTTTGTAAAATTTTTGATAAAAATATTTTAGTCGCGATCGCTAAACGGACAAGTGGTCTGTACAAATTAGAGACCTTCGTTTCCCCGCCTAAAGTTGTTAAAGCGAAGGATCCGCATGCAGCTGCAACGCCGGTCGTTAATGATGCTGAGGATAGTAATCGTGAGTTGATTTCTCAAGAAGTATGGCACCGTCGTCTTGGACATCTGAATGCCAGGAGCATGGGGCTTCTTGCTAAGGGCATGGCAGATGGCATTGAATACGACAAGAGTGTATACAAGCAATGTATAGCCTGTATAAAAGGTAAGGCAACAAAATTACCTTTTCCTAAAAATTCGAAAAGTAGAGCCAGTGAGGTCTTAGGTCTGATACATAGTGACGTGTGTGGAAAGATGCAAGAGAAATCTCTGGGAGGTTCTAGTTATTTTTTGACGTTTATTGACGATTTTACTCGTAAAACGTTTGTTTACTTTCTTGATGCAAAAAGTAAAGTGTTTGATTGCTTCAAAGAGTTTAAAGCTCGTGTGGAAAACGAAACGGGCAAGAAGATAAAGATTTTGAGAAGCGATAATGGCGGCGAATACTTGAGTGACGAGTTTCGCAAGTTTCTGAAAGATAGTGGGATACGACACCAAACTACTGTTCCTTACTGTCCACAGCAGAATGGAGTCGCCGAGCGCGCCAACCGCACCATTGTAGAAGCGGCGAGGTGCATGTTACTGGATTCCGGCTTGAGTAAACAGTATTGGGCCGAAGCTGTCGGGACAGCCGTTTATTTGAAGAACAGGTCGCCTACAAAAGCTGTAAGAGGTTTTACTCCTGAGGAGAAGTGGCGAGGTAAGAAAGTAAATTTATCGCATCTAAAAACCTTTGGCTGTGTGGCGTACGCTGTAGTTAATGAACGTAAGAAGCTGGATCCAAAATGCAAAGAGTACATTTTCGTTGGATATTGTGATGAAACGAAAGGTTATCGTCTGATAGATCCCCTGTTTCCTACGAAATGTATCACTGCACGAAATGTAAGATTTATTGAAGATAAATTCTACAATGCTTCAATTCAGAATAAAGGTGGGCAGAATATTAACCCCGATATTGTGTTTATAGAGACACATGTTGAAAACAATTTGGAACAACCTGAGCAGGGACAAGGTGGTTCAGAAATAGATAGTTCTGATACCGAGTCTGAACAAGCGGAATCCGATTCAGAAAATTCTTCGGACCCAACGTATGTTCCAAATGTATCGTCGTTTGATTCTGAGGACTCAAGAGGACCTAGTGAGTTTGAGGATGCTTCCTTGGCATGTCTTAAGTCATTTCTTGCTGGAGCAAGCTGTGGAGATGATGAACCGAAGACGGTGCAAGAAGCCATGAACGGGCCCGAATCCGAACAGTGGAAAGCTGCGATGTTAGACGAGTACCAGTCGTTCCTTGATAATAAATGTTTTACACTTACAGATTTACCAAAAGGCAAGAAGGCAGTGAAGTGTAAATGGATCTTTAAAAAGAAAAAGGGGCTGGATGGACAGGTTTTGCAATTTAAAGCTCGTCTAGTAGCGAAAGGATTTACACAAAAGTATGGTGTAGACTACGACAAAACTTTTTCGCCCGTAGTACGTTATGCAACTATTAGAATGTTGTTGGCTATAGCGGCTGAATACAACATGGATATAGATTTGATGGACGTGAAGACTGCATTTCTAAACGGAGATTTGAAGGAAACAGTTTACATGGAGATTCCTGAAGGATTTGGTGAAGACAAAAAACAAACTAATAAAGTCTACAAATTACACAAAGCCGTATATGGATTGAAACAAGCTAGTAAATCGTGGAACGAGAAAATCAATGATGTTCTTGTTGAACGACTCAAGTTCAAAAGGATGACTTGTGAACCATGTGTGTATCTGAGAAAGCAGGGAAAAGCGCTAGTGATTATAGCGTTGTATGTTGATGATGTTGTTCTGTTCAGCAACTGTAAAATTGCAAAGGCAAAAGTGAAGGAACAAATCATGGCGCAGTTTGTTATGAAGGATCTTGGTCCAGCTGAGCGAGTCTTGGGAATGAGAATTTGTCGCAAGGATGACCAGATTAAACTTGACCAAGCAAGTTACATCAATACAGTGCTGGAGAAGTTTAATATGTCAAACTGTAAGCCTGCAAAGACACCTATGGAAGTCGGATTGAAGTTGATAAAAGCTGATGTTAAGAGTGAAAATCTGGACTACAGAAACCTAATTGGCTGTCTGATGTATGTAGCAGTTTGTTCTAGACCGGACATATCACACGCAGTAGGAGTGTTGAGTCAATTCAATGATTGTTATAATGAAACGCATTGGAAGGCTGCGAAGAGAGTTTTGCGTTATCTGAAAGGGACGATTAATTACTGTATATCTTTCAGAAAGAGTGGTTTAGAAGTGACTGGATATGTCGATGCAGATTGGGGTGGTAACGAACTCGATCGGAAATCCTATACTGGATATGTTTTAAAATAGGAAGCACGATAACATCGTGGGAATGTCGAAAACAGAGGACGATCGCGCTTTCAAGTACGGAAGCAGAATACATGGCAATTTCGGACGCCTGTAAGGAGGCGTTGTTTATTAGATCGTTTCTTAATGAATCTTTGGGCGGCGAAACGAAGGTTACACTATTTAACGATAACCAGTCTGCGCAAAGACTGTGTGAAAATGCAATGTATCACGCGAGGTCAAAACATATTGACATTCGTCACCACTTCATCAGAGATATTAAACGGAATGTTATTGTTGTTAAGTACCTGCCAACAGATGAAATGCTGGCAGATATTCTGACTAAGCCTCTATGTAGGGTCAAGCATGTTAAATATGCATTAGAGTTTTTCTTTTGATACATAGGTATGTTGTAAACAGTTGTGTTTGAAATGATATGATATCAAGAGTTTAAGGGCTGGTGTTAGAGTGTAAACTCTTTCTGTATCATTTATGGTTTTGCCTATGACAACAACGTAAAGAAAAACGTAAGCTTTTGTTTTTAGACTGATTATGTAACTCCGTCTGTGAACACACATCATCCTGGTTTTAAATACGTTTTTCAATTAATCCTAATATAAACTACCCCCTTAAATGTTTATTTGTAGTTTTGTAACACCTTGTAGATGAGGTATAAGAATTAAATGTTTTTTATTTTTATTTATTGAAAATTATGATGCCATTTCTGATATCTTCCCAACAGCAAGTAGTCCAGAACTTATATTATGATAACTAGATTACCATGTGGAATACAATACGCAGTATAGTATTACAAACATCCATGACTTTGATATACTTAAATATTTATTCATCATGCAACATCTTGAGAAGTCTTCCCGTGAACCCCGGTTTAGCAGGCAAGCTCACTACCAACTACGCTATCTTGGAAACTCACGAATTCTGAGAAAAACGTGTTATCGATGTAAATATTTAATGCAACTGAACTTCCTGAAATCAGTTCAATAATTTTTTACAAACATTTCAGCTCACCAAACCATGGCAACCTGCCCACAACATGCCAAACTTAACCGATTTACGTTAAGTTGTTAGACATTTCTAGAGCAGTAGTAGAGATTGTAGTACCTACCCACCCCGCTGGTCGACGGGGTGATGGTAGATAAAGTAAGCACGTCACGATGACGTGCCCGTGCCGTGCCGGACAGCCGCCGGAAGCCGGCGACAGGTTGAAATAATCCGGGATTATGTTCGGTAAATCTATTTGAAAAGCACTTAGAACTATGTGCACAGTGGAGATATAACTAATCTTTAAGTCAATGTGGAGTCAGCCATAAGCAATAAGACTCACACATAATGTCACGACCGTATACCCTTTGAGGTTTGTCAGAGACTTGGATAACGATAATTTCTGATAGTAGCTCACGACTACAGCAACTGCTTATTTACAAAAACAGTAAGGTACGCAGTATAGCCGTGGTGGTCCATTGGCGAGTTTGGACCATCATCAGGCCGGTAAACCCCACTATAGGCCTCTTCATTTTCACGCCAACCAGAACAGTCCCACGCTAGCTCATCCACTATTTGCCGGCTACTCTACAGATGTAGTTAAGTTATTATACCATATTTAGTCTGCATTGTAGTTCACTTGGCTTACAAAAACCACACAACACATATCTTAATACACAAGTTGTTTGATCTCTCCGACGAGCGAGAGGCGGTATCGGTGCCAAGGCGAGCGCCTCCGCCCTCGGACCCAATGCACCCATTCACTTGTCTTGTGATCCTCCCGCCTCCCGCCCTCCCGCTCTCCCGCCGCAGCGATGCGCGTGCGACGGGATTGTGTTACACAAAAACAAAATGCAATGCAATAAAATGTGTTACTAGACATCGTAATACCATAGTGTAATAAAAACTAATAGTGGTGAAGCTCAGCGGATGCGGCAGGTCTGCGCTCGGCCGGTGTGCGCGAACCGACGGGCGAACCCTAATTGGATTCGCGCTCGATTAATCTATCGGGACTATTGAGCTTCACCACTATTCGTTTTATTACACTATGGTAATACCTACTTAGGTCATCATCATCATCACAGCCTATACACGTCCCACTGCAGGGAACAGGCCTACCCTCAGGGAGGGTAGTATGCCTAGTATGGGCGTTAGTCCACCACGCGTGCCTAATGCGGATTGGTAGACTTCACGTACGCATCAGAATTGTTTCTTTAGCGTATGCAGGTTTCCAAACGATGTTTTCCTTCACCGTTTGAGAGAGCACTGACTGCAGTTAGTATTACGTACATAAGTTGGAAAAACTCATTGGTAGTACATGGCATGTGGTCCGTGCGGATTCGAACCCGGACCTCAAAATCGAGTTTCCATAGCTCTCCGCAACGCGCCTAAGACGCTCTAGGTCTAATAGGTACGTAGGTATATCTCCATATCTTGCTCTAATTCGTGAGACATCACAAAGCGACAAGTAAGTACTTATAGGTAAATATTTGAACAATTGTACAAACGAAACTCCCACAATCATAGAAAATAATAGCTTTTGCGTTTAAGAATGCTAGATAATTAAACATTGTCATTTTGCTGATAATCAATTGTTCGGTACCTATACAAGGTGTTTCATAAGTAAGAATAAATTTTTAAAACTCTTAAGGGGGTTGTTTAGACCGTCAAACTGAACAACTTTCTTTATGGGACCAACATCGAAATCGCAAAAAAAAAAAATTGATATCCCATACATATTTTAGCTCTAGTCGATTTGTAGCGTATAGAACATAATTTTTTTTTTTCGCGATTTCGATATTGGTCCCATAGTGAAAGTTGTTCAGTTTGATGGTCTACACCACCCCCTTAAAGGTTTATTTGTATTTTTGTAACACCTTGTATATAAAAAAAAAAAAAAAAAAGAACAGTCGCAAAGTCGCGAGGCGCTATAAATTTATCAAATGTCAGCATATTAAGAAGGACCCTAAATTTACCTATGCGTGTCCTGTCCTATATAGTCTTGAAAACTACAACTCCGATTTTGATGCAGTTTTCACGGTTTGATAGGCATAGGCACCATTTTCATCTACTCGTAATAGACATTTCGTTGACTTTCTCTATGGGACTAATATAGAATTCGATAATAAAGACCCTTCGATCTGATCACGCACGACTAATTAATATTCCTGCTAGTAGATATTCTACCCTCACCCTAAGGTTGTCTGGAAGAAATAGCATCTTAGCGATAAGACCGCCTTATTTTGAGCCTCTTGAATTTTTTTTTCTCTTTATTTTACTGTTTATTTTTTTATGTAAAATAAAGTCTATATATTTGATTGATAAATTGTAAACACAGTATATTGTATGTACCTATATTATGTAGAACATCAACATTTCACTAGTAGCTCGCTCCTTGCTATGCTAACGACACAACCCGCTATGAATTGCGCTGTGCTTATCTGGTACTTAAAGATATCTACGTGTCTAACTCGCTAATTATAATTCAAGTATCCGGTAGATAATAGCGATAGTTAATAGCATCGCTCGGTGTTAAAGTGTTACGTGGATCGGTGTGTTTCCGGCGCGGCGCGCATCGACGCCCGCGCGCGGTGCGCCGGCGCACGCTGACCGTGACCGTGCGCGCGTGTGCCCGTGCCGAGCGGGGAAAGTGCCGCGTCGTCGTGTCGTGATGTTTTAGGCCTCTGTTGTCAACTGTACTCTGTTCTACGGAGACAAGAGGAATGACAAACTGAGGTTTTTGGCCGGTAGGAGTCCGGCACTATCTGGGTCTTCCTTCCCAGATGTCCATGATGGATTTTTCGATTTTGTCACATGTTAAAAAAAAATATCAAGTTAAGTGAAGGTCTAAGTAACTGGGTAGGTATACCTTGGTACAGAAAGATAAATTCAGATATCTATCTATCTGAAATCTACCTATAATTATTATGAATATACCGGAAGTTGAAGATTGAAAAACGTATTTAAATTTATAAAAAAAAAGTTTTATCAAAATCACGATTAGGTACCTACCACAACTCCTGATTTTTAGTAATTATGATAGGCATCTGTTATAACTTCCGTTTCATAAAGTTTATAATGATTTGGGGTTGATTACACTAATTCAGCATACTTCCTGCTGGTAGCTGAAGGTCGCTTCTGATCAGATTGCACGGACGGACGGACGTACTGACGAACCCAATTGAAAAAGTTTGTCATCCATCCATGAAATTGGATCATTTGGAAACAATCCCATTGTGATCTTGACATTGATATCTGTTTACTGATGACTTCAGTTTTTAGAGTTCCGCAACGAGTATACAGTCTCTCTATAGTCTTTGCAAAAAATGAGGGCGCTGTCTCCACGCAAGAACGTCAAAATCAAGAATAACCTGGCAACACCACCATACTAAAATGATTAGTTCCTCAAACATTCATGCCACGACTTTATAGACAGACTATACCTACCCAAAAGCTTATAAACTTTAGGTATACCAATACCTATCCTATATATTTCTGTAATACTAGTTATGTGTTAAAATCTACGTATACCTACTTGATCTCCTAAGGCCAAAGGTCCAGGCTTTCAAAAGTCTCAGTTCTTGTAGATAAGTTAAAGGTCAACTTTCTGTCAGAGTATATTTTCAAGCCGCCTTAATTGGCCTCTGAAGTGGTTACCTATCGTACTTTCGAAAAATAGTTTTCCGAATTTTAGTTCTCCGAAATCGTTACACTTTTTATTGTTTCCCTTTTTTTTTGTTTCCCCGAAATATTATTCGCCATATTTTAAAAAGCCAGATTTTTTATTGTCCTTTTTTTCTTTTAACCAATGTATCAAAATTCTGTAACACTGTTTTCCGAAGTAATGTAAGTCAGATAATTTACTTTTTCGAATATTTGTTTTTCCGTATAGTCACATTTCCGCAGAAATATTTAACCTAACCTATCCTAGAATTTTAAAAACACCAGATGGTTTTTTTCAGGCAGGGGGCGTCCACCTCTCGCACCTTCAACATACATTATAAGCAAACAAGCAAGCATGCAGCAAGCAAGCTAGCATGCAGCAAGCAAGCAAGCATGCAGCAAGCAAGCAAACATGCAGCAAGCAAGCAAGCATGCAGCAAGCATTTTGATGCTCCGCTCGCTTCGCTCGCTCCGCTAAGTGTTTTACATGTTCTAACCTAACCTAACCTACAATTTTAAAACCACCAGCGCCCGCGGCATGATCGCGCGATAAAACGCTATCGCGCCATAGCTCCCTTTCTTTTTGCGCGCGAACGAACGAGTTAGCAGGCGCGATAAAACTTTTATCGATGTATCATGCCGCGGGCGCAGGTTGTTTTTCTCAGGCAGGGGGCTTACGCCCCCCGCACCCCCCTAGCGGGGGGCGCAGCCCCCCTGCACCCCCCAACATGCATACAAGCAAGCAAGCAACATGCAAGCAAACATGCAGCAAGCATGCAGCAAAGCATTTTGATGCTCTGCTCGCTTCGCTCGCTCCGCTAAGTGTTTTACATGTTCTAACCTAACCTAACCTACATTTTTAAAACCACCGGTTTGTTTTTCTCAGGCAGGGGGCTTCCCC
The DNA here is from genome assembly GCA_963693445.1 of Agonopterix heracliana. Taxonomy (NCBI): domain Eukaryota; kingdom Metazoa; phylum Arthropoda; class Insecta; order Lepidoptera; family Depressariidae; genus Agonopterix; species Agonopterix heracliana. Next base: position 21,423,020 of record OY856312.1, read on the forward strand.
CCGCACCGGCCCCCCTAACATGCATACAAGCAAGCAACAAGCAAGCAAGCAAGCAAGCAGCATGCTAGCAAGCATGTTGGTTTGTTGGTGCTATAATCCTGGTATCATGACTGTATCTACTGTGTTGTGTCAGTGTCCTAGTCATACTTTGGAAGAAGTTGCTTCTACATTTTAAAACTTCGAACCCAGAAGACCGTTGTCAAAAGAAAAAAAATGATTATGAAATTCTGATTTAAAATTTTCTGGAAAATGATACTTCTGTCAAGTCTTTATAAGGAGTAACAAATGTATGTGTAACAAAATATCTGTCACTAGAAAATTCTATAAACCGTTTTCGAACAACTGAAATTCGGTCAGTGAAATTTCGAAAGTAAGATAGGTTACCCTCTGAAGTATTTCAATCAAGCCCAATGAATATACGATGTCTGATGATCTGATGGCACTATCTGTTAATTAAGATTATCGCGAGTAGTTCGCCTGTTTTATCGGAGGTACCTAATCATAAAGGAAATGACAAAAAATACTTCTGGCACTCGGCAACAACATCAAACAAAGGGTCTATTTTGGCAACAAAGCTATGAAACCACGCTCCGTAGAGCAGCGAAGCTCTCGATGGACCATAAAACTATTTGTGTCTGTGTAGTGACGTCACACAAGCACCCTGTCCCTCCCACCGTCTCGTCTGTGACGTCATCGCGACTTTATCGTCTGATAACCGCAACTTGAAGATATTGCGACACTCGACACATGTACACAGCGACTGGGAATCTAGGTCAGCGCTAGTGCATCTATCTAGGTATTCTAGGTATAGTAGGGCTTAGATCAAAGTAAAATTAATGGATAGGCCTAAAGCGCGTTAAGTTGAAGCACACTACTAGGGCAATTGGTCAATACAAAATAGCACAATTGTCTGTCAGAACTAGGACAATTGTCTACGAATAAAGAAATAAATAGACAATTGTGTATAAATTTGGAGAATACCATTCATTTGTTTTGCCTCATTTTTCTGGTTTGAAATGTTCGCGTAAGGCCTATCCATTAATTTTACTTTGATCTAAGGTACCTATAGGGCACAAGTTAATAACTACATTCGAAGTATTTAAATCTGCGGCCGCAACATGATGCCAGCGATAATGCTATATCGCGCCTTCTATCAAGTTGGTTCGCGCGCAAATAGAAAGAGAGCTAAGGCGCGATAGCGCTATATCACGCTGCCATGCTACGCCGCGCAGGCTGGTGTAACAAAAATGAAAAATTATAAAAATAATCTTAATCTATATTACACAAACACGCCAAAATGGTCTGCTTGATGCACGCAGTAGAAAGCTCTATCGCCCCTTTTATGGCAGGGCTAAATCGCGCTGCTATGTATGATGCAGCCGGTGCAGGTAGGTTGGTCAAACCAAGAGCAGCGTCACGTCAGTAAGACCTGGGATGCGATTGGCGCAAGACCGAGGAAGGATGGCAGAATAGGGCAGAATGGGGTGGAGTCTTATTTTATGCCCTGCACTGGGGTAGATACGAGCTGATGATGATGATAGGTAAGTAATAGGCTACTTATCTGAAACTACGGAATAAATAACTATCGAATTTAATACTTATAAGTAGGTACCATGTCCAATGTCGATAGCTTGCGAGTTTTGAACCAGTGTTTGGGTGTTTTTAATATTTTTCTAAGGGAAAAAGTTTATTCATTAGTATTAATTCAATTGGACAATAATTTTTCTTTATTTCAGGTTCCTCCATATCCATAAACTTACGACCTTTCGGAGTAGGTAGGTAGTCAGAATCTTTGCTAAAACTATCATATATTGCTGCTGTATTTAACCCGCATAAATTCAATATTTGCCTCGTACGACACCCACAGGTCGATGGTCCATTGCTGGGAAAAGTAAGTTCAATAATTATCTAAGAAATAATATACATAAAGGGTTAGTGATGAGAGTTGTTATTCAACAGAAACTGAGCATTGAATCCATATCGTTCGTTGTCTTCTGACGGGCTCACCTTGGCGCCAAGGTCGCGTTGAACAGCACAATGAAGCCGCTCTCAATTTGCACCTTTATTTATTTTTTAGCGCATTTCGTTAGCTGTTCGATCGCGGAAAAACAGCACTTCCTCGAAATGCGCCTGCCTACTTACTGCCTCTAGAGTCTAGCTAGACGTTTCGCTCGTTCAATTGCTTCCTAGGAAAGACTTACATTTAAGATGAGATAAGTCAATAATAGTGTCAAATAACAGTGACGCAGCATCCTGAAATGCATTGCTGCCAGATTTGACTATCCCATACAAAAACACTGGGCGGAGCTGGGGATTGGGACAGTCAAATAAACTATGGAATACCTACATAATATTATATTGATACATTAACATACACTAACATAATTTTAAGTAAACATTATTATTAAATTAAATTATGGATTTTTATCTGAAATCTTTGACTACTTATAATAGTCAAAGTCTGAAATAAATGAGTATTTTAATTTAATTGTTTGTACTTAGTCGAAAAAATCAGGGGGAAAATCAAATAAGGGGACTGGGACAGAACCCAGGACAGTCAGACCTTAAAATAAATAGAGATATAATGTTGAGGGTGGGTGGCTGGTGGTGTTGGTGAGGTGTATCATTATCATTGTATTTTTTATTACAGATCATTAGTGTCACTTTTTTCTTAGAGAACTATCATGGAGGTAGGCACACTACATGATGTAGTTACAAAATGGAAAGACAATCTAATAAGTGGGACATTTTAAGTACCTCATTGAGAAGTATGTGGTGTAACTGTGATGGACAAATTGATAAATAGTTTAATTACAGAACGTTGTGGTCTGAAAGAGGATGTAGTGACAAAGATAGAGAAAGGCATGTTGAGGTGGTTTGTGTCATATGGATGAGAGCAGATTGACGAGTGCAACCTATAAGGCAAGCGTAAGTGGAAATGGCGGAAGGGGACGGCCTAGACGTCCATATACGGACCAAATTGGCGACGTGCTTAAAAAGGGCCAGGTCAGATCTACCCGAAACCGACGAGCATGCATGAAAGGACTAATGAATGTGGAGGAATCTAGGGAGGTTTGTCAGGATCGTAGCAAGTGGCGTTCCGTTGTCTCTACCTACCCCAGTGGGAGACAGGCGTGAGAATATGTATGTCTGTATGTATGTTTTAAGTACCTAGGACTTACCTATGGTTTTGTGACTTTACTAAAGTATACCTAGCTACCTATATCCAGCGTTCCTAAGTAGTTTTGATATTATTTCTGTAACTGGCATGTTCATAGAACTAAATATTTCACATAACTGTCAATTTTACGTTTTAAAATACTTTAGTAGTTACATTAATATCGTTGTTTTAAAAAGTCCGGAAGCGTTATCTGTATTATTTGAGTTTTATTTTAGTAATTTATAATATGCAGATAGCTTAGATAAGCGATCTAATTGCAGACTACTGTTATTTATTATACTTTAATTGTCTTGTTTGTTTACGAGTTCGTGACATCAGGTGAGGCTATAAACACACCATGTCGCATAACCATTGGATTTCATTTACTTACCTAAGTAGTTATAATAATTTATTTCTTTTTTCTCTCTACCTAAACGTACAGATGGAAGTACCTAACTACTTTTCTGTTACATAGGGTTTAGGTTTTCGACGAATACACTCAAACTCGCCTTATAAATATCTTCCTACTTATACCTATCAATCTACCTACACATCCATTCCATAAACCGTTTCAGCTACAACAGCGTTTACCCTATAAATGAAATCAAACGGTGGTGTTCAATAAATTTCTACATTATCAATGAACAATCACTAACAAAGTTTTCGCAGAAACGGAAAGCAAATACAAAACACTTGTTATTGGATAAACTAGCTAGAGTTAAGTATAAGTTCGTTAATAGACATGACGCAAAACCTAAATTATACGATCTGATCCGACCAGCGTTAATATACTCAAGTATCTTCTATTTCTATACTTATGTCTTCAATTGATATAAATGAATACCTTTCAGTATTGAACAATCGATTATGAGTTATGAGTTTTGTATTTCTAAGGCGTTCTCCATAAATAAAACTCTTGAAGTTACAGAACGCATTATGAATTGACAGACGACCCATATTAATTCAAGACTAAAAATTACAGAAAGTCGAGGTAGTATAATCTCAAGGCCATTTTATCGGAACGTACCTTATACAGATCGTAAAATAATGTTCCAATAGCGACCTTGCATCGAATGACTGTATAAGGAATCTTCCGCTTTACAATATGCATATAGGTACCAGTCACGTATGCGGTGGTGACTTGGTGAGGACCAGTTTGTCCAGCACGCAGCACGCAGCACGCAGCCAGCAGCCGGCCGTGACCTTCCCGAGGACATCGACACGGCTATGTGTCAGAACAGGCTACTTCTGATGAACAGATAAGGAAAATATCATTGGTTTAAGTCAAAATCTCAAGCTTCCGGGTTTAAAACGACTTAAAGAAAGTATTCAATTCGTCTGTTTGTTTTCAACGTACGTACGTCTTGTTTCTTTCATTCTATTCAGATCAAGATTAATATCCATATTATTTAAAGTTAATTAAAGAACTCGTTAAAAATTTTAAGCGGCGGCGGAGGCGCTTGTTACGAATACAGAGAACGCACTGTTGGCAATAGCTGTCAACGCTAATAAAGTGCTCATTGTTCCCGAATTCCTGAAGCCGACGCCGGAAACGCTGAAGTACCTAGCACCGTGAGAACGCCAAGCAGCGAGTCCTCGAAGCTCCGTGCCCTCCGCACTTCGATTCTAACATCGGTCGGGTCACCATCTTAGTTTTAGTTTAGAAATAAGTAGTTTAAATGAACTTTAAATTTTGATATTAAAATTAGTTCTTTAAAAATTCGTTTCTCTGAGTCCTCCGGCTGCGGCATACGTAATTCGCTTGCGTTATTGTTGTCAGCCTCTAATAGTCATAACAATTGTAAATAACCATCAAGACGTCACAGCGTCACACCCAATGTAAGCTATAAATTATGTACTTACCTACTTACAATAGGTACCTAAGGTACTCATAAATGTTCCATACTTCTGCCTCGCTTGACTCGACTCGATTACTGAGGTGTACCTACATGTCCAGTGACTGAATCAAACCACAGGAAATAACCGTGATTCAATTAGCTAACGATAAACACTGACTGAACTGATCGCTCCTGTTACTCATACGTTATAATTATAATCAATGCATTATATGTGTATGTTTACTAGTAATTCCCTACACTACACCACAGTAATTAATTAAATTGATCATTCAAATTTATTTATTTCCATTGACTTACGCTCTAGCGAATATGTCAGTGTTTATTTCAGAAAAATTAGGCCCCTATAATATAACATATATTTTTTTTATTTATTTTTATTTTATTTATTTAAATATTTGCAGTCACAAGTTGTATAGATGTTATATAATAAAATAAGTACAGGTGACGCCCTGTGAGGGCACAGCAAATTAAATTTCATTTCTTTCATTTTTTATTTTTACCTACTTATATTTTTTGATTGATTATTACGACGATGGGACGACAATATTGACTCTTTCCGTCCGGAGGGAAGAAAAATACATATTTTAAAATCACGTGTAATTTTCGCCAAAAGCACAGAATAGGTAAGTAATAGTTTATATTACAGTAGTTAAGTACCTACTACATACCAAAAGCCAACAGAAAAAAAAATTGCAAATGGTATTTTCACTTGTTAGTATGATGAATGCACTGTGTATAGATTAGTATGTAAATATGAGTGTAGTATTGTTGGTGGATGTCCTTAGTGTGATTCCCACGCGTTTTCCTTCCCAGATGATGTCATAGTTGATTATGTACGCACTTCCGACTTTTATACTTACAGTGTTAGTGTTTCCTTATTCGCGTAATTATTTCACCGCATAATATTTGACATGTTTTAAGATAAAACGTTGTTTATTATTCATTTCGTAATTAGAATAACGCGAACGTTGACGATTTTCACTTAGTCGTTTACATTTACTAACATAAGTTAGTGAATATGTTGACGGTTTTTTAAGAAGGTGATCTGGAGTGCGATTTTTGAATCACATTCGGTGAGCTCAGCAGTTGAAAATGTCAAAATTACTATGGAGATATGCATCTTTCTACTGCTGATTTGACTTTCAAAAATCGCACTTCAGACCACCAAACTGAACAACATTCACCATGGGACCAACAACATCGTAGTCAGTAAAAAAAAAATCATCTGTCCCATACATTTGAGTCGAGATGTGTTGCAGTTTTGTACGGAACAGCTCATTTTTATTTTCGCGAATTCGATGTATCTATCAAACTGAACAACTCACTATGGAGCACACATTGCTGCCGAACCGACCACTTAGCCCCTACCTACCTTAAATTGTACAAACCTGTGTACATCAACAGGTAGTTAGCTAGCAGTGTACAGTACACAGGACAATGGTTAATGATGCGATGATTGCGTCTAAAAGAAAACAATAGGACGTTAATTATGCATATATTTAACTAAAAACTTAACTACGTTCCTCTTACATGCTGCTTGTTAAAATAAATGCGTCAAATAGTATAACAAAGTAATCTTAAGTGGACACTTAACTGGTAGTTCTGTTTTAACAGTTAATGTGAGATATTAACCGACAAATTGATCTTAATGTTGCTAGGGTTGTCAGATGCATGACCGAATTCATGAAAATGTTCGTTTAGTTTTTGGAATTTTTGTTTGTTCGTTTGTACACGCATCACTCCGCCACAGTACCGATTCGGATAGAAGTTTTAGACAAATCTCGGAGTAACTTTTAATATTTATCTCATCGCAATATCGGCTCATCAGATAAATGGCATCGATGCGTATTCAGCATAGTTTCAAAATGTGTTGTTAACCATCGTGTCATCATCAGTCAGCCCTCGCCTCGACGTGTGCTCGGTGGTGGTGAGTGGGTGTCTTGGCTCCAGTAGGTCGTAGGTTCAGTAGCAGGGGCGGGAGCAGCGACGGCGGCGGAAGAGCCGCGCGGGACACGGCGCGCCGCCCGGCCCCGGCTGCGACTGCAACAATACATTACACCTCAAACTCAAACTCAAAATAATTTATTCAATATAGGAGCCTGAAGCACACTTATTAAACGTCAATTCTTTTTTAAGTTACCACCGCTTCGGAACGTTTTGTCGCTGTAGAGAAGATGCGGCCAGAAACTCTACCATATAACTGTTACATCCTACTTGATTAGCTTTTACCCGCGACTTCGTTCGCGTAAAAACTTCTATGTAACATCCCAAACCCGTTATATGACTTTCGGTTTAGGGGATGATGTTGAAAAATCCTTAGAAACATGAAATTCTATCTTTAGCGGTTCAGGCTGTGCGTTGTCTGTCTGTCAGTCACGGAACTGTTTTATAAGTATAGATCTTTGATCAACAATATCCAACTAGATAACGCGTCAGCGCTCAAAACATGTCCCGGCAAATAACGCCTCACTATTGGAGTGAGGTCTTATTTTGAATTAGTTGCGTTCGAACAAAGCCAACATAAGCACGTCTCGCAATGCCGCAGTGTTCCTTCAAAAATTACTAGGAATTATGGTTGTTTTGAGGTCGAAATTATAATGTGTTAAGGACTGTTTTCTCAGTTTGTTAACAAAAATGTTGTATATTTACGAGGACAGAATTTCTCTTTGATTTTGTATGCGACCCGTTATCTAGTTGTATATTGATGATCGAAGGTATAGATGGTAATGTCGGCACCTAAGTAAGTTGTAGATGGAAATATGTAAGACAATTGTCAAAAGCAACCTCAACATTACATCACTGCTAAAAAATTTATAAGTACTGTTTATGTAGACGTGAATAACAACAACGTAATAAATGAATATTGTACAATTCTTAACTAATTATACTAACTAAATCTTAAGAATAATATAAACTTAACGGCTTAAATGGTACTTACACCATCAATTCTAGTAATTCAAGATGCATTCTTTGAATTATACCTAATACTAAAATTTTCACAATAAAGTTGGTTCGAATCCAACAAAAATTCGACCTGAAATTGCAAAAGCACCCTTCGTTCTTCGGTTGCAAAATGCAACATTTTCAATTCATTTGATGCTGAATGTGGGCTTTTAAAACCAATTAGTTTATAGAAGTATTAGCGTTTCTCGATTATTTCGGTTAGTTAGACAGTGATTGAGTATTCTACAAATAATGAATAATTATCGGTCACATACAGATAGTCATCACATAACTCACTACAAATGAGGTTCCGTAGTCATCGAGTAAGAAACCACACCCACATTCTAGGTTAGTTTAGTTTTAAGTCTCTTTATTTGTCATTTTAAATAATGTTATAATAATAATACCAGCTGAGATACATAATAATAATAAATCTTTATTTATTCAGATAACTATGTGATCCATCCAGGTTTAGTAGGTACAATAAAATAAAATAAAACCTTACAAACGAAGTTAGTACTTAATTACTAATTGAGATTTGGTCATCTCAACGAAGTGCCTCATTATGGGGCAATCAATCTTTTCAGAAATAGCCTTCAGGATGCCGTTGCTGCTGCCCCGCACTCTATTTAGTAACGATGCAGTCTTTTTACGAAGGATGGCGTGAAACCCATCTGTTCGGGCTTGAACAAACATCTCTGATGCACTACAGTAACGTGGCAGGCGCAACAGCGCCCTGAAGGCATTGTTGATCCGCAGAACATTGTACGACTTTTGAGTGAAACTAACCCACAGGCTGCCAGAGTAAAATGACGTGCAGTATGCCTTAAACAATGTTACCTTAACTGCATCAGAACATCCCGCAAACCTGCGCGCCAGCGCCTGCGTTATGTAATACTATTGAATTTAGTAAGTGTTCTATTTCTTCTTGTGGAGTGTGGACCAATACTGAAGTAATTTTAAATATTTTGTATTACTTTTCCTACAAAGGAACCGCACAGGTTTACAAATATGTGTGTGAAAAGTCGAAAAATATTTGTCATTTTCAGAATTCGATTCTGTAAAAAGGGTTTTAACGTTTTTCTTTGTTTGTCAACTTTTAAAATGACCTGATTTATTATAGTAAAAATAAACGTTTTCTGTACACAAATAATTACAAGTGATGATCCTATAAATGGTTTTATAATAGTTATAATTATAATTAAAAAAAAAACTATCACGCATGCCTGATGCAAAACAATATGCCGTGGTTAATAAATTAATTAATTACCTAATAGCTACGGGACCATAACGTTCTAAGTTCACGACACGCACTCGGCCGGTATTATCGTTACAAACTTAACATAATAGCTGTAGGCTGGGTATTTTTTCAGTACAATAACTAGTGCCAAGGTACTGTCGGTACTACGGTCGCGGAGGTCGGTGAACCACAAGCGACCAGACGTTATAATCATAGGCACTATCATGCTTTTTGTAACAGTTTTTGTTGAAGTTCTTAGTAAAATATAGTTAAACGCTTCGGGCATAACGTTACGTGATTGCTTAAGATATTTTTTTCTCTGGTATTATGATAGAACGATTAGGAGACAGTAAGTAAAAAATATTACAAAGACAGATCTAAATGTTTGAAACCAGAGTTAATGAATGCATGCATACCTACCTATACCACAAATAATATAATACTTTACCCAAACTTTGTAAAGAATGAGCCCGCCATATGTTTAGTTACAGTTTACAATAAAAAAAAATGTCATTGCCTAACATAGTGCTAACAGAATAACAATAAATATGCCAACTATTTCGTTTAGCTTAATGCTCTAAAAAAATGATGTAAAAATTAAATGCGGTGCAATCAGAGGTGGTGCCCAACAAACTGGACTATTTTACTATGGAGCCAACATCTAAAACTCGAGGAAAAAATCACCTGTTCCATACATTCGGGCGCCATGCATAGGTACATTGACGTTTTCTATTGAATAGCAGACTTTTTCTTTCTCAATTTCATTGTTGGGTCCTTAGTGAAAGTTGGTCAGTTTGATGGTCTGAAGTACCCCCTTTGATATTGTGTAGCCACGTGTGTTGGTCGTTGTCTAGTACCTACCCTGTCTGCTAATAATTGTTCTCGCCTTGGCCCAATACTCAATCTGGCGCTGCACTTGACTTCTCATTGCTGTGATAATTTAATTAAAAAATTGTCTGCATTCCTCACTACAAATCTACGATCGCTAGTTTATTTACAGACACTGCTTTTAAATTAGACGTGGGTTGTAATTAGATACAAGTTCAGAAATCTCTACAACGAATATCTGATGTCATTCCATTGTAAAATGCTATCTAAGAAGTTAGCATACCTAGCTTGATGAAAATTCTTCCATTTTCTGACTATTAACTATTGCAATTTGTTTGTGTTTTGCTTTAATCTATTCATTCGAATTTGCTCCCAATTGTATTAATATTCAACTAATTTTGTAAACCTAATGCGATGGCAGATCAGAGAGAAACTAATAATTTCTACCTCATAAACATCCTCTTATTCAAGAGCTACGCTCTTGTCGGTGGATTATTCGCCAATCCTATCTCTTTTCCGCTAGTGTCTTGAGTTCTTGCTACCATAAATCAACCTTTTTCTTCACTTGCAAGGGCTAGATAACTCTGTCTGGGTCTTCCTCTGCCTTTCTTCCCCTCTTTATTCCCTTCTAGTATGGTTTTAAAGAAATTGTCGTTTCGTATCAAGTGTCGGATCACATTTCCTGTCTGGTTTTCGATTGTTTTTAGAATTTCTACCGGTGTATCACAAATACGATTTTGTATTTGTATTTGCAAAACCTATCCAGAATCCAAGTGACAGATGTCGCCGACACTGCTGCCAATCTAAAGTGGAATTAGGTTGGACATGTCTGCCGCATGCCTTACGAAAGGAAATCGGCTTCGAGGCAGTCCTAGACAAAGGTGTGGGGACGAAATTGATGGCTTCCTTAAAAACTGACCTATCGAAGCGCAGAACAGGGACTCTTGGAGAGAACGGAGGGAGGCTTTTTCCCAACAATGGGACATTGATCAATGGCTTATAATAAATAATGTTTTGCAAATGTGAATGAATTTAGTACCTTAGTAGGTAGGTAGGTAGAATAGTTTTTGCACCATCCTTTTTATGACCTTATGGTATCAAGGGTGTAGTTGTTTAGTAATTAATAAAATATCAGACAGAATAAACAGCTTGTCCGTAGTTCGTCCAAGTCGGTACAACAGTGGGTGTTGTTGTTATGGTACCGTGTCCTGAGGCCGCGGCGCGGCGGTGCGGGTACCTACTTTATTATTGATTATTTCACGTTTCGATTCCGACTCGAACCTGCAATGCCGTTACTTTCACATATATAATTACATATATGTAAGTATGTTATTGTATCGCTTAACAAGAGCCCTTCGGGTCAAGCACGTATCCAGACTTTGGGTTCGGGGGGGGATAATTAATTTCGGGGGGGGGGGGGGGGGATTTTCACTGAAAAACGATGAAAAAATTATAGCTGTACCACTGTTCCATACAAATATTCGGATTTCGAGGGGGGAAAAATCTCACCTATCCCCCCCCCCCTGGATACGTGCTTGCTTCGGGTATCTACCTTTAAGAAAAAATACGAAAGAAGGGTTACTAAAATTGTACGTTCTATTGTAGTTATGATGGACAAAATACCCTATTAAGTTAAAGCCTGCAATATACCACTGCAGGGTAAAAGGCCTTCTCCTACGTGTAATGGTGAGAGGGAGTGGGCCATACTCCAACACGCGGGCCCAGCGCTCGTTGGGTATTGGATATGATCACGAAGTTAAGCAAGGTCAGGTCGGGTCAGTCTTTAGATGGGTGACAGATTAAGTGGTGTTTCATCTCAAGCAACTTTGTGCTTCGGAAGGCACGTTAAGCTGTTGATCCCGAATATTCGTTAAACCAGGTCAGAGGAAAATTCTCTGACAGCAAGTAGAACATTACTTATTTGTCTTAATAATATTATCCCACCAAAAATATGTCATGTTAAAGGTAGCCAAGACTTACGTCACGACCTTGGTGGTTGGAGAGCTGTCAATTTCATACAAAACGTTGTCGTATAACACTCGTAGACGGTGTTAATAAAAGTAATGTTTTATACATGGAAAAATAGCTTAGAAAACCTAGTTTGCGCATATTCAAATAATATTTACAATTTATAATATAATTACGAAGATATAAGGGTTTGAAATTTTGTATGAATAATTTCAAAGCGTGATATCTTCGTAATAATATTATAAATTGTAAATATTATTTGATATGCGCAAACTAGATTTTCTAAGCTATTTTTCCATGTATAAAACATTACTTTTATTAATACCATCTACGAGTGTTATACGACAACGTTTTGTATGGACGGAAACCACCTTAAAAAGTTATGAGATCTCATTTTAAGCCCAGTCTTGAGTAAGTGTTCATCTCGGTTTAATAAAGATATGGCTTGGCCGACATCGTCATCCCGTATAAAGACGTCTAAATGACAAAATCAAGACAGCATTAGTGCTGCCTTCTCTATTTTTATCACTACATCCTCTTTCAGACCACAACACGTTCTCTAATTAAACTATTTTTCAATTTGTCCATCACAGTTATACCAGACATACTTCTCAATAAGCGCATTTCTACGGCGTTAATCTTACTTTTTTGCGTCTTTTGCCATACCCCAGATTCACTTCCATACAAAAGTTTAGGTCTTCGATCACGGATTCTTAGAAGATTCCTCACAATTTTTTATGCACTGTGCCCATAGGCACGCGCGGGAAAATACACAAATGTGTCAGTTAATAGGTTTTTTATTACCTTCACAATCTATTCCCAACGATCGCTCCACAATAACACAGATTGTTTAATAGTAACTACGTAAAATAGCTCATAAAATTATCGAAATGCTAGATATTTACCGTGATAAGTGGTGCCTCTATTTTTTTATTTAGTAAATCACTTGTATTGTTGTAGTCGCTCAAATTAGAACAGGGACATCAATATTAATTATGACTGTGGTTACGTAATCAACTGATCTACCGCAATAAAGAACTGTGCAGATAGCCTGTTGCTTCACCAGTCTACGATGTAGTAGCGCGGGTTTGAACTACGCAAGGGACAAATATTTACCTACTTGTACATTAGTTTTAGAACGCGGCTTTTCTCGCTTAATTTGTTTTACGATTGGGATAACTAGAATAAAATAGGAATCCTGGTATGGGTATGTATGTATGTATCCTAGTCAGATAGTCCTAGACAGTGTTGTAGTAGAGGTGTGGCAGTGATCATGTTCACACTCACCAGCACGGGCCTGGTGCGCTCTTGGTAGCCGACGCCGCACGTGACGCTGCAGCGCGACCACTCGCCCCACGCGCCGAGCTGACAGTGTTATAGTAGAGGTGTGGCACAGTGTTCATGTTCATGTTCACACTCACCAGCACGGGCCTGGTGCGCTCTTGGTAGCCGACGCTGCACGTGACGCTGCAGCGCGACCACTCGCCCCACGCGCCGAGCTGACAGTGTTATAGTAGAGGTGTGGCACAGTGTTCATGTTCATGTTCACACTCACCAGCACGGGCCTGGTGCGCTCTTGGTAGCCGACGCCGCACGTGACGCTGCAGCGCGACCACTCGCCCCACGCGCCGAGCTGACAGTGTTATAGTAGAGGTGTGGCACAGTGTTCATGTTCATGTTCACACTCACCAGCACGGGCCTGGTGCGCTCCTGGTAGCCGACGCCGCACGTGACGCTGCAGCGCGACCACTCGCCCCACGCGCCGAGCTGACAGTCCGCCGCTCCGTCCCCGAGTGACGGCCCTGACCACCAGAACATAACACTTGAGTCACTTATACACGGATACAGAACTGAAGCCTACTAGTACCGGGAAAACAAGGCTTAAACATGATCATTTCTTAATAAATGAAACAATGTCGTATCTTGCTACTTGATCTGGAAATACATAAGCGTAAGCATTGATAAAAATACAGTCTTAAAAGCAGAATTACGTAAAATTCATGTCCATCCATTCTTCAATTTCAAGTCTTTATCTGTCATGCTGACTCGATGTGAGTGAGCAGACTCGACCTGAGAGTTTGACAGTGTTTCCTTTTAAACAGAAGAGGTGATTTATGGAGCAGATTGTCCATATAATTTGTTCAAGCTTCAGACTTGTATACGGCCGCTCAAAAACAATGAAACTCCAAAACTATCCAAAACTTAGGATTACATCAAGAAGCTATGACCACGATGATACCAACATTGCGTCCATAATAGTTGGAGCTAACAGTCAGCTTGGTTCTTACTGAAAGAGAGACCATGCCAGCTGGTTACCAGAGCTCGAACACAAACTTACCGTTGACGCTGGGAGGTATGGGCACGATGGCACTAACGCTGAGGCCAGGGTAGTTGGAGCTCACCGCTGGAACGGCTTGTACTGCGGGAGGGGCCACGCCACCTGGTGCAGAAGAAACTTTACTATAATTAAGGTAGTTTTGACACATGTTTTTTTCTTTAAAGTACTTAAAGAAATGATCTACTTTATGAAAGCATTCGTCCGTCTATAAACATGTACTCGTAGGTTGTAGGTTTAAAATACTTTTTGAAAAATGATTTTCTTAACCCTTGATTTGTCTGATAAACAAATTATCTCTGGCAGTAGGTACTTCACTTCTATGTCCAGCAGTGGACGATGATAGGCTGATGATGTAGGTACTTCACAGGTCGTACGCCCGCACTACAGACGAGCTAGCGTGGGACAAGAGTGCAACACGTAGAGGCCTTTTATATATAACTTTATATAAATAAATAATAAATAAATAACGCTCACAGGTACATACATTGTAATGATCCCAAGTAAGCCTCGGGCTTTTTGTTATGGGAACCATACAACAACGGCACACACATATAACATCCATGACCGAACCGGAATTCGAACCCAGGACCCTGGTTTGGCAGTCCGGCCAACCGGGTCGTAATATAAATGTGATGAGATCTAGATTTAATCGTTCTAGGATGAGATGCATTGATTGTGATCTCTCCATGAAAACCCAACTTTATATCTCCCAACATCGATGTCTGCACTTTTCTCAGACTGTACAATCTGATAACAAAATATTACGCGTTACTTTATGAAATTTGCAGTATTTTCTTATTTATTATAACGAAGCAAACATTGCACAAATGAGCTCACGATCAAACATTCTCGAAATCGCATTAATACGTCAATAAGAGTTTAAAATTTTTCATAGTTTACGAGAAGTACTTAAACAAAGTGAGCCACAACATGGGTTTATAGTGTTAGAGGTACTCATACAAAGGGGACGCGAGTGGCGACCTACTAACATTCGGACGGACGGACGGACAAACGCGGAAGACGAAAATAAACCAAACTAGATTATCGTAGATTTGCGAACTGGATTCGAATGTAGGACCGCTCTCAATCAACCGGACTGATCGCCAGCCAGGCATGGAGGAGAAACCAGGTGAGTCTGTAGTTAGAAATATCTTCGTAGATTCTTGGAACCAGATACGCACAATTATTTAATTAGCTTAGCTAGCTAAATAAACTGTTCTGTACTCTCTTTAGAAGGGACGGACTGCTCCTAAAAATGTACCCGAAATTCGTATTTTTAATGGAAAATTCAGACAACCGGATCTACTACTCTTAAGGTTCGGGCGTCAAGGATTTTATTTTCCCGCTGGTTCGGTTACTGATAGCATTACACAGGTTTCATTTAACACTTTCGCTGCTAAGCTCAAAACAATGACATTCACGCAGTGCTAACACTGTGGAATGCTATACGATTCTGACTCAAGGTGTGAGTCATGAGCACTGACGCCCATAGGTCGCTGACCTACCAGGTAGGTCGTCAGCAGTTAAAGTGTTAATAGAGTATAGCTCTCTTTCACTCTCTATTATAAAAGAAGCGACAGATCAAAGGTCTCTCTCTCTGTCGCCATATAATTTAGCATAAACAGGTAGTTGACTCTGAACTTGAAGCTGGCGAGGCAGCTAATGACAATCAGCTATAGAAAACCAGACGTCTAGACAAAAACATAAATTGCTACAATTTGCACAATCAATAACAATAGTACTTAACTAGGAAGCAATAAAGCTCAATGACTATGATTGATACAGCTACTTCCCGTTCCAAGGTTTTGAGAGTTTTTCATTTGTTTTTATATTAGATCGTTAACTGTTTGTTGCAAAACTAGAGCTCAGGGTCGAGGTGTCGAGACGGAGTGACATCACCACGGTGACGTCACGAGGGTCGAGATCAAGGGAGTAATACAACGCCAGCTGCCGCCGTTATTTAGCTCCGGAGTAATAAAATAAAAACTACAGCTATAGGCGGGACACGAATCTGGAACCTGCCTGTCCTAGCCGGTTGTGCGGGAAAAAATGTACGAGTTTCGTACACCATTGTGTGCTGGAGATGGATCCGTAGATAGAGATGCTAAATAACCATGAGAGAATATTAATTTATTGACGGTTTTTATTGCTTCACCTGTAGAGTTGATGGCTGGCTGAGTCGGACTCTACGATAATTCGTAGAGTCCGACTTGTCACCATGGTGAAGACAATTTCCAACCAGCGTTAAAGGTTCACTGATTGTCCAGAGTGTGCCGGACATATCGGGTGTACGTCATCGTACTAGTAGTGACTAAATATGATGAGGACGGATTTTCACGACAGTGTCGGAACGAAATGAAAACGAATTGTTTATGCAACATATGACAGATAAGATGGCAAAGTTAAATGACAAAGTGTGATCTTGCGCCAACCTTTGTCTTCCGTTACGAGAAGATGCGATAATGGCTGGTTAGAAGCGGATAAGTTACCTATTAATTAATCTATACGAGAGGTAGAGCACAGTACCTATTTGATTCGTATCAAGTATTTTAACATATCGAGTAAATTATCTAGAATAATAATTAATCAACCAGTGGGATCTTTTGTCTTCCCTATACTTTTTATTGTCTTCACCAAATGCATGGTAGACGATTGCCTCCTTTATCTACCATGCATTTGGTGATGACAATAAAAAGTCATTGAGGGGAAGAAACCTAAGATCTCCCGGTTTTAGATATCCATTTCAAATAAATCAATTAACAAGTGAACTATAATTGAAGGTGCACATATGCACGCGAGGGCGAGGTGCAAACGGAGCACATCAATGATCGATGCGCCCGCGCACGGCACCGCGCGCCGGCCGGTAGCTGTATCCGCCCGCCCCCGCGCCATGTAAACACTATTATAACTGCGTTAAGAATATAACTGCCCGTAACGTGTCATGCAGACTCATGCATGACGTTCAAAGATTATTATTGTTTGGAATGTTTTGATTTATTTATCTACATAAATATACTCATAATTCATAATCTTAGCATAGCATAAGCATAGCAGCATAAGCATATGCTCACGACTATATTCCCCGAGGGGGTAGTCAGAGATATTCTGAAACCTCAGAACATCCACGTTTCACCAGTAGTACCGAAACTCTGTCCAGTGTGACGGGGGGTGAGCCCGTCGCCACTTATAATGGACAGTGGGTACAATACACGCCTCGAAATTGAAGCATGCAGGTTTCCTCACGATGTTTTCCTTCACCGAAAAGCCAGTGGTGTAACAAATCGTACATAAATTCCTTGGTACGAGTCGGCTTGGACGGGGATCGAACCATCGCCTCCTGCACGGCAGGCTAGGTTACTCGCCACTGGACCACCACGGCTCCGGCACGGCTAATTCATAATCTTAACTTAATAGTTAGTTTAGTTGGTTTTATAATAAAACCGTAAAAATCGTGAGGAATAAAAAAGTTGCGGTTCTCTTCATATAAACTCAAATAACACTCGATAGCGCGATTTAAATGACGGTGACGTGAGCGCCATCTATTGACAAAATTGTGTGTTTTTTTGTTCGCGGATCACGCAAAAACTACTGAACCGATTTTGATGAAACTTTTTTTGTTTGATAGCTTATGATCTGACTTAAAATCTGGTATATAATTTGTGCGGACGAAGTCGCGGGAAAACACTAGTTCATAATATATTTATTTGTGAAACATAAAAACACAGATGTAACAAAGTATTTATAAGTGCGCTATGTTCTGCCGATGGGCGTACAAATTTTAAACGCAAATTTTACATGCCGTTTTAGTTGATTTCTCTACACACGATTATATCACCTTTTGGAGTGAATAGAAACTTTACTATAACTACCAAACTTACTTCTAAGCTTGCAGTTGCAGTTAGATTTACTATTAGCAACGACTTGTATTACTCCTGTTGTGTGCACTCAGAACAGCTGTAGTACTTATGTAAAGTTGGCTCGACACGACAACATACCACCACTACGTGCCGGAAGTGTAGAGCGATCGAACGAATCTGCCCTGCTAATGAGGGATTTTCAGAAAGCCCTTAAAAAAGAAAAAGTTGTTCCTAATGGCTCGATAGATGGCGTTGACGAGACAGGAGCGACCCATCTTGCAGATAATAAAATACAAATAAAATAGTTAGTAAGAATTTGTGTTTTTAAGTAAGCAGCAAAATATGAGCATATATTTCGTCAACGGATGCGTCCGACTCAGTGAAATTCATTTTTGTTTACTTTTTAGCCTAAAATTTTAGTCTTCGGACCCCTCTCTGGTGAACGCCATCTATCGCCGGTATGATGAACTACGTTTTAGTAGCTGTCAGAAAACTCCTCATTACTAACCCGCCCTCCGCTCCGTGACGGATACGCTCGAGACATTATTAACAATATTTGGGTTTCGTGTTTTAATGACAAGAAGAGAGGTGATAGGTGATTACACTCCAAACCGATTACTATTCGTTTTATAGCTGTAGGCTCCCTAAATACAACAAAATAAATACTTAACATACCTACTTATTCATGACGTGTGCGTGCAAAACATAAGTCTCCTTGCAAGATTCTAAACCAATACCTACCCCCAACTTCGCAGGGTCACTAGTCTCTACTAACTATTAACTATCGCACTACTAATTAGGCCACCAGGCCGTCCAACGTGTGCTTAACCGTTCGTACGTCAATCAATCAATGCATTGATGACGTCACAATGACCAATCCATCAAACTAGTGAAAGTAAAGAAATGCTAATGGGCCGATAGGTGGGAGGTGGTTAAACAAAAGGGGTCGAGCTTGCCGGTGTCGGTCGGGGCGGAAGGGAGGTAGATGTGACGTGCGAGTTAGATCGCCTGTTCTAACGGATTGATGACGTCAGCGTCACTACAACACTGATCGCAGACTAATACAGACGTTTTTTTCTGATACGAAATGCGTGTTGTTCATTCGATCCGTAGGTTATTGTTAAATGTCTTTAAAAGGCATGGAATGGAAGGATCCTCGTAAACTTTAACACATATACCTAGCCTTAGTATTGATATTTCATTGCTAAAAAGTGTTAAAATCAATGTGATGTTATCCTGCTAACACACACACACTCATTTTTCACATTTCATCATCATCAGAACACCATCGGTGTACTCTGAAACCCCTCTTGCCGTTATGTTCCGGCTCTATACAGGGTGAAATTGATATCATTAGCATCCTTTTAAACTAAGAGTCTACCCATCAAACTGAACAACTTTTACTATGGGAGCAAACCCATCGGAGCAACAAAAAAATCTGCTGTCCCATACTAAACTGCACCCGCCGCCGCTGCCTACACGACTCAAATTTATGGGACAGCAGATTTTTTTTTGCTCTGATTGGTTCGCTCCCATAGTAAAAGTTGTTCAGTTTGATGGGTAGACTCTTAGTTTAAAAGGATGCTAATGATATAAATTTCACCCTGTATACACATGGTGTACACATGGTCAAAAAGGCACTTGTAAAAATTAATTAAAAACATCAAACAAGCAGGTTAAACAGCGAGAACAAACAAAGATGTGGCCAAAACAAATAGGGTAAACTATACTATTGTTGGCACACCACTAGTCATTGGCACTTTTAGTTTTCAACACAAATATTAAGAATTGTTATAACAGAAAATACATTTTGGTATTTTTTTTGGGTTCTTTCAAATGTCTACATTCATAAATTTCAATGGTAATATTTGTAACATATAGATTGACAACGCTGCATAAAAAACAAATTCCTTGACGGGAGAAATAACCATTATGGCGCCATTTTTAAAAAAATAATTAGCTTTGGGTAAGTTTGAACGACAATTATTTACGTGTAAATATATAAACATAAGATATTAAGCGTGTTATTTTGCATTGTTTTACGACAAATAATAGATATATTAATGGATTTTACGAAAATTTTTGGAACAAAATCTTAAATTAATAGAGTGCCAATCAATAGTTTTAACTTTGTACTAAAGTATAATTCATTGGCACCTATGCCAATCACTAAAAATCAATTATAATATTTAGCCTTCAATATTAGACCAAGAGACGTATTGCAAGTTAACATTTTTTAGAAAACAATGTTAGAATTTTGTTTATCTACCTTGCTATCAATTTCTGGCACTGCCAATCATTATACTCAGGTACAGTGCCAATCACTGTAATTGTATCGAGTGCCAATCGTTGCAATTGTTGTCATGGTGGCAAGGGATGATGACTTACCGTTAAATTTTTAAAACACCTACAAAATGTCAAAACGATTTTTTTTAAATTATTTATTATTAATGGATTTCTTGCTTGTGCGTTAGCACCGCATTTCCGCCAGTGTCAAGTGGTTTGAGGGAGTATCTATCCAATCTCGAGGGTTGTTTTTGAGAAAGAACACAACTGAGATGGATTGCGGAGCCTCGTGACAGGTTAAACCGCGCGAACACCACGCGAAAGACAAGTGTTCGGGGCAAACCCTGCAACGTGACTCCAATCTTCTTTTTATCGTGTGGGCATGCCCGGGTATCAGAGTTTATTCAACAAAATAAAACGACTACTACTACCAGAGATAGTAGCCGGGACCAACGCGTTAACGTGCCATTCGAAGCACGGAATCATCTCTCTTTTCAGACAATAAGGTGATTCAGCCTGCAATGTCCTACCAACTGGGGAAAAACGCACAGTCACATGTCTCTAGGTGTCCCCCGTGGGAATCGAACCCACGACCTCCGTGTCAAGAGCCCAATGCTCTTAACCATTAGACCACGGAGGCAGACGGAGGTAGGCGGACGGACGGCGGACGGCATGGAGGAAGAAATTAAGATTACTTTTGATCAACCACTTACAAAAGACAATAAGGAAGATATCAGCGCAACTACACAAACTCCCCAGGAGATTCTGCAAACCTTATATCTAAAATTACCACAAATATTAAGATTAAATCAGATAAAGGTACAGGAATATCTAAACTTAGAGATTACAGTGATTGGCACTGATCCTAAGTATAATGATTGGCAGTGGCAGAAATTGATAGTAAGGTATTTGAATAAAATTATAACATTATTTTCTAAAAAACGTTTAAACCAAAACTGCTTTACAGGGAAAATCCCCACAGAATTTTGTGCTTCCTAAACCTTAAAAAATATTTGAAAGGAACAAATGAAGATGAACTATCTAATTGTTTGATACAATTTCAAGACTCAGATAATTAAAGAAATCTACTAAAATTTGAAGACTGCTAAATAGAGACATGAGTAGTATTCAGTAAAATTATATTTTTGTTGGTTTGTACTCATTGATTTGTACAAAATTGTAAAAATAAAAGATATTTGTGTTTAATGCCAATGACTGATACATAGTGCCAATGTTTGTACCTGAAGTGCCAATGACTATACATTTGGGTATATATTTTTTAATTCGCAAATTTTTTATTAAAGCTCTGATAATATTCACTAAAATTCTCTTTTATTTAATAACCTATACCCCAATCGATAATTAGAAATTGGTTAATTATGTCTAAACATAAAATTGAATTAGTTATAAGAAAGTTAAGTCTGGCTAAGCCTTAAGGTGCCAATCATTGTATAGTTTACCCTATAAATCAATCTTGAGTTCCAGCGCGATGAGTCACAGAGCAAATTGTGCTTTATTACAATACGCGTAAACACTGATGGTGTAGCCGCGGCCGCGTGATTGTGTGCTGGAACCTTGACCTGGTTGTGGGTCGGAGCGCCCTGTGCAGATGGATCCTACGCACGATTGCTACCTGAGCGGGTGCGTATAGCGACCGTATTCCAATTAGATGTGATCAGAAAGTTTCTGACAGAATAATTGCTAAAACTACCAACTACATTTTCAAGTGTAAAGTTCCAAGCCTTACCACATCTTCCCACGGTGTAACACGAGAGGTAGAGATGTCTTCTTTATTTAATCCGGTTCAGTGAGGTTTGACAAGTATTATAGCATCTCAGCGACGCCAATTATTTATGCCATTTAGATGTTCATCCATACTAGACATTCAATATGTTCTATCTCTCAAACTGTATCATCAAAAGTTTATTTGAAAAGTCCTAAACCAAAAAAGCGTCAATAGTAGATTACACACCGAGGGCAGGAAAGTAAGAAAGGTCAGATCTCGTGTTGACCGAGGCGAAGACAAGGTCGACAAACATGTGATCTGAGGCTTTCTTATTTACTACCCGAGGTTAGTATACTATTTTTCTCCTCGACGGAGGCGGAAAGCGGCAACTTCGTTTAGCCCAGTCCGGAGGGGAGAAAAATACAAAACAACCCGATAGTATACATGGTAGCTTGTAAATCTGCCTCCAAAACTGAGTCGTGGATTCGAATCCAGTAAGGGCCGAATATTTGTATTATGATGAGGAATATTTGGATGGATATATTTTATCTACATTGTATGTATTTAAATAGTTAGGTCTAGACCTAGTCTAGACTAGATACCGATACTTCAATTCAGGTCAGATAATCTATGTAGCAATGTTAATTTGTTTTACACTTAGGCCACTTATAATATGCTATTATTTTATTACAATGGAGAAAGGGTGTACCGGGATCGGCAGCAAGCTTACATGACGACTGATTGATAACTGTCCGTAGGTTATGTTATTTATTAAAGAGCTATTAGTAGCGGCTCTATTCATTAGTGTAACTTATAGGCCGGGAGACACCGTCGGTAACACTACGTCATAGAGTAGGTACAATCGTTATACTGTCCTGTGGTAGAATAGGACATAAAAGTGGACCTCCGATAAGTCCGGCGCTCCCTCGGGAATCCGTTAGCCTATAATGCTGGTTGGCAATGGCAAGTCGATCTTTAGGACATGACATGTAAGTAGAAGAATTTGGTCTGCTAAGGCTAATTTTGAAAAGATATGTGGTAAAAGAAAGGCTGTTTGATAAACTGCTAGAACGAGGACTTTTATATTAATCGGACTTTCTTACATACTGTAAACAAAGTTAGTTTTGAGTACAGAATTACATATGATGGGTGCAGGCAGGAACTGATTCTCAGATCAGTCATTATCAATAGCAAATAAAAGAATATCCGTTTTCTCACAAACTTTTGTTTTCCTTCACCGAATAAGCCAATTAGTAGTTACTACAAATCGTATAATGTATGTTTCTAAAAACTCAATTTTCTTGACAGTACAAAATCTGTCTATCCCAACACAGGGCAGTTACATGGTGGTGCTAGATGACGTAATGTTACCGACGGTGTCCTCCCGGTCTATTATTAGTGTAGTGGTTAGTGTCAGGTGAGGGGTCGCGTAACGAGCGGGTGGGAAGATTCGCACGTGCGTCTATCAGGTCAAGGTTGGCGGCTAACTTACCGCTCTTTATTGCGTTACGAGTCCCGTAGTTTACTGTTGATGAATACGGACTGTGGTATGTACCAAATGAATAAATATCCCTACAGAACGAAAGCTTCATACAAGAAGCCGCTGTCGGTGCACTCACACATAGCGCGTGTTAGAGGATGTAAAAACGAGTACACACTCAGCCGGGGTATACAGGGTACAACTTAATATGCTGACACTTTTTTAAGGGGATGATCAGACCATCAAACTGAATAACTCTCTCTCTAGGACCAACATCTTAATCGCGAAAAAAAATCTGCTGTCCCATACAGTCTCGACTCGAGTAGGTTTGCAGTTTTGTATGGAGGGGCAGATTTTTTTTTCACGATGACGATGTTGGTGCCTTAGAGAAAGTTGTTTAGTTTGATGGTCTGATCATCCCCTTAAAAAAGTGTCAGCATATTAAGAAGGACCGTATATGTGCAACTGTTCGTACGTCTTCTAACGCGAGCTATGTGTGAGTACACCGACAACGACCGCTTGTATAAACCATTCGTTCTGTAAGGATATTTATTCATGTAGTATGCATATGCGCAAATATAGGGATAAAAGTAACAAAGTTATAGCCACTTCACTTTTCATTATCGTAGAAGTTTTTGAGGAAGACAAACATCTGCAGATAATATTGAAATATGTCATGTAATATGTTATATTTTATTGTTGATTTTGTTATCGGACTTTTTGACATAATAATAATACAATACCATTCATGTAGAGATAAGGACCACTAAACAAAATGTTATGTCAGACAGAGTAAACGCGATGTTTTACAATGCATCAGTGAGTGGGGCGGTGTTATCGGTGACCGATATATCAATGTAAACATCGCCCACTTGTATGTTTGAAGTGAACCGCAATGTTTATTTACTGCACTCTCTATAAGAATCGAGAGTATCTGTCTATATGCATTGCATGGACCAGTTATTTAACTGTATCTGCTTATGTTATACTAGTGTTTACCCGCGACTTCAAATTATATACTAGATTTTAAGTCAGATCATAAGCTATCAAACAAAACCTTGGCAAATAAACCTTTGAACCTTTGAAAAACCTTTCAAAAATCATACTTCAGAAGTGCGATTTATGAAAGTCAAATCAGCAGTAGAAAGATGCATTTAACATTTTCAACTGCTGAGCTCAGCGCATGAGTTTCTAAAATCGCACTCCAGAACGCGTCTCCATTGCATTGATCCTCTCGTTCTTCTTCTGCCTCAGCACCTCTATGTATGTAAATGTATAAGAGGTGAGTACATACCGAGCACGACCCTGCAGGTGTCGATGCAGTCCTGCTGCGTGAGGAAGTTGTTCCTGTTGCCGCGGCACCCGCCGTAGTTGAAGGGCACGCACATGCCCTTCTGCGCCACGAAGCTCCAGCGCTGGTACACGCCGCGGCACGGCCCCTGCTCCGCCTCCTCCATGCAGATACCTGCGTACAACATACGTACACTACAAGTTACTAATAGCTCTTTTATAGGTATTGTTATTTTTTTCATTTTTCACGCTCCGCTATTTTGTAATAACCATAATTTTAAGGGTGTATTCAGATAATGAAAATAAGCACCTTTTTCTGAGGCACATGGGTCGAAAAACTAAAATTTTTTTTGTCCTTCCATACAAAAGTGTGGAACGGCCAATCGATTTTCTATGGGAGGTACAAAAAATTTCTCGTTTTTCGACTGATAATTTTTATGGTTAATATTACAAAAGGGATGTATATCGCATCCCGAGAACCATAGTTACCTCACTACGTGTGCACACCGTAATGAGACGGCTTATTTACGGTTGGTTGGTCCTCTAATATCGCATCTTGAGAATCACGGCGGTGGTTTTCAAAGTACGATATTAAAGATAGTGAGTTTATGGATGTATGGGTAGGAATACAATAAAACAATAACATTGTGAGATGTCCTTGATAAATTATCACGTTCAATGTAATATTCAAGTCGTGTAGTATCCATAACAAAAGCACAAACACTAATAGAATAGTAATAGCTCTTCACGACTACCGCTCGTAAATATTGCTCTTTATCTACTCGCTTTAACATTTTGCGTCAATTCAGCATTGTTTCGTTGCCCTGTGTACGTGGATCACATACCTACCGTGGTCCGACTAGGATCATAATTAAATAAATAAATATCTTGGACAGTGTCACACAAATTATCTAGTCACATTTAAAGTTCCAGAATCTAGCCTGGACTTGTATTATGATAACTAGACAACGATATAGAATACATATATAGATACAAACATCCATGACTCGCGTACAAATATTAATATTCACCATACAAATATTTGTCCCTTACGGGATTCGAACCCGCGACCCTCGGCATAGCAGGCAGGTTCACTACAGACAGTGCTGTCGGACCGTCAAATTGATTACTTGAACATAGACGAATATAACCTAAATGACATCTAATCCAATGCATACTAACATAAGATAGCATAAGATGCACTTGATGATGACTTGCATAAGATTTGGCGGAATACCTCTTACTGTACTAACACCTGCAAATTGTAAAACCTAAATTTATACACAATAAAGATTTACTTTACTTTACTTTACTTTTTTTCATACAACAATTAGATTCAGCAACAACTAGTGGTGTCGGTCGACTGAAAATATTTTTACTCCTTATTTAATTGGTTAGACAGAATCAGATGCTGCTGCCAGGACTTACTTTTGCCCAATCAAGCTACCGACCGTAATCATACCAAATCCATCCCAAGATGCGAATTATTTGACGTTTAACTGCCACCGTCCTACAAATCGGATCAGTGGCATTTTGTAAGTTTCCGATTATATCTTTTCCAAGATAGGTAAGGATAGGTTCCTTACCTACTAGGAAAAATATAAGTATTTTTTTGTTTCTGTGATCATCATATCAATTGTTTTAAGAAGCATGAAGAAGTATGAAAAATCACTGAATGTACGTTTGCCTGTTAATTGATAAGTTACCTTATGGATTGGCTATGGATATGGATAATTGGCCATCAAAAATGTGAACATTTTTGTAACTTATGCTGTTACTAAGGCTGTTGTTATCCTGAATAAATCAAAATAAATAAAAAAACAATATCGCTAAGAACTGCTAAAAACACCACGTTGGTTTGACATTCATTGCATTGGGAAGTTACACAATAAGACCCTAATCTAATTATCTTTGCTTTATTTAGTAAGTTGCAATTCGCATACTGATGTTGCATATTAATAATTTATACTTCTTATGATTTCTGAAAATATTCGCCCTATATTAGAAGTCTGTAGGTCGGTTAGTTGTAGGTTATTATAGTGTATGGACATGAAGGTCGTGGCGGTGTGGTCGTGGCGGTGCTCATCTGTCGTACAAATGACAGGGTAGTGGCCTGTCTGCCTTACAATTACCGCAGTATTGTGAATAGCCGGTACCTATCAGTTACATTTGTATACAAGACATGAACCAACGTAAAACATTACATTTGAACAGAATCGAGTAAGTATTGAACAACATTCTACTATGTAATGTAAGTTTTTGTAATGGACCTTTACCCTTTGATTAATCTGTGCTTTTGTAGCGTTCAAACACTATATTTGATACCTACATTACGGCCATTTTATAAAAAAATAAGTTACAGTAATTTTTTGGCATTGGAAAGAGTTACAACGCTTCTGTTTTGCTATCATTAGGTTTACCATCATCAGCATTGTCATGGATTTAGAATGTTATTAACATAGAGAAATTACATGCTCCCCTGTGGTAATGACTGTGTAAAATGGTGATAGGCCGCTTTACTTGTTGACCCCTAAAACACTGCATAAAAAAATCTTATCCCCAAGTCACCTCTTACTTACGATATCTACGGGCAGAAAACGGTCCAAGCCACGAGTGTGTTTCTGTGGTCTTCTTCTTCTTATTTTCTGACTAATCGGTTACTGTTGCGTAAACCGGCTATAATAATTGAATGATAAAGCATGTGTGTGTGAACTAACGCTTGGCCGTCATCATGTCGACGGTGCAGTCCTGCTTCTCGACGCAGGGCCGCTGCTGCATCAGCTCCACGCGCGACGAGCACTCCTGCTGCCGCTCCGCCGGCACCAGCAGCAGCCGCGTCCTGAACCTGCACCATACATACTTAAACTGTTACACTTTACATTACATCACACAATACAAATTAGTTTATTAGTGCCAAACTCGGATTCATACCAGGGGCGGATCCAGGATTTCATGTTGGGGGGGCCCATCGGCCGATTCGCCCGAATCGATTAAGATTAAACAAAATTAAGAGAGGTCATTTCTTTACTCGGCCTCAAAATTCAGAGGTTCGTAGGGGGGCCATGGCCCCCTGGGCTGGGAATGGATCCCATTCATAAGTTACGTATATTTATCAAACACTTTGTAACTTGCACGATTATCTTGCGGCCTAGTCGAGCCTAGCATATGCATCAGTGAACTGACAAAACGTAATTTATAATTTAAACTAAAATCTCTATAAACGAGCTTTCATAGTCTACAATAATTGTTTGTGAAGGGAAACCCCACCTGTATGGGTAACAGGAGGCCCACTCGGTGGTGGGGCAGGCCGGGTCCGACACATACCTGACTCCCTTGCCGCACGAGGCGCTGCATGGGGACCAGGAGGCCCACTCGGTGGTGGGGCAGGCCGGGTCCGACACATACCTGACTCCCTTGCCGCACGAGGCGCTGCATGGGGACCAGGAGGCCCACTCGGTGGTGGGGCAGGCCGGGTCCGACACATACCTGACTCCCTTGCCGCACGAGGCGCTGCATGGGGACCAGGAGGCCCACTCGGTGGTGGGGCAGGCCGGGTCCGACACATACCTGACTCCCTTGCCGCACGAGGCGCTGCATGGGGACCAGGAGGCCCACTCGGTGGTGGGGCAGGCCGGGTCCGACACATACCTGACTCCCTTGCCGCACGAGGCGCTGCATGGGGACCAGGAGGCCCACTCGGTGGTGGGGCAGGCCGGGTCCGACACATACCTGACTCCCTTGCCGCACGAGGCGCTGCATGGGGACCAGGAGGCCCACTCGGTGGTGGGGCAGGCCGGGTCCGACACATACCTGACTCCCTTGCCGCACGAGGCGCTGCATGGGGACCAGGAGGCCCACTCGGTGGTGGGGCAGGCCGGGTCCGACACATACCTGACTCCCTTGCCGCACGAGGCGCTGCATGGGGACCAGGAGGCACACTCGGTGGTGGGGCAGGCCGGGTCCGACACATACCTGACTCCCTTGCCGCACGAGGCGCTGCATGGGGACCAGGAGGCCCACTCGGTGGTGGGGCAGGCCGGGTCCGACACATACCTGACTCCCTTGCCGCACGAGGCGCTGCATGGGGACCAGGAGGCCCACTCGGTGGTGGGGCAGGCCGGGTCCGACACATACCTGACTCCCTTGCCGCACGAGGCGCTGCATGGGGACCAGGAGGCCCACTCGGTGGTGGGGCAGGCCGGGTCCGACACATACCTGACTCCCTTGCCGCACGAGGCGCTGCATGGGGACCAGGAGGCCCACTCGGTGGTGGGGCAGGCCGGGTCCGACACTGAGGTCTCGCGCTCGGTGCACTCCGGCTCCATACACTTGCGGTTCTCCTCTGTCATACAAACATTATCACGGGTTAGAGTGAGATTGATATACTAAAATCATGATAATTATTTTGATTTTTAACCAACGTTAAAGACTAATAGTTGACAAGGGTCTGTGGATCTGTGTCACGCTTGTCACACCCTGTGTGTATGTAGGTCATATACTACCGATAAGCACATTGGCCGGTTTTGATTCAAAAATAATACTGCACACGTGGAACAAATCGCAGCACCTCCACCATGTAGGAAGGCGTAGCAAATCATCTTCAAAATGATCAAAATTGAATTTTATGTCTTACTTTAAAGCGCAATATTCCTCGATACACCATGCGAGCCAGACAACTAAAAAAATGTGCAGGGCAATTCCAGACGTTCCAAAGATTATAAAATATTGAATCAAAACCGGCCAATGTGCTTTTGGGTAGGTATACGACCTCTTACAGTACTGACCTATCTGCACGAGGGGGCACTTCTTGAAGCCCATCTGGTCGTTGAAGTGCCTCCTGCGCGTGGAGACCCCCACCCCGCAGGTGACGGAGCACTCGCTCCACACCCCCCACTCCGAGGTCGCGCAGACCCCCTCCGCCACTTCTGCGCCACCACCAGCCGACAGGCTGTCATCCTCCTCCGGCACGTTGTCACCCCTACACGGATAGTTTAAACAGTTAAACGTTAGAATTTGTTACGAAAAAGTTCAATAGTTTAGTAAATTTCACGCCCGTTTCTCTGTTCTTAATAATTTATCTAATGTCAAACGAGCTGTCCGATGTATTATTTCCAGAAGTGATGAAACAAACCCTCAATCTGAATATATACAAAAATATTAAAGTATGTTAAGGTGGTTGCAGAGTTGTCAATTTCATACAAAACTTTGTCGTAGAACACTCGTAGACGGTATTAATAAAATTAAGCTATTTTTTTATATATAAAACATTACTTTTATTAATACCGTCTACGAGTGTTCTACGAAAAGGTTTTGTATGAAATTGACAACTCTGCAACCACCTTAAATCAAATATGTTCACACCAATCTCCGCTGCCCAATCCACCGCGTAGTCCCCGAAACGCCCAACACCGAGGTCCTTATCCCTTCTCGGTGCCCTTCGCTTCGGTCGCTTACGCTTTTCCACTGGCTCGGTTGACCCTGAGCAATGCTGTAATGGTCACATAAATAAAGCAACGTGTGTATGTGTACGTACTCGCACTCGGGCACGTCGGCGACGCACATCTCCTTGGAGACGAGCTGTCGGTCGCAGGAGAACATCTGCGCCTTCTGCGGCGCGCGGTACTGCCGCGTGCGCATGCGCAGCCCCTTGCCGCACGTCACCGAGCACGGGGACCACGCGCTCCACTCCGACACACCACACTCCGCTAGCAATATTACGTATATTAAACGACACGGGGCATTTTAAAAGAAAAAGATTCAATAAATGGCATTAAGTGTAAGGGTTGAACCTCATCTGGTTCCCGCTATCTTATGTGCTCTAGCAAATGTTCTTAAGTGACAGAAAAGGATGGAGCTATGGGAAAATGCGATGCGGTACTGGCAGATGAGGTTCAACCTTAAGGCTTATCGCTCACAATCGAATTGAATGAAGAAATCGATTAAGACGCGAGCACTCTTCTATTGGGTTTTATATCAGTATAACGATATAGGTAATCTCAGATAAGAGGAAGATGGCCTTTTACGAAAAAACCTAAAGAATACAACAACTACTTTACAAAAATAGTAGATTACACACCGAGGGCAAGAAAGTAAGAAAGGTATCAATCAGATCTCATGTAATTGTTGACCTCGCCCGAGATCAACATAACAAGCATCTGATCTGAGGCTTTCTTATTTACTGCCCGAGGTTAGTATACTATATTTCTCCTCAACGGAGGTGGAAAGCGGAACTTCGTTTAGCGCAGCGGGACGAAAATTTACGCTTTCCGTCCGGAGAGGAGAAAATAGATAGGTAAGTGAACATATAACACATATGGACAAAAAAGTCTGAAATAAATGATATAGGTACAATACAAAAACTCACGTTTGTCAACGGACTGCGTGTTCTCGGCCTCCTCGACGACCTGCGCAAGCAGCGCCTCCTCGTCGCAGCTCCGCGGCACGAGCGCCTCGCGGGAGAGGTACAGCCGCGCGAGGGGCGGCACGTCCGCGCCGGCGCCCGCGCGCGGGTTGTAGAAGGGCGCGCGCGGGTCCTCGGGGTACATAGGCGTGATGCGGTACATGCGCTCGCGGGGCACCGTCTCCGCGTTCGGCGACTGGCGGCCAAACATATTACGCTTAGGACATAGCGCCTACATAGCGCCATACCATAGGTTACTCTAATCTCTTGTTAAGGTCTGCTTCAGTACTTCTGGATAAGTTCATTTCAAAATGTGTTGCTTTAAAATAAGCATAGCTTATGCTCACGACTATGTTCCCCGAGGGGTAGTCAGAGATATTCTGAAACCTCAAAACAACCACGTTTCAGCAGTAGTAGCTACCGAAACTCTGACCAGTGTGACGGGGGGTGGGCCCGTCGCCACTTATAATGGACAGTGGTCAGTGGGTACAATACATGCCTCGAAATTGAAGCTTGCAGGTTTCCTCGCGATGAATATCGAAAATAATAAACAGGAAAAATATGACGAAGAACCCACCACACATTTGAATTTAACATTTTGAGTTCGAGTTTCTGTTCTAGGTGTGTACATAGTGTGTATATGTTGATGGCATACCATGTAGGAGATGCCGTTGTCGGTGCCGGCGTCGTAGGGCATCAGGTCGACGACCTTCTGCTCCACCCAGGAACAGTCCTTCGTGCACAGGT
Source organism: Agonopterix heracliana (assembly GCA_963693445.1). NCBI lineage: Eukaryota > Metazoa > Arthropoda > Insecta > Lepidoptera > Depressariidae > Agonopterix > Agonopterix heracliana. Next base: position 21,455,142 of record OY856312.1, read on the forward strand.
CCAGCCCGCTCACCCCCACCACCCAGTCCGGCGACGGACCTACACGTTAGACACATTATAGTTATAGCTACTACGACACCAATAAGGGATACCTAAGGCTACTAATCTATTGCTTCTAGATACGTCATTACCACATAATTAAAGGTAAAGCCTGACCAGGAATATAAAAAACCTGATTTAGGGGCGCTGCAATCGACTGTCATCTTTAATGTTAGTGTTCCAAGTACAAAAATTAGTTCCAATGATTTTCCGCAACATGGCGAGGTTTTTTATACTTCTGTGCTGGTAGTAAACAGCACGTGATACGGCTGTATCACGTCTTTTATCTCGTTCGTTCGCACGCAAATAGAAAGAGAGCGAAGGTGTAATAGCGCTGTATCACTGCGGCATGCTAGCTATGCTGGTCGGGCTATACCTCTTTAGACTCCAACACAACATATCTGCTTTGATTGACTGTAGGGAATTAAGCATTCTCTTTCTTATGGCCAGTAATAATTATGTTCGTCCGTTTTTTTTTTTTTTAATTGTTTTTTTTTTAATTATTATTCTTCATCCCACTGCTAAGTGAAGACCTCCCATTTATTTATCCAACATTTCATTAGATATGTAAAACTATATTATATAGTACATACCTTGTAAAAATTGCAATTGGCATAAGTAAAATCTTCGCAAATTTTTGTCTGGATCGAGATATTTATACTGTCAGACAGATGAATTAATACTGAAATTTTTTGGGGGCGTTGATTGTATGCAATAGCTATTATTTATTCTTGATCGAATGCTACCTCCACACGCTAGCGCGAGCTCATCTCTTAGCTTAGCTCGATTGTTACTATAGTATAGAGGCCATCAACTTAGTGCGCGGCGCGCCCTAGGGGTACAGACGTAGGCGGGGGCGAGGTAGCACGCGACGCGCGCAAGTTCAGCGCTTCCGCGTAATGTACCTTCACACTCGATACACGTCCGATGCGTGTCCCCTCCCCGCCTCGCCGCCCGCTCCCCGACGTCACCTTTACACACACAACCCCGCGCGCCCCGCAGACCATGGGAGTGCCGCGCACTAACTTGATAGTCTACTTTAAAGAAGAGTTGATGCATAGCGGGTTCGCGTAAGCTCGCACGAGCGTGTGGAGGTAGCATTCGAGTTCAGTATGTCAGTAAGCTCTTAATGGATAATAATAAAGTGTTTACCGAACATGGATGCGACCGACAGCACGTGCCTCTTCCTGTCGACGGAGAAGGTCGCGGAGGTGTTGGAATTGACACGCGGGTACCACAGCCCCTGCGCCCGCACCACGGAGCGCAGCACTCCCCCCCCGCGCTGCCGCAGCTCGCGCTCCAGCAGCCCCACCGAGCCCCACTCCGCGAGAGACCTGCGCACGTCATCACATTGTGTAACAGTTGACGCACAGCCCCCGCGCCCGCACCACGGAGCGCAGCACTCCCCCCCCGCGCTGCCGCAGCTCGCGCTCCAGCAGCCCCACCGAGCCCCACTCCGCGAGAGACCTGCGCACGTCATCACATTGTGTAACAGTTGACGCACAGCCCCCGCGCCCGCACCACGGAGCGCAGCACTCCCCCCCCCGCGCTGCCGCAGCTCGCGCTCCAGCAGCCCCACCGAGCCCCACTCCGCGAGAGACCTGCGCACGTCATCACATTGTGTAACAGTTGACGCACAGCCCCCGCGCCCGCACCACGGAGCGCAGCACTCCCCCCCCGCGCTGCCGCAGCTCGCGCTCCAGCAGCCCCACCGAGCCCCACTCCGCGAGAGACCTGCGCACGTCATCACATTGTGTAACAGTTGACGCACAGCCCCCGCGCCCGCACCACGGAGCGCAGCACTCCCCCCCCGCGCTGCCGCAGCTCGCGCTCCAGCAGCCCCACCGAGCCCCACTCCGCGAGAGACCTGCGCACGTCATCACATTGTGTAACAGTTGACGCACAGCCCCCGCGCCCGCACCACGGAGCGCAGCACTCCCCCCCCCGCGCTGCCGCAGCTCGCGCTCCAGCAGCCCCACCGAGCCCCACTCCGCGAGAGACCTGCGCACGTCATCACATTGTGTAACAGTTGACGCACAGCCCCCGCGCCCGCACCACGGAGCGCAGCACTCCCCCCCCGCGCTGCCGCAGCTCGCGCTCCAGCAGCCCCACCGAGCCCCACTCCGCGAGAGACCTGCGCACGTCATCACATTGTGTAACAGTTGACGCACAGCCCCCGCGCCCGCACCACGGAGCGCAGCACTCCCCCCCCCGCGCTGCCGCAGCTCGCGCTCCAGCAGCCCCACCGAGCCCCACTCCGCGAGAGACCTGCGCACGTCATCACATTGTGTAACAGTTGACGCACAGCCCCCGCGCCCGCACCCGCCCCCTAACAAGAATGAGTACGTGTATTCTCAGCTCAATCGATTCATCGTGTCTTCTCATCGCATCTATAGCACAGACAACAGTAGCTATAGACATGGCAACAACATTCTATTTCAAACGACGAAGGTGACGATACAGACCTGAACCCGTCGGACGCGATCTGTCCCTCGCCCCAGAAGGAGAAGTTCTTGCGGTGCGTGGCGCCGATGACGTCGGAGAAGTGCGTCAGCCACAGCGCCTGCGTCGGGAAGTTCTTCGGGTGCGTCTGCGGCGACCACAGACCCTCGAACACCATCTGACAAGACAGTTTGTTATGTAAAGAGGTGTAGGGAGAGTGCTCGTGAACGCCCTAGGATCCACCAATACGCATGGTAGAAGTATAGCCCTCGCCATCTCGAGGTAATCGTGAGAGGATCCTTTGCCCTCCAGAGGGATGTATATAGGCTAATAATTGATAATGATATAGTAGATTACACACCGAGGGCAGTAAAGTAAGAAAGCCGAGGTCAACAAACATGTTATCCGAGGCTTTCTTATTTACTGCCCCAGGTTAGTATACTATTTTTCTCCTCGACGGAGGTTTAAAGCAGATACTTCGTTTAGCGCAGCGGGGCGAAAATTGATGCTTTCCGTCCGGAGGGGAGAAAAATAATAAATAATCTATTCTTTTCATTGTTGCATTTTCTTAGTAACTCAATAAATTAATTCTTATCTATCTACAGGCTGTAACAAAACACTCAAGTAATTAAAGGAAAAATAAAAATAAAACACATGCATCATATAAAACTGACTGCTGAGTCGACTCAATTGTATGAGACACAACATTGTTTTTTAGACGTTATCTCCATAGTGAAAGTTGTTCAGTTTGATGGTCTCAACTAGCTCGCCTCATAGTCACGTCTTTCCTAGTCGGGTAGACTTCTTAAAGTTAAGACATCACTAAATTAATCTCGTCATGCGAAGGCACCTAAGAGCCTAAGACACAAGGGTGACATTACCTTGTACTTGGCCTGATCGCAGGCGCAGCAGTCCGACGCGGACAGCGACGTGTCCTCACATATCCGCTTCGTCAGCTGGCCGTCCTCTGCGAACCACCGGCTCGCGTTCTCGAACACCATCGCTCTTTAAACAATAACCTTTATCATTAACTGAATAGGGTTGAGAATTGAGGGCTTGTGCTTCTTTGATGTCATCATATCTTTATCAAGTGACATAGGGTCAAATGAATACCCGGTTACCCATAATAATAAAAAAGATGTCACAATATTTGTAGGTCCATCCTCGTTGATTGATAAACAACTTGTGTTTCATAAGTAAGAATAAATTTTTAAAACTCATAAGGGGGTTGTTTAGACCGTCAAACTGAACAACTTTCTCTATGGGACCAACCTGCGATCAAATATAGGTAGATTTTTAAACGCTGGTTTAAAAATTGAACCATCAAAACAAGGCGCAATCTGACAGTGCGCCTTGTTTCGCTCTCATTCGCTAATTGACCGCGCTAACCGTGTGACGCTCAACAATGCCGAAGTTAAAAACTGCAAAAACAATACACGAAAAGTGCAAAAAAAAGATGGTGTGTCATACTTTCAGTAAGTATCAATTTGTATTTACATTATCTTTAATATTTGTCATATATCATGGCATTTAATCGCATTTGTTCAATATTTTTGTTCATTTACAATCTCACGGCAAGCCCGCAACTATCCCTTTCCCTCTCGCGTACGCTGTTCATAAGCGACATGTCTCGTTCCTGCGTGTAAGGTGAGAAGGCAATAATAAGAAACTTGCCTGCGTTAGAAAAGTATATCGATAACGGCTGTTGGCGACGACCTTGATAAGCGCAGTTCAAAAATGATGTTACACGCATATCCTTTGTATCGATTTTGTACTTTATTGTTATACGGTAAGGGTCATTTCAAAATGAATATTTTTAATAAGTAAAAACTGAAACAAACGGCTTACGGCGTTATTACTGAGCATTAAGGTCTATGTCAAAATGAAAGGCTGAAGAGGTATATTTTCTATTATATCTATATATGTAAGAGTTGACGCGGGGCCGCAGATCGGGTTTGATTTTGTATGAGACTATTCATCTACCTATATTTGACCGCAGGGACCAACATCGAAATCGCAAAAAAAAAAAACTGAAATCCCATACATATTTTAGCTCTAGTCGATTTGTAGAGTATAGAACATCAATTTTATTTTTCGTGATTTCGATATTGGTGTCATAGTGAAAGTTGTTCAGATTGATGGTCTAAACCACCCCCTTAAATGTTTATTTGTAGTTTTGTAACACCTTGGATATGTCTCTGCGGATAAGTTCAGCATGTGTTCTACTCATCAAACTGAACAACTTTCACTGTGGAGCCAACTTCGAAATCGCGAAAAAATCAGCTGTCCCATACAAAACTGCAGTACCTATTCGACTCAAATGTTTGGATGGGACAGCAGATTTTTTTGTCGCGATTTCGAAGTTGACTCCATAGTGAAAGCAGTTCAGTTTGATGATTAGAATAAATGAAGAATGATGCTGAAGTTATCCTAGTGCAAGTTATACTCGAGCCAAATGTATGGGACAGCTGATTTTTTTTTTCGCGATTTCGATGTTGGTCTCATACAAATTTCACGGGATTACTGGGATTACGTATTTAGATGTCAAGAGAAGTTTTTTTAAATCATGCGTATTAGCAGTGCGTATTAGAAGCCGCGCATTTGAATCACGCCGCGCGGTACTTTTGACGTATACCGCGCATATGTAAACATGTTGACCATTATTCAATCAGCACTCAGGACAATATCTCAGTAAAATCTGTCGGTTAACCAAGTGTTGTAATTGTTGTAGCAATGTTCCTGACTACCAAAAACGGAATTACGGTCGCGTCGTGACTATGTACCTAAATACAATATGGTTTTTACGCCACGTTTTATTTTCGGGACTAACCTCCCCAGGCTTTAAATTTCGATTTCGATCGAAATCCGTTCAGTTATGTAAAAAGACGTAACAAACAGACCGACCGACCAACTTACTTTTACAGAATAAGAATGTGTACCTATATAACTCACTTAAGTAGCACGCATCCAGAGCCAGAAGCGGGCGCCTTCCACATGACCTGGACCTCAGTCTTGGGCAGGTCGTCGGCCTCGACCACGGAGTTGAAGCACTCGTCGTCGAACTTGGTGAGCGTGTCGGCGAACAGCTGGAACTGGCCCTGCTTGCTGGGGGACCTGGGCGCGGCGGGGTCCAGCGGGTCCGCCACCAGCTTGAACCTGCTGAACTGCTGCACCACGTCGTGCGTGCGCGACCCCACCAGCGTCACTGCAACCATTCATTATTACTTTATCACTTTAAACTATAATACGGGACACGGTGGCACGTTGCAGAGAGGTATGCTCACTCAATCATGAGGTCCGGGTTAGAATTCGCACGGACGACATGCTATGTACCAGTGCGTTTTTAGGGTTCTGTGCCCAAATGGTGCCAACGGGACCCTAACGAGTTCGCTATGTTTGTATGGAGCAGTAGATTTTTTAATGAATATGTTACTCCATATTCATTTAAAAATCATCTATTCATTCATCTATCATTTGGGTCGAATCACCATTGGCGTTTTCTATGGAATAATTGATTTTGTTTCCGCGACAATATTGGTCCCAAAGTTAAAATTTTTTCAGATTGACGTTACGAAGCACCCTCTAAAGAATGTAACGCATTTGAATTTGCACCCTGTGTAATAATAGCAAGACGAATGAAAATAACAGAAATGAAGAGAACCACAATCAAAACGTTATTTTTAATTAAATAGAGCACGATTTATTTGTTATCTAAAACGTTGAGCGACTGTAATCGTAACTAGTTTAACAGAAACACCGTTACTTTGTATGGAACATTCGCGATGGAAACTTAATTAATCTAAACGTTAAACATGTTGTTCGAAAATACATCTTAATGACTAGTTGCTCTTTCAATAGGTAATGTTCTCAGTGATTCCGTCCAGGGCCAGATTTACCCACAGGCAAACTAGGCTAAAGGTTAGGGCTCGGCGCAAGGGCTAACGGGGCACATGCAGGGCCTGATTTACCCACATGCTAATTAAACTGAAGTCTAGAGCCGTCGATTGAGAGGGACGCGCATCGTCTGAGCATAAATATACTTTCTAGCATCAGTTACCTACCTATTGTAAAAAGTAAAGTTTATAATTTGAAAATGCGCAAGCGAATCTAGCTTCTAGTTTAGATCCTATTGCAACGATCAAATCATATTGCAGTAAAATTTCGAACTTGCTTCGCTCGCTCCAGAATTTTGGTCTAGTAGGAGCGCCCTCCTAGTCTTATTGAATAGTAAAATCTCGAGCTCGCTTCATTCGCTCTAGATTTTAGATCTAATTTAACGATTTGCCTAGTCATATTGCAGTAAAATTTTGAGCTTGCTTCGCTTGCTCCAATTTCAATCATATTTCATCTCTCAAACAGGTTTTTATCAAGTTACTTACTTAATACTCTATCTTTCTGTAAACTTAAATATTTTATTGTACCTATTATAAATGCATAGTGGTAGCGTTTAGATTTAGTTCTTGTAGGTTTTCATTGTTTTGTTTTGTAAAGTTCTAAAGTTAAGGCACGATGGGGCTGACATAACCTCATGGTTAAAAGCCCCCATATAAATAAAAAATAATAAAAAAAAAATAATAAGCGAGGCGAACAGAAGCGCATTTACTCATTCTCAGCCTAGGGCGGCCATAACCCGAAATCAGGCCCTGATTCCGTCTATGTAAGAGATACAACACTGCATATCGAGTTTCAGTAGTAGCAAGAACGATGAGTCGCCCACGCCACGCCACGTCGTCGTGCTGAGCTTACGTGTGCTTTATCAGCCTGGCATTCAGTCAGTACAGTACAGACTAATGACATAAACGTTCTAAATAGTCTTTATGAATACTGACATTACTGTGCCTCAATTGGACCAATGTATAAAGCATTTAGCAGCTTTTGCCTTTTGCTGGTCAACTGCAAATATCATCCTCATTATTCATCCGGATAACATCCCACTCCAGGGCGGGAAGAGTAACATCCTCGAGGGTAAACATTGGAGTGGGCCACACTGGTCATACTGCACCGTGCGAACCCACGTGCGGATGTTTTGGTAGGACGCAAACTGACTTTTACACCGCCACTCAAACTATACGTTACTTACATCTATTATTATTTCATATGATAGCTCAGCGACCCAAAGTGACCTTTATTCCAAAATTTCAGGGGTAGTTCAGACCATCACACTGAAAAACTTTTACTATGGAATCAAACCTGAATTTGTAAAAAAATCGGCTGTCTCATACATTAGAGTCTACTAGGCATTGCAATTTGCAGTTTGTTATGGAACAGCAGATTTTTTTTGCGAATTCTGTTTTGCTTTCATAGTAAAAGTTGTTCAGTTTGATGGTCTGAACCACCCCTGAAAGTCTCGGAACGGTAAAATAGTAGATTACACACCAAGGGCAGAATAGTAAGAAAGGTCTCAGATCTCATGTAATTGAAACATGTGATCTCTGAGTATATTTTTCTCCTCGACGCAGGTGGAAAGCGGCAACTTCGTTTAGCGCAGCGGGATGAAAATTGACGCTTTCCGGCCGTAGGGGAGAAAAAAAATCTTTCGGTATAAATAGGAGGCTAGACTCACCGACATATCTCTGTCCGGGCGCGTACCGCTCGACCTCGCCGTTGACCAGCAGCCGGTAGAAGTTGTCGCCGGGCGACTTGACACTGCCCGCGTCCGCACCCGCGCCGTCGGGCGTCAGCTCGCAGCCGAGGCTCGCGCCGACCAGGCACGCCGCTAGCACCAGGTACATTGTCAACAACTTGTCTCAGCGCATACTGCATACAAACGATCACGTATCAAGTCAAGTTAGTTTTACTATTTAAAAGAAGTCAGTACGCATCATAGAATACAATGGACCGCGCATGCGGCAAACCAGAATCTCGGGAATCCTTAACGACCGACTATTATTCAATGTGTCGTGCGTCCGTGTTTCATGTGTGTGTTATCGGCTTGCGTCTGGAAACAGTGTCACCTGAACGTAAGCGAAGACTAATTTACGAGGGTTCAAAGGAAGATTACGATTATCTTCTTCATCGGCCTGTGATCGTTAGCTGTTGACAAAGGCCTCTCCTAAGGCGTTCTACAAAACGATGTATTTGGCATTTATCATCCAGTCACTCCCAGCTAATGTCTTTTCTTCTGCCTTCCTCATCCAGTCACTCCCAGCTAGTATGTCCCTTACATTATCTCTTCAGTCAGCTTAAAACGCTACTTCAAGTTTAAATATATAATGTTCTAACTCCAATGATTTAGGCTAGAGTTTTTAGAGAAAGTTCAGTGACTGTTGGATGGTGAGGATATCCAGGTAGGTAGGTATTATCATTATCACTAAGAAGATACCTAAGAAAAAATTCAAATATCAACAAGATGTTTCGTCAACGCTGTGGCATAAAAAAACGGGTTATAAGTAATTTTTTTTTTAATTAAGAGTATGTACTTAAAGAGCCACTCAGTGGCCAGAGCTATCAATTGTCCTTTAAAGGGTTTTAGAGTAGTGTCTAATCCCTTTGAAGAGAGTAAATAACTGCGTCACAAAAGGAACGTCCCGTTTTCAAGATCCATTATAGTCCGTTCGCGTTAAGAAAATAGTGATTTCAGTTTTAAAATTTATTGTTGAACGAGTCACGCAAAATACACAACCGTTTTGTTCGAAGGCCAGATTTCAACTGGTCACTGTGAACTGGTCACTGTGAACAAAACGGTTGTTTATTTTGCGTGACTCGTTCAACAATAAATTTTAAAACTGAAATCACTATTTTCTAAACGCGAACGGACTATAGTTTTGGCTAAAACCTACTAACATAGTTTACATAAGTATGTTACTGACAAAATGAATCATGGTTATTTGAATAAATAAATTATTATTATAAGCATCATCAGATCACTACCAGATATCGATCAAAGATTAACTATAAACTAAAATATGATTTGAGGAATAAATCTGACAAATACAAGTAGAGTAAACATGTAACTCACCACCAGTAGCTCGGAGCCGCCGGCGCAGAATGTGATACACCCGCGGAGACGACAGATAAAGGGTCAAATGTTACTCTGGTCATGAACTAATAAATTAACACGCTCCGCATTTTAACCGAATTATAACAACTGATTGCAATATCATATTACTGTATTAATATGTTTTAACGAACTTATTTAACCAAATTTAATAAAGAGCGTTTGGTTACACTTCATATTATTTATAAACACGACATGTTGTTCGAAACAATATGATGAAACATTTGTAAGCTAAGGTAGTTAAGGCGTATCATCCCCGGACCAAGACTCTCCATACCTACTAATCGATGCGAACGAGCGCGTGGCTATCCTCCGGTCAGAATTAAGCCGTTTTCTTTGAAAAATTAGATTATTTTTTATTAATTTTGAAAAAGTTAGAAAAACTCATCATTCTAAATTGTGTTGTGAACAATATTGTAAATTTTCATTTTCTTCCGATTAAAAATGTAAGAGTAAAATGGTTACAACTGGAGAAAAAGGGGCGACTTTAGATTCTCTTTTCTTCGGTTTGATTCATTAAAATTGATTTCTAGAAAACCTGAACCATCTACACGATATTAGAAGTAATGTAATGTGTAGATGGTTCAGTTTATTTTTCAGCTCAAAAAGTGCCATAGTTAATTAATAAAATGGTTACAAAGTAAAGTAAAGTAAATCTTTATTGTGTATAAATTTAGGTTACAAAGTTACTCAATTTCATGGTAAAACTAGGAGGTAGCCCCTTAAAGACCAACGTAGTATTATTACCGTGGTATCTATACAGGGTGTATGTTATAGCCTAGCAAATACTGAAACGGTGAACTCAGAACATCACACTGAACAACTTGGTCTGAGTTCACCGTTTCAGTATTTGTATTTGCTAGGCTGTCACTTACACCCTGGATACACTTAATCATATCATATGAGACTAAAAAGCTTTGATAGCCAGTAAAAATATGACATACCTATAGGATCAGGATGTTACCGTACCCAAACGTTTTAGAGTACCTACTGAATCAGTTCTGATACGGTTTTACTCTTATGCCCTTGACTCGTCCACCTAAAAGCCGCGCTACTTTTTAATTTAACTCTTATTCTCCCTGCATTATACAAGACGGTATCCATTGATTCCAGGCTGTTAAAATTGTAGACAAAGGTTAGTAACTAATATAAACGTCAATGTAGGTCGAAGCCGTGGGATTGGGGTAGCAGCATGCGGTTAGGTCACAACGTAGACCCGCGCCGCGTGGCGAGGCGAGCCCTGGTCGCGGTGACGTCACCACACCGCCCTGCGGTCAAGGCTGCCCTGCCTATACCATACCCTCTAATTAGATCGCTTCTATCACTGACAAATATACAAAAAAATTAAAAAGACCACTAAATTGAAAATCAATAGCTGAACATAATGCGTCTTTTATAAGAACTAACATTTTCAACGAAGTGATACTTTCCATCTACACCGTAGAACACCGCAATTTGCTTCAGCTATCAGAGCATACGAAAGAGCAATAAATCGCACCTCTTGAAACTAGTTTTGACAATTATTGTTTCTGAAAATCAAATCGGAATGATTCACGAGCCGAAATCTGAAGTTTCACGGTTCAAGACTCTTGTCTTGTTCTCTCTTGAGAACAGAAAACTGTGTGGATATTCTTGTCAACTCCTATAGTGTTACACCATTACAGCACAAAACACTCACCTCTGCAGACGCTGGTGGGTCGTGGACGCGTCTCGAGCGGACTGCGGATCCTGCTGGTCCGCTGCTGTCGACAAGTGATCTCTTCCGCTCAGCTCATTAGACGCGCGTGCCACCGCCGCCTACTTACTGACACTAGCCTGGGAGTCCACATACTGTAACCACTTTTTAATGACAATTAGAGAAAACTATCGTCACTAGCCCATTGCATCGCATCGTCGTCCACTACCTGCTAAACAAATGCTGCTTGAAAAATGTTACCGAAAGAAGGATGTCCACTTTTTACCAGTCAAATAATCTCAGTTTTTTTTTCGATAGGTATAACTTTTATTCCTCATTACCAAATTAATAGTTATTTGTTATGCTAGGCTGCAAAGTAGCTTATTGGCGCGAGTATTTTATTGAAACCTGAGCAAGCGAAGGATGCTAGGATTGAACCACGAGCGAAGCGAGTGGTTCAAATAATAGAATCCTGAGCGCTTAGCGAAGGTTTCAAAGGTACGAGACGCAGAATAACTTTGCAGCCGAGCGAAACACACAATTTTTCACCTCACAACAGCGAGGAAAAAAAGTGAATTGCTAAAAAGAACATTTCAAAAAGTTTTTATTTCGTGCTGGCCAGTGTCATCAAATAGTTATTAAGCATTTTCTTTGGATTAGCGGTATATAAAAATATTGAATAGACAGATTCGAATTTCAAAAACTCTTTCCACGCTAGCGGATAAAATACACTTTTGCACTCAGATTTCGAATGATAAACAGAATCTTTCCGAGCTTGTGAGGTGAAAATTAAATTACTAGCAATGTAAATGGAATTAACCTTTATTTTTCTATTTCAATATTTATTGTATAAGTACATCAACCACATAGTATATAATTACTTACTTCTAATATATAATTACTTCAACTAAATCAAAGAAAAATTTACAGGTAAACGAATGTATGGGAAGTGGTCGTTCTTCTTTCTCTAAAGAACAAAAACTACCGAACTATTATGTAGCACTGAATACTTGTGTAGTTTGGTGAAGAAAATTAGAATTATGAAAGAAAGCTCTAAAACTATACTAGGAATACTCTCGATTCTAGAGGTTTTTATGATAATAAACTTATATAAATATTACGAGGCAAAGAGGCGAGGAAAGAACCACATCTATGAGACTTTTTTCTGGGCTGGGCAGGCTGTGTAATATTAGTACTACTAACTAAAAAATCTCTCATTGTACACCATAGACGTAGAGTACATTGATATCGTTGTTGTACACATTGTACAATGAAAACTTATATTTGGCTCCTGGTCTATAATGACAACCTTAATAGTTTTAACAGGTCACAGATAATGAGAAATACAAGAATTGCTTTATGAATTCGCAAGGATATAAGCAGTTTTTTATTTATTCTTTCTTTTTGTTTCAGGTAAGCAGTGTTTGTTGATACTTCATAGTATCTTATGGTGAGTATAGACCTCCTAATCTAGAATTAAACATTGTTTAACGGTTTGTTTTAAGGCCAGGTTATCCAAGTGCAAGCGTCTCTTTCTTGCAAGCATAAGTTTGCAATTAGCCATCCCGCTCCAATTGAAAACACAGGATCGCAAAAAAACGTGTTTTTCATCAATATCTTTGCTCATGGGTGTTTCTAAGCTCAAAATTCTACGGAGTTCACTAGAAATATTAAATGTATTTAGTTAAGTACAAGAATAAAAAGTTAAATATCAGCAGTTTAATCATAGTAGGTATTGAAAAAACATAACAAAAAGGGGTAACTTTGGGATTTTTTTCTATCTATTAAACTTAATCTAATCGTGTAATTGAGAACGGTCGCCTATAAGCCAGATCCTTAAATAAGACATAACTAATTGGTTTTCAGACTTTAAAACACAGTTTAAAACACTTTCGTTCGTGGTCAAAAAGCGGCCTCGACCGGATAACAGCGTCTTAAGTATTTGTTTTTTTTGCAAATATACCAAAACGAGAGAACAATAACCGCGTAACTCTCAAAATATCGACTTAGGCACCTCTTGTATGTTGTGTCCTAAGGTTGCATCTAACTAATTTTGTGTTTTCTTCATACCAGAAAAAAAACATTGTGTGTACAACAGCTACAGCTTGGCCAAAAACAGCCAATCCATTTAATGAAAATCACAGCGGATTGAATACGAAGTTAATATAATAGCAAACCAAACTAAATGAGCCCACTTCCATCCGTTAGATTAGAGCCATTACGATTATGAACGTAATCCGGTTGTTAATCGAGACGAAAACTGTAGCCAACATGCTTACTACTCATGATTCACGTCACGATGCTTTATTACGGTCAGCGCACACCTAGCGGAGAACTGTTCGAACTAGTATATCAATTGATAATGAACTCAATTACTATCGAAATAGATTTGATAAAAGGCGTGCAAGAAATAATGCGAATACGTCACAGGGACAGGGATTTCTTGCACGCTATTTTCAACTCTATTTCAATTGCCATTGAGTTAATTATCAACTTTATTAGACAACAAGTATAGTTGCACTTTAGTAGCTGCTTCGAATAGCACCAACACAGACAGGTGTCACAGAGGTGTCACACAGGTGACAGATCCATAGTAATGTATCCCAAGGGGAGCGTGTAATTTCTCTATGAATGTATCACAAAAAAAATAAGTCTGGTTATGGAAGTGTTTCCTGAAAAAGAGCATATCCCTGGTTCAAATAAAACATCGGGTATTGCTTGCCATAACTTTACTCAGTCAAATAATATAAAATATTAAACTATGCACATTCTTGATGATTGATAGACTACATTACATCATGTCATAATTGATACCTATATTATTTTGTTGTGTTTATAACTTGCTATGGTCTCCCATTGTTTTAGAAGACAGGTTGACAAATACTTCAGGGAAATTTTATAATGGTATAGACTTTATAGTTAATAGTGTTCAAATTAACATAGCAAGTTATAATCACAGTACATGTCCTTATAAACAATAAAATCAGTAGTAGTTCGTACAAAAATAAGATTCTTTACGTCGCAAACTTGTCTTTTGGAAAACATTGTGAGGTTCTGAGGTTTTCTTACTCAAATCCGTTCGGTTTTATTTACTTTCACAAATATACTGTTTACTATACTAATATAAATGCTTAATAATCTGTAGATATCATTTATATTTAAAACGCCTCTGTATTTTAGGCCATTCGTCCGACTAGATAAATGCACAGATATTTTGTAAAGCGTAGTTATGCTACCGTAGACAAAACACAAATAAATAAATAATTTCTTGATACCATTAATCGTTATGACCTCTTCTATAATCTTCAATACACAACTTACGTAGGTACAAATGGTAGCACAACTACACAACCTAATACTAAATAAAAATAAAGCTAAAATAATAATATCATAATAATAAGGTAGACATCACAATAATGGTTAGATATCACACGGCAATTTGTTCGCCTAACTAGCGATGGAATGATTTGAAGAGATGACACTGATGGGCCCTATTACACACCTGGCAGAGTTTAAAATTATCTGGCAAGTTTAACCGGCGCTTAAAACTGTTCAAAATGACCACACGACGTTTGAATCATGTCCTTTCAGATAAAATATGAACTGTATGGTGCATGTAAAAAGTATACGAGAAATATATGCTTCACTTTTTTATCAAAACAACTTTGTTCGTGCCAAATATAATATTCAATTTAAATTGTTTTAACATTAAACTCTTCTTAATCGTTCATCCTTTTATTGAATAGCAGAAGAATAGCATAAATTGTTCAGAATCATGTACAAAGTAAATAATATTGTATACATGCCCATACAGCATACACTTCGCAGGCAGCACCCGACACCGTGACGTGTGAAATAGAACTCAGCATGGCTAGCATGCCACCCACGACAAAGCTTTTAAACGAGAAAAACGTCATGCGCGCTCTTTCTAACATACGTAAAATAATAAGGATGGAGGCACATCTCGATTGGCATGCGAGGCCTACAGGACGTCCTTTCACACATACTATTAGAGGACGTTCTTAAATCTGTACTTTTTAGAGAACGAATTCGGAAGATGCCTTGATAGAAGACGTTTTGTGTTTGTGCAGTTTGTTAAACATAGCATTGTTTGTATCCATATGAGGAAGTATTTCATCCAGGGCGGGCTGCGATGATTTTATTCACAAATAAAAAGTATTTAAGCACAGAGTGGTGGCTCGTGAACGAGTGGAGCTTGAAACTCCTTAGTGGTGATACAACTAGAGTATGACGAGAGCTTAGTACAATGAACGACACACACTTGGACTTGTACACACGTTGTAAGGCAAATAGTGGAGGCACCCTCACTCCGCACTCTATTTTGTTAACCGACTTCAAATAAGGAGGAGGTTCTCAATTGGACTGTATTTTTTTATATAATGTATTACATTGTGGATCCATTGCCTTGTAGCAAAGAGCCCCTAATGCCCCTATTGTCCCTTGTTGCTCCTAATGAGATAACAGACGAGTGTTTTTATGTATGTTTGTTGTATAGTTTCTGGACTCTTCTTCTCTATAGAGACAACACGTCCCGACGCGATGGAGCTTCTAAAAAAATTTAACATTTATAAGTCTTCTTCTTGGTCGTGACCTCATGTCATGGCTGAGGGACGTGACTATCGTGGGCCGCTTGTGCCACCACAGCTCTCCAGGCCGCTCGATCCTGGGCCCTGGGTATGCTGGCCTGTAGTGTTGTCTCGGTAATTTCTTTCACTGAATCGGTCCATCTCGTAGGCATGCGTCCTCTACCTCTCTTTCCCTCCATACGGCCGGTGATAATGAGTTTTTCTAAATTATCTGATCTCCTGACTTGTAACTGGGCTTCATGTATTTCGAGTTTGACGTTAGCGTCGCAGTGAGGGTGCCTAGTAACATTAACAATGTATCAATAATATAGTATACTAGTCGTGGGAGAGACTCGTCGCTCAGAACGTCAGGATCGGCTCCTCGCGGTGGTCCAGGATATCTGCAAGTTTAAAAAACCTGGTTTAAATTCGCATTGGGTTCATATTCATAGCAAACTAATGACTTGTAACAAACTGTTTCTTTTTTTTGACATCAAAAAATCGTCAATACTTCTTTTTACGACTTAAACTCTAGCGATAGACTTGCCCTTCCATAGAAGCAACATGTTCCACTTGAATGAGGTGTACGCACCTGATTGATGTTCCCGAGTTCTCTTCGTCACTATGGCAATGACAGACCGCAATGTGTCATTTTGTGTGACATGTTGTTTGTTTGAACGAGCTTGTCTATCGCTAGAGTAATATGTCTATGTTTATAGCTAATGAGTTGATTGGATTGGGATTTATGATGGAATTTAATGACTTAAGTTGGATATAGACATTAAAAATAATATTTGTTTTCAAAGAACTGTTTCAAATGTAAAAAGAATAGAAAAAAAAGTTAAATTAAACATACCTTAATAAAAATTGCTATTTTTTTAAACTAAATGTTTTTATGAATGTTGAGGATTCAATTCTTCAATTTAGAAACGTATGGGTATAAAATATGCATTGTATGCTTATAAGCGCGATGTAGTAGTTAAGTAGTACCTTCATTCTTTATCCAAATGATAACTAATGACAACATTTATTATAAACTGACCCTAGCTTCAGAAGCACAACTCTTCACATATTGCAAGCTAACGTCGCCCTTCTGAAGTTGTTCGTAATGTGGGTATATAGAATAATTCGTAACCGCAAAAGAATAGCATAAGCATGGTGTAGCATAGCATAGCATATGCACACTACTATATTCACCGAGTCAGAGATATTCTGAATCCTCAGAAAATCCACGTTTCACCAGTAGTACCGAAACTCTGTTAAGTGGGATGGCGAGTCGAAATTGAAGCATGCAGGTTTCCTCACGATGTTTTCCTTCACCGAAAAGCTAGTGGTGTTACAAATGGTACATACATTTTAAAAAACTCATTGGTACGAGTCGGCCTGGATGGGGATCGAACCATCGCCTCCTGCACGGCAGGCAAGGTTACTCACCACTGGACCGCCACGGCAAAAGAATAAACATACAATATTTTCCTAAGAATACCGCAAGGATTTGGGCTTTTATTTTGGAAAATATTATCATTATGATATTTTTTTTTATTTTTGCTAAGTAAACGGTCGCTCGTTTATAGTGTCAGTAGCGGGGTGGGCAGTACCTTTAGCGATGCTCCACCAGGGCAGCGTGACGTAGGTGAGGTAGGCGTTGAGGGGCGCGGACTGCTGCCGCTTGCCCTCCTTCCACAGGTGGAAGGTCTGCGTGAAGCCTCGCATCGCCCACAGCGGGTTGTAGGCCCCGTCGTCCAGCTCTGTAACAATATCACGTAGAGTTGTTGAGAGTGAGAAGTTAGGAGGTGTTCTAATAGACGAATTAGGGATTAATTGGAGATAATTTTGGACTTCAGTATCACTGTTATTCGGTTTTATTCGTCATCTTTCCGATTTCGCAATACCGCTCGTCACATCGAGGTCGCTCACTCCTAATATCTACAATGAGTAATGAAGGTTGGGTTACATCGTGGTGCGGTGGTGTGTGTGTGTGTGTGTGCGGGGGTGTGTACGTACGTGAGCGCCTGGGCGGCAGGTCGCACCAGTAGTATATGTCGGTGCCGTCGGGCGTGGTGCGGCGCGGCGGCAGGGGCGCGCGGCGGTACAGCTCGGCCGCCACGCCGCGCCGCCGCGGCAGCGTGCAGTACGCGCGCGCCCCCTCCCCCTCCCGCTCTGTGTGCACCCCCTCGCGCTCCGCCGCGTGCACGTACTCGCGCGCGGTGGGCAGCTCCTCGCGGCCCCGCACCGTCTCCTCGAGTACTTCGCCACCGAGGCGACACTCGCGCACCGGCGCCGTGACGTCATCGTCATCGTCGCCGGTGTCCAGCGCGTACGCGTCCCCGGCCAGCTCGCACTCGTCACCGGCGGGGGTGGCGCGGGGGCGAGGGCGGGGGCGGCGGGGCTCGGGCGCGGGGTCGAGGGGCCTGAGGGGCGGGGGGGCCGGGCGCGCGGCGGGCGCCCCGGCGGCGCGGCGTCACGGTGTGCAGGCAGGCCGGCGAGGAGAGGTCGCCGGGGTCCCCCGGGGCGCCGGGGCACACGGCCAGCATGCGGGGGGGCGGCGCGGGCGCGGGGGCCGGCGGGGGGCGGCGCGCGGAGGAAGCCTGAGAGCCGCGGCGCTCTACGGACAGAACAACGCGCGTTACGTCACTGCGTGAGCTTTATATACCGCATACTGCACTTTCATAACGGCATTTGACCAGAAAGATAATCTTTAGTCTGTTACTATATCAACAAGCCTTTGAGGCTGTTCAGCAATTCTCTTCACCACAAAACTCTGACATGCCATCGATTTATCGAGCATTGAGATCGAGACAATATTTTCTCATCAAAATTAGCATAGCGCTTCGAGACTCGCGCAGTTTCATACATTCACAAGTATTAGTTGAGTTAGTGACAAGCTCTGGCGCCATGCAACACCTTCTCCGATGTTATATTAAATGTAAGGTATTAGAGATCTAGCCTCTACGCGCGTATCAGACGAGTGTGGACTCTACGCGGGGTGCGTAGGGGCTACTGTCGGCTGGCTTCCTCCGAGCGCTCAAACACTACGTATACAGACAGATGTGGGCATGCGTGAAGCGTGTACGATTGAACACTAGCTATGTATGATTGATGAGGGACGGATGGAGGTGAAAGACAACACTTGCAATATACGACATAAAGTATAGGATCCATCGGCCAAATTCGTAAATTTTTCCAGTCACCGACTTTAATGGCAAGAGATGCAAAACTCCGTATACGAGCATTGGACGATGGAACCGCAAAGAAAAGGTGGACACATACGTAAATGTTTGATGAGTTCTTGATTAGATTCAGCTACTGTCCGTAACAAACGGTTTCTATCAAAACTGACAAACTAAATCAAAATAGCGCTATTTCTGTCTACTGTAGTAAAGTTACGGACATTACTCGAACCCAATTCGAAGCATCCTACTCACATGCATTAATACCTAAATTTCACCCTCTCGATTAAATAATACGCGACAAAAGCCTCAGTGACAATGGCTCCCTGAGGTTCTCCTTGTCGCCTCCTCGTGCATTAAGTAGGTAGGTACGTATAAGTGAGGCACAGTACCGTCGCGCACGTCGCCCGCCTCGACCTCGGCCACGGCGCCGCCGAGCGCGTCGAGGCCCTCGTTCTCCGACCGGCTCTTGTCGCGCGCCTCCCTGGTGCGCCACCCCGCGCGGTGACAGTGACAGTGAGAGTGAGGCACAGTACCGTCGCGCACGTCGCCCGCCTCGACCTCGGCCACGGCGCCGCCGAGCGCGTCGAGGCCCTCGTTCTCCGACCGGCTCTTGTCGCGCGCCTCCCTGGTGCGCCACCCCGCGCGGTGACAGTGACAGTGAGAGTGAGGCACAGTACCGTCGCGCACGTCGCCCGCCTCGACCTCGGCCACGGCGCCGCCGAGCGCGTCGAGGCCCTCGTTCTCCGACCGGCTCTTGTCGCGCGCCTCCCTGGTGCGCCACCCCGCGCGGTGACAGTGACAGTGAGAGTGAGGCACAGTACCGTCGCGCACGTCGCCCGCCTCGACCTCGGCCACGGCGCCGCCGAGCGCGTCGAGGCCCTCGTTCTCCGACCGGCTCTTGTCGCGCGCCTCCCTGGTGCGCCACCCCGCGCGGTGACAGTGACAGTGAGAGTGAGGCACAGTACCGTCGCGCACGTCGCCCGCCTCGACCTCGGCCACGGCGCCGCCGAGCGCGTCGAGGCCCTCGTTCTCCGACCGGCTCTTGTCGCGCGCCTCCCTGGTGCGCCACCCCGCGCGGTGACAGTGACAGTGAGAGTGAGGCACAGTACCGTCGCGCACGTCGCCCGCCTCGACCTCGGCCACGGCGCCGCCGAGCGCGTCGAGGCCCTCGTTCTCCGACCGGCTCTTGTCGCGCGCCTCCCTGGTGCGCCACCCCCCGCGCGCCCACACCGCTATGCTCGCGCTCGGGTCGCTCAGACGACGCTGCAAATATACAATACACAACATTATATTTACATATCTTATCTATATTTCAATAAAAACCCTTGTAAAGCTAATCCATTCACTATTGCACTTTCTAACATCAACATACAAACTAGGCAACTAAATAAGAGGTATCAAATATGGAACGTAATCACTGGAGAGCTACATCTGTATTCGTGGGTGAATAACATACAGAGTCGAAGTAGCCGACCTAGATTCTAGGACATCTAACCTCACAACACGCAGAGTGGTGAGACAACTCGAGTTTCAGTAACTTGAACCCGCTGTGTGAAGTAAATTGCACAATAACGTGTATGCGTTACGTAAGAACATTATTCTCGGTTCTATTTCGCAAGGAAGGCGAGATTCGTCTTTCTACCCTAGTCTAGTGCCTTCCGACTTTCACCGACCGCTGTAACAGCAATGACTGTTCACAATGTTAGACCCAAAAAAAATCCAGCGCCGAAGGGAATATTTTTAACGATCATAAATTTTAATAAGACGATAGTGTAATAGTATCAAACTCCCTGGACCAATGCCAAAGCTTTTGGCAGGACGAATCATCATCGTTGTCAGCCTAAATACGTCCCACTGCAGGGCACAGCCCTTCCGTTTAGGAGAGTATATTGGCGTCAGTCAACCACACATACGCATCACAATATCTTTTTCAGCATATGCAGGTTTACTCGTCATTTTTTCCATCACCTATTGAGACCAGTCGGTATTACGTAGGTACATAAGGTAGAACAATTCATTGGTAAAAGGCATGTTGTCCGTGTGAGTATGAACACGCCACCGTCACACTTATGGACGACGATGATGGTAGGACTGCCTCCGTGCTTTAATGGTTAAGAGCATTGTGCTCCTGACACGGAGGTCGTGGGTTCGATTCCCATAGGGGAGTGCCACCTAGTGATATGTAACTTTTTGCCTTTTTCCCCAGTTGGTTAGGACGTTGAAGGCTGAATCACCTGATTTTCTGAAAAGAAAGATGATGCCGTGCTTCGGATGGCACGTTAACCCGTTGGTCCCGGCTACTATCTCTGGTGGTAGTAGTCGTTTCGTTGCAGAAAAACCACGTCAGGCTGTAAGACGGTTTGAATAAAGTCTAACACTAGGGCTTGTCCACACGATAAGAAGATGGTAGGATGATAATATGTAGTAATGGGATCCTGGGAGTCGCGTGGCTAAGGGGGTCCCGAGTAGACGCGTTTGGCTTGCGATTTAATTGGCCACGTGGCTCCGACGTTTTACGGCGGTTTCGAGTGTGTTTTTTTGTTTAAAAACGGGGCTTTGAGATCGCCATAGCCTATTACCGTACAATATCGAATATCTTCGAAACACTTGACACTTGCGAAATCTAACAAGGAAACGCCATTAAATAATAAAAATAGAATAGAATGGGATCCTGTACAGTTGTACTTTCTTCTTCTGTCGACTCGATGGCATGTCATTGAGATAATATTTTTGACAGTCATAGTTAAATAACGTCTGTAAGTTACCTGATGCCTGTAGACGAACATGTCCTCGGGGTCGTCCTCCCAGTCGCTGTCCCAGAGGTCGTCGGGCGCGAGGCCGGGCTCGGAGGCGGGCGTGTCGAGGCCGGAGCCGCGCGGCCGGCTCACCGCCATCTCCGCGTGGCCCTTGCCGCTCGGCCCCTTCATGCGCACGAACTCGCAGCGCGCCGCCGCCGCGGATACACCCGCGCCCGCGCCCGCGCCGCCCAGCAGGCCGAACGACATGCGCTGCGCAACCTTCGTCGAGAGGGATGTTTGCTGAAATTGCATGAAAACGGCGCTATTTAGTGAGGATTTCGTACACATACACTTAAAATAAGAACCAGACTTAATCTCGTCTAATCATGAGTGAAGCACCCATTTCTTTTGTGTGTTTGCTGTCACGCGGTACATAATGGTGACGGGTTGTAGGACCTGCGCCTAGAGCTAGTGCATCTGTGTGAGTGTAGGTCCCTTGTAGAACAAACGAGATTGTATTACCTTGCATGCTTCACATCTTTTTAGTGCAACATTCGGTCCGTATTTCTTTCAAGTCCGTGGTACACATGCGTAAATCCGGAGGGTTCGAATAATATGGATCTCACACCTCGCTGTTCATTCTCGTCGGTTTCGGGTACAATTGACCTGTAGGCCTACCATGATTCACTGTACGATACTACCGTAGTTATGGCTTTATATGACAGAATTAGTTCTCAACGTGACCACTAGAGGCGCTGTACGAAATTCAACACAAAAACTGTAGTTTACTGCAGTAGTTTTACTATAGCTTACTACAGTGTTAACTTATGGTAGGCTTACGGACATTACTTTGTCTCGCAGATTATCCCATTCATAGGAATCTAGCCTGGACTTATTAGATGACCAGACAACGATAAAGAATACACATGGATAAAAACATCCATGACTTTGATACAAACATCCATGACACGGATACAAACATCCATGACTTGGATACAAATATTTCTATTCCTAGTATAAAATAGTAATAGAATAAACAAAGTAACATCGCTAACATGGCACAAACAACAGCGGCACACGTTTATCGCAGAGCGTCTACGCAATTCCTTCTTCCTGTTTTTTCCGCACAGCGGCAAAACCGCGTCCGCGACTTCCTGTCCATAGTAATTTACCGTTATCATTATAAAATAAAATATAATCCACTTATAATTCTTTAGCTGTAAATGTGTACTCACTGACTTCAACTGAATAAGAAATTTGTTGTGAATGAAACAATAATAATTGGACGTGGAAAGAAGATGTTTCCTATTCGAGCTACCGCGTTTTACAGTAACAATCAGGGATCTTTTTGTACCAAATCGACAATATGGTGTTGTATGACAGTTCTTAGCGATTCGACTTCTTAATATTTAATTAATTACTCATTTCATGAAAATAAATGATTTCTATTCTATTCTACTTTCAGACAATAGATGTGATGATCAAAGTATTAAATAAAATATTACTTAAAAATGGCCTAGTACAGCCATACATAATACGTTACCGATCTTGTAAACGATACAATCGGAAACTTCACAATATCCCTACAGATCTACCTGTAGCGCACAGCTTCGAATAAATAAAATAAATATAAGTATTTAGTTTTATTAATTTCAGAAATTAAGTCACGGGCAATCAAAACCACAAAAAAACTAATTTATTGGAATTATGAATGTTTATCCTCAATTGCCTTATCTTAAACGGTTATAATGTTGCGGTATTGTTATAGTACTGTAGCCGGGGGACTTTTTAACTACCAAAAAGATTACCGATTGCCGTTAAGAAATTGTTGTAAGGTACTAAATGACTAATATAAAAACCGAAGTCTTACAGATCACATCAAATTATATTGATTTGATTTTTAAAACCGAACTCAAACATGCATATTGGGGATTTTGGACCAGGAAATAAATTAAAAATAAGAAGGCCTCCCTGAGGGTAAGCATGTGCCCTGCAGTGGGACGTATATATGCTGTGATGATGATATATTAAAAATAATATATTAAAAATAAGCTACCTAGAGTCGAGCGTGTCGGATGTGCCCTATGACGGAGCGTTCATAGTTGTTACTAATTTACTAATAGCTATGTACCTATGTGAATATTTTCATGGCGGTGGGTGATTGACAGTTTCGGTACTGCAGGTGAAACGTGGATGTTCTGAGTTTACAGAATATCTCTGACTACCATCTCAGGGAATATAGTCGCAGGCATATTAATGCTCGAGGCTAAACTACCACGTTGGTTTTGTGCTGGTACTATATGACGAAGGGTCCAAAGATGGGAACTCTCGATCCTTAGTTCAGGGACAAACTCACAACATTGTGCGTTATTTGTTTACACCCTGAAAAAGGGTTACCGGCCTAGCAAACATTGACACATAAGTGACAACAAGTGTCACCTCTTTCGGATCTAGCTTCACATCGGATACAGTTGACACGGACATTAACCAAACACATTACAGTGTCGATATCGCACGAGGACAAGGAACAAAGAGCGACAGCAGTCAGTGCTACGCTACGCAGTGACACCGATGCGCCCTTGACTCACTAACAAGTGTTCGTATAATAGACATTTAACTAAACTTTTAATTGTGTGCTACTTCAAGCTGAATAATGCATGACGAGGCATACGTAATGAGGTCTGCCAGGTGGTAGGCAGCCGGCTGCCGGGGCGGCCAACGCTCGATATTATCAAACACGATAGAGAACAATCGCTTTGTTTAGAGAGCGCCGCGCCGCTTGTTGGAGACGCGTGTTTTGCAAACAGCGCCAGGTTATAGTAAACAATAGTAGGAGGTAGGAGGGTTCCCGGCACGCGACCGCGCCGCGCTGCCGTGTGATAAACAAGCCATTGTTAGTAATTATGTCTATGCTTTGTGTCTCTAATGAAAAGACATGTGTTTCCCGGAGTAGCAAAAACCAAAACTTCTTATCGTGGTGGACATTGTAAGAGGAATAGGCTGGGAATAAGGACGAGGCTAGACGCCTGTCACGTGTCACGAAGTAACACAAA
This sequence comes from Agonopterix heracliana, assembly GCA_963693445.1. Taxonomy (NCBI): domain Eukaryota; kingdom Metazoa; phylum Arthropoda; class Insecta; order Lepidoptera; family Depressariidae; genus Agonopterix; species Agonopterix heracliana. The sequence continues at coordinate 21,479,845 of OY856312.1, forward strand.
GTATCCTGTAACCCTCAATATGTAAAAAAAAAAAATAGTTTTTCAACTGCCAGTTGGAGGTTGTAGCAAAGCTAAAGTTACCAGCCACCCATGAAAGCAAAACGGTCTGCTTGAGCTTAAATTTGTTTCTCTGTGGCATGTTCATCCACCAGAGGAACTCGCTAATGATGAGGAAGGGTGCGGGCTCTTCAATGCATAATTTATCCGGGACCTGCGGTCAATCTTCTGTCTATATATTTTCAAGCTGGCGCTTTCCTTAGTTTAAAATAAAAGTAGTCACTATACATAGGTAAAAAGTTTCAGAAAAAAATTTAAATCGAGATAATCGTTTCACCCGGATCCATATTTGATATTTAAATCTATGATGTTACTAGGTAGAAGGATGCAAATACGAAAACCAACGGCGTAGCGAATTGTTTAAGTCAAGTTTTATACGTGGGACGTATACAGGGTATAAACTTAAATGCGTTACATACTTACGGGGATGCTTGAGACAATCAAACTGAACAACTTTCTCTTTGGGACAAATCGCGATAAAAAAATCAGGAGCTCCATCCTTTGCAAATCTAAGTCAACCAAATGTGTGGAACAACTGTATTTTTTTTTGCGATTTCCATGTTGGTCCCATAGAGAAAGTTGTTCAGTTCGATGGTCTGATCATCGCCTTAAAAAACCGTCAGCATATAGGCTAGTGATAATGATGAAGATAATTAATAGATAAATAAAACAAATCAGTGGTGGTCCAGTGGCGAGTAACCTTGCCTGCCGTGCAGGAGGCGATGGTTCGATCCCCGTCCAAGCCGACTCGTACCAATGAGTTTTTCGGAATTTATGTACGATTTGTTACACCACTGGCTTTTCGGTGAAGGAAAACATCGTGAGGAAACCTGCATGCTTCAATTTCGAGGCGTGTATTGTACCCACTGTCCATTATAAGTGGCGACGGGCTCACCCCCCGTCACACTGGACAGAGTTTCGGTACTACTGGTGAAACGTGGATGTTCTGAGGTCAAAAAAAGTCAATATAATTTATTCAATATAGGAGCTTGAAGCACACTTATTAAACGTCAAATCTTTTTTAAGCTACCACCGCGTCGGAACGTGTTGTCGCTGTAGAGAAGATGCGGCCAGAAACTCTACAACATAACACGACTTAAAACTATTACAATATAAATTCTTAAGGGTATATTTTCTAAAACCCCTACTTTTAGGAACATTGTTTTCAATGATATGCTATTGCATATCCAGTGTTTTATATTTATTATGAAAGAACTGCCTTTACTTAAAAATGTAATGAATCGTTTTTTTGTATGTTTCATATAATTTATTTTAGTAATCGCATAAAATCCGGACACTGTTCGTCGAAATATTGCTAAATATGGGGTTACTTTAGGAACATTTTTAGAAGGGTTACGTTACACGGTTGAATTTACAGTTTACGTAAAAAGAAATTTTATATAAATTAAAAAAACATAATGAATCGTTTTTTTTAAATACTAGTCTGAAACACGAATATTTTTGAAAACATTTTAGTTAAAATCAAATATTGTGATTACCATACAAAATGGCGAACAAATTCAAGCTTTTGACATCCTGTGACAACTGCAAAATTATCCTTGTTTCTGATTTTTTTCATTGTACGGCGAAATGCCGTTACTGGAGCACGTCCGCGTCAAATGTTTTAAAAATAATTTGCGACAATTTTTTTCTCGATCCTTCTGTGGATGACTGAAACACAAAGGTAATTGAATGGAATAATTCATTATTTGTGTTTTTCTAAAGCTAAAATTATGTTATATTCAAAAAAAAATTACGAATTCTAGGATAATATTTGTCATATTGTTCAATCAAATTGAAATGACTTCAATTATGTCAGTAGAGTATACCAAATCTATTACCATTCTCTTTGGTCGGCTTTTCAATATACAATTGCCAATACAGTCGCGCACAGTTTCAAATAAATTCTAAGCAAGAAGATTAAATTACCTACGTAGTATAAAATTCTTGATAAGAAAATCATGAAATTTTTATTTACTTCTGAAATTAAATCACTGCAAATAATATCAAAACAACTAAAAACTTACTTCCTACCAATTTCAATGAATAATCGAATAGAAAATATTTATTTAATAGCGGCGTTCGTGAATGGAGCGCGCTCCATACAAACGTACTATGGTGATATTTTCAATACTAACCAATTAAAGTCAATGAATTTTTGCAGAAACAATCTAGAAACAAATCTCTATGCTTGTAATTGCTTAGTATTGACATTATCGCCATAGTACGTTTGTATGGAGCGCGCTCAAAATTATATCCCCTTTAATACTCACAACTTTTGATTGAACAATATAGCCTGAATTTTAATCCAAACTGAGCCCTATGCTTTCGTGAAATCCAAATATGTTCAGTAGTTTTAAAATAACGTGTGCATAAACAAACAGACAAAAATTCTAAAAATGGTCTCAATGTATTCCATTACGTACCTATACCAAACGCCCCCAATTAACATTTTTATAAATATCTTCAATGTACATCTACGCCATGTTTGCAATTATGACCCAATCACAGACTTAAATTGCTTTCGAATGACATCAAATCAATGGGAATATTGAAATTCCACGGCAAATTTTTCTCCACTAGTCTTAATAGTACCTACATTACTGCAGCGGCCAGCAAAAGAGGCATTGATGGACGAACGTGTAAATGTGGGCCGAGGCGAAGCCGAGTGGCCAAGGCTTGTATAGTGCTTTTCTCAAATAATGCGTGGAAATTAAAATCAAACAACTTTTCAAAATCAATGACGAACAAAAATATTTTTTCCTTCGTTGAAGCTAGTAACTTATTATTAATCTGTGGTTAAAGTGTCCATTCGGTTTTTTTTCATTATAAAGCTGTCTATTTGCAAACCAGTTTGAAATTTAAATAAAACCTTTGATAAGTTACCTACCTCCTCGATGTTTCGGAGTAAAAGATTGTTCCATTTTTAAATAACACGACAGATATAAATAAATAACGCTCACAGGCACATACATTGTAATGATCCCAAACTAAGCACTAAAGGCTCTAATTATGGAAACCATACAACAACGGCACGAACATATAACATCCATGACCGAACCGGGATTCGAACCCAGGACCCTGGTTTGGCAGTCCGGCGTGGTAACCATTACACCAACCGGGTCGTCATTACACCAACCGGGTCGTCATATGAGTATGAGTTTACTATGTAATTTATTTGGCTGCTAAACCACGACAGATATGGATTTTCATACTGTTCGCTTAGTACAGCAATTTCGATTTATCTCGAAGAAGGTTGTCAAAATAATGCTCAAATTTCCAAGCATGTTTGAGAAAAAGCTATATTTCTACAATTTTATTTAGTAAAAACTACTAAAGCATATAATTATATATTTAATGAAAACCGGCCAAATGTGAGTCGGACTCACGCACGGAGCCTTACGAAGCGTCCCTTAGCACCATACAATAGCGTAAATTCACTTTGACCAAACCGGCCAAGAGCGAGACGGACGCGCGCCCGCGTCTCGTACGCTCTGTTTTTATTGACTTTGAGCATGCTCTGAGCGCATATAATATATGCTTATGTCTTGAGATATATTTCTCTCGAGATTTTTTCGCAACCCCCATTTCGTAGTAGCTATACAGAATAATATAGGTACAGTACAGATTATAGGAGATAGTTAAAAGTATATTAATGAACGATAGTTTGTTGCAATGAAAGCTGTATCTTTTGAGCCGTAAAAGCTAGCTAGTTTATCAATACAAATACATTTTTTTAATGATTTTGATCTGTAACCTCTAAATGCAAAAGTGGTCACAAGAAAACCATTCGAACTCCATGTAGAAAAACCTTAGCTTATCTAAAAAAGACACCTTCTTTCTTTTTATACCGGAAAATCCTATGCTGGAAACAGAAACAGCAACATAAAATGTCAAATTCTGACTGACTGAAATTTTTTTTTTCTTAATGGCCATTTATTTTATGTTGATTTCAAGTTTACCGAGGAGTTTGCAGGGCCCTGTTTAATAAACGTGACATTTACAGATGACAATCGTCAAAATATCATGGTGGAAAATAAAAATAAAATTATGTTATTTCTTAAAAAAAATTTGACCTATTATTTCTGTTCAATACACTTTTTCTCCTGACGGGTGACATGTGACAATTTGTCCTGAAAAACATGACATATTTTTTTATTAAACACCTTCTTATCGTGTGGGCAGCAAGCCCCTGGTATTAGTGTTTTTTTCAGACTGCCTTACGGGCGTGGTTTTTATGTAACGACAACTACCACCAAAGATAGTAACCGGGACAAACGACTTAATATGCCATCCGAAGCATGGAATCATCTTTCTTTGCAGATGACAATCGTCAAAGGTGATTCAGCCTGTAATATCCTAACCAACTGGGGAAAAACTCACAAAGTGACATGTCACTAGGTGTCCCCCGTGCGAATCCAACCCACGGCCTACGTGAGCGTAAATAGTCGAATGTCATTGTCGCACTCCTGGTCGAAAACGACCTTAGGTACCTAGTTTAAAAAAATATCCGTAATTCTTTCATTTTAAAATCTCTAACATAGAAAATGTTGTTATTCAGACAATTCGGTCCTTACGTCAAGATTTTTTTTGTCTTTATTTTTATTTTTACGGATAGAAGATATTATTAGAAACTAATTTAATTTTTTTGCAATTCATCGAGTTTATCAATACAAATTTAATTTTTACTTTATTCTGTAAATGGCAAACGTGGGCGCGAAAAAATCATTCGAACTCCACATTATTCACGTTGTTGTTTAACAATTTAATTTAAAAATAAAAATTACCCGCCTTCTCTTTCTAACTCCATGTTGGAAACAGAAACGGCAACATGAAATGTCAAATTCTGACACATTGAATGGCAAGTTATTTTAAGTTGATATTTAGTTTACCAAGGAGTTTAAAGGTCCAACGTCTTCGTTGAACCGAAAAACGAAGTTATTTTTATTAAAAATATCTGTGAGTAATCCTTTCATTTTAAATTCTGTGACAAATAAAATATTGTTTATGAGACAATTGTCTCGAAATGGTTTTCGATTCAGCCCTCCAAAACAAACTTGACATACCTAGGTACCTATATACCGAATTGACGAAAATGTCGGTAAATTTTCTTTTCATTATGTTCAAAATTAGAAAATATCACATGTGTAATGTTGAAACTCTCGAAATATTTAAAAACAATCTGTAGGTACCACTTATAAAATAAATTGAAGGCATATTCCGTTACTCTACATATTGTGAAAGCATAATTTTTGTATCTCTATAGTAAATTTTTTTGCCCTCAGTGATGATCGTATTTAGTTTGAAAAAAGTGGTATGCATGTAGGTTTCACTTTAAATTTACCGAAACTTCCCACTTTGGATAATTTAAAATGTTTTAGTTATGTAATGAATTTCATATTGTGTGAAAAAAAATTATTACCTACTAACTAGGTATTCTTCACTAAACCAAATTTCAAAAAAATACTTAACACTTTTCTTATCGATGGTGGGAGCTCAAACAAAAGGTCACGGAAAACTTACAAAACATTATCAACATTTTTTATTGAAAATTGACAGAAAGTGATGACGTCACAAACGAAAATATACCCTTAAGCTACTGTTATGTATACAATAATACATAGTCTATCTAATAAAATAGTTGATACTTTACAGTTTCAGAATATCTCTGACTACCCCCTCGGGGAATATAGTCGTGAGCATATGCATGCATGCATGCATAAAACAAATTGTTCATTTCAGGCAACACGTAGTTCACCTAGGGTACACACACCTGGTAACATTATTATTTATTATTATTGGTTATTTATTTATTGATATATGATAATACAATGTTGTAGATTAACAAATAATCGACGCACTATAAACCATAACTGGTTTGTTCGTACGCCGGTAGGGACTCATCCTTAAAGAGAGTATACAAATGATTCGAGTGTGTGTCTATGTGTACCTACGGCCTATACCACACAACTAGCTGCCTGTTTACAATTACAATTGAGGAATCATTATATATTTGTTCAGAAATAACTATCCATCAAATTACTGCTTACAAAATACACACACAGTGTTCAATGTGACAGTGAAAGATTTATATTCTGAATATGGTAAGGTATGTTTAGAGCATCGATATTGTATCAAATGACCTAGCATATACATTCGAGATACATAGTTATAAGCGTGTGCTACAATATAACAAACATACATATACGTAGGTACATTTTATATTAAATCCACGACGCGTGGTTCCCATTGGGGTAGGCAATAGGCATACACGTGTCGCTGCCTGCTACGATCTTGACAGACCTTCACTTCTTCAATTAATTAATCAGTTTTGGGCATAAAATATAAGTTTCACGTAAGTATCTGTGTTTTAAGTAACGTGAACTTATCCTAAAACTTCACAGGAAAAACATTCGCCTAAAACTTTCTCAATTACCGATTACAAATTAAGTTGCGGTAAGCAAAATATGCTATCAGTTTGTGATTTTTTCCCATGGAACCAACGAATACGTACAAATACTCATAAGTATGGTATAAATTTAAGCGAAGGACCGGAACCGGAGGGGAGAAAAAAAAGTTACGATATTATTTTTAGGTGGCCCTGATTGCAAATCTATGGAGAAATAGAAGCATCAACCGTAAAACAAAGATCAGGTTAATGCGGACACTTATTTTCTCCATATTCTTATATGCATCCGAAGCCTGGACCCTGGAAGCTCGTCAAAGAATTGACGCATTCGAAATGTAGTGCTGGCGCAAAATGCTCCGAATATTCCGAACTAAACGCCGCACAAATGAGTTCATCCTCGATGAGTTGAACATCAAGACCAGGCTCTCCACCATCTGTATGCAACGAGTCCTTCAATTCTTTGGGCATACGGTCAGATCTGATAGTTTGGAAAAAATCATGATTACCGGCCGTATGGAAGGAAAGAGAGGTAGAGGACGCATGCCTACGAGATAGACCGATGCTGTAAAGTAAATTACCGAGACAACACTACAGGCCAGCATACACCAGGCCCAAGATTGAGCGGCCTGGAGAGCTGTGGTGGCACAAGCGGCCCACGATGTCACATCCCTCAGCCATGAGGTTACGAAGAAGAAGAAGATTCCAAATCACCAAATATGGATTTGTCTGTCTGTTTGTTTGTTTGTTCGAGCATCACGCAAAAACTTTGAACCGATTTTGATGAAACTTTTTTTGTTTGAAAGCTTATTGATTAGACTTAAAATCTAGTATAATTTGTCTCGCTACGATGACGGGAACCCGTGCGGACGAAGTCGCGGGTAAACTCTAGTACGATATAAAACTGAGCTCTTATTAATTTGATCTGTATACCAGAGACTCTGCAAGACAAAGTTGGCAAGTGGCACTCATCCCGCGCGTAGCGAGCGATGACCTCTGCCCGACTCCTAGTCCTGCGTGTCAACCCTAAGCACCGGGCACCGAGCCAGCCGAGGATCACACTTCATTTACAAATTATACAAACTTACAAAATGACGTCATTCGTAAAAGTAATTCCACGGAACGGTTCATCGATTTTTCTTTCTAAAACACTTTTATTAGCATAGACATTGGGTGCACTTTTGCTTTCGCTGGCCTCGTTATACTGGCATCGATTCACCCCTCGGTGCTGTCGACCCTCCGGGCGAGCGCGGGAGGCGGGGGGTCGGCGGGACGCGGGGGGAGAGATCAACAAGTACCCGCCGCGACGCCTCGTCGCCAGCGTGGAGCGCCGGCTCACTCGCGGGTAAGAAACAGCGCAATCCCAGCATTGGTACTGCATTTCTCGGAATACTTTTGACAACATTAACTGAAGCCGTTCACCCCCGCTCTGTTAACAGTAGCTCGTCACGCTAGCGTCGACCATGAATACGATATTAATAAACATGCATATTTTTCACGGTTTAACTTATTCATATTTTTCATTTCTTCGTAGTATTGTTTTTCGCTTCAACTTTTAACGGCTATAATATCGTACATGTTTCGTTCCTAACAGTAAATTAATAGATAAACATACAACCGTATTCTCCGAGTATAGCAAGATTTGTAGCAATATTAACATTTAGAATTTTGCAGGTTTTAGAATGGGTTTACGTGTAAAATGGTGATAATTATATACCTTTTCGCTCACTAAAGCACTGCTGCACAAGAAACCTCAACCACATTCACCATCAAGCCGATATATAAGTCGGAAAAGCAATAAGGGCCGGATGAACAAGCAGTGACCTATGTCCGGGTGAGTGGACACGTGACTGTGCAGTGTGGTGTGGAGTTCACAGTTCCGAACTGAACCAATCTACCTACATACGAATTCATACGATACACATACTACACATTCTTCATTAGTAGGTACATACGTTTGCTAGTTTGTTACGTAAACATCGTACATATACACGGTTAAATCGATATCATTATTTTAAATTAAGAGTCTACCCATCAAACTGAATAACTTTTACTATTGGACCAAACAGATAGAAGAAAAAAAAAATCTGCTGTTCCATAGTAAACTGCACTGCCTACTCGACTCAAATGTAGGGTAAACTATACTATTGTTGGCACACCACTAGTCATTGGCACTTTGCGTTTTCAACACAAATATTAAGAATTGTTATATCAGAAAATACATTTTGGTATTTTTTTTGGGTTCTTTCAATTGTCTACAATAATAAATTTCAATGGTAATATTTGTAACATATAACCTGACAACGCTGTATAAAAAACGAATTCCTTGACGGGAGAAAGAACCATTATGGCGCCATTTTTAAAAAAATTTACTAGCTTTGGGTAAGTTTGAACGACAATTATTTACGTGTAAATATATAAACATAAGATATTAAGTGTGTAATTTTGCTTTGTTTTACGACAAATAATAGATTTTAATGGGTTTTACGACAATTTTTCGAACAATATCTTAAATTAATAGAGTGCCAATCAATAGTTTTAATTTTTTACTAAAGTATAATTCATTGGCACCTATGCCAATCACTAAAAATCAATTCGAATATTTAGCCTTCAATATTAGACCAAGAGATGTCTTGCAAGTTAACATTTTTTAGAAAACAATGTTATAATTTTGTGTAACTACTTTGCTATCAATTTCTGGCACTGCCAATCATTATACTCAGGTACAGTGCCAATCACTGTAAATTTTTAAAAGTATTGAGTGCCAGTCGTTGCAATTGAAGGCATGGTGTTAAGGGATGATGACTTTCCGTTAAATGTTTTTAAAACACCTACAAAATGTCAAAAAGTTTTTTTTTTAATTATTTGTTATTAATGAACTTCTTGCTTGTGCGTTAGCACCGCATTTGCGCCAGTGTCAAGTGGTTTGAGGGACTATCTATCTAATCTCGAGGATTGTTTTTGAGGAAGAACACAACTGAGATGGATTGTAGAGCCTCGTGAAAAGTTGAACCGCGCGAAAGACAAGTGTTCGGGGTTAACCCTGAAACGTGACTCCAATCTTCTTCTTATCGTGTGGGCATGCCCTGGTATCAGAGTTTATTCAAACTGCTTTACGGCCTCTGAAGTGGTTTTTATGTAACGACTACTACAACCAGAGATAGTAGCCGGGACCAACGTGTTAACGTGCCATCCGAAGCACGGAATCATCTCCCTTTTCAGACAATAAGGTGATTTAGCCTGCAATGTCCTACCAACTGGGGAAAAACGCACAAAGTGACATGTCACTAGGTGTCCCCCGTGGGAATCGAACCCACGACCTCCGTGTCAAGAGCCCAATATCTAAACTTAGATATTCCTGTACCTTTCTCTGATTAAATCATGAATTACAGTGATTGGCACTGTACCTGAGTATAATGATTGGCAGTGGCAGAAATGGATAGCAAGGTAGTTGAATAAAATTATAACATTATTTTCTAAAAAAATGTTTAACCAAAACTACTTTACAGGGAAACAAAATCTCCACAGAATTTTGTGCTTCCTAAACCTATGAAAAAAATATTTGAAAGGAACAAATGAAGATGAACTATCAAATTTTTTGATACAATTTCAAGACTCAAATAATAAAAGAAATCTACAAAAATTTTAAGGCAGCTAAGTAGAGACATGAGTAGTATTCAGTAAAATTATTATTTTGTTGGTTTAAACTCATTTATTTGTACAAAATTTAAAAAATTAAAGATATTTGTGTTTAGTGCCAATGACTGATACATAGTGCCAATGTTTGTACCTGAAGTGCCAATGACTATACATTCGGGTATATATTTTTTAATTCGCAAATTTTTATTAAACGTCTGATAATATATACTAGAATACTCTTTTATTTAATAACCTATACCCTAATCGATAATTCGAAATTGGTTAATTATGTCTAAACATAAAATTGAATTAGTTATAAGTAAGTTAAGTCTGGCTAAGCCTTAAGGTGCCAATCATTGTATAGTTTACCCTATGCAACAGCAGTTTTTTTTTTTTTGCTCCGATCGGTTTGCTCCCATATAGTAAAATTTGTTCAGTTTGATAGGTAGACTATTCGTTTAAAAGGATGCAAATGAAATCAATTTCACCCGGTATAGCTACAAAAGTTCTCTAGCTTACATCGGATGTTCAGAAACATTGCAACACTACACTACAACTACCAAATACTTTGTACAGTTGCTGACTGAGAAGCTCGAACATAATAATCTATTCAAATTAACTTAGCAATTCTAGAAAGCTGGGCCAAGTAAGGCTTCTTTTCCACCAGAGATGTGCGAGGTAGCGAGGCGGTGAGCGAGGAAAAACTCGGACAATGGGAGTGCTTCAATTTCCCAAAGACGTGATCGAGCGAGCGCGCTATTGGCGGATTGTTTCCTCGCTCACCGGCTCGCTACCTCGCACATCTCTGGTGGAAACGAAGCCTTAACACCCTGTATCTCGGAGGATGGTCGTCTCCGTCCGGAAGAGATGGAGGGATGATCAGAGGGCCGGATGCTGAGAATTATTCCCGGCACGCCGCTTTCCCCCTACGCCGCTTCTCTTTATAGTGAGTCGCGCTACGTCACGTCGCGTAATAGTGATTCCCTCTACATCGAGTCTACGTCATGTACAGTTCGCGAACGATTTTTTAAAATTGTATGGTAGTTCGCATGTGTGTGTGCTTTTTTCAATCATCATCAGCTTATATCGCCTCTCATTACACTTACCTACTTAGGTAGGTACATAAGGTTATCTATGATGGTCGAATGAAGCTGGACCAAGATGAATGGAAGATGAAGAGGGAGGCCTATGCCCAGCAGTGGGATAAAATGGCTAAGGGGAAATAACCAATTCCAAGACTCCCTGCTTACTCTTCATCGATAGATATACATTTTATTAAGTAGTCAAAAGATCTAGGACGTCACGTGCAAAGTTTATTGGTATGTGTTAGTTATAAACCGCATACACGAGTCTCAGCTCAAAGCGCCATCGGCAGCCCTACGAGCACGGGCTTTATACCAATAATTGGGTATGACGTGGGGTGAGGTGGCGGGGGCGGGAGCGAGGGCGAGCTCTGACGTCACGCAGACAATCACTAGACCCCGGCACCGGCAGTAGCACCGAGCTTCACTAACATTACTACCTACTTATGACAAACACGACTGTGGTAGGGTTCTGTTCGGTGTTGATTAGCTCTTTTTTTTTTTATATGACTAATTGACATTGCTCAGGGAGCGGTTACTGTTTTTTACTGCGGACCTGCGATTGGAGGGACCACGAAGGGTCTACCGATCCAAATGAATGAACTTAAGCAACCGACCTAGGGGCACTCAGAAGGGTACGGACCTCGGAATAGGACGTTGCTGGGGCTACGCGGCGGATTGATTGGGTAGCGGGGATCGGTGAGAGTTGATTATCTCGTCAGTTGTCGTGATGCAGACATGCAGTAACTCGATCAAGGCCGGCGCGGCGCCCGAGGGTCGTCTGCCCCCCCCCCCCCCCCCCCTGCCCCCTCCGCACGCACCCCTGTCATCATCCGATGTCGAGTGGAGAAGCCATAACTACCATACACACTCATACATTTGAGTCAAGTAGGCATTTAATTTTTAATTGCAATTTAATATGAAACCATTTTATTTTCACGATTTCGATGTGGATCCCATAGAGAAAACTGTACAGTTTAAAGCTCTAATCATCCCCTTAAAAACCGTCAGCATATTAAGAAGCACCTCGTACACAATTTTTTTATGCAATTTAACAACTAAAATTACATACATATGCTCACGCCTATGTCCCACTACTGGGTTAGGTAGAGACAATAGATCGCCACATGCTACGATTCTGACGCACATCTTTCGCCTCCTCAACATTCATAAGTCTCTTCCTACATGCTCGTCGGTTCCGGGTACATTTTATTTGGCCCTTCTTCAGTACGCATCCTATTTGGTCAGCGTACGTGCGCCTAGGGTGACCCCTTTCAACCATTCCATTCACACTTTCCTTGTAAATTTAATACGTCAGCCTACTTTGGCTCATTCTTTAACATGTTAATTATAACATACTTACAACATAGTATACTTATTAAAGTATAGTAAAACTTTATTGTACTGTGTGTACATATCAACGAACGCGACTGTATAACTAACTTTAGCACTATTAGGTAGTATGTATTCCGCAGAAATGACGTGATATCAATATCTCTGTTATTGCAATATTATGGTACCTACCTCTGTCCGGCTGCGCCGTGTCTTGAAAACAATGTTAAATAAATTGAACTGCCTCGTTCTCGTTACATGAACATGGACAAAGACGCAAAATGATTCAAAGTCATTATCATTTAGCAAAAATACCTCAAACAATAAAACAAGACAAAATGCCTACGCAGTTGATACCAGTTTTAAAGAAACATATTTTAAAGTAGGTATATCTTCTACTATGGAAAATTTGTATGTAGGTATTGAATACTTGATAGCAAAACCACATCATTAAACCAGAGTGTCGTTAAATTTTTATATGTTTTCTGACTTCATACAAACATAGAGATTAGTTTCTAGATTGTTTCTGAAAAATTTCATTGACTTTAATTAGATAGTATTGAAAATATCACCAGACTACGTTTGTATGCAGCGCGCATTTGCACTCTCGGAATAAACTTCTCTTAATAATCGCGTCAGTGTGGTTAGCATCTTCGTTGCCGATACTCGTCTCGATAATTTGGTAAACAAAGTTTCACACCGAAACAAAACCCCAGCGGGGTCTGTATGATGGCGATAAGGCCCTATCGCGCCTTTTATCTCGTTCGTTGCTTTAATCTCCGTATAAAAGTGTCGGTGGCCTGTGCCCCTAGTAGGAAATCACTGAGTAGTCACCACGCAAATGAGTCAAAAGCCACAAACATTCATTTTCCATTACGCAATCGAGCGTGGAGTCACTTCGCTAGCCACCCGCCAAGGTCGCGGTCGACAAGAACTACGCGAAACAGCATTCTGTTCCGCCTGATAACAGCGAGTGTGAGCCGGGTGGATTCAGTGCTAATTACTTATCCGATTAGAACAAAAAAAAGAATTAATGTTTCGAGATAAGTCGTGTGACGTCACAAGCCACAAGGCCGAGGATTTAGATTACGTATCTACTACGATTGGAAGGCGATTACGGCTGTAACACTACGTCCGTTTTAATCTTTATTTTTCTTGAATTCCTTGTGTTTAGTTTAATTTAAAATAAATTCATACGATAAATATTTTTCCTGTGCAATGTTTTAGTGGTTACTTTTTTATTTGATTATCGTTTTGTTGTGGTTATTATTTTAATTAAATATTTAGATAAAAATCCTCGAATGTAAACTATAAATTAGTAAAATGTGTTTTACAATATTTAATTAAAATAATAACCACAACAAAACCATAATCAAATAAAAAAGTAACCACTAAAACATTGCACAGGAAACATATTTTCTCCCCTCCAGACGGAAAGCGTCAATTTTCGTACCGCTGCGCTAAACGAATTTGCCGCTTTCCACCTCTGTCGAGGAGAAAAATATTATACTAACCTCGTGCAGTAAAGAAAGCCTCAGATCACATGTTTCAATTACATGAGATCTGAGACCTTTCTTACTTTCCTGCTCTCGGTGTGTAAATTGTGTAATCTACTATACACTATCTACCTGTACACACAGTCCTTCCTTCTAAATATCCTAATGATTTTTTAAAGAGATCAGACCATAAATCTTAACAAGTTTCTCTATCTACGGGATCATCAAAGAAATCGAGACAAAAATTTGCTGTTCCATACAAAACTGGAGACCTACTCGTCCCAAATGCATGGGGCAGCTGTTTTTTTTGTAGTAACACTAACATCGAGCTTTCCCAAATAATTTTAATGCCCACGCAGTAGATATATCTTCAGGATAAAAGTCCGTGTCAACGCAATAGGCTATCTGAATAATAAATTTCTTTTGCAATTTCTAAACGTTGGAGGTGGTTGGAGATATGAAAGTGGAACAAACTCACTTCAATATTTATAACGTTAGTTAGAATTCCATCCAGCAATATCCAGTAGCCAATTACACCACGATGATCATCTTCGATAAAATCAATTATATTCTCCGAAAAAGATGCAAGTAATAGTTTCGTGCAACTATTTTTAAAGGGACGAACGAACGAAGGGAAAGAACGATTAAATCGTTCTAGGATGAAGCCTAAGAAGCGTAATCAGAAATCAGAATAGTAATATGTGGAAGACTTAGGTTAGGGCCTGTGTCACCACTTCTTAGTAAGTTCTTGTTAGCTTATCTGACGGCTCTTTTGACATATTTTGCATAAAAATTATGTCAAACGATCTGTCGAGTAAGCTGTCAAGAACTCATACAGAAGTGGTGGAGCAGGACCATATGTAAGTTGTAATAACTAATATAATTTCATGTTAACTTTCCAGACGTGAAAGTGGAACAAACAAAAGCATTTATAATCTAAATCTAAACTATTATAAAACTGTAACTGAAGTGTGTCTGTACATTGAAGATACTTACAAAAAAAAGATTACGATATGGTTTTTTTTTAGGTATCCCTTACTCGAAATCAACCTTTTTTAGAAATTTTGTCTGTCTGTTTGTTTGTGTGTTTGTTTGTTTATTTGTTTGTTTGTTTGTTTGTTTGTTCGCGCATCACGCAAAAACCACTGAACCGATTTTGATGAAACTTTTTTTGTTTGATAGCTTATGATCTGACTTAAAATCTGGTATATAATTTGTGCGGACGAAGTCGCGGGAAAACACTAGTTACTTATAATTCTCAAAATACGATGAAGAGAAACACAAGCTCTTTTGCGCCACACCTGCGCCCGCGGCATGATACATCGATAAACGTTTTATCGCGCCTGCTAACTCGTTCGTTCGCGCGCAAAAAGAAAGGGAGCTAGGGCGCGATAGCGTTTTATCGCGCGATCATGCCGCGGGCGCTGTTGCATCCCACTCGCACTTCTTCAGCTCCAGTGCGACCTCATTGTACCATATTACTATACTACACACTATTAGATTAGTCTAATTGTTATTGCACGGATCATTTAACAGAGCGCGAGGTTTCGGGTCGCGGGTTCAATGCCGCTAAACGACTATTATTCAAACAAAGGTGTTAAGGTTATACTAATAATTATACGCTTAAGATTTTAGAATAAGATATTAGCTGAACTGAAACAATGTCGAGGGATTTAGTTGACGTTTGCTTGGCCAATCAGAGAATTTCAAATAATGTTCGATTGGCATTTAATCAACAAAATGGGAGAGATAGCAGTACCTACACAAAATCAAACAGATAAGACAAACTGTGCGTAGGTTTTCATTTGTAAAGACCTAAAAGATAAGAGTTACCTAATATTTTGTTTATATCGTGTTGTTTTCGGATCTTATGTACGATTCGTAACACCGCTTTTGACTGGCACTTTTGGAAAGGAAAACTGCATGTTCTGACGAAGAAATTCTGATGCATGTGTAAAGTCTACACAAAAGAACATCGAGTCTAATGCTCTATGAGGGGAAGGCCCGACATGACTTAACATGTATGTTTTTGTCACGGATTTGTGCCAAATACAGTACTTATTTTAACACTGATATTAAGAATCCCTGAACAGCAATTCGTAGTAGTTCTATCCCTTTCTATAGATCAGAAACACCGTTCGCTAGAACGAATTGCACTATCCTCTTGAACTGCAAATGAGGAACTAGCCCTTATTGTGAATGCATCATGATACATACACCACACTTAGAGAGCGGAGATAGGGAAAAGAGCTTGCGACATAATCACGTGGCGCCGGTTCGATGCTTTACCTGTTCTACGGAATTTATGTGCGGTTGTATTTTTCGTTATCACTAGGTCGGCGGTGAAGGAAAAACAACGTGAGGAAACCTACCATATCCGAGAACGAAAAGAAAATACTGTAAGTTCGGAGGTATGTGTTAAATATGGACGAACACAATAGACCATCCATCACTGGTCGCAGTATTATAGCTTCGGCTGGTCGGAAACATTGCTACAGCTCCCAATCATCTTCTGAAGCGTGCAGTTGTAGCAAGGCTCACTTTAGGCACATTTAAGGTTTTAGGATGAAATTACGTGTCAAGTGGTGATACGTGGTACCTACTAACAATAACCTTTTACCCACAAAAACATAGTTTAAGCCAAAACCCTTATCGGGAACAGAAGGGGTAGTCCGTTCTAAGCCGGAACTACACGGCTCCTCCAATAATACCTACAGTAAACATTCGTAGCGCGTAACAGGCCACACTTGTATCGCACGTAGCGCGTAGCAGTAACTCACCCGCGAGTCGTAGACCCTGGTGAGCGCGTCGTAGCGGATGGAGCCGAGGAAGATGACCGCCTGCGCGCCGCACCCCCGCCCCCGCGCCACCAGCTCCACGCACACCATCTCACCGTCGCGCACCACTATGTCGCAGAACACCTGCGAGATACAAGGGGACACTTTACTCATACAACTTATTCTTATCGTGTGGGCTTAGACTATACGTGTGGGTTTTTGCCCACCCTGGTGTCAGAATTTTTTCAAACCGCCTAACATACAGCCTCTGACGTGCTTTTTATGTAAAGACTACTACCACCAGAGATAGTAGCCGGGACTAAAGGCTTAACGTACCATCCGAAGCACGGAATCATCTTTCTTTTCAGAAAATCTGGTGATTCAACCTCCAATGTCCTAACTAACTGGGGAAAAACGCACAAAGTGACATGTCACTTGGTCTCCCCCGTGAGAATCGAACCCACGCCCTCCGTGTCAAGAGCACAATGCTTTTAACCATTAGACTCATACAGCTAAAATGTTCTGAGATTCTTTATTGTACACAAAATAACATAATTATGAAAAATTTCAATAAATCATGATGTTGCTTAACTCTAAAAGAGTTTTCTTCCAGCAAACCGTTGAGTGAGAGGAAAACTAATGTTTAGGCCAGATAACTCGGTCTGTAGTCAGCCGTCCTGCTTGCCAAGGGTCGAGAGTTCGAATATTTGTACCCAAGACATTGATGGTTGTTTGTATTTATCTATGTATTGTATATCATTGCCTGTTCGTCATAATAACTATACAAGTCTAGACTAGATTATAGTACTTTAAATGGTTCGATAGCTAGAATGTGATCGTTGAAGGAAAGTGAAAGGCGCAGTCGTGTTAATACATAAGGAAAATTCATTGATAAGATAAGATAATACTACATTTCTGCTAATGTAGTTTGGATTTTGGACGTATTTCAAGGTTTGGGGAATAACAACACATTTGAGATTATACAAAATGGCCGAGCCTCGCCTTGTTACTCCCAATCCTTATGAGTGAATGTTATTTTATAAGTATACGATGCCATTTACAACAAATCGGCTGTTTTCAAAAGAAAATTTCCTAATAAGACCACATAAAAGTTGCCATATATTAGCGATATTTTATCGACCTAATCGTAACAAAATAGAATTATTTACAAACACTTGCAAATTTTTTTTTCGTTTTTCGGCCCATGTTCCTTAGGGAAAGTCGTTTAGTTTCAATGTCTTATACACCCTCGTTCAGTGCCACCCAGTATAAATCACTTATTTAAGTTCTCGAAAAAGAATGAAAGTTTATCAGAATAGTAGCGTGTGATCGTAGTACCTGCCTTTTTTCATGGTACAATGTGAGCGTATGTATGTAGGTATACTTGTATCATCCTCGACATTCAATACCTAAATTTAAAGTTATAGTTGAGCATTCGTTTAGTAGGTACATTTAAAAGGTTCCCAGATAAATTGTGTGACAATGTCTAAGATAGATAAAACGTGATCGTAGGAGGGTGCTCCTTAAGGGTGGGCCTGTGCCCTGCAGTGGGACGTATATAGGCTGCTGATGATTAGTTTAGTGTTAATTACTTTTCCAAAAAGCAGTTATAAAAATAGTGGATATATATCTATAGAGTTAATAATGAAATGTTGGTTATCGCAGCCGAAAATAAACGAGCACTCCATCGCGATAGTGATAGCGATAGCTTGCACCGAGCACCGAGCGGCGGGCAGCGTGCTGCGGGCGTCCTCCGGAGATACGATCGTTGCCCTGAACAAGACTCTTATCGAGCCGGACGTTGACCCTCACCGACATTCATCTACATTACATTTGGCCCACTACACAACACACTCCCCCACCACTAAGCAGAATGATAGTAAAGTTATTTGTTACGCAAGGACTTGTATTGAATCCTGAACGTAGCGAGGGTATTCTGAAACCACAGAACATCTACGTTTCACCAGTAGTACCGAGACTCTGTCCAGTGTGATGGGGGGTGAGCCCGTCGCCACTTATAATGGACAGTGGGTACAATACATGCCTCGAAATTAAAGCATGCAGGTTTCCTCGCGATGTTTTCCTTCACCGAATAACCAGTGGTGTTACAAATCGTACATAAATCATCATCATCATTCATCATCATTTTCATCTTTATATTCCTTAAAATACCCGTTAAATAGTTGCATGCGATAGAAGCATTTTGGTATTTTTGTTTCAACGTGATACGGTTAAAGATTCAAGTTAATAATAAATGATTCATAATCATAAGCTAATATAGCTAATAGGTTCAGTAAACGAAAACATAGTGAGTCACAAGTCAGAGGGCATATTCAAACTATTTGCAGTTCTGTGAGTCGTATCAATAACAAATAGCTGATGACATCACTGTGAGAGATCTCTGGACAAATCGAGGACAAATTCAATCAATCTATTTTGTATAACAGCGAGCAAAAAAGATAAACGGCATGCCGGTTCGTCATTTCGTGATCATCAGACCTTGTAGGTTGTAAAACTTGATTAAAAAAGGTTGATTCTTGCAAAAACACCACTATCAGATTGGTATCTTTTGCAATTATCAAAATGTTATTTGAACGAGATTTGGATTTAACTTGAAAAGAAAGCCTAGAAAAATGTAAATACAATGTCGCTAAAAATTTAGCAAGTTGTATTGGTAGCAAGACTGCTAATTTGAAATGGGAATTGGTAGTTCTATCAAAGTAAAATACGATCAAAGAATAAAACGTACTGAACACACGACCATATTCCCTTTTGGAGTGGACAGAAACTGCTATGGGTACACATGCATGCATGTTTATTTATTTATAAATTGCGTAAAGGTTCATATTAAACACAAGTATCATGATGGAATAATTTCTGTCCTGATTACTGATGATTGATGTCCTACAGAACACATCATCTTACAGGCATTAACGACTGCCCCCAATCAAATGGAAATTAAACCCGTATGATTCAGAGATCTTCTTCTTATCGTGTGGGCAAGCCCTTGGTGTCAGAGTTTTTTCCGACTGCCTTACGGCCTCTGACGTGGTTTTTATGTAACGACTACTGCCACCAGAGATAGTAGCCGGGACCAACAGCTTAACGTGCCATCCAAGCACGGAATCATCTCTCTTTTCAGACAATTAGGTGATTCAGCCGGCACTGTCCTAACCAACTGGGGAAAAACGCACAAAGTGACACATCACTTGGTCTCCCCCGTGGGAATCAAACCCACGACCTCCGCGTCAAGAGCCCAAGCTCTTAACCATTAGACCACGGAGGCATTCAGAGATGTAAAATGACGTTAAAACAGTACGTCACACCACACGATCACAAACCAAAACTAAATGCAAGTTGCCGCAGTTGTGCATTGTGCAGTCAGCACAGCAGTCCGGTGACGGGACGCTGCATTGTCCCCGAACAATACCGAGCGCAGAGCCTCCCCACTCAAGGACTTCCACACCGGCTTAGACAGGTGTTAGGTTAGGTTAGGTTGTTATGTTAGCCCGTTTGTTACACGTACTGAGTTACTTAGAGAGCCTCCCAATCAAGGACCCCAAGTGACGACATGATCCATGGAAAATTAATGAATTTTTAGACAGACTATAAAGTTTCATCTACGATATTATTCGAATAAACATCATCAAGCTACGAAATAAAATTAGTTTTAATGAACATAACGCGGCCGCGCGCCTGGCGATCATATTTCCTGTCAAATACGAATATCAGCTATCGCTCGATCATGAGCCAATATATGATAAACGTTAATTGTTCCGACTGTGGCACAATTGATTCGACCGCCCCCCTCTCTACTCCGCCCTCTCCCCCGCACACCGCCTGCCACAAATTGCCCCGAACAGCTGCACCAATTGAGTTAATCTCCTCGGGTCACCGATTTATTTAGAGGCAGTCGATGTGGGTATTGGTCAAAGGATTGCTTCATTTGTTACATGTCGCAGAGCAGCCAGGGTTGGAGCTAATCGTATCGATTGAGGATTAAGGAAATCTTCAGAGGCACAGAAGGCGGCATTGTCATCATCCTATTTACGTGCCACTGCAGGGCACAAGCCTACCTTCAGGGAGAGTTTATACGATATATATTTATTATTCGACGGAAACCCAAAACATGCAACTCTGAGTAAAAAGATTGACTAGCTAGATGTTTTTGGTACAATCGGCCAAGAAAGTACCTTGTTAGTTTTGATTGGAACTGTCTAGATTCAAACGAATGTCACAGATCCCACAACATTATTGCAATCGAAAATGATCGATGTAATTCGACAAACGAACCTTAGGTGCTTGACCTAACACCAGAATGTTGTTACTCTGCGTAGTGCGTAGTTTCTTTCCTTCATTCATAATACCAGTTTAAAAACTACTTCATCACTTACAGCTTGGCAAAAAAGTCCAGATAAAAAATGAGGGCGGAAGAACGTCAAAATTATAATTTTAGTTCCACCTATCACCACGATCATGATCTTTTTTGCCAAGCTATACCTAAAGAGAACCGACATTTGAATAATCCAAAACAAATAGATCTTATAGCAGCGGAGAGACGGTAGTGAAGCTAGATAGATATAGTGTGACCCAGATGATAGCTGGAGCAGCTCCCGGCCCACGCCACGCGCGGAGGGCACCCGCCTCCGCCTCCGCTTGACAACAGGCCTCTTAGCAACCTACCATCGTTCCCTTCCCACTAGTGATAGTGGGACAGTGATGTGATGTCATACACTATTTTTATTCTACTATGATGAAGATGTATCAACAATGTCTGATGAGGCTCAAATGTTACTTTGTGTGATATCTACAACGATTGTCTCGTTTGTTACCAATCAACAATCAACCTATTGTATGTTTCCGATTATATCGTTTACAATACCGGTTACTTATTTTGACCATATACCAGGGAATTTTAAACACGCTTAGGTATATTAGTTTCTTATGTTTTTAACTTCGTATGTCAGAAAATCTAGGAAGTAGATCTTAAACTACTTCCATTTGTCATAGGTATCGATTGGAAACTATGCAAGCGGGTGACAATGACAAGACAATACTCGATCGAATTATTATTTGGTACCATCGAGCTGATTTGAAGATGGTGATAGGAGGCCTTAGAGTTTCTGGCCGCATCTTCTCTACAGCGACAACACGTTCCGACGCGGTGGTAGCTTAAAAAAGATTTGACGTTTAATGAGTGTGCTTCAAGCTCCTATATTGAATAAATTATATTGACTTTGACTTTGAGGTAGATAGTGGAAGTCTTCGTAAACCCCTAGAGTTTTTTTTAAAGATTCATTTGACAAAGGCATGTTTATTCGTTTTTAGTAGCGATTTAGTTGATACCGATTGAACCGGGTAATTACACAATAAGACCCCAGCTCGCTATCCCTAACGGGGAGAGCAGTCTGAGGTCCACAACTAACTAAGCTTACATCGAGGCCACTATTGACAAAATTCGTATAGGCTAGCGAGGTATCACAAATGTCCCTTAAGGCACAGATTATATAATACTATACAGTACAGATGCCCAACGTCAAACAATGGAACGCGACTGCCGTAACGCGGGCAGTCTTCGGGCAAAGTAAATTACTTGATTTTCCGAGGCTCATGAGATTTTTTTGTAGTCATATCATGTAATTTTAGTAACAATTTACACTTTTACGTAAACATTAATTACAAATCGATACCATAGCGCCATATATTGCCATTTTTTTAACTAACATTTCATTTGTATGGGATAGGACACCATGCTTAAGGTGACAAGACAAGTTGTCAGCTTGCCTGCCTATTTAAAATTATATCATCTTATGAATAAATGTTAATAGTTTATGTTTGCGTCCAGCTCAGCACTGCTTGCACAATGCTGGTAAACATTCAGTTTAACATAGGCAGTGCCTAAGTGACTAATCGTTCGTACGGCTACGGCCCCGCGTCGTCGTCACACTGCTAATTGTGCCACTACGTCACTCGTGAGTCACTGACATGCAACCAGTACGAACTATGGACCCCCTCCCCCCTCCCCCCACACGTGCCACGCAATGAGCAACACTACAAGTGTACCGTACTGATTCACTCATCTCCACATTAAACAAACTAAACAAAATACTGGATTTCCTGCGAATATAACACACGATATTGCACACGATACTAAAATAGATTTCCCGGCAATGTTTAGATTTTTCCGAAGTGAATGTAGGATATTATTGTTTCACCGGCTTCGCTTTCAGTATATTTTGGTTAACCGAATAATTCAGTAGCGAGCATTCTGTAGGTAGTGTTCCTGAAATTTAAACAAAGTCGTATTTGTAGGAGATTCATCCTCGAGAAGTGCATCACTTTCTTACTCAATTAACATACACTTAGTTATTTATTATTATGTACTATTAAACATTGGTTGCTGCATCTGACTACTACTAAAATGGTTTCATCTAAAAATCAACACCATCCTATGTTCAGCTGGGACCTATTTGCTGCTGTAGCACACAGTAAATTACATGTTGTTCGGTTGGTTTTGCATTGTGTTCTTGTTTTGTAAACTTGTATGTAAACTGTAATAGTATGTGTGTGTTACGTATGCAAATAACTTGTTTATCTATCTATGGTCTCTAGTTTATCTTCTCACAATGAAAGTATAAGGAGACTAGTGTTCTAATAAATTCAAGCCGTATTCTCAGAGACATATCTTTATCTCTTACAGACTGTCAGATATGCTCCCGCGGAACTACTGGCAACCTATTACTCAAGAACAAAGACAGGCTTATCCATGAAAAAGTAATATTATCTAAAACAGTTTGTTCCAAAAGCAAATGCCACGATAACAAGGGCGCCCGCCATGCCGGCGTTCCGGACATTTTGACCCGATTATCGCCCTACTGTAGCTATGTAAAGTATCAAAACTAAACTATTCTAGAGCAGTTGATCTTCTATCTTATAAACTGTTAAAGATATGTTATGGTTCTGTGCATTTAGATATTCCACGATTCTTCTGATTGACAATTACAGTTGCAAAGCTCAACTGATACAAGTAGCGGCAGTGAGAAAATCTAAGGAGTTTATAAACAATTCCCAATAAATAAGTTAAATTGAACCCAGCACGAAGCTGGTTGGCTGACCTCTTCAGCCGCGGGAGGGGTGGCAATAGCAAGTCAAACTCAATGACATGTCATCGACTCGACGTAACAACAACAGCATGATTGACGTGCTTAGTTGTATTTGTTGGATGTATCACACATTTTACTAAGAATATAAAAAGTAAGTAATTTATAGCCTGTAGAATCCCACTGCAGGGCAAAGGCCTCCTCTCACGAATAAGGGTGAGAGGGAGTGGGCCATACTCCACCACGCGAGCCCAGTGCGTGTTGGTGGAGGCAAGTTGACTAAGAATATAATTTAAAAAAAAATTGTCACTCAAATCAACACACTCAAAACCATACCATATACAAATCTAGTACACACATAAGTCATCAACATCCACATTACTTTAGAGGTCAATGAAATACGTCTGAACATAAAAAAGAACAATGTGATGAATTTATCAATAAAAATCATCAATCAGCATCTCCAGTTGAAGTAGTATCGGACGACGACGGACAGATCGCCGAGCGGAGATCAACACATGCCCGGCCACGTGACACTGTCACGTACAGGCTCCCACTAAGGTTGCCTTAGGTTGCCGTACGGCTTGCAGTCAGAGTGGATGAGACAAGATGGAGAATAGTAAACTAATTGGAGTATGAAATGTGCTTGTTGCTCAAATCTGTGACACCCAATGCAACAAAAAGCGATGTAACATACTGTAGATCTTTTTAAACCCATGTTTGATGAATTGCGTTCTAGTATATGTATAGTATTCTGCAGTATACCAGTTTTTCTTGGTATGTGTTCGTTGCTCATAGGGAAAAGGTGCCGACATTTTCTTGCTTTATCCGACAAGACTGGAGTCTCTGTCGTACAACGACTAATAACTATTTTTTAAAGTGTAACAAGCTCGGATCTTTGAGTTGTGGATATAAAGCCACAACTAAAAAAGATAGATGGCAACATATACAAATTTCGTCGTCCTATTAAGAGGTTAGACCAGTACAGTTTTCTCCAAATTAGCGTTTCAGCCCGCCTATCCTCTTAAAACATTGTTGCAGCAAGGTTGGAGTGAAGCGGTACTTTGGTAGCAGACTGTAAGTTCAACCGAATCACTCGACAAATATAAGCAGCCGGCCCATCCTCTCATAGACTCATCGCTATACATTGAACCCACGACCCTGTGCTTCTATTTATACACCTAGAATGTTTAATTTTAAACGTACAGTTAGAGAATCTGATGTTCATTCATACTTCACGCTATTTGAATACGCTTATAAGATACATAACAAACAAATATTATTTATAACGGGCAACACTTTGATACCGTCATCTTCGTACACACGTACATTACGTACACACACATGGACTAACGAACATGTTTATTACGTTTCGGGGTTGTCAGAAGTGTTGTCATAACTTCTACTTTTAGCATATTAGTTACGATGTCGTTGAGAGGCTGTCCGACGCGAGAAGACAATGTTAGGTGGTTTATTCGAAGCCGGTAATCGCCAGGCTTGCATAAATTAAGTGATAAGATTAACTAGAATACATACATACATACATAGAATACATGAATTAATTCACGGCCAAAATCGTTTCTTCTTTTGGGATAGTCAATAACTTTGCTATAACTAATAGTTCTAGCAAGGCTCATTTGACGTTTTCAAATGGAATAACTTGTCAAGTTGTAACCTGACCTAACCTTTCGCCTAAGAAGATTTGCATCATCATCAGCCTATTACGTCCCACTGCAGGGCACAGGCCTACCCTCTAGGAGGGTGTTTTGGGCGTTAGTCCACCACGCGTGTCCAATGCGGATTGGTAGACTTCACATATGCATCAGAATTTCTTCTTCTGCATATGCAGGTTTCCTCACGATGTTTTCCTTCACCGTTTGAGAGCAGTCGGTAATAAGTACATAAGTTAGAAAAACTCATTGCTGCGTGGCATGTTGTCCGTGCGGATTCGAACCCGGACCTCATGATTGAGAGTCCATACCTCTCCGCAACGCGCCACCGAGCTCTTTATACCTTAGTTTTCTCGTACGGCAACCACGCTAAGTCGTAAATAGTCCTCAAACCCTCAAAAGTTTAACACCAAATATAACTAAATATTACCAGCAATCAAATAATGCGTAAAACGAAATAAAAACCCATTAAAATCAACGCGCATGAATGCCAATAGCAGATTGATAGTGATATTATCAAAAACAAAGTTTTTATCTTTTTAGCTTTTATTATGCGTTTGAATTCGACGCGGGCGCATGCGTGTCGGCTGACGAACCACACAGGGCATACCGTGCCAATAATTCCTATTCATTCACCTTACTTTGTACCCAAGCGCATCAGCTATTGCAAT
The DNA here is from genome assembly GCA_963693445.1 of Agonopterix heracliana. Classification (NCBI taxonomy): domain Eukaryota; kingdom Metazoa; phylum Arthropoda; class Insecta; order Lepidoptera; family Depressariidae; genus Agonopterix; species Agonopterix heracliana. The sequence goes on from OY856312.1 coordinate 21,506,075, forward strand.
CACTACTCTAGCCAGTTTTATTTAAGATTTATATTTCTAAAGCAAGACACAGTCTATTCTTTTAGTGTTTTCGTCGATCTTCAGACGGCGGACTATTTAGAACTCTATTGTAAGCGACAAATCGTTCAATTTGCAGTATAATTGGATGCAATCAGTTTTCCATAATAAGGCTATTTGTGGTGCACAGGTAGTTAGTAATTGTGGATAATAATAGTTTAGTTGAGTTTTACGAATATTTTATGAAGATTTAGTCTCGAGTCAGGTGCCTCGTGACTCGTGACGTGATGAGCGACGTACCGAGTGATTTTGAATCTTTATAGGAATATATCTTTACACTAGAGGACCGCGGCGAACTTCGTACCGCCTTAGAATCTTCCCGACACACACTTGGCCGTTTTTTATAGCCTATGTTATTCACTGATAATGTAGCATTCTAATGGTGAAAGAATTATTCAGATCGGTCCAGTAGTTTCGGAGCCTATTCATTACAAACAAACAAAAGATTACATTAGCTATTCATTATGTACATCTCTGACTACCCCCTCAGTTAATACAGGGTGTAAAATTAAATGCGTTACATATCAAACGGAACATATTTCACTATGGAGCCAAAATGGAAATCGCGAAAAAAAATCAGCTATTCCATAGAAAACGTCAATGGCCACTCAACCCAAATGTATCGAACAGCTGATATTTTTTCACGGTTTCGATGTTGGCTCCTCCGTAGTGAAGGTTGTTTAGTTTGACGGTCTAAAGCAAAGCACCCTGTTCAATATGTAACACATTTGATTTTACACCTTGTCTATAGTCGTGGGCAAATAAAGGGTCCTTCTTAATATACCGACGGTTTGTAAGGGAATGATCTGGGCCCAGGGTACATTGCTGAAAATGATAGGTATGTGTTACCTACTGCAAGTTTAGCGTCATTGCTGACCAGCAATGAACCCTGAATTGTAATTGTAATATTGACATGTTTATTAAACAGGGCCCTGCAGTGCGATTTTTGAAAATCATACGAGCGGTTCGGCTGTAGAAAATGTCAAAATTACTATGGAGATTATGCATCTTTCTACTGCCGAACCGCTCGTATGATTTTCAAAAATCGCACTGCAGATCGTGCAGGTCAATCGAGCGCGGTGTGCGGGGCCCGGGAGGAGCGCATCCCGGCGGCCCCCTCTACCAGCACGCGTACCCTCATAGCAAATTCAGTTAGGGTACGCCCGTCCCCCGCCTTCCCCCGCAGTCCGCGCGGGCATGGACCCGCCGCGACCGCTGAGCTTCACCACTATTACTTTTTTACACTAAGGTTACACGCTGTAGAAAAGAGACACAAACACAAGTGAAAGTACTTAACGAGTGACTCATTTATTTGGCACTGGACCGTCTAGTGCAGCAAAAAATGTAACGATTCTTCGATTCTAATAGAAAAACAGTAGTAGACGTTCAGTTTGGCAGGCGACCGCGGTTTCAGAGCCAGCGCTGCAGCGTAGACAAACACATGGACATAGCGCGAGTGTATTGACATCACTATTTTATACAGATACATAGACTATTATTATCCACCGCGTTAGCACCGAATAGATATCCTACGAGACAAACAGCTTCACCACATACACACAACATTTCATAAACTCGCGGCGGCTGATGCGCATTGTGTGGTAGGTAATACAGGCAGCCAGGCAGTAGCTCGACATTTGAGTCGTGTCGGTACTGCAGTTTTGTATGAAACAGCAGTTTTTTGGGTCATCAAAGTTGTTCAGTTTGATGGTAAAACGCCCCTCGCCGTTCGCCACGTCGATGGGAAAGGATGCGTACGGCGTCTCATACTAATCGTGCTTTCTGTATGGACAAACCGTAGATTGCCGTCGATCAACCAAAGAGGCTGATGATGAGGATGTTACAGAATCTCGTCCTTATTTCTTTTCAAGGACAATAACTACCAACCTTAGTAACGTTGCAATTCTAAGCTTTCCACCCACCCACACAAAGTTACACCGTTCATATGTAAAAAAACTGCCAGCTAGTTATAATGCAATATATTCCGTGTACTTCCTGCCTGACCTGCGTTTAGTGCAGGTGACCTCAGTGCGAGAACGCGGCAGTTATGTCAGAGATGTCCAAATGTGTACTTGACCGAGTTAGACAAGTCCAACATCGCGCTCGCTGCGTGGGAGTGCCTGCGAGATGACCACGACCTTGCGCACGCCACGCCACGCTCTCACTATGCCATCAACCAGTATTCTGGATTCTTAGTTTCTTAATAATTGATGTCTTCTATTTGTAAAAAATATAAAATAAAGAAAAAAAAATTGACATAGTCATACTGAATTACCCCTTGTACGTTGTAACTTGTACCCACAGCACGCCCGCGCCCGCATCTCTTATGCTATTCAAACCACGTGATTAAACAATGAATTAGTTCCATCAGTCTCCATTAACATAATAAAAGCGAAAAAACGTTTTATTACTTTGATAACTGTATATTTGGGTAGATCAACTATTTTTTGTCCATACCTAGTCCCAGTCATCTGCATAAAATTTTTTCAAAGTTCAGGCTCAGTCTCAAGCTCAGGTTTTGCTTGCCCTAAAAATTAATGTTTGTTGAATAACTAAGGATTGCATTTATTAAATGCATACACGGTTTTGCAAAATTACTTGAATTTTACTTGAATTTTGGCGGTTGTCCGATGGACGCTTTATTTCGTTGTCCCCACGCTTTTTGGTCTATCGGACAACCGCTAAGAACTTCTAGTAGTTCAACACAAATGGTGCAATGTGCATGTGTGTAGAAGAATCATATCATTAGATACAATATCCATCTTTCAAAATTAATGAATGTCAAGAAAAAAGGAATAAAAACGTTTTTTTAAACAGTACTGCGAGGACAAAAAATAGTTGATCTACCCATTTATGTTGCACACAGCTCCAACATTAAAAAACGTATTAAATTCCGTAATAAAATAACAAACATAAAATGGTTTATTTCTCAATGCGATGCATATCGTACGAAAATAAAAGTTGTAATATTCATTCTAGATTTTTCCGCGGCAAAAGACATAGGTAGGAAATGTTTGGAAACTGCTGCTGGTTTATGCCCTTGGTGAGTACATTAAAATTAGTAACTACCCTGCCGTGCGACACTTCACCCCCTCGAAAATTGTATATTTTTTTAGATTTTCTTCATTTCCTGGATAAAAGTAAAATCTAGAACAAAATGATCGATTCCTCATTAAATTACCAATAAATGTGGACTAGCAATTTTGTAGTACCTACCTAAGTCTTAGTTTCCGAGCTATAGTGCGTCAAAGTTAACTAAAAAATACCCGATTAACAACATAACACGACAAAATGTTGACTCAGAAGTCCAAACACATCCTCAGAATGTTTATTCTGAGTGCAGGAAGTTCAGTACTTTGTAAAATTATATCTTTTGCCGTTTTGAATACACTAAAGCGTGTGTGAATATATTTGAAATACGAGCTGTTAATTCGTTTGGAGCGTAATTCCAAGAGATCAGATAAACAGAGCGTCAGCAACATTATGACTATGGATAATTTCATTGTTTAATTCAAAATGGTCTAGTTATTGTAAATTACGGCGAGGCACAAATTAAAATACTGAATTGATTGCAAATTTTAAATATCCTATTTTATTTTTTTAATTGCTAGAAATGTGCGTCCGTAGTTTTCGAGTTTTAATGAAGTCGAAAAGACAACGACAGTAAAATTTACTTTCAGACGGTGTACGAGTATAATATTTTGGAGATATCATTTGCAGCAGATTCGCTAACATCAAACATTTATCGGTGATAGAACTGATAAAACAGATAGCTACCCGGATCATGTCACCTACACACACACACACACACACCATGTACGATAATTTTATCTTTTATCATAAAATATAAACGAAACAGATAAACGATTTTTTTTTTGCGTATCAGATAAGTTAATACATTTTTCGATAAATTATAAAACTCAAACTGCACCAAAATAAATCGTTCTCTTCGTAGGTTAGTATTTCATTTTCACAGAGAGCCTCCCCGAGCTATCGCGTTTAGTGATAAGATATAAAATTGTATGTAAATGCGTAAGATTTCTTGATCTTGTACGTTGGCAGAGGGGAAACGCTAACGCGAGGCGGGTCCCCCTATACAGGGTGAAATGGATATCATTAGCATCCTTGTAAACTAAGAGTCTACCCATCAAACTGAACAACTTTTACTATGGGAGCAAACCAAACGGAGCAAAAAAAAAATCTGCTGTTCCATGCTAAACTGCACCCGCCGCCGCTGCCTACACGACTCAAATGTAATGGGACAGCAGATTTGGTTTTAGCTACGATTGGTTTGCTCCCATAGTAAAAGTTGTTCAGTTGGATGGGTAGACTCTTAGTTTAAAAGAACGCTAATGATATCAATTTCACCCTGTATAAATCGTCTAAGTCCCCGAGTGACGTAGGTACTAGGTGGTAGACAGTGGTAGTGGTAGTGGTAGGTACCTCGTCGAAGTTGTCGACCATGAAGCAGATGTGCGGGTAGGTCATCTCCTCGCCCTCGCCCTTCGTGTCCATCTTGCGCCGGCTCGGGGACGCGTATACCTGCCATACACAAACACACACATTATCATCATGTAAATTTTCTTTAGCATATGGCACATAATATAAATAGTGAAGCGCTCGTTGGCGTAGTGGAGCTTCGGTATTGGAAACGATCACCGAAGTTAAGCAACGTCAGGTCCGGTCAGTCTTTGGATGGGTGACCGTTTAGTGGTATTTCATCTCGAGCGTTTCCGTGCTTCAGAAGGCACGTTAAACAGTTGGTCTCGGATAGTTCCTTCAGAAGGCACGTTAAACAGTTGGTCTCGGATAGTTCCTTCAGAAGGCACGTTAAACAGTTGGTCTCGGATAGTTCCTTCAGATGGCGTTGTAACTATTCGTTAAGCCAGGTCAGAGGCCTATTGAGGCGGCTTGAAAATTCTCTGACAGCAAGTTGACCACTGACTTGCCTCCACCAACACGCACTGGGCCCGCGTGGTGGAGTATGGCCCACTCCCTCTCTCCCTTATTCGTGAGAGGAGGCCTGTGCCCTGCAGTGGGATTCTATAGGCTATAACTTAGAAGCGTAGGTAGCGCTTTGCGGAGAGAAATCCACACGAAAAACATGGCATGTACCAATCATTTTTTCTAACTTAAGTACACAAACGGTGAAGGAAAACATCGTGAGGAAACCTGCATACGCTGAAGAAGAAAGTCCAATGCGTATGTGAAGTCTACCCATCCGCATTGGGCACGCGTGGTGGACTAACGCCCATACACCCTCCGTGAGGGTAGGCCTGTGCCCTGCAGTGGGACGTATATAGGCTGAGATGATGATGATATTATAGTACCAGGTACAGATGACCACTCCTTGCCCCGCGCTACAGGACAAGACGTCTTCTCTCAGGAAAAAGAGTGAGAGAGAGTGGGCCATAGTCCACCACTGCGAATTGGTAGTTGTGCATCGAGACAGTATATATAAAAGTTTAGTTAGTTTATGTTTATACGTTTATATAAAATGTTGTAATTTTTCTTAGCAGTTTTTCGGAAAATTAAATATGAATAGCGTGGTAACAATGACCTCAGCGCCGTGATGCGTTCAGCGCAGCGTCTGTCATTATATTAATGTGTTTACGAGTGTTTTTTACAAACATGACTGCAAGAAAAATGATTAAATGCTAATGTAGTCCCATAAGATCTTGTTATTTTGGTCAGAGAAATCAAAAATACAATTCAGTAGAGTTCATACATCCACAAGTTTCTCACACGAACATTGTAAACAAATCGGTGTGAACAAACACGGCGAACATGCACACACACAATCACACATACATAGCCTCACGACCGCAACACTTTTCGGGTTGGACAGAAACTATGGTTGGCTACCAACTATCTTTTTACATGATGTCAAATGGTGATAAGAGGCTAGCGTCCATACCTTTAGCCTTTTGGTGGCGAAAGAAGGTATCATATCGCTTACGACACCAATTGGGTAGTCCATTCCAAGGTCTTTTTATAAGATTCTGTCAAAGAACTACGCGACAAATTGATGTGAAACAATCACCTGTTCAAAACACACACGTTTTAAGAGGTTTCCCTGACCGAACGACCTTGACTCTTTCAGAGCCGCCTTACCTCTACTAAACTACGTCATTTTCGTAGGTATAGCTATTTTTGACTTGCCTGTCCTTCATTATGTCACTGTGGTGCTTTCTAATCCAAGGAAATCACATTCTAAAATCATAAGAATTCGCACCAAAACTAACAATTTTCTAATTAACTCATTAAATATGGGTCTTAAAAAAAATTTCAGCAATTTTAGATCTTGATGTTGTCTACACAAAGGTGTGTGTCTCAAGTAAAAGTGACTTCAACTTAAAAAGTAGATGCACATAATACAGATTTTTTCCAATATTTAGGCTTTCCTAAAGCAATGCTTTATCATACGAAGAAAAAACGGGAACCAACAAAACTCGTGAATGTTTGACGAGCAGATAAAAGGGCAGTGTTTGAGGAGGACTTAAATATTGAATCAAAGGCACTGGAGGCTTAGGCATGAGTACTTATTCATGACCGACAGACGGACGGCGCAGGGCGCGCGGGGGGCGGGGGGCGGGAGGGGAGGCGCTAGGCGGGTGGCAGAGTGGCAGGCCTGCCTTGGTTTCAAGTTATGAACGAACTTCGGTGAAATTAACTTGACTGGCATTTAATTCGCGCATAGTTACTAGATTCTGTCAGAAAGCTGCATAAGACTAAGTGAGTGCGCTAAAGATAGAAGGCACTCTCGTCGTTACCCGGCCCTCACCTCATGAATGTGATTGAACTAAAACCACCAACAACGATCTGCGGCGGTGTCGGATGCTGTGCTGTGTGCGACTACAGGATGAAATTGATATCATTACATTAGCATCCTTTTAAACTAAGAGTCTACCCATAAAAAAAAATGCTGTCCCATACTAAACTGCACCCGCCGCCGCTGCCTACATGACTACAATGTATGGGACAGCTGGTTTTTTTTTATGCTCCGATTGGTTTGCTCCCATAGTAAAAGTTGTTCAGTTTGATGGGTAGACTCTTAGTTTAAAAGGATGCTAATGATATCAATTTCACCCTGTAGCGAAGCTACACGGGCGGCATTGAGATTTTGAATCAACAACACACCTAATAGTTACTATGTAAATAATCACTAATAATATTCTATATAATTATTATTTGGAATTACCTATCAATTTGGCAAAAATACAAGAATTTTTTACTTAATCAATAAGTATCAAAAACACGACTCGTTTATCATTGTTTATTGATTTATATTTCTGCGTAATATAATAAGAGTGCACTGTCCGCTAAATTAAGACACATCAACAATATTGCCAAGAAACAACTGCATAAATAAACAAAGTTGCAAATGAAAATGAGTTTCAATTTTCAACGTCGTCGTGCGAATATCGTGGAGCAAAAGTTCCCACGTGGTCGGTGGTAGGTAGGTACCTCTTGTCACCGACACGACACCAACACAAAGCTACTTAAATAAATGTGACGTCATGAAGCTATTACTGCTCACTAGCGATAAGACTGTCTCTTAATACTGAGTATCGTATGTAAGCTTATACTTATATACATACATATTCTCACGCCTGTCTCCCACTGGGGTAGGCAGAGACAACGGAAAGCCACTTGCTACGATCCTGACAAAGCTTCGTAGCTTCCTCCACATTCATTAGTCCTTTCATGCATGTTCGTCGGTTTCGGGTAGATCTGACCTGGCCCTTTTTAAGCACGTCGCCAATTTGGTCCGGATATGTACGTCTATAGGCCGTCCCCTTCCAACATTTCCACCTACGCTTGCCTTATAGGTTGCACTCGTCAATCTGCTCTCATCCATTCTTTCCATATGACCAAACCACCTCAACATACCTTTCTCTATCTTTGTCACTACATCCTCTTTCAGACCACAACGTTCTCTAATTTGTTTCTTACTTTGCTGTCCTCGGTGTGTAATCTACTATGAGATGTTATTATTTTCTTACAACAAAAAGTAAGAGTAACGTAGTAGGAACATTTGCAAAAATTACAAGATGAAATTATAATAATTAAGGTGAGAACAAAGTGGCGATACGGTTCTCAAGGCGACAACTTTGTTTGAGTAACGTCGGAATTTTGACGAAAAAATAGCTTTTAGATACAAAGTTCCTTCAGTTGGTCACGTAGAGGTCTTGTCGAATTCGTTCCGAGCCCTAATCTATTTAACGGTTCGTCCCACGACCGACCCCCTGCCCCCGCTGCACGCCCCCCGCCCCCCGCCCCCGGCACGGCCGCAGCCGGGGCTGTAAGGTAAGGTTCACACCATCCTACCTACGCTCAGTCTGAGTCTGACCCGGATCTAATAACCCGGTTACCTTACGATGCCCTATCGTGAACCCTCTGAACTTTTCCTTTTATCTTGTTATTTCTTTTATTAACCTATCCTCACAGGGATCAACAGCTTTATTCGTTGTACTACAAATTAGCTGTGCCCGCAACTTTACACGCGTGGAACACTGTAATGCGCACCGATTTGTTGTATCGAGTAAACTCATGATGAAATAAAAACTAAACGTTGCAGTTTTGACTGCAACGTTTTGGTTCGGCCCTGGGTTTTTTCTCAAAACTCCTATCTGAATCGTGTCAGTATTTTTTACGAAAGGCCCACGTCCCTTTTTTCGGCAAACATTTTCAAAATATATTGTGTGCTGGGGTTTTTAACGGGATGATCACACCATCATACTGAACAAATTTCTCTCTGAGACCTCAGCAGTCCCATACCGTGGGTCGTGCAGGATTGCAGTTTTGTATGGAACTGATTTATAGGTCTGATCATCCTCCAGAAACCGTCAGCATATTAGAAAGACCCTATATGAACAGATAGATATTGATAGAGGGGAAAGAAGTTTGGTAAACACTCCGCACCCACAAGAGGATATCTCATAAAATTAAATGAATAGGTGTGGAATAGATAGAAAGTCTGGAGCGATGCGTGTACAGTATCTAGACATCTCTCCCAGACCGAGATCTCTACCTTGACCTAGATACGTGGACCACCTACTGTCTACAGTCTACCTACAACATGCCTACACAGAAAACTAATTTTTATATTAGCTCGTCTTACATACCTACCTACATTTATGAAACGTTTATCAAGTTGACATAACAAAATGAAACTGAAAAGGTGAAAACCCATGAGATCAAGTTCAAATGTTTTATGGAATTGAATTTGTTTCACTGCAGGACAAGGGCCTTACGAATAAGAGTAAGAAGAAATGTATATTCAGACAGTAAAATTTTTAGACCAATTTTTCCAGTGTTTTGTGAAACTAATCTCAAATATACAAAAAAGGGAATAATGCTCTAAAAGGACATACGTCGTTCACCGCCCCTAAAATAGTTACGGCTAATTTAATACTACACTCGATGAGAGGATTGAAATCGCGACATGTCAATAATAAATAATAACTAAGTACTTATAGTATAGTCATATGCACGATAAAGCGTGACTAGAATCGGGTTTCAATAGGACAACTATAGGCAGTAAATAATATTACTGCAACCGTGTCAACGCGGCGGCGCGGCGCGGCGCGGGTCAGCCTGCCTGATGCAGTCCTTGAACACATAAACAATGCTCTGAGAATGAGACTGCGAAAACACCGCTGAGGTGTAGACACAAGCATATACTAACGACTGTAATCCCCGAGGATAGTCAGAGTTATTCTACATTATAAGACTGTATTCGGAATATCCACATTTCACGAGAAGTGCTCAAACTCTGCGACATTTAGTGAACCTGTCGCCACTTTTAATGAGCAGAAAACACAAAACATGCCTCGACATTTTCTCAAATGTTTTTTGTTTGAGGCTTGAGGTGTAGATAGAACCACAATATCGTTACAAGCCTACGGCTATAATTCTCATAAATTCATAAAATATGTAAGAGCTTTTAGCACAAGTGCTGAAACCAACATTATAGGTGTTTCTAGGGAAAATGTGTAAGGTTGGAAGGATAGCATGAAGATAATATGAAGCATAACATCAAGAACCTAGCCGCTCCGATAGAATAGATACTGTGACCTGCTTCTAGATATAAGTTCAGCAAGACACTGTTATAAGAAGGCAAAACTTCTGAACGCGGCGGATTTCCCTTTAAGTTAGCATGAGATATTAATTTACTATACGGTTAGTTACATGTACACACGGCGACACATCAAGTTAGGTAGGTAGAATAACGAATAGTGTCGCGGTTATGTTTGTTTTGTGTGTCGCCACTCGCCGTGTGCACCAAATTGCCAGAGTTTATGTAATTTTTTTTTTACTTTACTAATCAGTAATCATACCTAGTTTTATTTTCTCAAGTTTTTTTACTCTGCAAATTCGATAAACAGATATTAACCAAGCATCATTAAATAGTTTTTAACGTCCTAAGATCCCATTGAATTCCATCATCATAATTACTTTACGTTTCTAAAGAACATAATTAACTGATGAACATTTAGCAATCATGCGAACGAACGAACAGACAACAGCCTTGTTCTATGTTATTTTACTGAACTGCCATTAAAGGTGATTTAATGTAATGACTCAATTTGTAAATAATGCTTGTCATTCATTAGCTTACGAGTACGTCTATTCTAATTAACTAACGTCACTGACAAAGTAATCTAATTTAATAAAAATCACGTATCACAATGTTCGTACACGCTAATCTCCCAAACCGCCCAACCAATTTCAATGAAATTTTTTGAATGTATGTTATGTATTGTTGGTTCCAGCTTGAAAGTTAAGATAGTTTTGGACTCGTTAGGTGGCGCCACGCAGGCGAAGCTAGGGCGGGTCGCAAGTCTATACTTAAAATTAATAAAAACAAATCAAATGCCAAGCTGTGTGGCTTAGAATTAACTACCCCATTTCTACCCATATGTGTCGTATGAGGTGAGAAAGGGTTATATGCAGTGTTTCAGTTCAGTGGGTGAAACATGAGCGAGCTGTAAAGATGGTTGTTAGCAGTCACTAAACACTCTGTCTTGATAATGGGTATCAAAGTTGTTCTCCCCTTTTCTGGGAATTTGATCAAAGCGTCAAGATTTTTACTATCAGTTCATAAAAGTTTACTTTGTCATAAAACTGATTAAACTTTTGACGCATCAAGCAAAAACCCATCGCATGAGGGGCTCAACTCAACCGTCGTAAACATTTTTGTTTTTATTGTGAAAGAACATTTATAGAAGCATTCGTAGCCATCACTGTGAGATCACATTGTGAGTGGGACGGCTCGTTGTTGGCGACGAAGCGGCGGCGAGACGGTCCTACTAACTAATAATATCTACTCGCATATCTTGCTTGTTTGTACTTTATTCTCTAAACCGGATTCCGCACACGCGTCTAAGAGGCACCGCATTATTTGTACTGTAGGCACGTCAGGAATGTTATCTGCGAAGTTATCGTACCTATAAATGTTGAATACAATTTCACAGGGGGAAGAGTCGGCCCTTTCGTACAAAGTTTATTGTGATTATTCCCGTTTTCAATAGACGAGACGTTCGCCAGCGTCGCCGTAGGGCTCCGGGCCCGGTGCGGCCGCACCGAGAGCGCCGGGGCGGGAGGGGGGAGGCGGAGGGAGGGCACGTGACGTCACTCGCGCGTAATTCCTTCCATTGAGCCGAGTGCACGCGAACGTTGCCGACGCGGCCCGAGCGCCGCGCGCCCGACCGACACCGAAGCCAACCAGTGCTACATCTTTTCTAGTACGCTGTCGCCGCTTCACATGCTCGCTCGCAGCGGCAAAGCTCCTCGCAGAATTAAATAGTAATAAAATAATAAGTATCGGAGTCGAGGGTCGGTCGCGAAGTATATCGTGTGTGTATGTGATCGAGAGCCGGGAAGCGCGCGCGAGTGCCGAGTGCTGAGTGCGGCTACCGTTACCGGTAACTAGTGCAGTGGTGTGCATCAGTTTTCCATTTCGACCTCGTTTCCGTGGCGGTGCGGAGTGTAGCGCGGCCAGGAGCGTGCCGTGCCGTGGCCGGGCCGGGTGTCCAGGCGCAATCGATGAGCCCCCGCGCTCTCACATACAGCGACCGAATGACAGCTCGCACATTGATCGGGTGAGTCGGGGCCGAGTACCGCCGCCTCTACACACTTTCTAAAACGATGCGCGCACTAAAATGCGTCCGTCGGTCGAGAGTGGCAGAGAAATCTGTTGTTGTTGCGATGATGTATATTTGGGTACGACGGGCAGCTAGGCGCGATCTCGGAGGCCACGGCCGGCGCGCTGGCACCGCACCGGCGCTAGGCGTCGCGCCCGAGGCCCGACCACTGTCGCAATCCCGCCCGGGTCTTTGAACCGTGTATCATTGTCGTTTGTTTACTAATCTGAATATTCTAGAAATGTTGTACCTATCTACCTAAATAATGTACGATATCACACAATAATAAACCTTGTTTATCTCACCTTGACAGAGAGCACGTTACTACGCAACAGTCGTACGACGCTTAGGACTCGCTAGACGAGTTCGTCGATAAGTAAATTAGAATGGAGAAATGTTAGATTCTAACAAAACTTAATGTGGAATTCTTCGAACCGTGAACCGGTTACAGGCGAGTTAAGCGGCGAACGCGTCAGCCAGCCGGACGGAAGTCAATTAAGTCATAATGTTAGAGCTCTTTAAAAAGAAACTCTTCCACGATCCACGACCGCAAACTGTGCCGGGAATCGTACAATTTATAGTCTAACGGTTATCTCTGGGACAACATTGAACATTATAATCTTATTAGCGTGCATTATGTTAGTAAATAACCACTCACACAAACGTAGACGCTCGTCTATAATGTATGTAGTTACATAAACCTTCGCAAAGCTATTATCTAATTAGCTCACCTCGACTGACAGAGTGGAAGGCACGTTTCTTGAACCCGTATTATTTCCGTTTCAGGCTCGTTCCAGACCAATGGTGATTGGATGACGATCTCCTCTCGGTCGCCGGACAAGGAGCCGCCGCCCCCCAAGCAGATCAACTTCGCGGAGCCGCTGGTCGCGTCGGTGCGCCTCTACCTGTCCCACGAGCTGCCCGCCAAGCAGCTCGCGCTCCCGCCGCCCCCGCACCCGCCCCCGCCCAGTGCCGCGGGAACAGAGCCCTGTGCCGCGCCGCCGCGCTGCGATGCGGACATAGCCTCGCAGACCGCGCGCGAGGACATCAAGGGCATCAACTTCGAGGCGCGCCTCAAGCGCAATGACCTGAACAACAACGCGGACCGAGAGCGTCTCGCGCGCACGGACATGCCGAGCCAGGCCGAGCTGATGCAGCGGCAGCCGCTGCTGGCGCGCGCCGCCAAGCCCGACGCGCCCCAGCCCGCCACGGACGAGTCCGACCCCGACCTCGACCACTCGCCGCAGCGCGCCCACGGCGACTTCATCGTGGAGATACCGCCGGGCGCCGCGCGCGAGGACCGCTACCCCAAGGAGATATGGAAGACGATCGTCTCCTTCTTCTTCCTGTTCCTCTGCGTGTGCGTCAACATGATGTCGCTGTCGCTGGTGCACGAGCGGCTGCCGGACCGCAACACGACCGCGCCGCTCAACGACATCGTGCTGGACAACGTGGCGGCGCGCGACTGGGGCCTCGCCGTCTCCGAGTACCTGATCATGGTCTCGACGACGGTCGCGATGCTCGTCGTCGTGTTCCACAAGCACCGGTTCATAGTGTCGCGGCGGCTGTTCCTCATCATCGGCCTGCTGTACCTTTACCGGTCGGTGACCATGTTCGTGACCGTGCTGCCGGTCTCCAGCACCACCTACTACTGCAGCCCCAAGAGCAACAACACGACGCCGCTGCTCGTCATCCGGCGCATGTTCTATCTCATCTCCGGCTTCGGGCTGTCCATAAACGGCCATCACACGTACTGCGGCGACTACATATACTCGGGGCACACGATGGTGCTGGTGCTGAGCTACCTGATAGTGGCGGAGTACTCGCCGCGCAAGCTGTGGCCGATGCACTGGGCGCTGTGGGGCTCGGCGCTGCTCGGCGTGTGCTTCGTGCTGCTGGCGCACGGCCACTACACGGTGGACGTGGTGATCGCGTACTACATAACGACGCGGCTGTTCTGGACGTTCCACGCGCTGCTGGTGACGGCGCACCGCGGCGCCGGCGCGGGGCACCACCAGCACGCGAACATGATGCAGCGCGAGTGGTGGTACTGGCTGTTCGCGTACCTGGAGCGCAACGTTCGCGGGCCGGTGCCGCGCCGCTACGACTGGCCGCTGCCCTGGCCGCGCAGCAAGCTGTTCAGCCGGCTCAGCTAGTGACGCGCGCCGCCGCCGCCGCCGCCGCCGCAGCGCGTCTGACGCTCACCTTCTGCGAGTGCCGCTTCAGCACCTGCAGCTCCTTGGGGCTGGTGCGCGTGCAGATGGCCAGCGTGAGCGTGTAGTCGAACTGGTGCACGATCAGGTTCAGGTACACGGTCTCCTCCCAGTCGATCTCGGGGTCGCCGATGGGCAGCTTCTTGGAGTCCTTGCGGAACACCTCCACGTCGGTCTGGGGACAGGCGGACGGCTCGGTACTGTGATAACTCGAAGGGTCTACCGTCCCGTGAGAACTGTTCTTATTATGTACGGTACGAACCGACCTCGTATGCTTTTACTGTTGTATAGAGTTGTAAGATATTATTTTCACTCGTCGGAGAACAATAATCAATCGATTAGATACTGTCGACCGTTGATAGAACTTTTGTTTTTGTAAATTGTATATTTTGTAAGTGGTTATTGAACAATCTCGACTCTAACTAAGAACATACTAGTTATTTATTTACAAATGTACTGTGATCAGTGTGCGAGTGGTGCGAGATGAGTCGTGTGAATGGGAGAGAGTGAGAGCGAACGCGCGGTCGAGCGCGGCCGCCAACAAGTTCATCATAGTGCATAGTTGTTGTAATAGCCTATCGTAAGAAATAATATTTTTATATCGTTTAAAAATAAAGTACATAACTGTTGTTAACGCATACTTTTTGTATTTCCAAAGAAATGTCTGATAGCGATTTGTAACTTTCATCCAAATGGTGCTAAACTAGAAATTTAGTGTGAAACTGTAATAGAGCAAATAATTAACGATGCACCATAATACTTGAGAGTAGCATTCCGCGTAGTCACAAAACTTGGTAGTCATAATAGTGAGCGCAACGCGACGCGAGAAGCCTGTGTGTCGCGTCGCGTCGCGTCGCGTGCGAGTACAGAGTGGATCACTGCATTTCGGGAACATGCAAATGCACAAAATCATTCGAAAATTAGACTTATTTATACTTGTAGCTAGTTAGTATTTTTATACTGAACATTTAATGGCAAATGTAATGTTAATGAGCCATGATTGTTTGTACTTGAAATGATCAGTAAATAGTGGTGATTGGTAAACAGATTGCGACATATCTTTTATAACTCGTCCACAACGCGAGTAGAGTGCCACTAGGTGACGTACATCAATATTGCATCGATATCTTTGTGACAGAGACTAGCTCTAACTAACGAACATACTATTTCGTGTATATACCTACCATCGAGCGTTACAATATCTACAGTCTGTACTGTGCAGTAACATCATCAATTATTTTACTCCGATATCATCTAATCCACACTAAAAAAAAGATAATATGTCCTGACAAAAACAGTTTTTATCTCGCATGTTAACAGATAAGACATATTGTAAAATATTTGAAATGTGAATGAATACTGACCTCGTACTTGGGAAGGTAGCGGGAGGAGCCCTTGACGTGACGCTTCCTGACGAAGAAGAGCAGGTCGTCGCAGTCGATGGCGTGCTCCTCCTGGAAGAGGAAGTGCCGCACGAACAGATCCGTCCAGTAGGTCGTGCCCTGCAGCACCACGAACCCCGACTCTGCAATGTGCCAGCCCCATTACACAACTTGTTACCACACTTTGCTTTCCAATTATCTATTTATTGAATACATT
This sequence comes from Agonopterix heracliana, assembly GCA_963693445.1. Taxonomy (NCBI): domain Eukaryota; kingdom Metazoa; phylum Arthropoda; class Insecta; order Lepidoptera; family Depressariidae; genus Agonopterix; species Agonopterix heracliana. The sequence continues at coordinate 21,522,093 of OY856312.1, forward strand.
TTGGAAGACATGTTAAACTGTTAAGTGCCTTCAGATTAAATTTTAAAAGTTTTTAAAGGAATGTAGCTTTTAGCAGCTTAGTGACGGTAACTCGCTTAGTGTTAGACTAAATATTAAACGGATATAGATGTTGCAACGCGACGGTACAGACACTATCTTTGTGAATGTTCTACCATTTGTTGTATAGTGAGAATTGTTTTAACATTTGTTTACAAAGTGCAATTTCAAACATTACAAAGTAAAGTTATGGGTTTAATTATGAATAAGCCGTTTTTCTTATAGCTTAAATGCCAAACTTAAATAAATAATGTGTTAAGTACACCTAGTTTAAATGCATTTTTTAATTTATTTACTTTACAAAAAGGAATATGGAATGTAATATTTGGAATGTTTTGTTTCTTTACATGTTATTATATAAGTTGTGTTGCACTTCTCCCTGTCCTGTAGCCCTAGTATGCCACGCGCGACAAAACGACAAAATCCCACGAATACATATACGAAAGGTGACTGGATTTTGTGGCATGCTAGGCCGACTGGTTACAAATAACAAATAAACTTGTGTTGTTTACCTATTACCATAGCATACTTCCGTGTGGGCACATGAGTGCAATCTAACTGAATCTCAGAGTATTATCAGCTGTACATATTGATTGCTTCTGTACGTTGTACCCATCGCCTTGCCGTGAGCAGCTGCCTAATCAATTGTTGTATGTCCACATCTTGTAATAAGAAATATATTTGTTGGATAGTAATATCTTATGTATTATAATGATAGTTGTGTTCTCTCTTGTAAATATATTTTATTATAATTTATTGTTTGTAAGAAGCCACACTAAGAAACTTGGGTAAACATTGATGCTTTGCTTGGAGGTGTACTATATAATGTTACTTACACAATGAAATTTATATGTGTACACCAAGGAGTGATTTCATTGAAACATAATTCAATTCAATTCATTTATTTTGCATCAGATCATAGATCCATAAGCAGCGCCAAAAATAATTAATTAATACCTACTTCCTACTTAATAAAATAATTATCACTAATTGACTAAATTATGGATATGAATATTATTACTAGAACAAAATCATTAAAACCACAAATATTTGGATTATTATAAGTAAGTTACACTATGTACAACTGTTTATGGATTCAATGAATTGAAAATAATTATGTTATCTTGAATACAAGAACACATTTTAGTATGATTATAGTTGTTTGGTATTATTGGGGAAAAAAATTGATATTCTTTAAATTGTAGCTAAATTATTGTTTCAATGAAATAAAATAAATACCTTCCAATTTATCGCCATTGGATTATTGCTAAAATAATGTCTGGTCATAATAATTAGTGAGAGAGATTATAATGTTAACATAATGCAATTCTGATACCAAGTTTTTTATTGAGGCTTTTTTGAGAGTTCAAATATTTATGTTTGAAGATGCCACATTCCGACAGCGACGCGTTCCTTTGTATATTAAATAAAGATGGTCTATTGAAAAAAATGAAATAACAAATAAAATTAAATGAAATGTAACTACTGTTTTTACCAATGCTGCTGTAAATTAAAGTTCATTAAATGTTTTCTTAGACAACATGTTTCATTCACTCCACAACACAAACCTAACAATAACACTAGCTAGATTATTACACTGCACCTCCACTACAACTCTGCCATAACTTGAAAAACGTACACATTTTTTTATTTAAAGAAATTTGCAAGAAATACTAACAATCCATGAAACTATTTGTAATACCAGTCTAGTTAATGAAACGAGTTAAGCAGTCAAATTAAGTAAATCAAGCATGTATCCAGACTTTTGTTTAGATATCTGTTGTCTCCACTCACCCCAACGTCTGACAAGCGTGAGTATGTAGTGAGGTATGAATGTCTGTAGTAAAGCAAGTAGTTAGAATAGCATAAGCATATGCTCACGACTATATTCCCCGAGGGGGTTGGTCAGAGATATTCTGAAACCTCAGAACAACCGCGTTAAAGCAAGCAAGCAAGGAGTTAAAGAACAGATAAATGATTAACAACTACCTTGATAGCCTAGATGCCAGTGAACTTGCTGGCCAAGCTGTAGGGTAGGGTCATGGGTTAAATTAGTTTAGAACCCCACAGGCTTCCTAATATCTCAGATACAATTAGGTACCAAATATTTGTTCTAAAATCCTATATTTATCATTAGGCTAGGTACCATAGTACATTGGAATCTGTGTAATAATGTCTTGAAATTAGATGTTTATTTATCACAATAGTCAATTATACAACTAGTAAGAACAACATTTGTATGAAAGATATTTCAAAAGATCTGTTCTCAAGAACTTGTTTAGAAGTGGTGAAACAGGCCCTTAGCACAGAGGATTCTGTGCCCTTAGTATACATATTAATACAAGTAGCGCCACCTGGTTGACATGGATTATCCACCCTCCAGATTTGTTTTGTACCCTACCATCCTCCACAGTGCTCCAGTACTGTACTACTCACAAATAAGCTTTAAGTGAATAATCATAGATGGCGCTGATCTTAAAACTTAGTTCAAATCCCTTCTATCACTGAATGCAGACTGAATGTGTCATCCAGTAACCAAATTAGGATCTATACTTCAGCTTCAATCCTACAAAACATTAATTTTTCAGAAATTATTGTTTCTATGAAAAGTAATGATTATAAGAGACAGATGGGGCAGCCCATTCACTGCCACATGTGCCCCACCCCAGCTGCGCCTCTGACTTGCTACTACATGAAATACCAAATAATAATGTGCTATGACTAGTTTATGGTAGCTAAATTAAATTTTTGACTAATAGTCCAATCACTTTAGGGTTTGACCCTAACAATAATTCATCTATCGCTGAAACTTTGCAGTGTGATAAAGTACCGTAAGTAGTAAGATAATATACTATAGCAGGGGTGGCCAAACTTTTCAAGTACGCTGATACATGGCGGTCTACATAAAAAAACAGTACTTTCAACATTATTTCTTTGATAAAAGAAATTATTTTGGTTGTGGATGTTTGGCATTTGTAATGCTTGTTGTCAACCGAAACAATGTTTCATTCCATCATAGAAAACGCTGATTCATAATCTACTTTTCGTAGGCAGTATGAGAAAATCGTCACAGTTTCCAAAAATCTTTACTTTCAAAAAGTATGTCGTAAGTATCAACGGTTATTTCCTTGTCAACCACAATATTTAAAAATTGATTCGATCGATCAATCTCTTCGCGGGCTACCATAAATGTCGACGCGGGCGACAGGTCGACCGCGGTCGACGACTTGGCCACCCCTGTACTATAGCAATAAATGTGTGTTCAAAGGAAAGTTATGGTAAAATATTTCCCAAATACCTATTTTATTATTTACTAGACTTCATTTTGCCCGCGACTTCGTCAGCACCGGTTCCCATCATCATAATGAGATCAAAGATTTACCAGTTTTTAAGTCTAATAAGCTTTTAAAGTTTCATTAAAATCGGTCCAGTAGTTTTTGTGTGATACACACACACACAGTTTAATAATATTTTACAGATTCATAATAATGTAGTGTAGATTGGTAAAGAGCACATTATACAGTGTCATAGCATAGCATATGCTCAGAACATCCAGTTTTCACCAGTAGTACCGTAAGTCTGTCCAGTGTGACGGGGGGTGAGCCCGTCGCCACTTATAATGGACAGTGGGTACAATACATGCCTCAAAATTGAAGCATGCAGGTTTCCGCAATACAGTGTCATCATCATATTAATATAGTTGATGGAATGTATTGGTTAATGCCACAAAAAAAGGAATAAAATTTTGTGGTGCGGATAGGCATAGGTAATTGTGTGCCTTATTTTTTTTATTTCTAACAGGAATATAAAATATATCAATGGCTGTAGGATATCAATGGGTATTCAAGCTCCCTCAAAAATACAAAGATGCCAATAGTGCAACAGTACTAAACTAACTAAAAGGAAAGGTCTGCACTTTTAGTGACGAGACTTCCTTATTAAAGCAAATTATTTCCATTTTCTAATTAGTGAGGTGTCCAAAGAAGAATTATTTTATGACCTAAAAGAATCTAGTAGCATTGAAAATTGAATGCCATTCATGCTATAATCAACACTTATCTATACTTATAAATAAAACAGTTCCATGACTGACTAAGATAGAAACATGAAACTTGGTATATTTATTTTGACCAAAGGGTTCTATTGTAACAGAAGTCTTTGATTTTAACCTCCTATGTACATCTGTACTTCACGTAGTACATAAGAAATGATGTGATTTGGATTCTTAATTTTACAAGGCTATAGAGGATGTAGGGGTGGCACTAAGAAAGGATTATTACAAAATTGACCCTTAAAGGGGTATTCCAAACTTAATGCGAATGAAGTCACAGGCAAACGCTAGTAATTTATAATTATGAAACATTTAACAAACAAGATACCAATAAGAGTTGCATTGACAGGTAAATGATTCATCTAAGCAAAATGTTATTAGGTATGTTGAGTTGAGTCAGCATGAAAATCAAACAATGTTTCTTAGCGAGCACCTAGAAGCTAAGAGAAACATACACGCCAACCAAGCACCCCGAATATATTTAGTAGGCTTCCTAGTTTTGGAGTTATCTTGATAAGGATGTGGTTTTTTAGCATAATAAATAACAAGTGATGGATGACTCACCATCCTTGAGCAGCTGTCGCATCTCCTTCGTCCTCTGGAAGTTGATCTCCTCGAGCAGCTGCTCCAGCATCGTGGCACTCTTCAGCAGCCCCGCGCCGCCCAGCGCCATGGCCCCGTCACCGCGATCACTCGCGCGAACTGTCCACCCGCCTCACTGCATGCCCTGCCCAGTACCCACTACCCTACAACCACACCACACACCACGCTCGTGGAACCCGACGAGAGCAGCACCATCCAACGCCCACGGTCATTCAACGTTTGAAAAGCCCACCATTTTCCACAGCCCGTCGCACGAAGAAAAACCAACTTGGAATTGAGCTTTCACAACATGACGGGGGTCGCTATTACTCTCGTTATCATTATCGTGGCAGGGCAAAGTTGTGGAGTCTCTCCCAAGTTTCTTACGTGCGACAAAAACAAAAATCAATCGAAAACACAACGATAAACAGAAATCAACCAAACGATGGCGGAAAGCATGAGTGAATGAATGAATGAATGGAAAAGTTTTAATGGGGGATTTTCTGACACCCAGTGAGCGTTTTTCCTGCTGTATTCTTGAGGATCGCTAGATGGCGCAACGGTCTTCAGGAGTAGAGGTTAAAATTTAAAAATGTGGTTCTTTCAATATAATAAAGAACAAAGGATGAAAAGAAATGAAGGAAGAAAGAAGGAAAATAAACACGCTTTTAAAAAAAAAGTCCAAATGTAGATGTTGTGGTCCAAATGTAGTAGATGATGGCATTGATGCCAGACGACTGTGCAATGCAACCTACTACAAGAATTAACATTTTTCTTTTTGTTTTCTAGGGTATCGATAAATGGCGCTACGGCCTGTGCGAAGAAACGTCAACATTTCAAAAAGTGTTTCTTTAAAATAATAAAGAGTGAAAAGATGGTTAAGAAGATGCCAACGCATCTTTTAATGACATAGTTCATTATTTACTAATCATTTTAATCGGAAAATTCTAAACTTTTACGCCTGACATGGCTGTATGGGCTCGATCCCTTGGCATTCCAAAAAAAAGGGAGGCACAGTCTTGACAAGATTTTGACAGGATCTCGCGAACGGCTCTATGGGGCGATAAACATGCCATCTGTCGAGTTTTTTAGGAACTAAATTTAAAAATCCTGCGATCGACTTCGGCTGTTTGGTTTTCGGAGCCAAGTGTAATTTTGAGGCCCAAATATATGTAGTGGTCTATGACTTCGACCGGAAGAATACAGTCGCGTACATGCGGAATGTTGGGCATGATCTTCGTTTTGGTCTTGTTCATCATGAGGCCTATCTTCTCTGATTCCACCTGCAGCTCATGTATCATCTGTACCATATCGTCCTCACTATCGGCGAACAACGCAATGTCGTCAGCAAACCTAAGGTTGCTAAGCCGTTCGCCATCGATATTCAGGCCTTTATTGTCCCAGTTGAGTTTCTTGAAGATGTTCTACAGTGCAGCTGTGAACAGCTTGGGAGAAATTGTATCACCTTGACGCACTCCTCTACCCAGTTTGAACGGTTCTGAGACCTTATGGAGGCGGACAGATGAAGATGAGGTTGCTGAGCACTTGATGAGGAGGCTGGTCCGCATATGGGGCAAATAAACATAATATACTGGGCTCCAAACATATACCACAATACCTCAAGACGAGAGTGTATAACCAGTGTATCCTCCCGGTTCTGACCTACGGCATGGAGACTACTACACTGACTGAAAAATCCACCGAAAAACTCCGAGTTGCGCAACGAGCAATGGAGAGAGCGATGCTCGGCATTACGCTGCTAGACCGTAAGCGCAATGAGTGGATTCGGCGAAATACAAAGGTCGTGGATGTGGTAGCCACTATAGAACGCCGGAAGTAGAGATGGGCGGGTCACGTTGCACGTATGGATACTGAGCGTTGGACCAGAAGAACACTGGAGTGGATGCCCAGAGAAACCACGCGTGGTAGAGGCCGCCCACCAGAAAGATGGGTTAATGATATTAGGAGACACGCGGGTCCCAACTGGATGCAGAGGGCGAGGAACAGGACGTCATGGAAGACGGACTGATCAAGGGCTGTGATGGATGGATGGAAATTTAAAAAAGAAAAGATAAACGCTCATTAGTAACAAATCTTTTTTTTTTCATTAAGTATACGTATACGGACTCCTCAGACCTTGTTGCATGAATTTTTTTTAAATTATTATTTATAATTTAATTGACTCTTGCTTATCATTATGCAATGGAGGACTTCAACGACCTGAAACCGGCAGTTGTGACGTACCTGGATGGACTGGTTGACTCGCTGCTCTAACTTTTTTTTTGTTTTTATATTCAGTGTTTTAATTTTTATTTTAAGTGTAGCAGAATCAGCCATACTAAGTATAAATAAATAAATATGCAATAAATTATTATGAATATCGAATTACTTGTGCGTTAACACTGCACTCAGACCGCTAGTGTCAAATGGTTAGTGGGAGTATCTATCCAATCTTAAGGATAGTTTCTTAATAAAAATACAGCTGAGAAGTATTGTGAGGTCTCATGACCGGTTAAAACGCGAACCGCGTGAACACCTCGCGAAAGATAATTGCTTGCGACAAAACCTGCAACGTGACTCCACAATTGTTTTTTTTAGTTTTTGCCTAAACTATTATCTTCGGTGCTACAGCTTGGCCAAAAAGAGTAGAAATTTAATGAGGGCGCTGCCTCCACGCAAGAACGTCAAAATCACGCATAACCTAGCAACACCATCATACTCAAATTTTAGTAGGAGTTTTTGGCGGGCTTTGGTAGCTGACGTTTGGAGTCCTTATATTTCATCGAATTTTTATTGTTTATAGTGAGTTTTGGTTCGTAAAATTGGTGTTGTTTTGCGTAACAAATGTGTCGTGCAAGTGAACAATATATAGTTCAGTGAAATATGATGGTGCATGGGTCGTAAACAGGAAAAGTGTTCCGTGATTTTAGCGCGGCAAAGCGGTCGGTTCACCTCTTTCCTGTGGACTTCTCTGCTTTTCCTGCGTCTTTCGATTGCTTCCAAAAACTCCAAAGAACCATCAAAACGTCGAATACCAACGTTTTAATGTGAAAACTGAAGAAAATTAAAAATAAATTACGATTTAGCCAAAAGGTCTAGTAACCAGGCTAGTAAATATATTAAAAAAAAAATTTTTAGTTCCATCTGTCACCACGTTTAGGACTTTATGGCCAAGCTATACGTCACGTTAACGTCATCTATCGAGGCATCTCGAACTACGTTTAAACTATTTGTCAGAAAATCGCCTACTAATGAGTGATTGGCAATGAATGGTTTTAAACGAATCCATTCATTTAGTTTGGTGTGCGTATTCGATTATTAGCCTGTTCGTTTCATTGAAGTAGAAAGCTGTATTTAAACTTGTTCAGTTTTGGTTTCCACTGATAGGTGAAGAGTGGGTAAGCTCTCGTTCATCGGCTCGGCCGATACTTTAATTCTATCGCGCTATGTATTCTAATGAATAGAAATATCAAATATATCTGTGCGAATGAGGGCTAAGTGCGTGTGCTTTGTCGCGTCGAGAAAATTTCATTGCCAGCTTCCTGGCAAAAACGCCACTTTCAGTATTACTACAGTGCGACATAAAAGAGTAGAAAACGGTGACAGCAGGAACTAAATATTTTAGTACAAATTGTAGGTCTGTCTTGCCAGCTTATGCGTGATTTTGACGTTCTTCCGTGGAGGCAGCGCCCTCATTTATTTTCTACTCTTATAAGTCGCAGAGTCGCACTGTAGGATTTTCGCTAGAACTAAAGCAGCGATTACACTGCAGTTGATCGGGCCCGATTTTGCATACATTGCCTGATTTGTTCTCTTTATTTCAAAGTGTAGCGATCAATTCGGATTTCTGACCCCGCATGTTGATTGTAATGTAATCGCTGCATAAACCATATGAAACGAACAGTCACAGGATAGGGAAATTTCATTTCGTAACAGCTGACACTGACAACTGACTGACAGAAAAACTGAATGGAATGGAAAATTAGAAAAACAACAAAAAAAACATTCAAAACAAATCGGACCTCATTCAAAGAATTCAAACAAATTAAAACAGGAAATGAGAAAGGTGTACCTAATAAAATAGTAATGTTCCATTAGATCCTCTATAAAAATAGTAAAGATGCCGTCAACCGGCGACTCGTGACTTGTGAACGATCGGGTGTATAGCAGATGATGAGAATGAGTACGGCGGTGCGGGCGGGCGGGTGCTGCGTGCGCGCGTACCACCGCGCGGCGCGGCTGGCGGCGCTGGCGGCGTGGCGCGGCCGCGAGGCGGGTGGCGACGGCGCGGGCGCGGGCGCAGGCGGGGGCTCGGGGCATCGCGGGCGCCTCGTGCTCGGCGCTGGCTCGCTCGGCGTCGCGCTGCTCGCCGCCGACCACCTGTACAATGGTGAGCACACATAGGTACTGGGGTACGTTCAGAACCTACGCCCAGAGTGCGCCCAGAGTGCGCCCAGAGTGAACCCCGAGTGAAACTTTTCGCACTAACGCCGTTCCGAGGCTCGGTGAAAAGCGTTCTACCCATAAGAGCGAGCGAGAAGAACAACCGCACCCAAAGGTTCTGAACGCAACCCTGTAGATCTACATCTACAGGGGCGATGCACTACCACAGTTTAAGAAAGAGTATCTAGTACTACATACAGTACAGACACTCTATTCTTTTCTATTTTTATTTAATGGCGTTTCCTTGTTAGATTTCGCCAGTGTCAAGTTATTTGAGGGAGTGTCTATCCAATCTCGAGGATTGTTTTTGAGTAAGAACAACTGAGAAGGATTTAGGAGCCTCGTGGCAGGCTGAGACGCGAACCGCGCGAACACCACGCGAGAGACGAGTGTTTGAGGCAAACCCTGCAACGTGACTCGTACAGACACTCCCTGCACTCACCCCATTTTCTAGGGTAACTTTAGGGGAGCCGAGCAAGAAGCACATACAACAGGCGCAAGCGTGCAAGCGGGACAGCACATATAAAAACATTGTCTTGTGTTGCATGTGCCGGACCCATAGACTTAAACTCTAGCGATAGACTTGCCCTTCCATAGAAGCAACATGTTCCACTTGAATGAGGTGTACGCACCTAATTGATGTTCCCGAGTTCACTTCATCACTTCGTAAACAACGTTCTCTACGGGACCAACTTCGAAATCGCGAAAAAAATATCCCACACATTTGGCTCTAGTAGGTTTGCAGTTTTGTATGGAAGATTAGATATATTTTTTTCGCTATTTCGATTTTGGTTGGTCCAGTTGGTCGGTTGGTCCAGTCCAGTCCAGAGAAAGTTGTTCAGTTTGATGATCTGATCATCCCCTTAAAAAGTGTCAGCAATAGTCAGCATATTAAGTTGGACCCTATACAAGGTGTACAAAAATACAAATAAACATTTAAGTGTTGAACCTCTCCTAACAGCACAGCATCACATTTTTCCGGCGCTCCATCCTTTTCTGTCACTCAGAAACGCGATCGCGCGCGACAGCACGGTTGCGATCGCGTTCCATCTATCTTATTTGCTCTAGCAAATAACGTTCCTGAGTGACAGAAAACGATGCGCTGTTCGGTGAGGTACAATCCTAAGGGGGTGGTTAAGACCATCAAACTGAACAACTTTCTCTATGGGACCAATATCGAAATCGCGAAAAAAAAAACTGATGTTCTATACTAAACTAAACTATCTATACTATATTAAACTAAATATCCTATACTAAACTACAAATCCAACCTACTCTTGCTAAAAATGTAAGCAGATTTTTTGTTGTTGCGTTTTCAATGCTGGTCCCATAGTGAAAGTTGTTCAGTTTGATGGTCTAAACAACCCCTTAAAAGTTTTAAATGTTTATTTTTACTTTTGTAACACTCTGTAGATTAATAAGTTGAGATTGGATATTTGTGTTTTTTAGACAATTCACTTTATTATTTATTTTAAATCTTAACAGTGTTTTGTTTAATTATCAAAATATAATAAATTTCAGAGAAGCGATTCTTCAAGGCGGCACAAGTTGGCAACATACAGGAACTACGCAAGTGAGCATGCATGCTATTATCTAAAGTTATGAAATACTTACAACTTGTCCTTGTTTAGTACATTATTATGAATTTGCATCTAATAAATTCCTCATTTTCTAGAGTAGAGATTGCATTTTAGAATCCAGGCATGTATAATGTTATTACTTACAACTTATTGAATTGTTTTACAAATCACAAACTAAATTGAAATTGATATCATTACTTAATTTGGTAAAAGTCCCACTGTATCTTATGGGTACAGTAGATGCAACCAGAAACTGTCCAACACCATATAAAAATACCATATGTTTTCCCAAAATATCAAATAAATAATTGTCAGAGGTAAGTCTAAATATGTAATGCTGTAAAATAGAAACCCAACCAGAAAAATAGCTTTATACAAGCCGGTGCACCCCTACATGCGCAGCCTGCGGCGATACGTGAACGTATGTATGTGAATGAGCAGCAGTTTTCTTATCTTATCTTATCTTGTTGTGGAGGCTCGCGAGCCAGCAACATTTCGACCCAGTGGGATCTTTTGTGTAATGGGTGGAAATAATAAGTAGTGCGGCAGGCAGGCGGAGTCCCCGGGCGGGCGCGGGGCGGCGCGGCACGAGGGGCCGGCGGGCGCGGACCGGCGCCACGCGCTGGGCTGGACCGCGCTCATGGTGGCCGCGGCCAACGACCAGCCCGCCGCCGTGCAAGAGCTGCTGCGCCTCGGCGCAAGACCTGACCTGCAGGCTAGTCATTGTGATAGTGCTAGTGCTAGATACCACACCATTCTTTTTATTTTTATTCATAATGGGTTTGCGTTTGGCTTTAGCTCACCTGATGGAAAGTGTAGATGTAGGTACGTTGCCTCTTTACGTGGTATGTAATAATTTAAAGCTATCAGCGACCTGCGAGTTTCTAAAGTTTCTTGCTCATTTTCTTACAGGACGCAGTCTTGTAAACGAGCTGTAGTTTTAAATCCTATTATTTGGTACATCCTTCCTTCGAATATAATCGCTAATCTGAACACCTGGTTTATTTAAATCACTCAACGGTAGGTCAGTAGAGGATAAGAGCTTTTATAATTAGACGGGAATCAAAAACAAGAAATGTGACGGGTTTCAGGAGCAGTACGCGGGCGCGTCTGTGGCGGCGGGCGGCGCGGGCATGCACCCGCTGGAGGCGCTGCAGCGGCGCGAGGAGGAGTTCTGCGGCAGCATGAACGCGCGCGCCTCCTTCCTGGGCTGGACGGCGCTGCACTACGCGGCGCTCGCGGACTCGCCCGGCGCCGCCGCCGCGCTGCTCGACGCCGGCGCGGACCCTTCCGCGCGCGACCACGCCGGCCGCCGCGCGCTGCACTACGCGCGCGACCCCTCCCCCACCAGGGAGCTCATCCTGCAGGTACACTAGCGCGCTGCACTACGCGCGCGACCCCTCCCCCACCAGGGAGCTCATCCTGCAGGTACACTAGCGCGCTGCACTACGCGCGCGACCCCTCCCCCACCAGGGAGCTCATCCTGCAGGTACACTAGCGCGCTGCACTACGCGCGCGACCCCTCCCCCACCAGGGAGCTCATCCTGCAGGTACACTAGCGCGCTGCACTACGCGCGCGACCCCTCCCCCACCAGGGAGCTCATCCTGCAGGTACACTAGCGCGCTGCACTACGCGCGCGACCCCTCCCCCACCAGGGAGCTCATCCTGCAGGTACACTAGCGCGCTGCACTACGCGCGCGACCCCTCCCCCACCAGGGAGCTCATCCTGCAGGTACACTAGCGCGCTGCACTACGCGCGCGACCCCTCCCCCACCAGGGAGCTCATCCTGCAGGTACACTAGCGCGCTGCACTACGCGCGCGACCCCTCCCCCACCAGGGAGCTCATCCTGCAGGTACACTAGCGCTTAATGCGACCCTTATACCGATATTGCACCGTCGCTAGCGGTCATGAGCTCCTCCTGCGTGCTTAGGGCACGCAGGGCACGATGTGAGATGGACCATCGTTTGTGGAACTCCACACAAGCAGCTCACATTTTGCGCATCCGAGAATCCCCACCTCACCATGTTGTCCTTACTGCGACCGACCTGGGTTCGACCTGCGTACGCTCTGGTAAAAACCGACAATATTTAGGTGGTTGTTTGCACAAAGTTATTCTCGCAGTGTAATTGTACACAAGTGCATGTATGTCGGCAGCACACGCGGCGCTGGGAGGAGGAGGCGGCGGCGGCGGCCGCGGAGGAGCGCCGGCGCTTCCCGCTCGAGCAGCGGCTCAAGCAGTTCATCGTCGGACAACAGGTTCACTCTCTACACTTACACAACACATACATAGTCTAACTAAACACCATCATAATACTTACAGTCCGTGAGCACTTCGAATAGGATTCGGCTGTCGGGTAAAATCTGTTATATTTGTATAATAGACAAGATCGCAGCCAGTGGCAAACTTTTAAAACTCGTTAACAATAAAACTCTCGACAAGTAAATAGACGGTTTTCAATAAATTACCTTTTCCTATGAAGTAAGCATGCCTTACAAAATAGAAAGATTTTACCTTACAATAAAACCAATATTGTGATCCTGAAGTCCCTCCAGGGTTGTGAGAGAGTGTTTCTTGGATTTTACTGCATTTTTGCCTCAAAAGCCCATTAATTGGCCGCTTCCGTTGTAATTTTCCTAATTTCATAAATAGAATGCTAACTTCCGCTTGTCATTTTCCCGCCATTCTCCAGCGTGCTGAATTGGCTCTGACGCCATTTTGTTCATTGCGACTCACCCAGGTGGCCTTAAATAGGCCCTGGAGGGAACTTCAGGATCACAATATTGATTTTATTGTAAGGTAAAATCTTTCTATTGTAATCCTTTCGTCCCTCCAGGGTTGTGAGACGTGTCTGTTATCACTTGGTGAATGGCGGGGATGAAGTTATGATAGGTACCAGATTCAATAGAATAAAGAATATATTGTTATTAAAAACAAAAACATAGTAGGTACTGTTATAGTAAGAGAAGAAAAAAAAAAAAAAAAAAATATTATAATTAATTGAATACTCTTCAATATATAGGTATTATAACGTTGCTTTGTTAATCTAACAAAGTTATTTGAACCATTTCTATCAAAAACTAAATGTTTGAAAAGATTATGATAAATTTTGTCTTTAATCTACCTATTTTGTTTTCTGTGGTAATTATGGAAGTTTTTTTTTTAGTTAAATTAAAATAGGCTAGTCGTATAACATCTTTAAACCTTAAGGCAATAAAATACCCTAGCCTCAAAGTAGTTTTAATTTGGCCGGATGCCGCGCACGTGGTTTGAAGAATTCCCTCGAAAATGGAGGGCCGGCGCGGCCGAGCACCCAAGCGTTGTACAAAGTCAAAACACAAACCTGGCCCGCGAGTTATCAAACCTCAACTCGCAACTACTGTAGACTGTAGACACGGGGCGCACGTGGCGGCGGAGCGCGTCGGCGCTGCACCTGCAGCTTGCAGCTGGAGCTGGCGCCGCGCGGGCGGGGGGCGGGGGGCGGCGGGCGGCGCGGGGCGCGGGAGCTGGACGCGAGCCACGTGGCGCGGGACACGGCGGCGCGACGCGAGCGGCTACATACCCTCGATTCGACGATATAATGACTTTCGTGAGCCATGACGAACCGAATTCACTAAACGGGCTTCAAATTTGAACAAAACTAAACTATACGAGTGACTTAACGAAATTATTTCACTTTAATATCGATAACGGAAATTTCGAACTTTTTCACTCGCGTATTTTGAGGCAGAACTGCACTCGTCAAAATCCGGAAACACAATGAACAAAATGGCGTCAGAGCCAATTCAGCACGCTGGCGAATGGCGGGAAAATGACAAGCGGAAGTTAGCATTCTATTTATGAAATTAGGAAAATTACAACGGAAGCGGCCAATTAATGGGCTTTTGAGGCAAAAATGCAGTAAAATCCAAGAAACACTCTCTCACAACCCTGGAGGGACGAAAGGATTACAATACATGATTTTAGTAAGATGTTGATTTTATTTACTTATTCGGATAAATCATACTGTAAGTTGTTCTACTTATCGTGTGGGCAGCTTGCTGGCCAGGCCACGAGGCCAAGTATACAAGGTCAGATGTTTTTTTTGTTTTTTGAGTCGAGTAACACTAGTTATTTTTGTGATTTCGAAGTTGGCTCCACAGCAAAAGTTGCTCAGTTTGATGATCTGAAGCACCTCGTATAATGATGTGTGTGTGTGTGTGTGTGTGTACAGGCGGCGATAGAGACGGTGGCGGCGGCGGTGCGGCGCAAGGAGAACGGGTGGGCGGACGAGGAGCACCCGCTCGTGTTCCTGTTCCTGGGCTCCTCCGGCATCGGCAAGACCGAGCTCGCCAAGCAGCTGGCGCGCTACATGCACCGCGACGACCCCGCCGCCTTCATCCGCCTCGACATGTCCGAGTACCAGGAGAAGCACGAGGTATCTATTCGTAGT
Organism: Agonopterix heracliana; assembly: GCA_963693445.1. Lineage (NCBI taxonomy): Eukaryota > Metazoa > Arthropoda > Insecta > Lepidoptera > Depressariidae > Agonopterix > Agonopterix heracliana. The sequence goes on from OY856312.1 coordinate 21,537,239, forward strand.
GTGTTCGTCAACTCAGCCGATGAACGTCCACTGCTGGACATTTTGCTTGCACACTATACTGAAAAGGTAGCCATGGGCGTTGCGTAAACGATTCCATGGCAAACAAACACCAAAATGTTTGTAATACAATACAATGTGTGTATAATCTAACACGCAGGTGGCGAAGTTGATCGGAGCGCCGCCGGGCTACGTAGGCCACGAGGAGGGCGGCCAGCTGACGCGCGCGCTGGCCCGACGTGCCGACGCGGTCGTGCTGTTCGATGAGGTGGACAAGGCGCACCCCGACGTGCTGACCGTGCTGCTGCAGCTGTTCGACGAGGTACCCTCTACTGACGCACGTACATACTGTTCGACGAGGTGGACAAGGCGCACCCCGACGTGCTGACCGTGCTGCTGCAGCTGTTCGACGAGGTACCCTCTACTGACGCACGTACATACTGTTCGACGAGGTGGACAAGGCGCACCCCGACGTGCTGACCGTGCTGCTGCAGCTGTTCGACGAGGTACCCTCTACTGACGCACGTACATACTGTTCGACGAGGTGGACAAGGCGCACCCCGACGTGCTGACCGTGCTGCTGCAGCTGTTCGACGAGGTACCCTCTACTGACGCACGTACATACTGTTCGACGAGGTGGACAAGGCGCACCCCGACGTGCTGACCGTGCTGCTGCAGCTGTTCGACGAGGTACCCTCTACTGACGCACGTACATACTGTTCGACGAGGTGGACAAGGCGCACCCCGACGTGCTGACCGTGCTGCTGCAGCTGTTCGACGAGGTACCCTCTACTGACGCACGTACATACTGTTCGACGAGGTGGACAAGGCGCACCCCGACGTGCTGACCGTGCTGCTGCAGCTGTTCGACGAGGTACCCTCTACTGACGCACGTACATACTGTTCGACGAGGTGGACAAGGCGCACCCCGACGTGCTGACCGTGCTGCTGCAGCTGTTCGACGAGGTACCCTCTACTGACGCACGTACATACTGTTCGACGAGGTGGACAAGGCGCACCCCGACGTGCTGACCGTGCTGCTGCAGCTGTTCGACGAGGTACCCTCTACTGACGCACGTACATACTGTTCGACGAGGTGGACAAGGCGCACCCCGACGTGCTGACCGTGCTGCTGCAGCTGTTCGACGAGGTACCCTCTACTGACGCACGTACATACTGTTCGACGAGGTGGACAAGGCGCACCCCGACGTGCTGACCGTGCTGCTGCAGCTGTTCGACGATCGATTCGGTGATCGTTTCCGATACCGAAACACCACTAACAACAAGAGCCCTATAATAAGGCAAATGTACAAATCGCCTCGGTCAACAATTACATGAAATCTGTGACCTTTCTTACTTTCCTGCCCTCGGTGTGTAATCTACTATTGTCATCCTCTGCAGGGTCGGCTGACGGACGGTAAAGGGAAGCTGATAGAGTGCAAGAACGCAATCTTTGTGATGACGTCCAACCTGGCGGCCGACGAGATCGCGCATTACGGTCTGCAGCTGCGCCGCGAGGTCGAGGCGCGCGCCAAGCGCACCTCCGCCTCCATGCAGCCCGGCACCGGTATGTGTACAGTATAGTATAGTATAGTATAGCCACGAGGTCGCGCAGTACGGGCTGCAGCTGCGCCGCGAGGTCGAGGCGCGCGCCAAGCGCACCTCCGCCTCCATGCAGCCCGGCACCGGTATGTGTACAGTATAGTATAGTATAGTATAGCCACGAGGTCGCGCAGTACGGGCTGCAGCTGCGCCGCGAGGTCGAGGCGCGCGCCAAGCGCACCTCCGCCTCCATGCAGCCCGGCACCGGTATGTGTACAGTATAGTATAGTATAGTATAGCCACGAGGTCGCGCAGTACGGGCTGCAGCTGCGCCGCGAGGTCGAGGCGCGCGCCAAGCGCACCTCCGCCTCCATGCAGCCCGGCACCGGTATGTGTACAGTATAGTATAGTATAGTATAGCCACGAGGTCGCGCAGTACGGGCTGCAGCTGCGCCGCGAGGTCGAGGCGCGCGCCAAGCGCACCTCCGCCTCCATGCAGCCCGGCACCGGTATGTGTACAGTATAGTATAGTATAGTATAGCCACGAGATTCCAGCATCGATGTCCCCTCCCCCGGGGATGATACTTCCTCAGAAAAGTGAAGTGTTTAAATCTGTCCTTAGAAAACGGAATTATTGTCCTTGTCGTCTTGTATCAATTAGTTTTTCTAACTTATGTACGTAACCGACTGCTTTTAAAAGCCTCCGCATAATGCAGCGATATTATCGAGCTATTTTATCGAGCGATATGTCACGCATGCACCCCACCATTAAATGTGGTCTAAAGAGATTGCGTCGGAACAAAATCGCAGCGATATTATCGCTCGATAATATCGCAGCAGTGTGTAGGATCGCGCGCGTCCCCAAACAAAATGTACTGGAAACAATTATCGCAAAATCGCAGCGATATTATCGCTCGATAAAATTGCTGCATAGTGCGGAGGCCTTAAACTGTGAAGAAAAACTTCGCGGTGTAACCTACTTACGCTGAAGAACACATTCTGAAGCGTAAGTGAAGTTTACCAATCCGCATTGGGTACGCGTGGTCGACTGATGCCCATACATTCCTTGAGAGTAGGCCTGTGCTCTGCAGTAGGACGTGTATAGACTGATGATGATGAATGAACGTCCGCAGAGACGACCGACTCGACGGTGTCCCCCGAGGAGTCGCTGGAGGTGTCGCGCAACTTCAAGGACGGCGTGGTGCGGCCGATCCTCAAGCGGCACTTCGGGCGCGACGAGTTCCTCGGCCGCATCAACGAGATCGTGTACTTCCTGCCATTCTCGCGCCAGGAGCTGCTGACGCTCGTGAGCCTGGAGCTGAAGCGGTGGGCGGAGAAGGCGCAGGCGCGGCACGCCGTCGAGCTGCGCTGGGAGGGCGGCGTGCTCGGCGCGCTCGCCGACGGGTCTGTATATATCACATATATATCTCGCGCCAGGAGCTGCTGACGCTCGTGAGCCTGGAGCTGAAGCGGTGGGCGGAGAAGGCGCAGGCGCGGCACGCCGTCGAGCTGCGCTGGGAGGGCGGCGTGCTCGGCGCGCTCGCCGACGGGTCTGTATATATCACATATATATCTCGCGCCAGGAGCTGCTGACGCTCGTGAGCCTGGAGCTGAAGCGGTGGGCGGAGAAGGCGCAGGCGCGGCACGCCGTCGAGCTGCGCTGGGAGGGCGGCGTGCTCGGCGCGCTCGCCGACGGGTCTGTATATATCACATATATATCTCGCGCCAGGAGCTGCTGACGCTCGTGAGCCTGGAGCTGAAGCGGTGGGCGGAGAAGGCGCAGGCGCGGCACGCCGTCGAGCTGCGCTGGGAGGGCGGCGTGCTCGGCGCGCTCGCCGACGGGTCTGTATATATCACATATATATCTCGCGCCAGGAGCTGCTGACGCTCGTGAGCCTGGAGCTGAAGCGGTGGGCGGAGAAGGCGCAGGCGCGGCACGCCGTCGAGCTGCGCTGGGAGGGCGGCGTGCTCGGCGCGCTCGCCGACGGGTCTGTATATATCACATATATATCTCGCGCCAGGAGCTGCTGACGCTCGTGAGCCTGGAGCTGAAGCGGTGGGCGGAGAAGGCGCAGGCGCGGCACGCCGTCGAGCTGCGCTGGGAGGGCGGCGTGCTCGGCGCGCTCGCCGACGGGTCTGTATTACTTACTTATATGCTTGTCCATGTCTTATCGACTACCTACCGACTATACTAGGTCCACCAGAATCTCATGACACAAAAAATAAAAAATTAAAAAGATTTTCACATGGTAGTGTCAATCTGTCATCTTTCTAGTCAAAGTAGGCACTGTACAGACAGCGATTTTTTTGCAGCGATAAAAACTCGCGTTTGTCAATCGATTGACTTTATCGCTACTTTAGCAATTAACAGGAGTTTGTATCGATTCAAACGCAATATTGTAGTAATATAAAATAAATAAATAAATAGTGACAAAAGCTATGAATATCAATGTACACAAATGTTTGTATCGAAGCACACGCGCGTGTACATTGTTGCAAAAACTGTCGACGAATAGCTGATCAAATATTACGAAAGTTTTGCATCGTGGCTGTATCGCTTTTGCATCTAATGCTTTATCGCGTTTGCATCGCGAGTCAATCGATGCTCTTTGCGGCACTTCTGCGCTGCAAAAATGTGTACAGTAGGGCCCTAATCGAATTACTCCAGTTTTGGTTGATTACTCTTAAATTTGATTTCCCTATTTGTCATCAGATTCTGGTCCACCTATACGTAAAATGAGAATGACTAGAAAAGTCATTCTAATTATAATATTCGCTGATATTATAATAGCCCTTTATCTTAAAAACTACCTCGTTTTATTGTCGTAGTCGGGTTAAAATAAAAAATTTGAAACAGGCTTAGTTCAAGAAAACATTAAATAGTTTAAATTTTTTTGCTTTAGAAATGGTATAAAATTTTTGTGTCATACGTGCACAAAATAAAAAGTATGAAATTACAAAATATCACCGAAAAAGAAACATGCATATTTCAAACGGAGGAGTGATTAGCGGTTTTCCTTTATTTTATTTATCGCCAGTGTCATTTTGTGACACAATTCTTCACGAGGAAGAAATTCGCTGCATTCTCGGGCGTACACTATCTCTTTAAAGATTACATGGAGTTTAAATGGGTATATTTCGCCGGTCACTCGATCGGGCCACCGTTGTCGAGCGGGTGGTGTGAAAGTAACGTGCGTGTCGTCTCCGGGCCGCAGGTACGACGTGCACTACGGCGCGCGCAGTATCAAGCACGAGGTGGAGCGGCGCGTCGTGAACCAGATCGCGCTGGCGGCGGAGCGCGGCGCGCTCGGGCGCGGCTGCTCCGTGCTGCTCGCCGAGCGCGCCGGCCGAGTCACGCTCGCCGTGCGCCCGGCCACAGCCAGCGAGTACACGCCGCTCGACCTCGCCGCCGCGTGACGAGACCGTTCCGCGTTAATGCTGCTACTGGTCGCGTGACTTGACTACCCCAGCACCGCACTACTGGGGTCAATACTGCTGCTCGTCGCGTGACTGACTACCCCCCGCCCCGCACTACTGGAGCTACTGCTGCTGCTTGTCGCGTGACTACGCCCCGCCCCGCACTACTATGCTGATTCTCGCCGGACACTGATCATCCCGCGCCCGACACTACTGGGGCTACTGCTGCTGAAAGCCGATCGCTAGCCCCCCGCCCGCACTACCCGCGCTACTTCCATTGAGTAGAGTAGACGATGATTCAAACTACATCGAGACTAGCCTCAGCCGTCAGCCGTAGTGATCTAATAGCGCGCGAGTAATGCAGCGCTATGCAGGTGAGTAAAACCCTGTCACATTAACAGTTGTTACCAAATTGTCTAGACGCGTATCGGCTTCGAAGATGCTAACCGTATACTGACTTTTTAGTCCACATACATACATGTATACAGGGTGTAAAGGACAGCCCTCCGCAGACTGACAGGGTGCATTCAGCTCCTTATTTAGAATCATTTTCCATTTGAATTTTTCTCAGGAAAATTTTTATTTTTTTGTCGTTTTTTCTGTTAATATTACATTATTCGAATGTAAAATTACATTCTATGTACGCAACACAAATTTTTTGCTAATAAAACAGCTAAAATAAAAAAAACAGCAATGGTTCTTGAACACTCTAACCACTTCTAACTCCGTCGAACGACGACGGAATCAGCTGTTTATACGCAAAGTTCGAGAGGTCACCGCATTATGCTCCCACTCACTCGGCTGCGGGCGCTGTGGCTCATTCTGTCTCAGTCGCGCATACGAGTCCTCCCGACACCATCATGAGAGCGCAAGCGGTTCCTCGCTCGCTAAGTGTGGGGTCACACATGTCCTGAACACACCCTATCAGTTTGCGGAGGGATGTCCCTTACACCCTGTATATTTGCTGCAGCACATGGATCGGTGTAGCTTGAATCATCCTTATCGTATTTTTACCGTGTAGTTTCAAATAGAATGGTTCATCAATGATTACCTACAAGACAGATTGCCTTCCTCAGTCGCGCTGCCCACCCTGGAGGCATGGAAGCTTTAAATATGTGATAAATGATCGATAGATTGTGATAATGATAAATAAACATTGTTACCATCAGTATTTTATTGTAATTTGACCGTGCGAGGATCTTCATTAGAATGCAAGAGACGGGTAATGATGATGTATATTCTTTATTTTATTGATTTCAAGATATCAACACGGATTAACGTTTCATCCTTATAAATTATATTTCATACTTTATTGACTATTTATTTGTAGAATAAATACCATTGAATATGTGGTATGTACCCATTGACTTACACTCTAGTGATAGACAGGCCCTTTCATAGAAGCAATATGTTCCACTTGAATGCGGTGTGCATTGTTGTTCCCGAGTTCACTTCGTCACTATGACAATGACTGACCGCAATGTGTCATTTTATGTTGTTTTGTGTGACATATTGTTGGTTTGAACGAGCTTGTTTATCGCTTGAGCATATGTCAGTGTACGTATCACAAATAATTTTGGGTACCATTAAATTAGCCAAAAAAAACAATCCTAACACATAAATGAAAATTCTCCCACGATAGGATAATTAAGTATGCAGATAATAATTTGTTGATAGTAGTGTGATGCTCGCTGCGCCTGCGTACAAACTGTTAACAATATACTCGTAGTCAACTCGTAGCTCGACGGTGTCTATAAAGCAATATGCATCAATACTTATCATTGAATCCTTAACTTTTATGTAAGTAAATGAAACTTTAATATATTATAATTGACAACATTCTTGAGTATTATTTTCTTTGCCTTTCCGTACTTAAGGCCAGGTTATCCAAGTGCAAGTGTCTCTTTTTTCCAAGCATAAGTTTGCAATTAGCCATCCCGCTCCAATTGAAAGCAGGATCGCAAAAAAAAACGTGTTTTTCATCAATATCTTTGCTCATGGGTGTTTCTAAGCTCAAAATTCTACGGAGTTCACTAGAAATATTTAATGTATTTAGTTAAGTACAAGAATAAAAATTTAAATATCAGCAGTTTAATCATAGTAAGTATTGAAAAAACATAACAAAAAGGGGTAACTTTGGGATTTTTTTCTATCTATTGGTATTGGTTGAGCGGGCTCATTTTCCGCAACTCGACGACTTAGGCGCCTATTTTGCGTGAGGTGAGAATGACTACTCCTGCCATCCTAGCTCCTCCAGGAAGTCCACCAGCTTGTTAATGTTGCCGCAGGCTTCTGGAAGAGACCCCGGAGATCCGAGGTGTTGTGCCCGATAGTGTGCTAGCCCGCTGCATTCTAGCAGCACGTGCGCAACTGTTTCTTCAACCTCCATGCAGACCCTGCACAGAGGACTGTTAGTAACACCGATATTAAAAAGATGTTTGTTAAATGGACCGTGACCAGTCAGGGCTCCAGTAACTAGGCGTAGTTGAGCTCTCCTGAGACGCAAGAGGCTCCTGGTGAGGCGAGGGTTGACCCTTGGTAGAGCGCTCCTCGCCTGTTCGCAGTCTGTTAGTGCAGCCCAGAGTGTGTCCCGTTTTTGACTGGTGCGCTTGCTTAGTTGCGAGCGGATCCAGCCGAAGGGTAGCGGTACAATGGGCTCGGGCCCTATGGCGTCTGTGCTAGACCCTCGTCTTGCCAATTCGTCCGCTGCATCATTGCCACGCGAGTTGCTGTGGCCTTTTATCCATTGCAGGGTGATGTGGTTTCGCTCACATACCTCTGATAGGGCTTTGTGACACTCCAGAACTATGCTTGATGTGATAACATTGCTCTGAAGCGCCATTAGTGTGGACATGCTATCCGATAGAATTCTGATTGAGTGACAGGTCATCGCTCTGTCCGTGATCGCTCTGGCTGCTAGGGTGATGCCCATGCATTCAGCCTGGAACACCGTATTGTGTGTTCCTAGGGGTGAAGATATCTTGATATGCAGGTCTTCCGAGAAGACGCCGGAACCTGTTCCTGTATCAGTTTTAGAACCGTCAGTGAAGATTCTTAAGTCTCTGGTGTTTAAGCTCTCAAAATCTTCTTCGTACAGTTGAATTTTGTATTTTTTGTCGAATACGTACTGAGCCGGTATCCTGTCATTTATAGCCGAGCAGAGGGGGATGTCCTCTATTGCATTATTGACAAATTTTGTGTGTGGGGCACCGGTGTTATTCCAGAGTTTTTTTTTTCTATCTATTAAACTTAATCTAATCGTGTTATTGAGAACGGTCGCCTATCACCCAGATCCTTAAATACGACAATTGGTTTTCAGACTTTAAAACACAGTTTAAAACATTTTCGTTCGTGTTCAAAAAACGGCCTCGACCGGATAACAGCGTTTTAAATGATTATCCTTTTCTTATTCTTAGTACTTACATCAACTGCTCAATTTAATAAGGTTTATTTAGCAAAATTTAGGTTACATTATGAAACTGATTTATGATTTATTTCCAAAGGCTACTTCTAAACTTGATTATGATTATGATATATGAATATATGATTTATGAATGCGGCTCTCTTGCTAGCTTATGGTGGCTGCAAAGTTGTCAATTTCATACAAAACTTTGTCTTAAAACAAGCGTAGACGGTATTAATAAAAGTAATGTTTTATATACGGAAAAATAGCTTAGAAAATCTATATTGCGCGTATCAAATAATATTTACAATTTATAATATAATTACGAAGATATAAAGCTTTGATAATTTATTTCTACGTCAAAGTTTTGTATGGACTGAAACCACCTTAACGCGAACTGAAGCGGTGCTAATAATTGTACTGTTATATATCCCGTGCACTCCCTAGCTAATAATTAGGTTAATAACTACGAATAATATTTATTTTCTCCCCTCCGGACGGAAAGCGTCAATTTTCGTCCCGCTGCCGAACGAAGCAGACGCAACGAAGTTGCCGCTTTCCACCTCCGTCGAGGAGAAAAATAGTATACTAACCTCGGGCAGTAAATAAGAAAGCCTCAGATCACACGTTTGTACCTCGGCTTTGCCTCGGTCAACAATTACATGAGATCTGAGACCTTTCTTACTTTTCTGTCCTCGGTGTGTAATCTACTTTTCTTTATTCGTAGGTTAATAACGTAAAAATTTTGATGATGCAGGTATGAATAGGTACTTACTTATAGTACAGCGTTTTCTCGTGGTCCTTATACATGTGCATTTATTGCACTTTCATTATGTCTGATTTCGACATCGAAAACTACTTACTGCCTTCGATTGGTCGAAGCTCTGATTATGTTTGTTGAAGATGGATAGGAATTGGTTTTTTTATAGATTTATTTCGTTCTAAGCTCGGAAATGAAACACAGAGCAATGGTGGTGTAGTAAAGAGTCTTACACCCGTATTCTTAGTTGTTTCCTTGCATTCATCTATGGCTTCCTCACTCGAGTCTACCATGCTTTTGACATTTTTGACATACAAATTATGTCCTCCACTCGAGTGAGGAAATATCAAGAAAACAACTAAGAACTCACACCCGTAGTGAGTAGCTTTCAGAGGATTACACGGTTACACCACTCTTGCTTTAAGAGCCTCATACTCAGGTGCAGAAACGCTCATTAATGTTATCCTTCATTAAATCTCTTGCTGTCACTTTTTGTCTTGTTGACGTAGTAAAAGCTAGCAAGAGATTTAATGGAGGATTAACTTTAATGAGCGTTTCTGCAACTGAGTGTTTAATACTTAGGTAGTGTAACCTACTGTTTTTAGTAGGTTTCGTACAAATAAAACGAGAATAATGTAAGTAGTGCTTATTTTATTAAACTTCGCACCGTTATATACAAATATAATGTATAAATAAATAACAACTCTTTACAAAATATAATGGATGTGTCCTACGCGCGTGCGGCCTGACCCGGCACGGCCCGGCCCGTACCGGTCCGCTCCGGTCCGTTCGGCCACCGGCGGAGGACACAACTACACGAGTGAAGGCCTCTGGTTATTACTAGAATATACACGCACCGTGTGACGTCACCACGAGCAATGCCGGACACGTAACATGGTACTCTTTGCTCCAAACGTGCAAGTTAATAAGTTTGTCCGTACGCTACGGCAAAATTGTTAGTGGCTACGTTAGTAGGGCTGACATACGGAGCTCGGCCTTCAGCTTTCCCAAGTAGCAAACTAACGACGGCGACGAAAAATGGAGACATTCTAAGGTAAATTTTAAGGGTCCGACTCTCATTAAGTCGTAGATTTGCTACCTGATCCAGATGCTATTGAACATCAAATTACCATATTGAAAATAGCGGTGGTTTATAAGTTTATAGTCATCATCATGGACACTGTTTTCAGAGAATTTGGGTTGAACATAAACATCAGTAAAACAAAAGTAATGGTAACAGCAAAAAACGGACCAGTTAATAGTTCGGTCAAAATTAACAATACTCCAATAGAGCAAATAAATACATTTAGGTACTTGGGTAGTCTCATTACAAATGACTCCAGATGCACCCCAGACCTCGTTACAAGGATTGCTATGGCAAAAAAAGCATTCAACGACAAAAAACAACTTTTGAAAGCAAAGATAACAAGCAAAATCCGAAAACGCCTAATTAAAGTGTACATCTGGAGCATTGCATTGTACGGTAGCGAGACGTGGACATTGACCAAACGAGATCGAGACAGGCTGGAAGCTTTTGAGATGTGGTGTTGGAGGAGAATGGAGGGGATAAGTTGGACAGAACGAATAACAAATGAAGAGGTATTAAGAATGGTTAAAGAAAAGAGAAATATCTTAAAAACAATTGAAAACCGGAGAGGAAGAATGATCGGACACTTGATACGAAACGACAATTTCTTTAAAACCATACTGGAAGGGAAGATAGAGGGGAAAAGAGGCAGAGGAAGACCCAGACAGAGTTATCTAGCCCAAGTGAAGGAAAAGGTTGATGTCTTGTCGTACCAGGAACTCAAGACACTAGCGGAAAACAAACAAGAGTGGCGAATACTCCACCGACAAGAGCGTAGCTCTTAAATAAGATGATGATGAGTCATCATCAGCCTATATACGTCCCACCATACCCTCGAGGAGGGTGTATCTGCCACCACGCGTGCCCAATGCGTTAACATGTATCTTAAAAACAATACTGTAGCAACTTGCCAACAGATGGCGCTAGCAGTCCCCTAGCAAAAAGTAAGACATAAGACAATTCACGATGGCACATTGGAAACCCGTAACCTGCTACACTAAGGTTCACAATTGCATGCCAAGACACAAATCGCGGAAGAAGAATTCTCACAGAGTCTCAGTATATATACAAGGTTCCGACAAACATCACCAGGACCACGGCCGGTCCCCAGGCATCACACCTAGCATGGCGGAAGTACTTCCCTTTTCTATGGAGGAACCTTCCACCTCAGTTCCTCTATAATACCATAATAATTGTTAATGTCAAGCCAGTTCCCTTGCGTGTAGGTATCTGAACTATCGGATACCGGATATCGCCTCCGTAGGTACTAACCTACCAGGTCAAAATGTAACTCGTCTGTATTGAGCCTTACAGCTGTAGGTAGTTGGTATTCCCTTGCGGAAGTCCCAACGTTCGGCGCGGCATTGCTCGTCGCCACGCGACCACGGCGCGCATAAAGAGGGACGATATGATTGCCGACATCACACAGCGGCCTTATCATTAGGTACATCAAATCCGTTAACATTGTTTCTTTAATGACAATAATTGGTACAAATAACTATGCGTCAGGCCAGCACCGCCACTAAGTTCCATCTGAAATCTGACATTGAAGAAAATTTTGACGCTTTTTTGGTGGCATTGAGAAGACTTGATATTGTTTTGGACGTTATAATTCTCACAGAGTGTCATCTTGGAACGTGTTCACTGATAAGGAGTATAGATGGTTTTACTCACTTTTCTACAGCAAATATCGTTAATCGGGCGGGTGGTGTTGTGGTTTATGTGAGGGAGGAGTGGGATGTGACTGCAAGTGAGCCTAATATTACAGGAGCTGACTGTCTCGCCGTCACCTTTTCAAACTCTCGTACAATCTTAGGCATTTACCGTTCTCCGTCAGCTAAAACGGCTCAAGAGCTCAACGACTTCTTTTACTCCCTTGAGTTGTACGTCCGCTCGGCTGCCTTGGTGGACTTTATCATGGCCGGAGATATGAATATTGACATTTTGGAGGACTGCAGCACAGCTGACAATTATCAATGCCTTACAGCGGAGCTCGGCCTGAAACCAGTTATATACATACCAACCAGGGATCGCACATGTTTGGATCACATATTTGTAGGCACCAGGGTTTCAGCTGTGGGGGCCGTGTGTAGAACGGCTGTAACAGACCATGATATTGTGTTGGCTGGTATTATCTCTAACGTAGCTAGACCAAAACGGAAGAGATTTGTTACTAAAATTGACTACGATTCCTTGGTTGATGAATTAAGTCAGTGTGACTGGGCTGAGGTGATGAATCTTTCCGACGCTTCTAAGGCTGCGCAAACCTTTATGCATATCTTGGATGTGGTGACTAAACGTCACACTAATTTGTTACCAGTCAGTCGTAGGAAACATTGCCTAAAAGAATGGATCACTCCTGGATTGATTCGGTGCATGCGTCATCGTGATTTCCTTCACAGAAAGGCCAAGGCTGACCCCGAAAACCTGGTTCTCCAAATTTCGTACAAACGGTACCGCAACTTTCTCAGAGACCTGCTTAGAAAGATTAAGTCTCAATACAATCAGGAGAAACTATCTGAAAATAAGGATAATCCGGGGGAAATGTGGAAAACCATTAAGAGCATATGTGAATTGGGAGAAAGGGTTAAGCAAAGTAGTGATCTTCTTAGAACAAAGCATTCACCGCTCGAGTCACTATCCGCTTGTAACGACTTCTTCGCCAATGTCGGCCGCAACCTTGCGAACGAAACTCTAAAAGACTTAGATAAAACAGAACAAGAGCTGGCAGGCACTACCTATACTCTCGCTGCCCATTCCTTCTTCATGGTCCCCACTGATCCTGATGAGGTAAGGTCGATCATCCGACAGCTCAAGACTAACAGTGCACCGGGTTTGGACGGTTTCGGCAATAGGTTGGTGAAGAGGATTTGCCCTGTGATACTTGAACCACTTGCATATGTTTTTAATCTTAGTTTATCTACAGGAGAGTTTCCTGATTGCTGGAAGACTGCTGCAATCGTTCCAATTTATAAGAGTGGCTCTAACATTGATCCTTCCAATTATAGGCCCATCTCCTTGCTTAGCGTCTTTTCTAAATTATTGGAAAGAATTGTTAATGTGCGTCTCACTGGGTTTATGGAATCACACAACCTGATTTCTCCAAATCAATTCGGTTTCCGTAGGGGGCGATCCTCTGAAGAAGCTGTCAACCTTCTGTTGGACAAGGTGTCTGCTACCTTGGACAGCGGTCACGCATGCCTGGGCGTATTCCTTGACCTCTCCAAGGCGTTTGACACTGTTTCCCACCCCATTCTTCTGCGAAAGCTGGAGGCCATGGGTGTTAGGGGCATAGCCCTGAATTGGTTCTCTAGCTACCTTAATGACAGGAAACAGCATGTCAAGGTAGCGGAATTTGTCAGTCGCTCTGCTAACGTCTCTTTTGGGGTTCCTCAGGGAAGCATTCTGGGCCCTTTATTATTCATCATTTACATAAATGACTTAACTCATCTCTTTGCTTCTGATTTTGGCGTGGATGTTGTTTGCTACGCCGATGACACGGCCTTGATCTTCTGCGGCCCCAATTGGCCTCAAGTCTTCTCCATCGCTAACAGTGGTATGACAACGGTTGCAAACTGGTTGAAACGCAACCTGCTCACGCTCAACTCAGTGAAGACAAATTACATGTGCTTCCATAAAACTAAAGCATCCAGTCCTCCATCTTCACTCTCTCTCAGCATTCACTCTTGCGGTGGCTGCAATAACGGCTGCTTTTGCAACTCCCTGAGAAGAGTGGAATCTACCAAGTACCTGGGTGTTGTGTTGGATGAGAGACTGACGTTCAGGCCTCATATTAAAGCTCTTTCGGGTCGAGTGAGAAAAGTGATCCATATTATGAAGCTGTTGAGAGACGGGGCCAGTGAAAAAGTTCTTGCTATGGTATATTCTGCAATTTGTCAGTCTATTCTCGTTTACTGCGTGACTGCTTGGGGGGGTGCTGCAAAAACGCACATCATTGCCGTTGAAAGAGCCCAAAGATCAGTCCTCAAGGTGATGCTGGGCAAAAAATATCGCTTCAGTACTGGTCTACTTTATCAGGAAGCGCAGGTACTAACTGTCCGCCAGCTGTACATACTCAGGGTAATAAACACCTATCATAGGGTTTACATGAATTCAGGTGATTTCACGAAATCGGAGCAGAGCCGTCGAATAATGATAAAAACACCAAGAGTAAGAACCACCTTTGCTCAACGTTTCAGATCATTTCTATTCCCCTATCTATACAGAAAAGTTAACGGGATGTGTAGCCTGAAAGATCTTAGTACCAGAGAGGTCAAATTTAAAGTAACCAATTATTTAAAGTCCCTTGATTATGTTGCCACTGAATCACTCCTAGCCGTTCCTTGTTAAATCACCAACTCACTTACACACACACACATACAGTAACACTCACACACTTTTTATTTTTATATTTCAAAGTTGTTAATTATGTGTAGGTTATTAAATTTCATCGCATGTCTCCGTTATGTTAGTTGTAACTTCATTGTCTATAGGTACTTAACATTTATTTATCACTGTAATTATTTAAATATCGCTCACTCTGTCCTAAAATTGTAATTATTGCCTGATAAATCGTAAAGGATTCCCGAGATTCTGGCTTGCCGCATGCGGGGTCCATTGTATCATGTGTACTGATTTGTTCTTTTTGTTAATAAAGATATTTGTATTTGTATTTGTAAACGTACTGACGCGATTATTAAGCCCGTACTGACGCGAATGGGGGGAGCGAAAGGGGCGTAGCATTCCAGCGAGGTGTTGAGATAATGTGACCAGGATATACGTATACATAGCCTCAAGAGCTGTCAAGAACTGCAGTAAGTAGGAGTAGCACATTGTGTATTGTAGTTATGCATATTACTGTCGGTTTCGTAATGATAACGCAGTATACTTATGAAGAACAGAGAAAGATTAAATTCACTACTTAGGTACAAATAGTTAATACCTCAAGATGGTTATTTTTCCACGTTGTTCTTTTTTGGTTTGTACGTTTTCATAACAAAGTATGCAGAAAATAGTACACCTACAATAATTATTTATTTCTTCTATAGTATATTTTCTTTACTTTTATAATTTCATCTTCTCTTGCTAAGTGTTAGATTTACAAAGGGAGCTAAGTTTTTCATAAGAATTATTACAGGCCTGTGTTACTTCAGCGCCCGCTGCTTTCTTTTTGCGCGCGAACGAATGAGTTAGCAGCTAGGCGTGACAAAATGTTTAACGAGGCGCCATGCCGCGGGCGCAGCTTAGGTTCAATCTCAATCTATGTATAAACTACTATGGCTCGGTATTTTCTCTGTTCTCGGTTGTGTTTGTGTGTGTGTGTGTGACAGTTAAAACATACTTATTTGTTCAGTAACTAGCCGCGTTTGGTGTGTGACATCGCTTCAGTTTTATTCCTTACCTACTCTACATCCTACCTAACGTTATAGCTAATAGTGTCTTATATATTTATAAATATAAATCAGGGAAACTTCTGCGGGTCATCGGGGTAAGTAGGTATAACATGTTTCACTTAAAAACCCTGTCTCATATTGTTCGAACTTACAAAGTATGTAAATAGGTATACTTAGTTATTTCGTGTGCGTCGGTCAGTAACTTAGTAATGGAAAACATTCTGGAACACATCATTACGTCTTCGGTACCTGCAGGCGCCGGCGCAGTTCGTCTCCCGCACCACACCGGCACCGCTGCGTTACGAGTCATGAATAGGGTTGCCAACCGCACTTATTTTGAGTCATTGTAATACCTACTAATAGAAGGGAAACTCTCTGGACAGTTTTAGATACATTTTAATAGACTTTTCCTCAATAATTATATCAAACCATCGGAGCGGTATAGATTTTCGTATGCGCGTCGCGCGGGGAGTGGGAGGAAGTGACGTCTGTCTTGTCAACTTCAGAGTGCAGGAGGGCGATCCATAGAGCACGCAGAGGAGTCGGCCAGAAACCACTTTTCTACATAGGGTGGATTTTTGAGACGGGGCGGGGCCGTAAGGGCAGCGGTAACTTAACCGTTTAGCTATATAGGTTAATGTTCTTGGGAAGAGTTCTTATAAGATAATTTTAACAGCGTGCTCGTAGTCGGCCGATCAAACGAAGACTGTCGCGTAATTGGTTCTCTTTTACGTTTGTTCCTCTTTTAGTTCGGACACTTTTGAGCGCGGACCCTACTTCCAGTAGTTGGTAAGTCAATGATTACGTGCTATTTTTGTAGCTAAGATTACCTATTGAAATCAATTATTAACCAGTTGATGATTATTGGATCCAGTGAAATTCCTGCAAGCAATAGAGTCACGAGCATTGCACGGCTTATGAAAAAAAAAGACTTAGGTAAGTATGTCTTTGTGACAACTGCACTGATTTCTGATAAGGTGTGTCATTCTTCATTCATTATTCTTCTTTATGGATGTGTTTAATTATTTTATTGTTTATTTATTTGTGGCGGATAGCGGTACCAATTACAATATGATTAATAATTTTAAGTACCTAAAGACTGAGGTGGCAACCCTAGTCAAGAAACGTAGGTACACAGTTACTACGAATAAATTATTCTCATTCGTAGGTACATAATATAAAATAGATCTCCTAGACGCCTAGCACTTAAATAGGTAACATTAAAATTTCGTTGGTATCTACCCTTAACTAGTTGGTGTTCGATAAAATATGTCGTCGTTAAAAATATCTACCAGCTACGTAAAATTTTTATTATTTGTGTGAATATTCGTAAAAGTTATTTAAGTAGGTACTATAGTATTAAGTCGTGCGAGTTCGGCCGGGGCTCGGGCGCGGGCGGCCGTACTAGAGCCAGCCCGCCGAGTGGTGCGGCGCGTGCCCGTGCAGCGGCGTCACGCCCGCCAGCCGCGCCCGCGCCGCGCACCGCCCGCACGCCTCCGCCGCCGCCGCGCCGCACCCGCACCTGTCCGCGCCCGCCTCGCGCGGCGCCTCCAGCGGCCGCGGCGCGCCCGACGTCGGGCTCACCTTGTGCGCGTCGTCGTCGAGGCTGGCCAGCAGCGGCTCGCGACTGCCGCCGCGGCCGGCGCCGCCGTCCGTCGCCTCCGACGAGGCGGTGCGCGGCGCGCGGGGCGGCGGCGCCGGCACCGGGGTCGGCCGCGCCGGCACCGAGCTCGCGCGCTGCAGCGCCTCGGCCGGCGCGTCGGCGGAGCGCCGCGAGTCCGAGCGCCGCGAGTCGGAGAACTTCTTGCGCTTGCGCTTCAGGGCGGCGAGCGCGGTGAGCGGGTGCAGCGGGCCGCGCTCGGGGCTGCGGCGCTCGTCGCTCGCGGACTCGGAGCGGTCGCTGGCGCTGCGGGACGGGGCACGGTCAGCGCGCGGGGCGGGGGGCGGGGGCGGGGGCGAGGCCGAGGCGGCGCACGTACCTGGGCGAGGCGCGCGCGTGGTCGCACACCGAGTCCTCGGAGCGGGAGCGGCCGATGAGGCGGGAGACGCGGGCGGCGCGCGCCGCCTCGATGATGGTGCCCCAGCGGCGCTTGTGCGGCTGCTTGGGGCGGCGCGGCGCTTGGGGCGCCGGCGCGTCGGACAGGCTGGACTGGGAGGCGCGCAGGCGGCCGCCGAGCAGCGCGGACAGCGAGGCGTGGTGCGCGCCGTGCGCGCCGCCGTGCTCGTGGTGCAGCGACGCGAGGAACTCGTCGACGGGCGCGAGCGCGCCGCCCGGCGCTATGTTGAAGCCCTTCATCAGCCGGCGCTCCTTCTGCCGGTTCTTCTTGCCGCCGCCGCCACCTGCGCGGAGAGCGAGCTTTAGTACCGGCGGGGCGCGGTGGGGGCCGGCCAGACGGCGTCGGCGCGTCGGGGTCGCGGCAGTTACCGGGCGCACCCGCGTTGGCGGTGGAGGTGTTCATGCCGGAGTTGCGCAGGATCTCGACGAGCTCGCAGCGGAAGGCGCTGACGTCCTGCTTGATCTCGTTGACGTCGTCCTCGGTGACGCCGCCGCACTCCGCGCGCCGCTGCTGCACGGTCACGTACCGTCGCACCAGATTCCGCATTATGGCCTGCCGACGCACGATACACATGTTATCGATTTTATTTACGCACTTCTAATGAAAAGCAGGTAAACGTAAACCGTAAAACATATACAGACCTGATAGCGGAAGTCTCGTTCATTAGCCTGCTTGGCTTTTCTCTGAAAACATAAATCAGTGTGTTTTGAATGCATTATTAATCATACTCACTCAAAATACCTATAGATATAAAATGAGGCAACTAGAGGTAGCGTACCCGTATGGTGCGCATGTGCTCGCGCTTGGCGCGCGCGTGCCCACAGAGCCGGCGCTGCAGCCAGTGCCAGGTGTAGAGCAGCGACTTGGGGGAGGGCAGCACGTTGAAGGGGGGCGGCGCGGTGCCCCCCTCCTCGAAGTAGCTGATCCACAGCTTGCTGCGCGCGAACTTCCACTCAACGTCCGCGCGCTCCTGCACAACACAACGTACATACAAAGTCGGACTACTGCATGATCAACTTTATGTCAAAGATACTATGAGTTGATTGTACTTTTTACTACTATGTCTGCTACTACAAAATTGAATCTTATCCAAATGGGGATATAACTTATCCGAGAAAATCCAGATTCTCGCGAGTAGATTTCAATAAAACAAACCCCCACCTAAAAACGAAACAAAATTGCTGTTTGTTACTTACCCAGGTCACAAATTAAAATCCTATTTACATTATATCAGTAGGACTGACTCTAAATTGACCTTGAAATATATTAAAATTTTCACCGACATTAGCGACCTAACAGGTGGCAGCAAACCTAGCTAACTCTCGAGTGTATATAGCTAGTTCTAGGTATATAGATAAGGACAACTCACGGATATGAGCTGGTAGGAGTGGTTCATCATGGCGATGAGCAGGTTGAGGAGCACGATGACGTTGATGACGGCGTACGTGCCGAACATGAGCATGCCCCAGAAGCGCGTGAAGATCTTGATGCCGTCCAGCTCGAACGAGTCCAGGTCCACCAGCCCGAACGCCGCCCAGAACAACGTCTGCATCGTCTCGAATAAACTGCGTGATATTGTACTGATAGTTAGGTCTTGTCTTGTTGGGTCGGTCGTAATAACTAAGTATTTAATCGTGGTTCACATGCATCAACGTTCACATGCTCAAATTGATGATCTTCTTTGAAAAGCACTGCAATCGACGAAAATATATGAAGAGATGTATGAATGTCAATGAGGCTAAGGGTGTATCAGAATCGTAACGTTTGGCGGTCCGTAGTCTCTACCTACCCTCATGGCACAAAGGTTGGCGTGAGCGTATGCATGTAGCGAGTATAATGTTGAACAGATTATCGAAAGAGGACATAATTAATACTTATAATTATGTAACGGAAGCAATACCATTGAGGAAAAGAAACCTAAGACCTCCCGGTTTTGGATATCCATCTCTAAGGAGGAACATGCGTTTAGCCGCCAAGACATCGCAATCACAAAGGATATGTCCCATGGTCTGATATTCAATGAGGACTTACTTAGCGAACCGCCGCCACACGATGCAGGCGTCGGGGTCGGGCAGCGTGCCGTTGGCCGGGGTGATGGAGGTGCCCGTCGTGCACCGCTTCTTCTCCATGTCCGCGTAGTACCACAGCAGCTGGTTCAGACCTGCCACCACGACCATACATGGCGTCAAGGAAACATTGCGAATTACGTTTGTCAATGTTTAATGTGGTCGACAGGTAGCATCAGATAGAAAAAGGTCGGAAGTTAATGAAACTTTGGGATGTTGTTCAGAGATGGTTAATTTACACTTTCTCTAGTTTTGGACCTCGAGGACCGAAAAGAGGACGGCGGGGGGGGGGGGGGGGGGGGGGGGGGACTTGAGAAAATGTTAATTGACCATCCCTGAACAACATCCCAAAGTCTGTCTATGTCTAGTCGCAGATTATATAATATTAGGTAGTCTAGTCTAACGGAAGTTAATGCTTCCGACCTTTTTCCACCTAACCACACTTTTTCCAACCTGTCGACCAAACTATGTTACATCCTTAGACTATAGTTTAATCGAAGCTATCGAGTGCACTTACCGCAAGAGAAAGCGAAGATGACCAGTATATCCAGGACGAAGAACTTGAGTATATCGAGCACCATCCGGCTGAGGGAGACCTGGAGCGGGCCCAGGTGGGGGTTCACGCTGAAGATGTAGACCAGCTTGAGGCTGCTGAAGATGTTGGCGGCGGAGAAGAGGCCCTCGGAGAGCAGCATCGGGTCCCACGCGTCCCACTTCTCGCGCGGCTGGTTCCACTCCAGCCCCTGCGACATCTCGCGGCGGACCTGCGTGCCGGTGGGTGATTATGTCATAGCGGCATAGTAGACCATCTTATTATTGAATGGATACTATTATTTCATATTTTATGAGAGAAGGAACCCTTTTCACTTTCATGATCTGCAGATCTATGGATCCTACAGACTTTTTTTTTATTCGGGCATAGGCCCACCACACATTCCCACCACTTTAACTCCTGTAAACCAGGATCAACAGCGGCGACCATTCACTACACGTCTAGTCAATGAAGTCCAGCGAGTCCGGGGGATGATTCTTATCTGTCTTGGAACCCGCAATGAATTAAGTAATCAAAGAAAATAGGAGGAGTAGGAAAAAGAAATCCTGCTGACTAGAATAATAACATAAATAAAATAAGCCTATATAGGATAATAATCCTGGACTTCATTGACTAGACGTGTAGTGAATGGTCGCCGCTGTTGATCCTGGTTTACAGGAGTTAAAGTGGTGGGAATGTGTGGTGGGCCTATGCCCGAATAAAAAAAAAGTCTGTTGGATCCATAGATCAGGAGAGCGATTTTTGAATCTCATTCGGTGAGCTCAGCAGTTGAAAATATCAAAATAACTATGGAGATAATATGCATCTTTCTACTGCTGAGTTGACTTTCGAAAATCATACTACGAGAGCGATTTTTTAAAGTGAAATCAGAAGTGAAAAGATGCGTATCTCCGTAGTTATTTTGTCATTTTTAACAGCTGAGCTCACCGAATGAGATTCAAAATTCGCACTCCTGCAGATCTATATTATGAATTGAATTTTGATATACTAACTTAGTGAGTAAGCAATACTAACAATGAAATTAACTGTAACTTGTGACATACCTACAATATGGAATTTGTGTTCTGAAATAAATAATTTGATTGATTGATTGAGATCTGCAGATTACGTTATAATCATCTCCCGTTTATGTCTTTTGTATGACAGCACAAAGCGACCGTACAAAAGACATCAACGAGACAAACAATCAATATAAGTATTTAATGTTATCACGCTATAGGTTCTACCTTCAATCTTGGGGTGAATTTTCAGGGCGTTTGAACGTCATAATTGTTATGGTTGAAGATTTCATCTTTTTTATAAGAAAAGGCAATGTGCAAATCTACATGAGTGTAGAGGCGGGTGGGGTGTGACGGTCACCTGGAAGTGTGAGACGATGCGGAGCGCGACGGTGGCGACGTACAGCGAGTTGGTGACGAAGTCTATCACGTTCCACATGTCGTGCACGTACTCGCGCAGCCCCATGTCCCACAGCTGCTTCACCTCGCTCCAGATCAGCCCTGGTGACGTGTGCGCACATTTACACACTTTAGTACTTTACAAATATTACCTTTTTTTAAAATTACTTAGTTATGGGTTTGCTCTTGACCTCAAATCCAATCCTTAGGACAAAGATAGGGTCAAAGAAGTAGCGAGCTTACCCAGAAGAAGCCTATTCACTTCCACGTCTATTGGTATTGGTTGAGCGGGCTCATTTTCCGCAACTCGACGTCTTAGGCGCCTATTTTGCGTGAGGTGAGAATAACTTCACACCAGATAGAGTCTAGACAGCTGCAGCTGCGAGCGAAATATAATTTCCTTTTGTTTAGTAGAAATAAAGTATCTATCTGATTTTAGAGTTGGTAAATAAAGCAGATTAGGTAGTTAGGTAATAAACAATTTTTGTATCCATTTTCAGGGTCCCGTAATCAAACAAGGAATCCTTATACTTTCCAGTCCCACATCAGTCCTCCCGCCACCGTCTACGTCTCTATGTGTAATAAGATATAAGAAACGTACCGCTGACCCAGGCGAGTATGAGCCACTCGACCAGGGAGGGCGGGGCGCCGCGGCGCGACAGCGGCTTGGCGCTGGGCGAGCCCCACAGCAGCCCGCCCGCCGCCGTCTCTATACGCTGCGACGCCAGAATCAGCAGAACTGCAACATTTTATCATCTAGCTAGGTACTTCACTCACGAAACTTGCACAACATACTTTAGAGTGTAGTTTTCTTATACTGACATAGGAACATGAAGTAGCTGGCGGAGTGGCAGAGGAACTTGATGAAGGGCTTCCGCAGCGTGCGGCCGGGCGCGGAGTGGGGCGCGGCGAGGTAGGCGATCGCGTAGAGCGGGAACATGGCGCCGATGCGCACCATCTCCGCCGCTTGCAGCAGCATGTTCTTGCGCCGGAAGCCCGGCACGCTCTCGTACCAGATCGACGCCAGCAGCTGCTGCACGTTCGGGTGCGCCACGAACTGCACACCGACATACTTTTACAACTGCAAGCTAGCTATCATTATACAAACAGGTCCCAAAACTCAACCTCGAGCCGTAAACAGGAAATAGGCCAGTTTATGACTGTTTAGGGGGGAAAAAAATCTAAATTTGATCGTTTTCGAGACACGGACCTGAAAAAAAGACGGACGTAATGTGACACTAAAAAGATGTGAAGCATGCAAGGTCCTACATTTTCGTTTGTTCTACAAGGGACCTACACTCAAACAGATGCACTGGCTCTAGGCGCCAGTCCGACACCCGTCACCATTATGTACCACGTGACAGCAAGCACACAAAAGAAATGGGTGCTTCACTCGTGATTAGACGAAATTATGTCCGTCTTTTTTTCAGGTCCGTGTTTCGAGATTATAAAATTTTCTTGAATCACCACCCTGCGCTGAACTTTTAGATGTAATGTCTACTTTTTTCATATGGTGTAGGAGTGGTGGGTAACCTTTTTCTGCCGCAGTTTGATGGCGAGCTTGAGGCGAGAGAGGCGCATGCGCTCGGGCGCGCCGGGCTCCATGAGCGGCGCCTGCGGCGACCCCGTCTCGTGGTTCAGTAGCACCTGTTGTTACGTTACATCATCTCAATCAGCCTGTTTACAGGTGTAAGTACATTACTGTTACTTGTATTCCTCCAATATTGCTCAATTAGTTACAACTTATTTAACATTTATTCTACTCGTCAAATTTTCACCACATATGAAAAAAAAAAAAATTGCGACACATAATGGGATATTGACTACCTTGGACGTCTGTCCAGTCTACATGGTGTTTCATAAGTAAGAATAATTTTTTAAAACTCTTAAGGGGGATTGTTCGTGTAGACCGTCAAACTGAACAACTTTCTCTATGGGACCAACATCGAAATCGCGAAAAAAAAAATTTGATATCCCATACATATTTTAGCTCTATACTAGTCGATTTGTAGAGTACGTGACATCATTTTTTTTTTCGTGATTTCTTAAAGGTTTATTTGTATTTTTGTAACACCTTGTATAAGACTACAGGTAGAAACAATTACGACAAGGAGGTCGCTAGGCGTATGTAGGAAGGGTTGCTTTCAGGAAACTCCGTCATATATTTTCCTCAGCCCTACCACAACGTCTCAAAACGAAGGTGTTCAATCACTGCGTCCTGCGTCTTCAGTAGAATAGAACAGAATAAAGTTGATTGCAACTGTTAATCAGTCTGCTTACCATAGGTAGGCAAGGTTAGTATAGCTAGAGGTAGGTACCTGCAGCTCGTGGGAGGTGCGCGTGTGGTCGAGCAGTGCGGTGGCGAACTCCTGGCACTGCGCGCGCAGCTCCTGGTACTCCGTCTTGAACTCGTGCTCCAGCGCCGACAGCCGTCGCAGCTCCCACGACAGCTCGAACGCCGTCAGTATGGGGTCCTGCCGTCACAACGCACATAGTTAGTGTCGTCCGCAATGACAGATGATTAACACTTCTAGACCTTTAGACAACAATATAATTAATATCAATATAGGCATCTAACCTATAGGCCTGGTCATTGACGAGATGTTGCAGACTTGCAGCTGACTACGACCGGACAGGAGGTTTGCTTAGCCCAAAGAGTTGACTCATATAAGGACGACATCCCTGTTGTCTCAGGTATCGCTCATCCACCCAAAACTAGCACAACACGTGGCACAAAAAAAGTAAGTAATACCTATGATTAGTTGTCTAGGCAGTGAACACTGCCTACCCTTGCACATACCTTGGAGGAGAGGGCGATGAGGGAGGGCGAGGCGAGGGCGCGGTAGGCGTTGATGCGGGAGCGGGAGTGGCGCAGCGAGTCCTCGCGGCGCGAGCGCACGCACTCGTCGCAGCCGCAGCGCACGTCGTGCGGTACGGGCAGCGCCGCGCCGCGGTCCAGCAGCAGCTTGATGATCTCGTAGCTGTCGCGGTGCGCCGCCAGGATCAGCGGCGTTATGTCCGCCGTGAACGTCGCCGTCTCCGGCGGCAGCGCCTCCCAACTCTGCCGGCAACATACGCCCTCTAGTCTAACATCTGTCTAGTCACCATTCGGGTAGGTTACCCTTACCCCTCCCTGAGATATGAAAACCTGAGCCTAGAAATTTTATTTTATTTATCGCAAGTCAGCTCATCTTTGAATTTACCCTAAGTAAGTGGTGTTCGTCCTTAAGGAACGATATACTTAACTATAGCTATACCTAGGAGGAGGCTTGATCTTCGTGAGTTTCGAGACAGCAACTGCCGAGAAGTCGTGCAAGATTGCGGAAAATGGCATTCTCTCGTTTCGGAAGTCATAACCCATTTTGGGTCACTGAGCCAGCGAAGTAAGTTCGTTGTTACATAGGTCAAAGAAAATATTTAGTAAATGGAAATAAAATTCCGGACGAACTTTTCACAGATGCTCAAAATGAAATGAAAAAGATAGTGTGCACTCACGTGCAGCTCGCCCGGCTTGCGGCTGCGCTCCTCGCGGTCGAGCAGCGCCTCGACCGCCTCCACGAACTCCTCGGAGATGGCGTGCAGCAGCGCGTCGCGCGTCTCCACCCCGAACTCGAGCAGCAGCTCCACCATCTCCAGGTTCTCGTTGTCGATGGCCATGAGCAGCGCGCTGCGGCCGAGCGGGTCCACGCAGTCCACGTTGATGTGCCCCGTGTCGCGCGCGCGCTGCAGCACGCGCCGCGTGCCCGCCACGTCGCCGCGCTCCACGCCCAGCAGGTACTTCTTCTCCTCCAGAGACAGCACCGCCATCTCCTGATGCGGTCGCACCACATTTTCTTCCTCCGTCATACCATGTATGCTATGTCTCTATAACACGTTTTTACAAATATTTAAAAAAAAACGGACAGCCCGAATGCACATGCGGCAGGTTAGATATGATACGAATATATATATAAATAATAGATATAGATACGAATAATGGATACATCGATGAACTGACAACAGAACCGAACATTATTCCTATCGATGTATCGATATTAGATTAGTGCATAGATAAGAGGATCTGAATACAAAGATGTCAGTTCAAAAATCTTCGTCATACTCGGACAATAATGAAGAAAACATAAAATATGTGAGTATGTAAGTACAATAAGTTTGTAAACTACCTATAGCATGGTAAAGCTATCCGTATTTCGTTTCGATGGATACTCGTCCATTTATACGGCTAGAAACAGCTGCCAGATTTGTCGGTATATAACAGATGTTATTTTGTGTATCGATCGCGGCGTACTTCCATGAAGTACAATGAACGTTTTTCCGCTCCTCCTTGTACTTATTTTTATCGTGACCTCTTCATTATTTCTCGTTTCGTTCGTGTTCCATAATCGCCGATACTATCATCTGTTTTTATCGCGAAATGATGTCAATAAAAACTGAAGTAGGTCACTTGTTGATGTGAACGTCGTCGGTTCGAAGGGTGTGAGGCGGCAGGCAGCTGTCCGCGTCGTGTCGCGCCTGTCCGCACCCTCGTCGTGGCGTGTGTCACTTCACTATGCCCTGGTATGTCACGGGTGCACACAGGACAACTTACACCTCCTTTATTCGTTTATTACGTATTAGTTACGGTTTCCAGGACTCATTGTCTTGTCTAGTGCTGTGAGTGATTGCCGCGGTCGATCCTGGTTTTCAGGAGTTACAGTAGTGTTTGGAATGAGGGCCTATGCCTGAGAAAAATTGCTACGTACTAATACTTCAAATTATTCCCATTTGAGGACTCAGTGAGAATACACATAATATAAAAAAACAGTAAGACTAATTAGTATACATCGAACGCGGTGTGTAAATTTTGTTTACACTAAGTTGGTACTACTCTAAATTGTAATAAATGGCATGCGAGGTGTGCCCGACGTGTTAGACAGTGTGTATCGCGTATCGTCAAGAGCCGCCCTCGACGCGGACGCCCACCACCGGGCCGAGTCGTCGCTTATTATGCAAATGGGTCGGGGAGAGGGAGGCGGACGTGTCTCGAGCGCGGGGGTGGCTACTACTCCTGCAAACTTCTTTATCGGTTGTGGAAGTCATTGGTTCGCTTCCGCTCCGCGGCTCGGCAACACACGGCGCGGCGGCGGAGTGCGGTGCAGTGTGCATGGCCAGGTGGTGCACGTACGTGGAACATGCTACACTTTAATAGCCGCTGGCACAGACTTTAACGCTCATTGAGTGCCGGAGCGCGTGTATGTAAATCACTGCAGACTGCCGACCTACAAATTCTTGAGCTTTACTGTCTTGCTCAAACATAAATATCGACTTAGCAAAGTAGAGCAATCTTTATTGAACAATTGAGAAGGAAAATGGATAGGCAATAAACGTAAAACGTTTCTCACCTAACCACTTATCTCACCTTGATTCTTAATTACCACTTACCAATTTATTTTAACTTTCAGTAGGGGTAATAATGAGTAATGAATGACTTAAGAAATGACCCAATGACTAAATACGAGTGAATTTGTAGAAAAAAGATCTATAAGTATTAATAATTTTATAGAATATTGTAGAGTTCTAGGACGCATAGAGGCGGGGTACCTGGCGAGTCTATTAAGATAAAAAATAAAATAATCAGGTGGTGCGTACCTTGACTTTGTTGTCGGGCGGGCGCGGCTCGGGCGCCAACAGCGCGCCCATCTCGACGCGGCAGGTGGAGGGCCTGCGGTCGCCGCTGCCGCCGTTGCTGCCCGCGCTGCCGCCGGACATCTCCGAGCCGCCGCTCTCTGCGCACACACACACACCCGCGTCAGCGGCGGCCGCGCCCCCCCACCCCCGAGCGCAGCCGCCGCGAGGGCCCAGAGTCGGGAGTCGGGACAACACCCCGACGATTCACCGCGCTACAATGCGGACGCCCGGATATATTTAGCGGCGGCGGCGCACTGTAAGTAAACAGTGCGCGGCCGTCGGCGCGTCGGACCGACTCGGAGACCATACTCACCGTTGTCGTCGCCGCGCGCGCCATCCTGCGCCCGTTCCGTGAACTGAAACAGAGAAGCCGGTGAGCGAGGGCGAGGCGGAGGGCGGAGGGCGTCGGGCGTCGGGCGGGCGGGCGCACACCTGCACTCGGCGGGTGCGGCGCGCGGCGATCTGCCGCGAGTGTCTGCGCAGCGCCTCCAGCTTGGCGCGACTGCCGCGAGGCTCAGGCCGCGGGCGCTGCGCCGGCGCCGGCGCTCATGCCTGCTCGCGCGCCTCGCGTCGACCTCTCGACTCGCGAGCTCTCCGCAGCTTCTGGAAGTGCGCGAGTTCAAAGCTCCTTATTTATTGCATCGTAAAATGTTTTTGTTTAGATACTGTTTTGTGTACGCAGTTCTCCATAAAATTACGTGCTCATTTTTCATTCTGGCACACGGTATCGATATTCACGTACCTGAAGCGACGGTGACCTCACGGCGGTGGTGGCCGGATCGCGTCAGTCCGAACTTCTTTTTCGCTTCTCACTTTAATGTCTTTTGAAGTTTATGCTGTTTTTTATTAACGGCTCTCTTATCGGTCGTGATCGAGTCTCGTAAATACATCAAACGGTCGCCAGAACAGTGCGTGTTTGTGCCGTTCCTTTGATTGGGAAAATGATTCACGACTCGCGACGTGCCTGCAGCCCGCGCCGCGCTTCGTGCTTCCACTCGTCACTAAACAAACAACATCATTTGCCTAAAGTGCCTCTCTCCCTTTATGAGCTTCGAAGTGACCGACTCGAGAAATGAGTGGCTACACAATATTTGCAAATATACTTATTTCCATAACGAGCAAGTAGTTAAACTAATGACTCCTTTAAAAGCGGGCAGGGGCAGGCCGACCCTTGGTTAAAGTATGTCCACGAGGAAAATGATTAGCGTTTGATAGGTAGGTACTGCCATTAGAAAAATAGTCGTTATTCTTTTGTCACGAATTAAGAAAATTTTTATACGAGTATTGACTTCATTTCTATGGAGGTACCTATCAATGTGAACGACAACATGACTGTATAAATTTTCTCGTTTGTTACTTTCCATTTGGGACAGAATTGATCAATAACTGAACCCTTTACATGTATCGTGGTCAATTGAATGTGTCGGGTGGCGGTATCGGCATGTGCATCCCCGGGGAGCGAGGTTCCATTCGATCAGCGGAAGACCTAACGAGCGGGCGACACGCGAGGGCCGGCCGCGAGCGGCTCGGTGGGTCCGGCGGGCGCGAGCGGCGTGCGGCAGGCGCAGGCACTTACAGCACAGTGCAGGGTGAGGGCAGGACACGGAGCGAGCTGGTGGCGCGGAGTGCGGAGTGCGGAGCTCGTGTCGCGGCACGCGGCCCGGGACGACGCGACGTGTGATCTCCGCCGCGCGCCGCGCACTGCCGCGTGCTCGCCCGCCCCGACCCGCCCGCCCTACCGCCCGCCGCCCGGCGCCCGCCCTGACTGCCACATGCTACCGCTCTACAGTACCTCTCCACATCCTATCAATTTTACTGCCTCCTTATGCAAAAACTTAACAGAACAACATTTATTAAAGAGATATAAGCGAAAGAGAGTAACAGGCGAGACGAATATCATTATAATTATATCGTAAGTACATAAGTTCGTAAATAAACTTAATCTACCTATAGACACTTTGCTCACGACATGCCTATTACTATTTGAATGTACCTACGAACCCTTCAGTCTGATGAATGAGAGCATTAATGTTAATTCGATACACTTTAAACCTGACACAGAAGCGGCAGGAGGAGCCGACCCGTGCCGCTTGCACGCCGCTAGTGTGTACACTGCGGTCACGACTCCATTGTTGAAAAATCAATTGGGTTAGATTTAAGCACGCCTCGTAAAAATATTTTGCACATTATGCCGGT
The DNA here is from genome assembly GCA_963693445.1 of Agonopterix heracliana. NCBI lineage: Eukaryota > Metazoa > Arthropoda > Insecta > Lepidoptera > Depressariidae > Agonopterix > Agonopterix heracliana. Next base: position 21,566,774 of record OY856312.1, read on the forward strand.
CATTTTAGCGATGAAATATTCGATGACCTCTCTCTAATAGATATTGTCGGGATCAGCCTCAAGGATGCTCCCGAGAGCGAGAGGAGTGTTGCCAGAGGGTCTCCGCTCCCTATCATTAGGTACATACGTAGGGTAATTAGCGCGGTGCCGGTGACAGCGACGAGGGGAGGAGCACGGAGACAAGGCGCGACGTGATTGAATGAATTATCTCATTAGTAGATCGCGAGATACCTGTCTGAGGGATAATGGAACTTTAACAGCCTGATGGAGAGCGTTGCTAACTGTTATGACACTGGCAATTAGTACCTGGAACCATTCTAAATTATTTTTGCTACAGCTGTACGGTTTAGAAGGTTACAGTCAATTAAGTTCCTTACCGCAAAAGGCCATTATGTTTAATATTAGCTGTGATATTATGTAGGTTTAAGAATAGGAACGCAATGCTCAGTTTTTCCCTTGTTTTTCCTCACATATTTCTTTGTAACTGTTGTGTTATACTGTAGCTAAGTACCTAGGTATGATAGGTTGTGGTTCAAATGCTCTAGTCATCTGCTGCATTAATCGTGCAAAATGAAGTATAATAGGGTCATAATGTTTAATGTCAGCCGATCGAAGAATTCGTAGACTGATGGTTGATGGCGACACAGGACAGAATAATCGATAGTTTTCCCATTTGTATAGTTATTGATTGCTCGCCGGCGCGGCGCTGCCGCTGCGTGCCCCATGATGCTCTTTTCCTACGAAATGAACCTACGGTATGAGTCTGCATACCTATACCGACATACAGGAAGAAGTACACATTTGCGGCATCTACATATTTGGGAAGCTGTTTGAAAGTGTTAGACAAAATATTAATTACAAATTACCAATTACAAAATGTAATTAGCCACTTCAGCTACAGGTCCTAAGTAATTGAAAAGTAGGTAGGTAATTTAATTATTTGCAATTACCTAACAAGTAATTGAATTGCAATTACCTAATAACATTTTTGGTAACGGTCTTTCATAAATATGCGACGGTTTTTCAGGAGGAGGATTAGAAGACCTTCAAACTTAACACCTGTCTCTCTATGGAAATAAAACCGAATATGCGAAAAAATCTGCTGTTTCATACAAAACTACATACCTACCCCTCTCGATGCTAATATAGGGTCCTACTTAATATGCTGACACTTTTTTTAAGGGGATGATCAGACCATCAAACTGAACAACTTTCTCTATGGGACCAACATCGAAATAACGAAAAAAAAGTCGGCTGTCCCAAGTAGGTTTGCAGTTTTGTATGGAGGGGCAGATTTTTTTTTCGCGATTTCGATGTTGGTGCCATAGAGAAAGTTGTTCAGTTTGATGGTCTGATCATCCCCTTAAAAAAGTGTCAGCATATTAAGTAGGACCCTATATTAGCATCGAGAGGGGTAGGTATGCAGTTTTGTATGAAACAGCAGATTTTTTCGCAAATTTGTATATGTACTCGTAGGCCTCGTAGCTAACCCTGATATAGGCTTCGGTCTTTTTGGGTTGTTACTGCAACACCTGCATTATATTGGAGACGCTTACTTGAGTCTATTTTAAGGTGTATTATTGTGTCTTGTATTTTGTTGTCTTACAAATAAATAAAAATAAATAAATATGCGACAGATGATTTTTTTGCGTTTTCTGTTTTAGTCCCGGATTCAGTTTTATGATCTCCTTATGTTAAAAAACCATCAGATTATTAAGAAAGACCCTGTATTGTAGGTATAATCGATAGTAAATATGATAGTCTTGGAATGCGTTATTCATTTGGTGTTTGGTAAGTAGTGGTTTGTGGGTGTTTAGTGAAGGGGTGGTGGTGTTTGGCCGGTGGGTGGGTGTTTGGTAGGTTTGTGGGTGTTTGGTAAATGGTTGGTTGATGTTTGGCTGGTGGGTGAGTGTTTGTTGGTTGCTTGGTTGGGTGGTAGGTGGGTGGTGGATGTAGGTGGTTGGTGTTGGGTAGTACAAGTAAAGCTTGATGTAAAACTTCAGTTCAGTTTGATGGTTTGAAGTACCTACTCCATATGACAACACCTTTCTGTATTGGTAGAAAGCTCCATCCTAAAAGCATTTAATTATAGGCCTTTCCTAATACAATGTGGGCAGTATGCGGGCAGCTGGCGGACCCCCGCTCCCGCTCCGGGTGAGTTTCAGCGAAGACCCTAACTGTTGCACTTAAAAAAGTAATTGTGTAATTTCAATTACAAACTATAATCTTGATTGAATTATCAATTACTTGGGTAATTCTAATTACTGTAAAGAAATGTTACTTCAAATTACTTTAATTCGATTTAATGTTACATTACACAATGTAATTTTTACCCCAACATTGCTATTTGATTGATTAGTGTGCACAGGCTAAAGTTGCACATACTTACATTTAATTTTAGTTCTAGGAATAAGTTTTATAACTTAAGAATTCATATTCTAATAGTTACTTGTTTAAGCGTTGTTTAAATGTTGTAGAATTTCTGGCCGCATCCTCTCTACAGCGGCAAAACGTTTCGATGCGGTGGCAGTAGGGCTTTAAGCTCCTAAAACATTGACAATCCCGAAATGGGATTCGTCGGTTTATAGTTAGACCCCGAAATGGGGTCGTGAGTTTATAATTATTACTTATGTATGTTTGAGTTATGTACCTATTTTTCTTTCACCATATGAGTAATTACTAATTAGTCATTATTCTGAGTCAAATAGTATGAAAAGTTAAAGAATGGTCATCCTACCTATCTAGGTCCACTTATTGGACAATTCATCATCCACAGGAAATGCCAAAAACTGAAAGCTGTATGAGAGATGGTGTTGGTTTGGGCGGCGCGGCGGCGGTGACCTACATACGGCCAGGTACGCGCCGACACGGCGCGGCGCTCGCGTGCCGGCCCGCGCCGCGCCGCGCCGCCTGCACCGGCCGCGGCCTTTCAACCCTAGGCTTCGATTTCTTGCACTGTATACTAGTAATGTTTTGCACACTGCTGCCTCTACCGCCACCGGCTGACTAGGCACAACCCGTGGGCCCGTCACCTCCTCTGCAGTTGCCACATAATAACAGTCACCAAAAATAACTTCGGAAACTTATTCTCTTCCCAGACATCTCATCCCTTCATTCCTTCATTAGCAATTAAATCTCATATAACTCCAATGGAGCGTGAATTTATCTGTGGGATATAGGCATGATATACCTAGGGCTAGACCTAGGGTCATATGCGTAGCAAGGGTAGCAGTAAAATCTCGAGCTCACTTAGCTTCGTTCGCTCCAGAATTTAGTGAAATCTCGAGCTCGCTTCGCTCGCTCTAAGTTTTAGTTTCTATTCATTGATTTAAATTAATCAAAGTTTCTATTACATCAACTTCGCCTGAGCCCGGCCCACCCTGGGATAAAATCATTGCTACGCCCATGCCTATAGGGTCCTTCTTAATATTATGCTGACGTTTTTTTAAGGGAATGATCAGAAACAGAACCTCCTCTCTTTGGGACAAATGTCGAAAGCGTGGAATAAGTAAAATCATGTAATAGGTAGGTACAACACATACCTAACACTTCAATCCTACTCTACCCAAATGTATTGGACAGTTGATTATTTACGAGATTTCGATGTTCTTCCATGCCGAGGGTAGTGGGTTCCAATTATGTAGGTAAGGGGCAAATATTTGCAACTATTATGAATATGAGCTTAACAGAAGTGCTATTTTTAAATATCATGATCGAATGATGCATAATCTCCATATAATTAACAATTTAATATTTTCTACTGTTAATTTGAACGTGTGAGACTTTTAAAAATCTCTCTGCTGGAGTGCGATTTTTGAATGTCATACGTCGAACTCACCAAATGTCAAAATTACTCTGGAGAAATGCATCTTTCTACTGCTGATTTGACTTTCAAAAATCATACTTCAGGAGTGTGATTTTTTGAAGTCAAATCTGCAATAGAAAGATGCGTGAGAAGGCTTTTGTATGATATGAGATTTAAACACCGTTCAAACTCACGAATGACATTCAAAAATCAAACCCCAGGAGTGCGATTTTTAAATCTCATTCGGTGAGCTCAGCAATTGAAAATGTCGAAATTACTATGGAGATAAGCGTCTTTCTACTGCTGATTTGACTCTCAAAAATCATACTTCAGGCACAGCTTCAGGAGTGCGATTTTTGAAAGTTAAATCAGCAGCCGAAATAATAGTAATTTTGACATTTTCAACTGCTGAACTCACCGAATAGGGCATATTACATTATCAGTATTATCATGATCCTGTGATAATACTGATAGTGTAATATGCCGTATCGCAGGATCGTGATAATATCACAGAATGTCTCGAAATCCTATGATCCGCGCGATCCCATCAATAATATTGAAGTGTAAGCGCTTCGAATGAGATTCAAAAATCGCACTCCTGCACTTAGACCAAAGAGTAATATAAGTATATAAGTATATTAGAAAAGAGAACCCACTCATGGCAACTTTTTGCGGCCACCTTATGTCAATTGAAAGCTCGCTAGCGCCATCTATTATTCCGAGATATTAACGATTATCAAACCTACATATACATACCTATACGTTCCTATAGCTATATAGATATTATTATACGTTCATATAGCTATATAGATGGGAGGGAGTTTCGAACATTACTAGTGTATTATTACAGTTTTGAGTTCGTAGAGACACCTTAGCGGGACCCTAGGTCACAGCCTAGGTCCTTGGACTTTGAAAATTATTGTTTTCTCAATAAGGTTGGTTCTTATGAGGTGATTCAAAGGTAACAGAATATCAAATAAAGTATCAGAATGAATAATGCACAATACAATTATAATTATAATAAAAGCTAGTCGGGTACATATTGATGGCCCTCCGGTGAGAGTTGGTACCACATGAAGTGAACGTTACAAACTGTAATAACACAATAATACATCCGAGTTCAAATAAAATACACTATATAAAATACACAGTATATTGTTTCTTAACCCTTTAAGTAAATGAGGAACATCATATATAACGGAATTATTTGGTGTTTTCCAACAGTAAATAAGTTCTTGTTTGGTCTCATTAACGAGTTTGTTTATGGCACTCGCATTGATTGTACTCTGCAGTGCGATTTTTGAAAATCATACGAGCGGTTCGGCAGTAGAAAATGTCAGAATTACTATGGAGATTATGCATCTTTCTACTGTCGAACCGCTCGTATGATTTTCAAAAATCGCACTGCAGGTCACAATTCGGTATGTCAAGTTTTTTTTTGGAAGGCTGAATTGAAAACCATTTCGAGATGATTGTCTCAATAGTCATATTTTCTATGTCAGAGATTTTAAAATGAAAGGATTACAGATATTTTTAATAAAATAACGTCGTTTTTCGGTCCGTGCAGTGACGTCACTGGCATACCTCTGAACTCCTTGGTAAACATAAAATCAACTTAAAATAACCGGCCATTAAGAAAAAAAAATACTTTCACAATGTCAGAATTTGACATTTGATGTCGCCGTATCTTTTTCCAGCATAGAGTTAGAAAGAGGAGGCAGGTTTTAATTTTTTTTAATACAGCTGTATGTAGTTTTTCTCCATGGAGTTCGAATTATTTTCTCTCCACCATTTTTGCACTTAGAGATTACAAATCAAAATAATTTAAAAATTAAATTTATATTGATAAACTCGATGAATTGCAATAAGAATGAAATAGGTATCTTAAAATTATGTGTTCTGTCCGTAAAAAATATAAAAATGAAGACAAAAAAAAACTTGACATACCGAATTGTCACAAACTGTGCATAACACTTTTAATCCCTAGTCGAGTAACATGGTGAAGAACATTTTTATAGTATTTTTCATATCATTTTTATTTAAGCATGTGGTGAAGTAGTAAGCCACTGCCTGCTTGAAGTTTTTCTTTATTCCCTTCGCCATGAAAACTAGGACATGGAGTGCGATTTTTTAATCTCATTCGCTGAGCTCAGAAGTTGAAAATTTAAAAATTTCTATGGAAATATGCATCTTTCTGCTGCTGATTTGACTTCCAAAAATCATAATTCAGGAGTGCGATTTTTTAAAGTCAATTAATCAGTAGAAAGATGCATGAGAACGCTTTTGTATGAGATTTAAAAACCGTTCAAGCTCACCGATGACATTCAAAAATCGCACTCCTGGTCCGCAATCTTGTCATCAATGGATGAAAATCCTTTTAGTTCGTCTTTGGCTGAATCGTAATGAATTTGAGGAGACAAAGACATTTCGTCAAACATAACAGTGCAAAGTCTGTCTTCGACATCCATTTCCTTCACAGTATTTTTGATTTGAGTAAATATTAGGTCATTGATGCCAGGTTGTAGGTTGATTTCAGCCAACAGCCTCTTCAAAGACTTTGACGATGGCAGGATAAAATACTTGGCCAGAAGTGGACAGCATCTTGGGCTTTTTTTGTACAATGACAATGACAAAACTTTTTCTTCAAGATTAAACCGCCTTCCATTAGGTTTCTTCTTTGCCTGTGTACACTGCATGTGTAAATATTTTTGCTGGGCTAGTCATATTGTTTGTCACTCTTTGGAATGCTGTTTTTTCGTTAACTTTTTCAGCATTTGTCAATCTACTTTTGAACGACACACCTATTTTCTTCAATCTTGCTATTTCTGTCCTCAAATACTTAACTTCTCTTCGACTCTTTTTTAGTTGATTAATAACCACAGATGGGGCCTTTTTGGATGGGACAGTCTTCTTTGGTGTTGCTGAAAAATTCAAATACATAATATGTAAGTAACTAATAAAAAGGTACACCATATACGATTTTGAGTATTTCAAGATTTTTAAGTTGATTTTAATAATAAAAACCAGCGAAGTGCGATTCGGGCCTGACAATTAATGTTCCGTACTGCCAGTTGTTTTATATGGGTCGTGCGTAGGTGATAAACCTGAATAAACTGCAGGGTTGATAAAAATCATGATTTTTATAAAAAATCAAAAAAATCTGATTTACTTATTTGATTTAAATCGGATTTATTTGATTTAAATAAGATTTATTTGATTTTTTTAGTTCCAATTTTGGTACGGAGAACTAAAAAAATTCACGCCGAGAATGGAATTCTTGAACTACTTTATTCTTGGTCCAATGTCCAAGAATAAAGCGCGCGTCGTGCTACGTGGTGTGACAATACACAAATTATCTCAAGTACCAGAATCTTGCCTGGATTTGTATTATGATGACTAGACAACGATATAAATACACATACAGGGTCCAACTTAATTATGCTGACACTTTTTAAGGGGGTGATCAGACCATCAAACTGAACAACTTCCTCTATGGGACCAACATCGAAATCGAGAAAAAAAAATCAGCTGTCCCGTACAAAACTGCAAACCGACTCGAGCCAAATGTATGGGACAGCAGATTTTTTTTTTGCGATTTATTATTTTGGTCCTATAGAGAAACTTGTTCAATTTGATGGTCTGATCATCCTCTTAAAAAAGTGTCAGCATATTAAGAAGGACCCTATATACAGGGTGAAATTGATATCATTAGCATCCTTTTAAACTAAGAGTCTACCCATCAAACTGAACAACTTTTACTATGGGAGCAAAAAAATCGGGGCAAAAAAAATCTGCTGTCCCATACTAAACCGCACCTGCCGCCGCTGCCTTCACGACTCAAATGTATGGGACAGCAGATTTTATTTTTTGCTCCTATTTGTTTGCTCCCATAGTAAAAGTTGTTCAGTTTGATAGGTAGACTCTTAGTTTAAAAGGATGCTAATGATATCAATATCACTCTGTAGATACAAACATCCATGACTCGGGTAAAAGTATTCAATTTCATCATACAAATATTTGTCCCTTACGGGATTCGAACCCGCGACCCTCGGCAAAACAGGCAGGTTCACTACCGACTGAGCTATCAGGCCGTAAGTAAATATGGTGTATGTATTTACAAAAGTTAAAATTGAACTTTGTACATTTAAGTATAATATCTTTAGCACTCTTACCTGTATGAATATATTGTGAGGTGCTTGGCTCGGCATGGGCTACATCGACGTCCATAGGGGCGATGGTATCGTTACGTGCAACTTTTGAAGTGTGTGACTCTACCGGGACCTCTGCACTAGAAGATAGACCTGAAAAACAAAAATATTGCATCATTACTTGAACATGTCACATCAGTAGTGTGTGTATGTGGTATGCTACTGGTAAGACCTGTGCATTAAATTGATGTACCAGTATGTACACAGTAAAACAGACACCACAGCCATCCACATTCATACTTAACACTCGTCTCGTAACATGACACTCGTCTCTCCGCATTACATACCCATACCACAATAATATATTACCCTCAATTTTTTCCGTCACAGGAGCCAATTTCAAACTTCTTCTAATATATAAATAGTAACAGTAACATTAATTTCAATCTTAATGTGCAACTTACCCTTTACTCTCTTTTCACTCATGAAGTAGTTATGTTCTTCCCATACATTTGATATTAAATGTTGAGAAGTCTTGACAGAAACAATTGGAATTGCATCACAATCTTGGGCTAGCACAACTCGAGTGGTTGGTTTATCTGAAACAAAATCAAGATTCGTCAATGTTCTTCAATAAAAATCATAACATTTTGTATTATTAACCAGTAGAGGTCAACGGAAATTGAAAGAAGATTCCAGTTGGCTTTAATAGACTTATAAACAGAGTCCCGAATTTTAGTAGCACATTTAATATGTCAAAGGGATTACACGTTTATCTTATCGCCTTCCTATTGTGTCGATATACGGGTATAGTAGATTACACACTGAGGGCAGGAAAGTAAGGTCTCAGGCCTCATGTAATAAGATCAAACATGTGATCTGAGGCTTTCTTATTTACTGCCCGAGGTTAGTATACTATTTTTCTTCTCGACGGAGGTGGAAAGCGACAACTTCCTTCAGCGCGGCGGGACGAAAATTGACGCTTTCTGTCCGGAGGGGAGACATTTTTTTATCACTGCGGATAACTTTAGCATGTATTCTAATCATCAAACTGAACATCTTTCACTATGGAGCCAATTTCGAAATGGCAAAAAAAGCTCAGCTGTCCCATACATTTGAGTGGAATATATAATGCAGTTTTTTATGGGACAGCAGATTTTCTTTTCGCGATTACCTTTAGCACTCTTACCTGTATGAATATTGAGGTGCTTGGCTCGGCATGTGCTACATCGACGTCCATAGGGGCTATGGTATCGTTACGTGCAACTCCTGAAGTGTGTGACTCTGCCGGGACCTCTGCACTAGAAGATAGACCTGAAAAACAAAAATATTGCATTATTACTTGAACATGTCACGTCAGCAGTGTATGTGGTGTGCTACTGGTAAGACCTGTGCATTAAATTGATGTATGTACCAGTATGTACAAAGTAAAACAGAACCTCCCTATTTATCAGTGGGTTAAAACACATGCATGCATACCTAACGACCATAGTACCTTTCAGGGTGGATAGAAACATTGCTACAACTATGAAGTAACAATTTGTTATGTGTCCAGTTGTAGCAATGCTCTCAGACTCAGTTTTCTAACGGATTAAGTGGAAATGTCGTACATAATATTATGAATAGTAACAGTAACATTAATTTCAATCAGAATGTGGAACTTACCCTTAACTCTCAGTATTACCGTTAAAACCGTTGGATCCATACCAAATGCCTGACAATCTTATTGTAGCACAACTGCAGTGGTTGATTTATCTGTAATAAAATGAAAATGCTTTAGACTGTCATTTGAATCTTTTTTCATCACTCCCATATTATCAACTGCAATCATGTAGAAATCAGACATCCGCTATCCAGCAGGGCAGTTCAGTATACTTATACATATTTTTTTGCGGTCTGAATCAAAAACAAACTTATGATAATTGTCTCAATAACAATATTTTCTATGTTAAAAAGTTTAAAATGAATGGATTACAGATATTTTTTTGATAAATTAAGCAGTTTTTCGTTAAAAAGAGTGACGTCTTCGTCGTCACTCGGCGACCTGTAAACTCCCATGGTCCATGGTAGACTTAAAAAATAACTGGTCAGTAAGAAAAAAAATACATTATAAATAAATAAATAACGCTCACAGGCACATACATTGTAATGATCCCAAACTAGCACTAAAGGCTTTTATTATGGAAACCATTCAACAACGGCACAAACATAATATCCATGACCGAACCGGGATTCGAACCCAGGACCCTGGTTTGGCAGTCCGGCGTGGTAACCATTACACCAACCGGGTGGTCATTGCTCAGCTGTCCCATGCATTTGAGTGGAATATGTAATGCAGTTTTTTATGGGACAGCATATTTTTTTTGCGTTTACCTTTAGCACTCCTACCTGTCTGAATATATTGTGAGGAGCTTGGCTCGGCATGTGCTACATCAACGTCCATAGGGGCTATGGTATCGTTACGTGCAACTGCCGGGACCTCTGCACTAGAAGATAGACCTGAAAAACAAAAATATTGCATTATTACTTGAACATGTCACGCACATCAGTAGACTGCCCCAGAAGGAGGGTATATCAGTAGTACAAACATTTATTTTATTGGATTAGGGGAACAAACAGAAATTTTACACAAAATTTGTAGGTTACAAAAAAACAAGGGTACAAAATTACCGATATGTTGCTCAGACTTACAAATACATGTAGGTATGTTATAATTCTACTCAATCAAAAATTTATAATAGAAGCAGCAATAATTACCTTTAAAATGTAAAGATGGTACTGCTAAAGCATTCACACGTCTATTTCTATTTCGTTCCTTCTCAGTGAAATGAATATCACATAATATTCTCTTTTTTCTATACTCTATAACTTTTTTATAACTATGTAGTTATCATCGGTTTCAAGTAGGTATACCACCAGATATTTGTACCCATACTTTAAATCGATCTGGGTATTTGTTCGGATCAGGGAACCTATGAAAGCTGATATCTGAAATACAGGCAAAAAGTTTATGTTAACATAATATCTAAAGAAGATGTCATAATAAATGAGGTAACAATCATAATTATAAATCTTTAGCAATAAACTGTTAACTGGATACGCATGTTTGGTGCTGTACTGGAACATTCTTTCTTTTTAGTTTCATGTAAATTCGCGAGGACCTTCAATTGGCCTTCTGTTACTTTTATAATACTGTTTAATTGTATTGCATTGTTCTGTTGGTCTTCCAAAAACAATAAATTAATAATAAAAAGAAATAAAATAAATAAGTGGCTAGCATTGATAAACTTACCTTTGTGCATTGGACAACTTAAAGCGCATCGAGACGGCATCGTGTTCAAGCTCGAATCACAAACGAACACAATAAAAATATACCAGTTCAGGTACAGCATAGCGTCCTTTCGCAAATTGCAGCACAGAGCAGAAACAAGTCACTAAACACAAGATTTATTAAAGAAACACTTGATCACTGAAATGGAGGAGCAGAGCTCAACTCAACCCATATATAAACTGTAGTCTTTGAACTCAACGTAAAAGATCAAGGAACTCACAGAACAGTGTTCTGTTGTTGTTTGTTAAATTAAATAAATCACGCGCCTACGCAAGACGTAGCAGCCATTTTGTGAGACAGAGCTGAGCTGTCAATATGACATTTGATTGACATACGTTGTTTTTTTTTTTTTACTTTTATAGTTTGCCCGAATTACATTAGAGATGGCTGCACTTTCTATGCAAATCGGAGCTGAAATGCTGCCAAAAAGCAAATGTCCTCCGCCTGACTTAGACTAAGGCCGTATGTCAAAATCCATACATTTCGACCCTACTTAGCTCGAGCTAAGACGGAAAAAATCGTCTCTGAATCTCGGCCTCAGAGACGATTTGTAAGTCATAGTTCGAACTCCCGTATGTCAAAACCGATGCTAACGTCACTTTTCGTATTCAGAGTCGAGTAAAACTTAGCTAAGACCGAACTCAAACTAAGCCGAGCGTTAGTTCCCGAAATCGGCGACTTAACGCCTACTTGACGCCTACTCAGCAAGGAATCGGGCCATAATGCCAAAAATTTGCCAGCAAAACGAATAATATTGGTCATGTCAATGTCAAAGTCCTCATTATAACATAAATATCGTTATATCTACGCGATAAATATATTTTGTTTGAAACAAGAAAACTCTTTGTAAGAAAACTCGGAACTGCAAGCAAAACACAATTTTGGAACTGCAGAACTAAATAACTAAATCAGTGGTTTAAGTTTATATAATATGGACAATATCACAATATCGGCCGGGCGGCCGTGTTTTTGTTAAATTTCTGGAGTAAATATGATTTTGACGAGATTGTTCAAGTTCTGTTTCACTTCGTCAGCCAGCATCAGCATGGTCAGCAAGAATGAAGAACCCTTTCGATTCCATACCGAAAGTAACTTAACATTATTGTTACTTTAATTAACGGGGAGCGACATTCTACAAAGGATACCTACCAATAACTATTGTGATGTGTAATGTAATCTACCAATGCGCATTGCATTGGTTATGCATGGTGAACTAAACACCCTCCTTGATGGAAAGGCTGTGCCGGAGAGTGTGTGAAGATCCCATACTTTTTGCTCGATGTAGCTTCTCAATTTGAAGCTTTTCTCAACACTCAACATCCAGGGATATTTCAGCAAAAATGTTCATATCTTATCTCTTACTAAATAGGTAAGTTATAGTGGAAAAATGTGGAAAGTGACCGGCTATAGCAGTGATAGTAAAAGTTTGATTGTGTCTCATTCACTGCCCGCAAACGTGTTAAGATGGCCATGTGATTTTGGCTTATTTCACCCTGTTGGTGTTGACAAGGTGACGAAAGGATTAGGGTTTCTTCTGCAGTGTATTGGTTGGTGGGTGAAGGGCTAGCCACCTATCACCGCTTTACACATTATTCAATGTTGACACCTACAATATGCTAAAAGAGCTTTGCTACGACTTCACTGCTTGCAAGACAGTGGATAGTTGTATATGTATGTGGCTTATCATCTGTGCGGATTTGAACCCAAATCCTCATGGTTAATTGTTGATACCTCTCCGCATCGCACCACCAATCTCGAAAACTTGATTTAATGTATAATTATAATATAATATTAGTATGTACAAGTCTTATGATCCCATAGCAATAAAAGTTTAGTGATTAGATTACATACCTAGCTTTATGTAGTATAATAAACATAACTTTTATTTTCAGGCCGCTCGCTGTTGTACCAACGATGACAATTTTTGATGTTGCAGAGTGATCACCAAATAAAGGCTGGACAAATAATGATAATTTTAGTTAGGGAGAGTGGAAGGTACCGGGCTACACACTGTATGTGCTTACTCGCTTGAATCCCAGCTCGAGAGCACAACAGAATTATAATTTTTTGGAAGTTTAGACCAGAAATGTTGTTGCACACCAGTAAAGTGTTGAAAGAAGATAAGGAGTATGGAGAAGAAGCTTCTCGCTTTCGCCCGTCTGCTGGTCTGTGCATTTTACAACAACATTGTGTGTGCAACTGCAAAATTATTGAATAATATCTAGTTATTAACTTTTATTAAAATTATTTTTGTAGCATCATGCTACAAAAACTAAAAGTATGTCAACAAGGAATGGAAAGAAGCATGTTAGGAATCAAACTGAGAGATAGGTGATGACTAACTTGTATAAGGAAGAGAACAAAAGTGACAGATGTGACCCGTAAGACGAGACTGCTCAAATGGAGATGGACAGGCCACATGATGCGATCCAAAAAAGAAAAATGGACAAGGGAAATAACGGAATGGTATCCAAGAGACGGCATACACGGTAGAGGCAGACCGGTGCGACAGTGGGAGGATGATTTCCCAAAGGGTTGGAGTAAGTTCAAAGGAAAGAACAGAGTGGAAAAGGTTGGAGGAGGCCTATGTCTCAGGACAACCCGACCAAATGCAGGATTAAAGTGTAGAATAAGGAAAATATTGTGAAGTCGGTGAATAAAGGCTATTTTATTTTTATTTTATTTATTTTATTTCTTTGTATTACTTACTTCATTGTACCATATATATTTTTGAGTAAATAAACCCCTTTTATTAAAGTTTCCATAAATCGAACCTCCTGGTTTTATTTTGATTGTGATTTTTCTCATTAATTTATTCAACCATTTTACATGCATTTTATGGGTCAGGGCCCGTGCTCCACCTGGGTGGAGAATGGATACTTACAGGTCCTTGTGCTCCAACTGATGACGTCTGGGCCCGTGCTCCACCTAGGCTCTCCACCTGGGTGGAGCATGGTATACTTTAAAGGTGGGTCCGTGAAGCATGGGATACTTACAGGTCCTCATGCTCCAACTGATGATATTAAGGTAAATGCGCACCGGAGTCGCAAGGTAGCGGACGCAGCGGACAAATTTCTTGCTTTGTTTTGTATGGATTTCTATGGAAGTGTGTCCACTGCACTCGCATCCGTCAATGCGGCACCTGCAAAATCCGTATTGCTGACCACGCCTCCTCAGGGGGAGAGCGTAGGTGGAGCATGGGTCCGGACCCACCTGTTAGTATCCCATGCTTCACCCAGGTAGAGAGCCCAGGTGGAGCACGGGTCTCTGAAAGTATACCATGCTTCACCCAGGTGAAGGACGGGTCTGTACCCACCTGGAAGTATACCATGCTTCATCCAGGTGGAGAGCCTAGACGGAGCACAGGTCCGGACCCACCTGGAAGTATACCATGCTCCACCCAGGTGGAGAGCCTAGGTGGAGCACGGGTCCGGACCCACCTGGAAGTATACCATGCTCCACCCAGGTGGAGAGCCTAGGTGGAGCACGGGTCCGGACCCACCTGGAAGTATACCATGCTCCACCCAGGTGGAGAGCCTAGGTGGAGCACGGGTCCGGACTCACCTGTTAGTATTCTATGCTTCACCCAGGTGGAGAGCCTAGGCGGAGCACGGGTCCGGACCCACCTGGAAGTATACCATGCTCCACCCAAGTAGAGAGCCTAGGTGGAGCACGGGTCCGGACCCCATTTTACGCAAAAGCAATTCAAATCACCCGCGTATTTTGAATTTTCCATTGTGTTCCATTAGCATCGGGCCATCTTTGACACAATATTCTACCTCTTTTACTCTTATGACGACTTCCTATGGTTCTATCACTTCATTCTTTCATGTAGCAGTTTTGAACACCTTGGCAACACCATGCTACTACTTAGCCGGTGCTTAGCCGAGCAGTGGCTTAGCACCGGTTGAAACGCGACTGTGAATACCAAAAAGTTAGTTCGCGTTAAGTACTACTTTAGCTGTCTTGGCTTAGACCGTGCTTAGCACGTCTTAACGAATCGTCTCTGAATCTCAGGCTAAGAGATAAGTGTACTTTTTGCAACCATCAGCTGCAAGGCTGATTCAGTGTTTATGTGGTATAGAGCATCTGTGTGATGGTGATGGACCAGGTCTGCCTGCATAACTTCAGTCGGTTTAGGAGTTACAGACGTTTAAAGGTCTGGAAAAAAATTACGATCCACAGCAAGGCTGATCGTATGATATTATTGTAGTATGCACTGTAGCTATGCGAAAAGTACAAAAACTGACATGAACTGCCAGTCGGTTTAGGAGATACAGCCGTTCAAAGGTCAGACCTTTGAACGTCAGTAACTCCGAAACCGACTGATGAACCATGTCAGTTTTTGTACTGTTCACATGGCTACAGTGCATACTACAATAATATCACACGATCAGCCCTGCAGCTGTTCGTAATTTTTTTCCAGACCTTTAAACGTCTGTTACTCCTAAACCGACTGAAGTTATGCAGGCAGACCTGGTCCATCCCCATCACAGAGATGCTCTTCACCACATAAACACTGAATCAGCCTTGCTGCTGATGGTTGCAAAAAGTACACTTAAATAACTGGTAGCATGCAACACGTGATAGGTACGGCTGTATCACGTCTTTTATCTCGTTCGTTCGCACGCAAATAGAAAGAGAGCTAAGGTGTGATAGCGCTGTATCACTGCGGCATGCTAGCTATGCAGGTCTCATATTGGAATCTTGGCGCTGAATTTTGGAGCCAAGAATATGTAGTTCATCAAAGGAACTGATTGGCATTAATTTTCATATACAGGATGTAACAAAACAACCCTGGTAACAGTGGCGGCGCTAGACCACACGTGAACGTCGGCGACATCAGATGTGCGAGGCCCATGGGCATAGCAATGATTTTTTTCCAGGGTGGGCCAGGCCAAGGCGAGGTTGATGTAATAAAAACCAAAACCTAGAGCGAGCGAAGTGAGCTCAAGATTTCACTGAATCCTGGAGCGAGCGAAGCTAAGTGAGCTCGTGATTTACTGCAACGCATCTAGGTCTTTGTGATACAATCGTAGCCATGAGCGAGCGAAGCGAGCTCGACATTTCACTGAATCCGCAAGCGAGCGAAGTGAGCTCGAGATTTTACTGCAATAGATATAGTGAGATCAGTATAATACGATTTAAATCCTGGAGCTCGACTTTTTTACGATCTAAAAGCTGGAACGAGCAAAACAAACTCAAGATTTAACTAGTCTATGAAAAGATATACTATCCAAAACCTAGAGAGAGCGAAGCGAGCTCGACATTTCACCCAATTCTGGAGCGAGTGAAGTGAGCTCGAGATTTTACTGCAATATTGTGTCTAACCAGGAGCGACCGAAGCGAGCTCGAGATTTTACAGCAATATAAATAAGATCAAAGCAATTGGTACTTTTCTAAAAACAGGAGCGAGCGAAGCAAGCTCAAGATTTTGCTTCAAGATTTGCAAGATTTTGCGATTAAACATTCTGACCACATTGACTTTTCAAGAAAGTGGACATGAGAAACGAAACAAGAAAATAATATCGTTTTTATTTATCATTAATTGATTAATTGATATCTCTTAATTTTAGAAAGTGATTCATTTGATTTCTGGGGTAGGCCGGGCCCACCCGGCCTCTCCCCTTGCTACGCATATGGAGGCCTCCTTTAATTTTAAAATAGTTGAAGTTTTCGGCTTGTAGGTACCTACTGTCAATGATTTTTTTCAGAATTATGTCATAGCTAAGACTAGCCGCTATTTCAGCTTCAATTGATAGAACTGATAACGCAGATAGTCTTTCTTGGCTCATAGTGCTTCTCAAGTAGGTCTTCTCTCAGCGGAAGCTGTACTGACTGGAACTGTGAGCATGATTCTAATTGTTATGTAAACATTTGGATATACCAACTTCTAACTGAACTTTAAAAATGTTGTAATACTTTTCTGAGAGGCCCCCTCAGCCGCGAGGCCGTCGGCGGTCGCCGACGTCGCCGACGCCTAGCGCCGCCACTGCCTGGTAATACTAGGGGGTGCTTCATACCATCAAACAGGAGTGCGATTTTTGAATCTCATTCGCTGAGCTCAGCAGTTGAAAATGTCAAAATCAAAGAGAATATAATCATTACATTTAAGAGACGGGACTCCTTGGAGCAAAATAATCCTACAAAACGTCAACTCGAGGCTACCATCCAAAGCCAACATAGAGCAAAATGTTGCCAACCTTGAAAACAAAATGACAAGTGTAGAGTAGTGATGTGCTATGAATCTTAAGATGTCGATAGTTTCAGAAAAAAAAAATCGGCCATATGGTTGGCTGAATAAGTTGATATACCTTTTTTTACAAATGAGAAGCGGGTATTCGATTTAAACAATTTTATTCGTAATTTAACACAATCAATCAATCAATATTTAGAAATTAAACAGACACAGCACAAGAACCACAGACTGATGCCATTGTAAAGGTATATATTATACACATGCTCATTACTAGCACGGAGCCTGCTAATTTCGAGCAAATGCTAATTAGTAGCATGTGTGAACATACTTTGCTAGAAATTAGCATGCTAATTATCACCTTGCTCAAAAATCGGTAGGCAGTTGATTTTCGAGCATGCTACCTGAGGCGCGGGTGGAAGAGGGTGATCTAAGAATAATATAAGTAGTGTGCTCTATGCTTCATAAGCACGTATTTACAGTTGAAAAGCATGCTCATTCAGAAGTATGTTACAATCTAGCATGCTTATTGCTATGAAATGTAAACAGTTCATAGTTATATCTGTAGTCCTGCAAGACGGACTACTGTGAATGGGCCTCTTTAGATAGACATACTCTAAAATAGCATGCTATTTTAGATGTTAAAAATGCTAAAAATGAGGCTGCTCTGTACTATTTACATTTGCTAGCAATAAGCATACTAGATTGCATACTCCTAAAAGAGCATGCTTTTCAACTGTATACACGTGCTTATTAATAAAGCATAGAGCACACCCTCTTACACCCGCGCCTCAGGTAGCTAGCATGCTCGAAAATCAATATTTTTGAGCAAGGTTCTAATAAGCATGCTAATTTATAGCAAAGTATGTTTACACATACTACTAACAAACATTAATTTTGCTCGAAATTAGCGTGCTCTCGTGCTAGCAATGAGCATGTGCTCATTGCCAATGTTGCAATGTTGCTGAGTAGACAAATGATAAAATCTAGTCATCATTATCTATGGCGTGTAAGGTACTTTACTTTGGGGTTGATTCAATCGCTAATACGGCTTCTCCTATAAATGCGGTGTCCTCGTCCGCACGAGTCAGATCCATATTACTGTTCTTGTCAGCATCAGAGTCACGCTCCTGGTCCCATTTTTTCTACCGCATCAGCCATGTCTTCTATTTAATGAGGCGTTTTCATTAAAAAAAAACTGTTCAAAGACATTGGAAGGATGGCGTTATAATCGTGCCAATTTAGCTGTCAGATCGAAACGTGTTTTACTCGATTCCCTAATTTTAGGGAGCAATTTTTTGATTTATTATTAAGATTATTATGGTTTTAATATGAGAGTCGTTTTGATACTTCAGATTGATTAACTTTTTGTGCAGTCAATGTTCGTTTATGTAAAATAAACGAAAAATATCGGTGCTATTGCGTATTTATTGGTAGTGAAAAATTATCAATTGGCAACACCACCACTATCAAACGTCATTTGAGTGATGCAAACCATAGAAAAACAACACTTTTTACTGTCAATTTGACAGGTTTTTTTGAACTTTTTATATTGCCATCTACTGACTTTTCGATTTACTAGTCTTGGAAAACGCCTCATTGGTTCAGTTTTTCGCTAGGTCTTCATTTCCAGTAACTTGAACCATTTCTTACATCTGAAAATAAACATACCTGTGTATAAGTTTATCATATTATCTAGTGATGCAACGAATACGAATACGAATATTCGTATTCGCCGAATAGCAGCCTATTACCGAATATTCGTATTCGCCGAATATCAAGAATACATTCGTAATTTAAGTATTTTAGCAAAACCCACGTAATTTCTGTCATGAAGACATACATTGAAGAAATTTTCCTACGTTAAAGAAATTTTCCAGAAATAGTAGGTATCCTTTGAAATAATCCACTGTCCTCAGAAAGCCTATTTTCAACAGCACTTACACAGAAAAACAAGATTAATATTCTGTGGACTGTGGTTCGAAGTTTGATCCTATTTTCAATACTAACCAATTAAAACGAATGATTTTTTTTAAATACAATCTAGAAACTAATCTGCCTGCTTGTGGTTTGTGGTTTGTCATATTTCCGTTTACAAATACAGTTTCAATCTTACAAAAATCTGACAAACCACATGCACATAGATTAATATCTAGCTAGATCGTGTTTAAATAAAAAAATACATTATCTTTGACTGGTTACTATTAAAAACAGGATCTAACTTTTTTTGTATGTAGCGAGTTCAGGCGCTCTGCAAGGAGGACAATCCTTTTTCTGTTGTTAATTAAACAAAGAATAGGTACCTATAGTTTTGTCCATTCAGTTTGTCTCTCGGTCTTTCTTTGTGTCTCATCTCAATTACTTTATCATTTTTGCACCCATGGAAAGAAATTGTGACTCATTTTGTTTCAATGGATGCAAAATTGAGAAAACATTAAAGGTATTATTTACCGAATAATAACCCAAAATCTGATAAAAAAGAAAACATTTTTTTTTGACTAACAAATGCGGTCGAAAATGAGGCTTTTCTTTTATGTATACATTCCATAGAGATTTCGTTTAATAGGTGTTTCAAAATTAAACAAAAAATAGTTGACGACCAAATTTAAGTGATTGTCCGACACGCTCCCAGTCGATTTTTTGAATGACCATACTTACCAGCTGTTTCTTTTGATTGTGAAATAATCATTTAAGATGATTAACGTTTATTTTAAACATTTTTAAATAATTTTTCACTATTCGTATTCGTATTCGTATTCGCCGAATAGTAGAATCAATATTCGTATTCGTATTCGTATTCGTAAAAGTGGTATTCGTTGCATCACTAATATTATCATCAAAAATATGATGGATGATTTATGTATGATGGATGTTCTGAGGTTTCAGAATATCTCTGACTACCCCCTCGGGGAACATAGTCGTGAGCATACGTATGCGTATGCATGTAGTATGTATCAAAAATATCGATATCGATACTTCTTCAAATCCCTCACTTTACAAATACCGCTCCGCTCTTTATGAAAACGAAAACACATTTCTCAAACTTAAAATGATCGCATTTTTGCCTAAATATGAACCAGGGCTGATAAATAGGATAAATTTATGCTTACCGAGATTCATCAAGCGAAAATCTTGCTATGATGTTACGTTTTTTACCATCTTTTCTTTCCGACATTTCACTGCATATCTCACATTTCCTGTACTTCATTTTAAGCTTTTATGGTGCAATATCACGTAATACCCTGTATTTAAATGTGTTTTCAGTTTTATATTCAGGTTTATTCGCCCAATAAACATTTTAAATAATTTCCAAAAGTTATCTTGACAGAGACCGTTTCGCAGACTCATTACGTCAGGTGACATTTCATGAAAGAGACCGTCAAGAAAAGAGACGAATATAGACGCCCATCAAAGTTCTCCTCCGTCTCATATATTTTCTCGCATGTATGCAGTTGCGATAGACTGTGCCTGGGGACCGGCCGTGGTCCGGTTGAGGCGGTTGATGTTTGTCGGAACCTTGTATATATACTGTGACTCTGTGAGAATTCTTCTTGCGCGATTTGTGTGGGACTGTTAGCGCCATCTGTTGGCAAGTTGCTACAGAGCCAACATCAAAATCGTGAAAAAAAATCTGGTGTGCCATACATCGATCCGGTGAGTCGAGTCGGTAACTACTTCAGCTTTGTATGGAACAGTTAATTTTTTTCGCGATTTCGAAGTTAGCTCCATAGTGAAAGTTGTCCAGTTTGATGGTCTGAAGCACCCTCTTAAGTATTAGGTACTAGGGTGTTTCTGTTTTGTTACACCCTCAAATATTTTTCAGGAAATAGGTAGTCGAGCTTGAAGCGCTCGTTGGCGTAGTTGAGCTTCGGTATTGGAAACGATCACCGAAGTTAAGCAACGTCAGGTCCGGTCAGTCTTTGGATGGGTGACCGTTTAGTGGTATTTCATCTCGAGCGTTTCCGTGCTTCAGAAGGCACGTTAAGCAGTTGGTCTCGGATAGTCTCGTCAGATGACGTTGTAACTATTCGTTAAGCCAGGTCAGAGGCCTATTAAGGCGGCTTGAAAATTCTCTGACAGCAAGTTGACCACTACCTTCCCTCCACCAACACGCACTGGGCCCGCGAGGTGGAGTATGGCCCACTCCATCTCACCCTTATTCGTGAAAGGAGGCCTTTGCCCTGCAGTGGGATTCTATAGGCTATAACTTTTAGGTAGTCGAGCATGATTTCCGGAGCTTGATGTTATGCTGTACCGCGTAGTACCTATGACTTTTTTTTTGTATTCGCTGTTCGCTGCGCTCCTGCTTCCGCCCTTCTGATCTACTTGGTTCATTAACAGAACCAAGGAATATACTACTAGAGAACCGTAGATAATCATAAAACATCCATGTAGGAACAGAAATTCAAACAGAAACTTAGAGCGAGTGAAGCGAGCTCGACTTTTTTCTGCTTTACGAATTGGTCTCGATTGGTTGGACGGAGCTCTATATTTTTCCCAAAGCCGCTCCTAGTAAAGTGCCGCCCGGGGCATTTGCCCCCTTTGCTCCTTCCTCGCTACGCTACTGGCCGAACTCTGACCAAAAAGGAGAAGATGGCGAGGTGTTTTATTTCTTCTGGTCAGGCTTTAAATATTTTGTAACAACAACCTTGCGTGTAAAGGAACGTTGTAAAATTTTGACAGATCATCAGGGATGTGACATCCCTGATGATCTGTCAAAATTTTACAAGTCAATGTCACTTTTTGTAATGTTCTTGCATGGTATATACTCTTTGATCGGGAATTTTTTTTTGGTCAACAATTGACGTACCTAGTATGTACCTATTCCTTGGTACCTAGTGATTATATTCAGTCTATCGCAACTGCATACATGCGAGAAAATATATGAGACGGAGGAGAACTTTGATGGGCGTCTATATTCGTCTCTTTTCTTGACGGTCTCTTTCATGAAATGTCACCTGACGTAATGAGTCTGCGAAACGGTCTCTGTCAAGATAACTTTTGGAAATTATTTAAAATGTTTATTGGGCGAATAAACCTGAATATAAAACTGAAAACACATTTAAATACAGGGTATTACGTGATATTGCACCATAAAAGCTTAAAATGAAGTACAGGAAATGTGAGATATGCAGTGAAATGTCGGAAAGAAAAGATGGTAAAAAACGTAACATCATAGCAAGATTTTCGCTTGATGAATCTCGGTAAGCATAAATTTATCCTATTTATCAGCCCTGGTTCATATTTAGGCAAAAATGCGATCATTTTAAGTTTGAGAAATGTGTTTTCGTTTTCATAAAGAGCGGAGCGGTATTTGTAAAGTGAGGGATTTGAAGAAGTATCGATATCGATATTTTTGATACATACTACATGCATACGCATACGTATGCTCACGACTATGTTCCCCGAGGGGGTAGTCAGAGATATTCTGAAACCTCAGAACATCCATCATACATAAATCATCCATCATATTTTTGATGATAATATTAGTGATGCAACGAATACCACTTTTACGAATACGAATACGAATACGAATATTGATTCTACTATTCGGCGAATACGAATACGAATACGAATAGTGAAAAATTATTTAAAAATGTTTAAAATAAACGTTAATCATCTTAAATGATTATTTCACAATCAAAAGAAACAGCTGGTAAGTATGGTCATTCAAAAAATCGACTGGGAGCGTGTCGGACAATCACTTAAATTTGGTCGTCAACTATTTTTTGTTTAATTTTGAAACACCTATTAAACGAAATCTCTATGGAATGTATACATAAAAGAAAAGCCTCATTTTCGACCGCATTTGTTAGTCAAAAAAAAATGTTTTCTTTTTTATCAGATTTTGGGTTATTATTCGGTAAATAATACCTTTAATGTTTTCTCAATTTTGCATCCATTGAAACAAAATGAGTCACAATTTCTTTCCATGGGTGCAAAAATGATAAAGTAATTGAGATGAGACACAAAGAAAGACCGAGAGACAAACTGAATGGACAAAACTATAGGTACCTATTCTTTGTTTAATTAACAACAGAAAAAGGATTGTCCTCCTTGCAGAGCGCCTGAACTCGCTACATACAAAAAAAGTTAGATCCTGTTTTTAATAGTAACCAGTCAAAGATAATGTATTTTTTTATTTAAACACGATCTAGCTAGATATTAATCTATGTGCATGTGGTTTGTCAGATTTTTGTAAGATTGAAACTGTATTTGTAAACGGAAATATGACAAACCACAAACCACAAGCAGGCAGATTAGTTTCTAGATTGTATTTAAAAAAAATCATTCGTTTTAATTGGTTAGTATTGAAAATAGGATCAAACTTCGAACCACAGTCCACAGAATATTAATCTTGTTTTTCTGTGTAAGTGCTGTTGAAAATAGGCTTTCTGAGGACAGTGGATTATTTCAAAGGATACCTACTATTTCTGGAAAATTTCTTTAACGTAGGAAAATTTCTTCAATGTATGTCTTCATGACAGAAATTACGTGGGTTTTGCTAAAATACTTAAATTACGAATGTATTCTTGATATTCGGCGAATACGAATATTCGGTAATAGGCTGCTATTCGGCGAATACGAATATTCGTATTCGTATTCGTTGCATCACTAGATAATATGATAAACTTATACACAGGTATGTTTATTTTCAGATGTAAGAAATGGTTCAAGTTACTGGAAATGAAGACCTAGCGAAAAACTGAACCAATGAGGCGTTTTCCAAGACTAGTAAATCGAAAAGTCAGTAGATGGCAATATAAAAAGTTCAAAAAAACCTGTCAAATTGACAGTAAAAAGTGTTGTTTTTCTATGGTTTGCATCACTCAAATGACGTTTGATAGTGGTGGTGTTGCCAATTGATAATTTTTCACTACCAATAAATACGCAATAGCACCGATATTTTTCGTTTATTTTACATAAACGAACATTGACTGCACAAAAAGTTAATCAATCTGAAGTATCAAAACGACTCTCATATTAAAACCATAATAATCTTAATAATAAATCAAAAAATTGCTCCCTAAAATTAGGGAATCGAGTAAAACACGTTTCGATCTGACAGCTAAATTGGCACGATTATAACGCCATCCTTCCAATGTCTTTGAACAGTTTTTTTTAATGAAAACGCCTCATTAAATAGAAGACATGGCTGATGCGGTAGAAAAAATGGGACCAGGAGCGTGACTCTGATGCTGACAAGAACAGTAATATGGATCTGACTCGTGCGGACGAGGACACCGCATTTATAGGAGAAGCCGTATTAGCGATTGAATCAACCCCAAAGTAAAGTACCTTACACGCCATAGATAATGATGACTAGATTTTATCATTTGTCTACTCAGCAACATTGCAACATTGGCAATGAGCACATGCTCATTGCTAGCACGAGAGCACGCTAATTTCGAGCAAAATTAATGTTTGTTAGTAGTATGTGTAAACATACTTTGCTATAAATTAGCATGCTTATTAGAACCTTGCTCAAAAATATTGATTTTCGAGCATGCTAGCTACCTGAGGCGCGGGTGTAAGAGGGTGTGCTCTATGCTTTATTAATAAGCACGTGTATACAGTTGAAAAGCATGCTCTTTTAGGAGTATGCAATCTAGTATGCTTATTGCTAGCAAATGTAAATAGTACAGAGCAGCCTCATTTTTAGCATTTTTAACATCTAAAATAGCATGCTATTTTAGAGTATGTCTATCTAAAGAGGCCCATTCACAGTAGTCCGTCTTGCAGGACTACAGATATAACTATGAACTGTTTACATTTCATAGCAATAAGCATGCTAGATTGTAACATACTTCTGAATGAGCATGCTTTTCAACTGTAAATACGTGCTTATGAAGCATAGAGCACACTACTTATATTATTCTTAGATCACCCTCTTCCACCCGCGCCTCAGGTAGCATGCTCGAAAATCAACTGCCTACCGATTTTTGAGCAAGGTGATAATTAGCATGCTAATTTCTAGCAAAGTATGTTCACACATGCTACTAATTAGCATTTGCTCGAAATTAGCAGGCTCCGTGCTAGTAATGAGCATGTGTATAATATATACCTTTACAATGGCATCAGTCTGTGGTTCTTGTGCTGTGTCTGTTTAATTTCTAAATATTGATTGATTGATTGTGTTAAATTACGAATAAAATTGTTTAAATCGAATACCCGCTTCTCATTTGTAAAAAAAGGTATATCAACTTATTCAGCCAACCATATGGCCGATTTTTTTTTTCTGAAACTATCGACATCTTAAGATTCATAGCACATCACTACTCTACACTTGTCATTTTGTTTTCAAGGTTGGCAACATTTTGCTCTATGTTGGCTTTGGATGGTAGCCTCGAGTTGACGTTTTGTAGGATTATTTTGCTCCAAGGAGTCCCGTCTCTTAAATGTAATGATTATATTCTCTTTGATTATATTCTCTTTGAACAAGTGATCAATCAAGATCAAATAAATAACTAAAACACACCTAAAACATTGAAATCAATATAAAGTGATTGCTGGTGCTTGCATTGATTAACACGCAAGATCTGGGTAATTCATACTTTTACTTTTATCGTCTCGGTTTATGTTGCAAAACATTGTATTTACAGAACCGCTCATTAGGGTTAATCCTCCATTAAATATCGTACACATAGGTACCAAAGAAAATATATCATAGAGGTATTATATCAGGAATAGAGGAACATACAGCTGAGAGAGCGAGATGTACCTAGCGGCACTACTGTATAATAGAAAGAGATACGTGACGCGAGGCAATAGAACCGTTTTCTAGTCACTAATCAATTTTTACAATTCGGTTTGCGGAAAATATTTGCTCACTCTGGTCTTCATTTTTAGTATCTCAGCTCAGCAGCGAAGTTGTATAAAAGAAAAAACTGGAGAGAACTCCATATTTTAAATTTTACTATCACTTTCGTTAAAAAAATACAATTTGGATGTAACTCGTGGCAGTAGGTAGGCAGGTACCTACTGTTATAAAATAACCAACAACTTTTGTCGGTCAATTCTTAAATATCTCAAAACCTTTGAACTTTTGCTGGCACAAATCTTGGCTACGGGCTGGCCGCTGGCAAACTGCAGTTACGGGGGGGCGGCCAAATATATTTGCCCGGGGGCAATACATGTAAATACATCCCTGCCATAGATCTATTAAAAAAAAATTATTATTTGATACCAGTTGAAACAGATAGTTACACTATTAAAATGACAAAAAGCCGGCAATAAGGCAGCAAACAACAAATAATTATCACATTAAGGGGCCATAGGTCCCGACGAATATTTTCTATGAGAAACGCGATTGCCGAGCGCTCCGAAAAATGTGTGCGTGAGCCGTATTTTCGATTAAAAACAACTAACCAAAGTACTTTTTCTAGATTTTATTTATGATTGCACTAGTTAAACTAATGGTGAATATGAGAGAATAAATACCAACAATCAGAAACTATTTTAAGTTCTTCTAAACCGAGAAAAATGTTTAAAAATGCATGAAAATACGTCATCTTTGTGACGATTTTCTATCGAGTGAAGTAATTCCAATCGTGTATTCAGTTGATGATTTCACTAGATGAACTATCCAAAAATACTGAGGTATGACTTTAGTTTCGCTAAATGGTATAAATCTAGTCGTAAAATGAAAAATAAAAGATGCCTCTGAGGTATTTCCACCTACTATTACGTCTTAATACCTCTTTGCAATCATTATTTTCGCAGATATGGAGAAAACAGCAGTGACGGTGCTGCAGGAGCTGATGGTGAAACTTGGTGACACTCCGGACTACGAGTGCATCGCACAGGTACCTTAAGTTGTCTTCCTATCTGAAGGACCTTCACAGGCCTTTACATCTTTTGCAGATGATTTAAGCAGTGTTTTTGGAGAGACACTTTTTCTCATGGTCGTACAGTCCTATACGAGAGCCTCATACACAGCCTGTACAAGAGAACTGTGCGCCGGTGGATGAAGACGGGACTGTGACAACATTATGCCTTTTGTCACGGTTCTCTGCCAGGTGAGAGAACCAGGCTTCGTCATGAGTAGTCCAACCCTCTCTTGTTTTCCCTCTCCACCCTCCTCTATTTCCAGTGTGCTCTTCCCAATTTGTGGGGCTGATTCCGAAAGCGTTCAGGTCTCTATTGACGCAATCCTTAAACCGCAGCATGGGTCTTCCTATTGGCCTCTTATTGGACAAGAAGGATGCGCCTTGGCAAACGAGAGTCCTCCATACGATGTATGCGCCCCAACCATCTAAGCCACCTCTCCTTGAGAAGATCTGTGATACTAGGCAGCTGTGCAACCTGAAGTACCCTCTCGTTTGTCATCCTGTCCTGCCAACGTATGCCCAAGATATTCCGAAGGCAGCGCATGTGGAAGGTGTTCAGCCATCTCTCCTGTTTTGCAATGTAATACACCCTCAAATTTAAACAAACTAGACCTATTTACAGATTGAATGTAAAGTATAGTACATATTATAAATGTGACAGTGTCTCCAAGTTTACCGTCCATTTATATTCTAGTGAATCCCTCCCCCCTCGACCAGAATGTGAGCTTTTATGAATTCTTTACTAAAAATTACATTAAAATGAATGGAAAAAAAGGTCATAAGTCACCATGAATATTTTATAGATTAGTCTTAATGCTTTTGAACATGAGGTTGAATATGATGTGGTAGTTATTTTTGTGGGAGTCACATTGCAAGTTTTGCCGCGAGCGGTTGTCTTACGCGTAGTGTTCACATGGTTTGCGTTTGAGCTTGCCATGAGGTTTCATAATCCCTTCTCAGCTGTTTTTGTAAACAGTACTAGTAGCTCTACTTGACACTGCCTGAAATGCAGTTCTATGCTAACACAAGCTTCAATGGCTACATGTCTCTCTTAAATTTACCACGCCAAACTATACAAGTTTATTTATCGGATAAAGGTAGCATCCCGATCCTAACGACCGCGAGCGCGACCCACTACTCTGTATGAATTTATATGAAGCACTCACACACACCTTTCGATCCTAGCGACCGAATTCATACAGAGCAGTGGGTCGCGGTCGCCGGTCGCGGTCACTAGGATCGAAATGTTACCTTAAGGCGTAATAGTAGGTGGAAATACCTCGGAGGCATCTTTTATTTTTCATTTTACGACTAGATTTATACCATTTACCGAAACTAAAGTCATACCTCAGTATTTTTGGATAGTTTATCTAGTGAAATCATAAACAGAATACACGATTGGGATTACTTCACTCGATAGAAAATCGTCACAAAGATGACGTATTTTCATGCATTTTTAAACATTTTTCTCGTTTTATAAGAACTTAAAATAGTTTCCGATTTTTTGCATTTATACTCACATATTCACCATTAGTTTAACTAGTGAAATCATTAAAAAAATCTAGAAAAAGTACTTTGGTTAGTTCTTTTTAATCGAAAAAAATACGGCTCACGCACACATTTCGGAGCGCTGGGCAATCGCGTTTCTCATAGAAAATATTCGTCGGGACCTATGGCCTCTTAAGACGTCAATGTTTTTTGGTCACCCTGATTCTCGAACTAAATAGTCCTCATGCTATTTCTACTGGTTCTTTTCTTTGGTCCGATTATCCCCATACCATCAGCAAATTAATTTAAAGACCCAAAATAGCGAGGTGGAGTATTAGGTATCGTAATTAATGAATGTATAATGTGCAGTCAGGACCGCAGCACCTGGCCACGTTCCAGTTCAGATGCCGCGCGCGCGGCGTCACGGTGGCGGCCTGCGCGCGCTCCAAGAAGGACGCCAAGCAGGAGGCGGCGCGCGCCATGCTGCTCGAGCTGGCGGCCCGGGGCCACCCCGTGCCCGCGCCCTACAGCCGGGGCCCCGCCGCCTGCTCCTCTTCCTCCTCCTCCTCACACGCTGCCCCCGTAAGAGTTACTCGTCTATCTCTCTGAGAGTATACTTCTGTGTCAACTCATAGTAGGTACACTACGGGAGAGAAGCAAACTTACACCATGGCGAGGGTTGAGCCCATGTCCCTGATGATAATAGAGCCCGCTTTACTTTCTGCTATAATATAGAGCAAACATTTTTTATATGCTTTTAAAGATTTGGTATTCTGAAATGTGGAGGTGGACTCTGCATGCAAAATGTCAATTCTGTTGTGAAATAGAATTCGTTTGTATAGGCACTGAAGATTTAATAAAGGTCTACACATCAAACTCGCCGGTAATATAAACGAATCGGCGACATGTCGTACCTATGTATGCACATCGAACCCTTCGACAATGTCAGTGACTTTGGTATTAGACCACCTTTAGAATAGTTCAACCATTGGGAGCCAAAAGATTTCCACTAGCCCAAAAATATAAATACCTAGGTATGACTAAAATAACAAATGTGCATCGATCATCTACAGAGCGGGGCCGGTGCCGGGGCCGACAGAGCGGTCGGGGGCGGGGCCGGCGGGTTGCCGCCGGCGAGCGCGCCGGTGGGGACGCACAGCTACGTGGCGCTGCTGAAGGACCTGTGCGAGGAGTACCGGCTGCCGGCCGTCGACTACGAGCTGGTGGGCGACACGGGCCCGCCGCACTGCCGCCGCTTCACCGTGCGCGCGCAGGTCTCCAGCCACGAGCGCCTCGCCACCGCCACCACCAAGAAGGCCGCGCGGCAGATGGCCGCCGAGCAGCTCTACAGCTACCTGCGGGAGAACCTCGCCCGCGTCACCAAGGACTTCGACGAGGTCCCCGACGTTCAAAACATTATTTAACTATTATAAGAATTTTAAATTATGACGTCATAGAATTTTTAAGGTCTACGAAATTTGGCGGCGACGTGAAAACTATACATCTTTATGACCTTAAGAAGACGCAACTGAAGTCATATCACGGTCCTAATATTTTGTAAACGAAATTTATCCTGTGGTCCGCTCTATCTGCCTCGACTTCGTGCATGAATGACAGTTAACGGTATATCGAACGTGTGCAGAAGGAGGCGCTGGTGCGGGTGCACGAAAAGGCGATGCAGCGCTACACGGAGGTGCGCGACGAGACGCAGTGGCGCCCCGACCTCGGCCAGCGCGTCTCCGAGTACCACCGCGGCCTGCTCACACACATCGGTACGTACCGGTAGCGGTGCCGAGTGCCGAGTGCCGACCTTGACGCTTTTTTGCTGAATTGTGCTACAGTTAGGTACTTTTCTCAAACATGCTTGGAAAGAGCATTATTTTGACAACTTTCTTCGAGATAAATTGCTGTACTGGCCAAATACATGCGAGCAGCGGCCGGCAAAAGTTGTATAAAAATCCATATTTGTCGTGGTTTAGCGGCCAAATAAATTACATAGTAAACTCATATTGTCGTATAATTTAAAAATGGAACGATCTTTAATTCCGAAACATAGCAACCAAGGAGGTAACTTACGTATGTGTGCCTTGGCCCACATTTACACGTTCGTCCATCAATGCCTCTTGCTGGCCACTGCAGTAATGTACTATACATATTTACTCTCACTAAAGCTTCGATCACGCAGAGGTTGTTCTGCGGAACCGGGGGAAGCTAATATCTTCCGAACCCGAGAAGATTTTGTATGTTTTGTAGTGTATGGTGTCAGGTCATGTCCGAGTTTGTATGTGCCCCTGTCACAGAGAAATAAGCGCGAGTTCGGAAATATTAGTTTCCCACAGGTCCGCCCCCGGACCGCTTTCCCGCAGAACCACTTCTGTGTGACCGAAGTTTAAAAGTCTTAAAACCAGCTTTGAATGTCTCCCTCGGGTAAGAATTGACACTTTGGAATCCATTTGAAAATTGAATTAAACCGAAACGATGAACTCAGACCATCAAACTGAACAACTTCCACAGACTCAGCCGTCCCATACAAAACTGCCGTACCTACCCGACTCAAATGTATGAGACAGTTGTATTTTTTTTTGCGTTTCCTGTGGTAGGCTCCATTTTGATGGTCTGAGTTCACCGATTCAGTTTGCGGGGGGCTGTCCCTCACAACCTGTATGTAATTAGACGTCTCTAATTATGTGCGTGCAGACGCGGAGGCGGCGGCAGCGCCGGCGCCCCGGCTCGTGTATAACGCTTCATGGTGTGTGCGTGCAGATGAGGACAAGCGCGCCGCGGCGCGGGACGTGCTGACGGCGCCGGAGCTGGGGCCGGACGAGGGCGGGCGCGAGGAGCGGCTGGCGGGGGCGGCGCGCGCGCTGGGCCTGGAGGCGGCGCTGAAGCCGCTGCCGGCGGAGGGCGGCGACCTGTGGCTGGCCGCGCTCGAGCGCGCCGCGCCGCCCATAGTGGTCGCCGCGCGCTCCCGCGAGGACGCCGTCACGCGCGCGCTCAAGTACCTGCGCCTCGCCCTCTCGCTCGACGACTGAACCTGCACCTGCACCCGAACATTACTCTGCGAATACGAATCACCCGCCCCGCCTCGGACACATGAAGTGATAGTTGTAGCGACTTCGGACTCGTAATATGATATACTTAGTGTTATGTTAGGTACTCATATGTATATTATGTACTTGTATGTACCGTGATTCACCGGCGACCGTAGCGTGATAAGGTGCTATCTCACCTTAGCTACCTTTCTATTTGGACGCCAACGAACGCGATAGAAGGGATAGAAGGCGTGATATAGCCCTTGAAATGTAACTAATGTAAGTATAGCCAAATCGAGCGCATCACGGTACGGCTGCACGATGTGTGTCTCATGTTTGTATCCTCGCCATCTAATTACTAAAAACTGATGCATCCTGATAAATTTTTTTGTTTCGTTTTATGTAATTTCATTCGTTTTTATTTATAGGTACAGGTGTTAATTTATAATAGATTACACACCGAGGACAGGAAAGTAAGAAAGGCCTCACAATGAAAATTGACGCTTTCCGTCCGGAGGGGAGAAAACTATTTAAATTTTAAATGATATATTCAAGGGACCAAAATTGAAAACGCGAAAAAAAAACAATTGAGCTTTGATTTGAATTGAATTTGAATTTGTCGAACAGCTATTGAAGTTTTCAATGACACAGCAAATTATTTTTTTTCGCTATTTCAATGTTGGTCCCATGGCAAAAATTTCAAGTTTGATGGTCTGAAATACGAAATACCCCCTTACAAATATAAATTTACACCCCATGTAACTTTCAAATTTCAATATCGAATAGAAGACATTTTAGAAACTAAAAATGATGGTTCTTGAAATGTAATAAAATTAACCCAGCAAACATCTTGGAAATGCGGGGTGGTAAAGGAGTCTGCGCAGTAGTGCTTTCACCTGTAAATTTTTTTCATATAAGTCAAGTGAAACCTCATCTGGCAGCACGGAATCGCACATTTTACACTCCATCCTGTTCCGTCGTTCAGGAACGTCATTTGATAGAGCCAGAAAAGGATAGAGTGTGAGGGGCTCAAACTTCTTGAGCAAGTCTTAGGATTGAGCCCCTCACACTCTATCCTAAGTCTTGCTCAAGAAGTTTGCTGGTCATATTACTTAAATAATTACCTAAAATTTTATTATAATTCCTGCAAATGTTTAATACTTTAGTACCTATTTTTTATTAAAGTTGTATTAAAAGGGACATGTATTTTTTTGAATATCATATCCTGTTGGTACCATAATGATGTTTTCCTAGTCATCGTCTGCTAAAATCTAGGAGCAAAATGATCGATCTATAAAGTCAAAACCTCGTACATATTTGTACGAGGCTGATAGTTTCCTCGTACTTCATACGAGATACCCCAAATCTCGTATTTGTATGAGGAACCTCATACATTTGGCAACCCTGACACATTTAGTGTTACACTCGCTTAGCCGATTAGCTCGTCCGAGTGGGGGGGTAAAAATCTGTTAAATAAAATAAAACTGACAGGTAATTAAACTGTATTATACAAAATACACTTTTCCTTATGGCCTAGGTAGCAAAAAAATAAGTAAGATAAACTAGAATGGAATGACAGTGAAACGGAATCAGTCCGAATCCTCGATATCAGGGGAGCTGCGGCGCCTCGAGGAGCGCTCCATGATGTTCTGCAGCCAGGAGGCGGACTTCTGCGCGGCGCGGCGCGGCGTGCGGCGCTCGGGCGGCGTGGGGGGCGCCGGCTCGGGCTCTCTCTCCGCGCGGCGCCCCCGCGCGCGCCCGGCGCCCCCCCCGCGCCCTGGCGCCCCGCGCGCCCCGCCCGCGCCCGCGCGGCGCCACCTCGGGCTCCGCGTCGTCGTCGCTCGACAGCACGACGATGGCCTTCTTGAGCGCGCCCGGCGTCGGCGGCTTGCTGGCGGCCGCGTCGATGACCCGCTTGAGCTGCTCCTCGTCGGCGGCGTCGAGCTCCTGCTTGCCGAGGCGCAGGCGCTCGAGCACCTCCGGCTCGGTCTCGGCGCCGGACTCCAGCAGCAGGTCGACGCAGCGGCGCTTGTGCGCGTCGAACACGCGGCGGAACACCTCGTCGTCGCCCTTGAGCGTGAAGTCGCGCACGGCGTCGGTCATGGCGCGCACGGACAGCACCTGCAGGCGGCGCGCGGGCGGCAGGGCGCCGTAGTACGCGCGCAGCAGCTCCTCCACGTCGGCCGCCTGCGCCGCGTTCTCTATCTGCGGCTCCCCGTTCTCCTCGAGGGGCTTGCGCTCCCGCACTCTCTTCTCCCTCTTCATGTTCAGTACGTCGCTCGGGTTCGCCACGATGCCCGTAAAATTTTGTCCGAACCTCATCTGGTTGAAGTTCTGACCTTCCCTCTCGTAGAACACGTTCAGTCTCACCAGGGGGAGTTTGGGCTGCTTCGGGTCTCCGCTGCGGTTACGCTCCGCTTCTTCTATGGCATCGTTCACTTTAGATTTTAGAAATTCTTGCACCTTCTCGTGCTCGTTGACCTCCTCCTCACCCAGGTTCTCCTCGGAAAGTACGATAGTTTTGAAGATAAACGGTCTCACGGTCTTCAATGGTATGGGAGTGACGATAAATTCCTTTTGATGTATTTGAAGGAGAGCGCAGTGCTTGGGCAGGGACTCTCCGGCCGCCAGGGACGTGGCCACCGTGCTGCCGGGCTGGATCACTTGGAACTCATCCGTCTCTGTCTTGCCTTTTATAGGAAACACTAGACTGTCATGTTCGTGGCCCCAAACAACTAGGTCGAGAAACTTGGGCAGGACAGACTCTGAGATGTAGTTACCCGGGCCTCGATCCGCCCTGTTCTGGTGTAGAACCATCAGATTGAACCAGTCTAAACCGTCTTCCTGCCGCTCTATTTCAACTTTCTTCTCACCGAAGAGCCTGGCGAGTCTCTGATCCTTCAAGTGGCTGAGACCGTAGAGGGCCAGCCGTGTGGCGCCCTTCTGCATGAGTACGGGGGAGATGCGCACCTGACTGTAGTCAGTCCACTTGCCGAAGTAGTTGACGAGGCCGGTGATGGAGAGGATGTCGAGGGAGCTGACGCTGTTCTGGCCGACGGGGTCGTCGTGGTTGCCGTGAATGGATAGGATGGGGTAGGACACGTTGAGGTTGGGGTCCTCGTAGTTGACGCTGCGCGAGAAGTTGTCGAGCTGGTCGGAGAGCAGCTCCACGGCGATGGGCTTGTCGCCGAAGCAGTACTTGCGGATGAGCTGGGTGCACTTGAACAGGCAGCTGGGAGAGGGCTTGGCGTGGTCGAATAGGTCGCCGCCCAGCAGCACCAGGTCCACGTCGTACTGCACGGCCTGCGCCAGCACCTCCTCGAACGCGATGAAGCTGTCGTCGCCGCGCACCGCGTCGCTCTCCTGGTGCCCCAGGTGGATGTCCGACGCGATCAGCACCCGCAGCGTGTCCGCGCTCGACCACGACTCGCTGTCACCTTCTCCCATTATTATTTACTACTTATTAGTGTAGTTATTACTAAAATCTCAATAATTTTATGGTAATGCGCTATGCCGCCAATTTAGCGTTCCGGCTTTTTTTTTTTATTTTTTTTTTTTTTTTTTTATTTTTATTTTTTTTTTTAAATATATTTACTAGCCTGGTTACTAGACCTTTTGGCTAAATCTTAATTTATTTTTAATTTTCTTCTGTTTTCACATTAAAACGTTGGTATTCGACGTTTTGATGGTTCTTTGGAGTTTTTGGAGGCAATCGAAAGACGCAGGAAAAGCAGAGAAGTCCACAGGAAAGAGGTGAACCGACCGCTTTACCGCGCTAAAATCACGGAACACTTTTCCTGTTTACGACCCACGCACCATCATATTTCACTGAACTATATATTGTTCACTTGCACGACACTTTGTTACGCAAAACAACACCAATTTTACGAACCAAAACTCACTATAAACAATAAAAATTCGATGAAATATAAGGACTCCAAACGTCAGCTACCAAAGCCCGCCAAAAACTCTCTTTTTTTTTTTTTTTTATTTGACATGACCAGTGTTGCCAGATCATATTTATAAAAATCCATAAATTAAGGTTGAAAACCGTAGAAATCCGTAGATTACCTGAAAAATCTGTAGATCTACATTTTTTTTTTAATGTTTTATTGAACTATTCTGAGTGAACTGCACCATAACGTATTAACTCAAACATGAAAAGAAATTAGAAACTAAAACAAGTTTAATAGTTCAATCAACAAAATAATGAGGCCATTTTGAAAATGTCAAAAATCCGTTAGAAGTAGCGAAATGGGCTCAGCCTCCGTCACACTGGACAGTTTCGGTACTACTGGTGAAACGTGGATGTTCTGAGGTTTCAAAATATCTCTGACTACCTCGGGGAATATATTTGTGAGCATAATAGAAGGAACTTGCTTTCAGAAATAAAAATATTGAATTGAATTTAATTGAATTGAATAATTATGCATAGGTATGCTTGTGCACAAAATTCGTGTATTTGCCTTTGAAATCCGTAGGAAAGGCCGAAAATCCGTAGATCTACGGATAAATGCATAGGTCTGGCAACGCTGTGACTGACAACCTTTTTTATTTAAATATTTTTTACGTTACGGCTCTGGAAGCCGGTCCTTTTAAACCTTTGTCGTTTTTTTTCCTAAACATTATCACTATTTATTGTATTTGTAAATTGGTCCAAAATTCAAATAGCCTCTAAAAAGTCGTGATAAAAAATGAGGGCGCTGCCTCCACGCAAGAACGTCAAAATCACGCATAATCTGGCAGCACACCATACTAAAATTTTAGTTCCACCTGTCACCCACCACGATCATGACTTTTTTGCCAAGCTATAATAAAGTACTCTGCGGGGCTAGTACGCCAACCCGCGATAGCGTGATATAGCGCTATCACGCTTCCGCTCTCTTTCTATTTGCACACGACAGAACGAGACAGAAGACTAAATTTGACAGATGGATGTGTTATGCTGGGTTTACATGCATGCCGTGCAGCCCGGCAAGCTTAGGCAATTCGCTGTACATCGACTCGTCTGTAAAGTGATTGTTACTACTTAACTTTATAGAAGCCTCAATGTACAGCGAATTGCCTAAGCTTGCCGGGCTGCGCGGCACGCGTATGAACGCACCTTGAAATGTGGTTGGCGTACTAGCCCCGCTGATTGCGTTGTTGTAGGTCTACTATTAGAAGGTCCCGTGTTAGTTGGCCACCCACCCACCTGCCCCTCCCCCTCCCCCTCTCCTTGCTACGCCTGTGATACGAAAATGCCTTTTTTACGAGAATAACTGTGTTTTTGTTATTTTGCTATCTATAAAACGAACGAATCCATGTGGTGGTCCAGTGGCGAGTAACCTTGCCTGCCGTGCAGGAGGCGATGGT
The DNA here is from genome assembly GCA_963693445.1 of Agonopterix heracliana. Taxonomy (NCBI): domain Eukaryota; kingdom Metazoa; phylum Arthropoda; class Insecta; order Lepidoptera; family Depressariidae; genus Agonopterix; species Agonopterix heracliana. The sequence goes on from OY856312.1 coordinate 21,603,959, forward strand.
TCGATCCCCGTCCAAGCCGACTCGTACCAATGAGTATTTCGGAATTTATGTACGATTTGTAACACCACTGGCTTTTCGGTGAAGGAAAACATCGTGAGGAAACCTGCATGCTTCAATTTCGAGGTATGTATTGTACCCACTGTCCATTATAAGTGGCGACGGGCTCACCCCCCGTCACACTGTACAGTTTCGGTACTACTGGTGAAACGTGGATGTTCTGAGGTTTCAGAATATCTCTGACTACCCCCCCGGGGAATATAGTCGTGAGCATATGCCTATGGCTAAAACGAACCGAGATATCGAATGCTGCGTTCACATGCACGCCGTGCAGCCCGGCAAGCTTAGGCAATTCGCTGTACATCGAAGCGTCTGTAAAGTGATTGTTACTACCTATTTAACTTAATAGAAGCCTCAATGTACATCGAATTGACAACATTTCACTTTAAGAAAGGTACCAAAATAAGAAAACCATTTGGATATTATGTGATTCAAAGCTTATATCAAAATTATAAGATTTTTCTATCCATTATTTCTCGAGTTAATTGAAAAATAACTGAAAAATATAATATAGGTTGAATGAGATTTTATTCCTTTGCCTGCTTGGCTTTTCTATTGTATTTGACAGTTTTGATTTTTAATGTCATTGAGGCCAAGGTATCTTGGCCATAAAGCCTACGTTTTTCAGAAAATTCAAAAATAATTAAAAATAGAAATATCAGTCAAAAATTTAATCGATAAAATACGTATCTCTTATTTTTACCTATTTTTATATTTTAAATTAAAAACTGGTGGTTAAAAAATTAAATGTTGTCAATTGCCTAAGCTTGCCGTGTGAACTAGACATAAGCTCCGTACCGAGCAAGATATCGTTGATGACGTCACGGACCCCATCTCCACGCGAGTGACTCGGGGATTTGAATCGAAGCATTTACCCGAATGTGCCTTGAATGTGCCCGTCGCGCGCGTAAATGTTAAGGTGCGTTCATACGCGTGCCGCGCAGCCCGGCAAGCTTAGGCAATTCGCTGTACATTGAGGATTCTATAAAGTTAAGTAGTAACAATAACTTTAAGCTTGCCGGGCTGCACGGCGTGCATGTAAACCCAGCATAATGATTATATTCTCTTTGCGCGCGCGGAACAACATAGTTTTGAAAACATAAGTCCATCTATCAAATATTGTATTGCGCCTCGGTGTAACAATACGGCCACATAAACACCCGAAAAGTTTACCCAAGGATCCGAAAATTCGTTTGTTCTTACCTAATAACTAATATATACAGTGCGACATAAAAGAGTAGAAAATAAATGAGGGCGCTGATGGTGGTGTTGCCAGTTTATGCGTGATTTTGACGTTCTTGCGTTGAGGCAGCGCCCTCATTTTTATCAGGACTTTTTTGACAAGCTGTACTTTTTATGATTTTTAACATTCATAATTTAGAATCTAAATTTATGAGGAATAAAATCCAAAGTTGCGGATTTCATGTTACCTCGGCCCCCGCAAAAAGTGGTAAAAACGTTTGTTACACGGGTACACAAGCTACACAGTTATTAATCTTTGGTAACTAGTCCACATAATATAAGTAGTCAAAAAGCCAAAAACTAGGACAAAAAACGGTCCTTTTCAGCATTTAGCTTTCGGCTATTTTTTTATTTATCTGCTGGCAGCACTGAAGTGACAGCCAGACAAGGACCCACACCTACACATCAATACAAGACAAGTGGAGTGGCGCAGGCGCAGCTTATTACGTTCGGACTGCTGCTATTTTGTGATTGTTTGTGTTCATATGAAAATAAAATGTCGTTCAGTGTAGTGATATGACGGACCACAGTGCAGAGCGAGTGAATCATGCTTCCGTCATGTGGAACCGAGGCGCGCGAGGAGGAGAAAGTGTCGTGTGAAATCGGAGAGTCGCCTTCAATGATGTGGAAGAGGTCGATTGTGCAAGCGGGTGGTGGAGCGCGGCGCGGCGGCGCGGGCGCAGGCCTGCCGCTCGCCCTCGCGCTCGCTCTCTGCGCCGTGAGTACCGACCTGCGTCCTGCCTCCTGCCTGCCAGCCTGCCAGCCAGCCGACCCGCTGGCAGGCTGGCCTTGATACTCATTGCCTTCACTCTACACTACACTACCTGACACTGTACAATGCTATTGACTATTTTAAACTATTTGTTCATTGTCATGTGAATTGTTTCAAACATTTTATTCATTTGCATTGTATAGTGTATTACAGCATAATTAGGGCTGCCACTGGTTTCCCTGAATTTGTCCTAGGGCATCCGGGCGGAGTCGTCACTAAATTCGTTATGTCAAGTTTTTTTTGGTCTTCATTTTTATATTTTTTACGGTTAGAAGACATAATTTTAAGACACCTATTTCATTTTTATTGCGATTCATCGAGTTTATCAATATAAATTTAATTTTTAAATTATTTTGATCTGTAATCTCTTAGTGCAAAAATGGTGAAGAGAAAATAATTCGAACTCCATGGAGAAAAACTACTTACTGCTATATTTAAAAAAATTAAAACCTGCCTCCTCTTTCTAACTCTATGCTGGAAACAGATACGGCAACATCAAATGTCAAATTCTGACATTGCGAGTGATTTTTTTTTCTTAATGGTCAGTTATTTTATGTAGATTTTATGTTTACCAAGGAGTTCACAGGTATGCCAGTGACGTCACTGGACGGACCGAAAAACGACGTTATTTTATTAAAAATATCTGTAATCCTTTCATTTTAAAATCTCTGACATAGAAAATATGATTATTGAGACAATTATCTCAAAATGGTTTTCGATTCAGCCCTCCAAAAAAAAACTTGACATACCGAATTGTCAGAGGGTCTGGTATTTTTTCAAACTTGTTTGTTTTTGCTCTATCGTTAAAACAGAAATACTTACATACATGGGTCAAACTTTGTGTGATTATAGTGCATACTTCAAAGTAAAACAACAAATAATAATCAAACTGGTCAAATGCGAATCAGGCTACTCGCGCACCGAGGGTTCCGTACCACACCACCACACAACACAACATATAAAGTTACAAAAAACTTTTTTTCTCTGGGACCGTTAGTGCAAGATCGACTCACACTTGACCGGTTTTTATTATTTGTGTATACTGTAGAGTTTGCTCTATAATCACACCAAGTTTGACACTTGATTGTATGACCATATTTACAATAGAGTGAGAAGAAAAAACGTCTATAAAAACTAGTTTCTCGTTGAGAACCCCCCTTAATTTTGAACTTTTTGATATTTTTATTATTTGTTGTCAAATCCGCTGTAATAATGCATATTCTGTAAAATTTTTAACTATCTAGCAATTACAATTTCAAAAGTTACAGCCCTAAATAGGTAGGATGGACAGACGGACAACTTAGGCTTAGTAATAGGGTCCCGTTTTCACCATTTGGGTACCCTAAAATTTGGCCAAGTATGTGGCTCACTCAAAATTGTATGAAAAATTATTTTATAAAATTTGACCAACTTATGCTGTCCAGATTTTTTACTTCACATACAATAAATGATCCATACATAAAACTGAGTCAAACAGTAAAATAAAAGTTTTTCTCTCTCACTTAGGCTTGACCAAACTATGCTTAAATTATGATTACAAAAAAAGACCTGAAAGACCTTTGACAGTTTCCCTGTATCTCCTATGGTTTTGGATTTCCCCATACTATCCTTGTTAAAACACATTGCTATGTATTGTTTGGTGGTATGGTACCACAGAGTACTATAATTATACTACCGTAAGGTGGTACAGTCAGCATCAAAAGTATCTAAGCATCTCCGGTGTTCAAAAACATCTGAACAATTACACGAAAATAAACCCAATTTCCTACTAGATACCATTTGTTTTTAACTTAACAAATAATAACATGACAGATAAATTAATTTGATTTCTATGTGAGTTGAAATAAGGTTTGCTATCGTAAAGTTGTCCAGATATTTATGAACACTTAACATGCTTAGATACTTTTGATGCTGACTGTACCATCGGAATACTCGAGATGGCAAAAAAAAAAAACATTAATGAAACTAACATAATTCAGAAGGCTTCACAAAAGTTTACTCAACGTAATTGGGTTCCGAAGGTAATTTGACTCCACTATACAGAATTACCTACAAGTACTTATAAGATTTCATTGATTTACTTGTAAGTTAAATCAAACTTTTGGAGACCTTGTAAAATGTACAAATATATTATTTTACCTGACTATGCCAGAAGGATAGTAATGTTTTTTTAATTATCATCAGCCAGGCTGAACTTTTTCTCAAGAATATCAGTGAAATGGTCAAGCCCATGTTCGGTAGAGATATAGGTATGTTAGTTACGTACCAGCTGAAGGAATTTTCAGCCATTTCCTCATGCAAACTACAAAGCTATCCTAAAGGGTGAGGTGAGGACTTTCTGCCTCGTGCATCATAGTTATCATGTAGGTATGTGTGCCCTGATGCAGATGTTTGTTTTACCTACCATGTATAACTACCATGCACCATGTAGCTATCACATAACACTGTAACATTTGTGTCTTGGGAGAAATAAATATCTTTTTCATTTTTCTTTTTCATTTCACCTAAATATTTTGAAAATAATAATTGAAAAGAATTTTATTTTACTAAACTAATATAAATAATCCATTATTTCCACACTGGCCTCGTAATCTCTTTCTATTATTAATATTGACTATAATCTTAGCGTTTTAGATCGCTAGTTATTTTTAGTTTTTCACATTAAAACAAAACAACTTTAAATGGTTTAACCACAGATATATTTTATGTGTTTTTCCATAGCTACGACCAGTGTTGCCAATAGACAACAGAACATAGTGTGTTTTTTTTTTATAACACTCCTCCTCGAGTTTAATTTTAAGTCTTTAAATTTAAAATCGTTACACAACAATTAACTCAAAATGAACTTATAAAGTTACAAACTATAAATTATAAAGGTTTACTTTTACATTCGAGACAAGAAATTATTTATGATATTATAAAATCTCTCTTTACACAAACTTTTCGTTAACACATCAGCAAAATTATTTTTAGAACTTACATAGTCAATACTAATAATTTTCTTGGCAATAAGATCCTTAATAAAATGGAATTTGATGTCTATGTGTTTTGCTCTCTTCGAATTTTCGTTACTTTTTGTCATGCAGATAGCGCCTTGGTTGTCTACCAAGAGCTTCGATTCGCCTTTGCATCTTAGATGTTCACCGATTCTTTTTAAATTAACAAGCTCTTGCGCTGTCATTGCAGCAGCAATGTACTCAGCTTCTGCAGTTGATATAGCAACACACATTTGTTTCTTGGAGAACCAGGCGACTGGATTTCTTCCATGTAGTATCATCGCTCCACTAACGCTTTTTCTGTCTGATCTATCGCCAGCCCAGTCAGCATCGGAGTAACCATATAGGTTGTTATCATCTGATTTCTTGAATACAAGTCCTTTATCTTTTGTTTCTTTCAAATATCTTAATATACGCTTTCCTGCCTTCCATGTCTGGTCGTTGGCTTTGTCCAAGTATCTACTCAGATAAGATACTGAATATGTCAAGTCCGGTCTTGAAGTAATTGTCAAATATAGTAAGCTTCCAATCAGTTCTCTGTAATGGTCTTCTACGGCACTTTCTTTTTCAGATGTTACATTAAAATTTGTTTCCATCGGGGTACTTATTCCGTTGCAGTTTGTCATATTAAATTTGTCCAAAATTTTATCTATCAAGTTAGTTTGTTTCAGTGTTATCTTATCCTTTTCTCGTTCAATATCCATCCCTAAAAACTTCTTAGCCTCTCCCATATCCTTAGCATCTATTGTTTTCTTATTTTCGGGTAATTTTTCTTCTTTCCATGTTCCTAACTTTTCTAAGGCTGTTAGTTCCTTATCTATTGCTGATTTCCAATCTTTGTCTTTTATCGCCTCATCATAGGTCTTAGGTACATTTGTATTTGTTACTAGACAATAAGCGATATTACTCACATAGTCTTTCAGGTATGTTGGTTTCTTCACTGATCTTCCAGACAGTGTTGTCTTCTCAGGTGTTTTTGATTTAGTACTTTCTTCTGTATTTTCTTCCTCATCTTCTTCTGTATTGTCAAGGTTGTCTGTGCTAGTGTCTGTATTTATCTCCTCCTGGCGTTCCTCAGTGTCTCTATCCTCTTGATCTGTGTAATATTCTTCTTCTTCTTCTGTGTCACTTTCTCCATTGTACTTCCAGGTTTCTTCATCTTCTAGTCTTATTAATTGGTAAGTATTGTTTTTAGGTTTTTCAGGTTTCTCAATCTTTGTGAAGGTTATATCTCTTTCGTACACTATTTGTCTTCGTGCAGGATTCCATAATCGGTAGCCAGTTTGAGCATAGCCGACCATAATCAATTTTTCTGATCTTGACTCAAACTTTTTAAGGTGTCCGAGCCTTTTCGTGTATGCAGTAGTTCCAAAAACTTGAATGTTATTTAAATTTGGTTTCTTCTTCATCCAGGCTTCAAATGGTGTTATTGTCATCGTTTTTGTTGGTAATCTATTTATGATGTAGGTGGCAGTGAGTACAGCTTCACCCCACATTTCAATATTCAGTTGAGATTCAAATAGAAGAGCTCTTGCTTTTTCAATAATGGTGCGATTCAGTCTTTCTGCTTTACCATTTAATTGTGGACTATATTTGATTGTGTAGTCCAAAACAATGCCTCTACTTTGGCACCAAGTTTTAAAGCTATTGCTGGTATATTCTCCTCCGTTATCGCACCTTATTTTATACACTTTTTCATTGAGTTCTCTTTCTGCTTCTTGTATGTATTGCTTTAAATATTCTGCAGTTTCATGTTTGTACGTCATCAGAAAAACTTTGGTAAAATGAGTATAGTCGTCCAAAACTGTTAATATATATTTCTTATTATCCCATGAGTTTACCTCAACGGGACCACACACGTCAGAGTGGATAATTTGTAGCGGTCTTGTAGCCCTTTGACGTATGGTATTAAATGGTTTACGTGTTTGTTTCGCTTTTATACAAATCTCACATTCTTTATCCAAATTTTTTAGGTTATCTTTTTCGATTACGATACCTTCAGACATCTTCATCAACTCCAGTATGGTTTGGTAACCAGGATGGCCGAGTTTAATATGCCAATCCAGAGCACTGTTATTATTCTTCACATAATATGTAGCTTCTTTATCAACTTTCATTTGTATTGAATACAAACCGTTTTCACTTTTTGTTCCTCTAATAATTTCTTTGTTATTCTTTTTAATTATCACATTTTGTTTGGTGAAGAGTACTTCAGCATTATTTTCTGTTAAGGCATTTACTGATATTAGGTTTTTCTCTAGGTTTGGTACATACAGCACATTTTGCAGATAGTAGTTTTTTGTATCTATTTGTCCGGACTTCTCGGATACTAACTTATCATTTCTTTTAGCGGTATAGATTTCAATATGGTTCTTCTTACTTTCACTCAATATGTTCTCATCTTTAGTCATGTGCGAGGTGCATCCAGAGTCTATGATGAACTCTGTTGTGCCCGTATTGGTATTTCCATTATTCATTGTTAATAACGCAGACCTTTGGTTGTTCTTGTTCTTATCTTTGAAGAAGCAATCTTTCTCAGTATGGTTGGTTTTTTTGCAGATTTTACATTGTTTCTTAAAGTAGCAATCTTTTTCTTCGTGATTTGTTTTCTTGCAAATACTACATTTCTTAATAAATTTCCCTTTGTTTTTGTTGCAATTTATAGCCAAATGTTGTTTACTGTTACAGATAAAACATGTTTTCGCACCTGATTTACTTTCTTGGCAGTTTAACCTCACTTCTTCTGTCAACAAGCGTGATGTTAGGTTATTTAGAGTTTTTTCTTGAAGTGGTGCGGACTCCCAAGCAGTTATGAAGTTATGGTAGGTTTCTGGTAGTGTAGACAGTATTTTAGAGATTATCATATTATCTGTAACTTTTTCTCCGAGCGATTTTAGTTGAAATGCAACGTTTTCTATAGCACTGATGTTACTCGTCATGTCCAGACTGTTATTAAATGGGTATTGGAAGAATTTTTGCAGCAAGTTGCACTTTTGTTGATCACTGGATTTTTCAAATATGAATGTGATTTTTTCGATCATTTGTTTTGCGTTTTCACACGTCATTATTAGCGGTAAATGTTTCTTAGATATGGTGCACATGATTAATTTTTGCACTTTTGCATCAGTTTGTTGATCTTCTTTTGTGTCTTTGTCTTCGGATGCACTGCCACTATCTTTTGGTTTTTCGTCTTTTTTATTTATTACGTGGAGCCATCCATTGGCCTTCAGAAAAACGGTGAGCTGGAATTTCCACGCTGCGTATGTTTCTTCGCCCTCCAAACGTTGTATTTCGACGTACTCCATCTTATCCATTTTGTTTTTTTCAGATTGATATCGCCGATTACAGCGATTAAATTCTTTTGGGTTTTACGTTGAATTGTTTCAATTTTAAATAAATCTTGGCCCATGACCTCTTAGCGTTTTAGATCGCTAGTTATTTTTAGTTTTTCACATTAAAACAAAACAACTTTAAATGGTTTAACCACAGATATATTTTATGTGTTTTTCCATAGCTACGACCAGTGTTGCCAATAGACAACAGAACATAGTGTGTTTTTTTTTTATAACATATAATAATACAAGCTCTCTGTCAAATCAAAATGCAATACTTTGTTGTATGCAGTGGGATTTGTATGTAGTAAGTAATTATTTATTAGTTCCGCCGCCCTCAGTCAACATACATAATTGACCAAATTACATTTAATACTGCACTCTATTACGAGCCTAATTAAGTGTTATTAAAAACACATTTAGCAGGTATGTTGCAACAAATACAAAAAAATGATGTAGTTGCTTAATCATCTGATTCTTACTGTGCTGACACTGCCCCTCTAAGATAATAATTTTGTATTTATCTTGCTGGGTGTCCATCCTTCCTATATAATTTACCTTAGGCAATTATATTCAATAATATTTATTAATTATATCCACATAAAAATTAATGTCATAATTGAAGTTCACTGAAACATAATGTTTGCATCAATCAATCTTATTTTCATGTTTTCAATCTAATCCTTAACAGTAAAGATTAATGTTAGTAGACAAATAGCTTTATGAAATCTTTTGATCATGCTTCAATAAATCCCTCACACTCTAACAGGCTATAACTTAGTTTAGTGATGATGATGATAACTTAGTATGTATGGGTGGCAGTGCCTGTGGGACTCGGCGCGCGGCGCGGACCTGGTGATAGAGATCCCGGGCTCGTCGGCGCTGGCGGGGGGCGGTGAGGGCGCGGGGGGCGCGGACGAGGGCGGCCACTACCGCCTCGACTACCGCCCCCCGCAGGGCTCGCCCGCGCCCAACTTCACCGTGCCCGCGCGCGCCTCCACCATCAAGTTCCAGGGCCTGCCCGGCACCAAGTACCACTTCATGCTCTACTACTCCAACGCCACCTTCGCTGACCTGCTCACCTGGAATCAGACCATCATCACAGGTAATAAACGCTTTTATTTATGGCCGATACGAAACATTAACGAATGACCTGGGTAGATTATTTTCACATTTTAAAAATCGTTTCAATTCATTTCATTGATATCAATCAATAGAATCATTTATATTCAAAATAATATCATACAATTTTCTGATGTCATTTTATGTGATTCTCCAACCGAGTCGGAAGGTGGCAATGTAAAGATGGTGCGACCAGAAACTCTACAGGATGTAAGGAAAGGTATCATTAACTATCACCCCGAAAGTGATTACGGGCATCAATTTATGTATGTATGTATGTAGGTACCTATATACTAATAAATTAAAAACATATTTACATGGGTCCTACCGACCGCTCGCTGCAAATTAAGGGCTTGTGTTCGGCCGCTTTGCAAACTATGTTGATGGTGTAAAGTATGTATGTGAAAGGATCCTGTTTGTTTGTGACAGCGCCGGAGCCGCCGACCAACCTGACGGTGACGCTGGGCCGCAACAAGCAGGCCACCATCGCGTGGTTCCCGCCCGCCCACGGCGAATACGCCGGCTTCCGCTTCAAGGTGAGACAGGGCCTTTCTTTATTTACTCATTCCTATTGGCTATGTGTACGACACTAGCGCCATCTAGCTCATTACGGACCTGTGAATTATTAGTACATCAAATTTTAGGTTATTAATTTTATGATAAAGTGAACTAAAAACTAAAGTAACTACTAATTTAAAACTATTATAATACCTAACCAGCTGGAAGGAATCCCCGTTCTTTATTACGAAATTCTCATACAAACTTTCATCCTCGTTTTCACTTCTTTGGGGGAATTGCGAAAAACCCTTTTAAATATACACCTACATGCCATAGAAACACTCATGCCATTGTAGATTTCGTGTAAAATGCATGAGTGCTGGTTTGTATAGATTCAAGCAAATCTGACACAACTTGTCCGAAAATAGTTTAAATTTCTGCCACAGAGTGCGCTGCGATCGACTTGACAGTTCCCCAGACGCACATAGCCAATAGAATAGAGAACTCTGACGAGATGGAGCAATAATATGACCAGAGTTTGAAGCTCGAGGTTCCCATTATGTCTCTATCGTTTGGCTAGGGATATGTCTATTAGTACAGTCTGTCTATAAAGTCTTGGCAAAAAATGAGGGCGCTGTCTCCACGCAAGATCGTCAAAATCAAGCAAAACCTGGCAACACCACCATACTAAAATGATTAGTTCCTCAAACATTCATGCCACGACTTTATAGACAGACTATAGACGTCGTTCATGTTAGTAGTAGTAGGGTGATTGTGTGTATGTGGTGGCAGGTGATCCCGCTGACGGAGCGCGTGGAGGGCGGGGCGCGCAACATCACGGTGGAGGGGGCCGGCAACTGGACGCACACGCTGCGCGACCTGTCGCCCGGCGCCACCTACCAGCTGCACGCGTTCACGCTTCTCCACGACAAGGAGAGCGCCGCCTACGCCTCCAGGAACTTCACCACCAGTGAGTTTCACCTACTGACATGCCCATGATAACTATGAGCCGTGTCGCGTCATCTATGACTGTACTGTACGACCAAGCAAATAATTCCGCTCGTCAATCTTCGTTTTCGCAGAGCAGGAGTGCGATTTTTGAATCTCATTCGGTGAGCTCAGCAGTTGAAAATGTCAAAATTACTATGGAGATACCCACATGCCCCCCCTAAAAGGAAAAAGTTCGGAAAATATTTATTTTTACTTATAAAACACCCTGTATTGAGTATTGACACACAGGACAGGTGCTATTTTAAGGATGTACTCGTATTTCCATTCAACGCGGCGTGTGACGTGTCGCATAAATTGTAATAGCACATCATTGTTGTACACAAACAAAGACGGCCGTTTACAATGTTGGGAATACCCAAAACATAAACAAGCCAGCATTCAACTGTTCACAATACGACAACTATGTAAACGGTGCCCTGAAAGCCGTGGTTGTTAGTACCAATGCATTCGAACCGCATCACGGATGGTTACACAAAGTCTTGGGATCGATGTGTCATCTCATCAGACGTCACGTGATCGCCGGCCGGCGTGTGCCGCTGCCGGGGACGGGGGAAGTCCTGTATGCCGCGCGTCATCTTTGACTCCATTAAGGCTGCGTTTCCACCAGAGATGTGCGAGGTAGCGAGGCGGTAAGCGAGGAAACAATCCGCCAATAGCGCGCTCGCTCGATCACGTCATTGAGAAATTGAAGCACTCTCATTGGCCTATTTTTTCATCGCTCACCGCCTCGATACCTCGCACATCTCTGGTGGAAAAGCAGCCTTACCCTCAGTTTCAGAAACGCTCATTAGAGTTAATCCTCCATTAAATCTCTTGCTCTTGCTAGCTTTGCTAGCTTGACAGCAAAGATTTACTGGAGGATTATCATTAATGATCGTTTTTGCAACTGAGTGTAAGCCTAGCTATTATTATCCGTGACTGAAACCACCTGTTTTTTCTGACCAGGAAACATAATCTTCATCATAATTATTATTAGTATTATGCAAACCGGCGACGAGCTGGCATGCTCGCAACTATTGAACCTCGCCGCCATAACCGCCTCACTAACTGATTAACCTTGAATTTGAGACGTGTGTTCCGGCTTAGAATGAACCATCCCATTTCTTTCTATGGGTACCATACGAGCCAGGTGACTAAGGGATAAGGTTATTATTGTGGGTGAAAGGCTAGCCCCTAGTAGCCCCCTATCTGGGCACGTCATTCCATTTTGGAACCTTCAATATGTTAAAAGAAACCGTTGCTACAATAGCACACTTCAAAAGATAGTTTTAGCAAGATATCTGAACACGCCAAAAGGTATAGTGGTCGTGAGTTAATGTATGTATGTACAGTACGACCAGGAAAAAAGCCGCTCGGCAATCATCGTTTGCGCAGAGCAGACCCGAGGCCCCGTTAAAACCCGAAGTTATTTAGTAATCATACGGTGCAAAGTCGGATAGCAGCGAAAAGTGCGCGAAAACAAGTTAGCCAATAGCGACACGGCATTGAAGCGCAGGTAGGTACATCGGCAAGACGTATAAACCTGGTACTACCTACTGTAATCACGGACTGTCGAGATGAACATAACTCTTTGCTGTTTCCCTTTTCTCCTATCGGTACGGTCGCGTAATTCTCTCCTCTCCTGTCCGCTGCAGCACTACAGCGGGTGGCTAGTATGTTTGTTTATCAGCTCACATCCGCGACAGCTCACATCCACACTGTTATCTTAACGACAGCGTCTGTCCTGTCCTGTTCTCTGTCCTATTTTGATGTTATTTCGACTTCTTGTTGGTATTATGGAATTGTTTTAAAAAGTTCCAAAAGCCGTGGTGGTCCAGCGGCGAGTAACCTTGCCTGCCGTGCAGGAGGCGATGGTTCGATCCCCGCACAAGCCGACTCGTACCAATGAGTTTTTCGAAATTTATGTACGATTTGAAACTGGCTTTTCGGTGAAGGAAAACATCGTGAGGGAACCTGCATGCTTCAATTTCGATGCTTGTATTGCACCCACTGTTCATTGTTAGTGGTTACGGACTCACCCCCCGTCACACTGGACAGAGTTTCGGTACTACTGGCGAAACGTGGATGTTCTGAGGTTTCAAAATATCTCTGACTACCCTATCGGGGAATAAATAGTCGTGAGCATATGCTTATGCTTTAAAAAGTTCAGATTTTGAGGTAAGCTTTTTGTTTACACGTCAGATTGTATTATACCTCCTTATGTATGGCCTAGCATGTGTCTGGTCTCGTGTGTACGCAGTAAGTAGGTGAGAGTATACGGTCGCCTTGACATTTGCAGTTCCTGCAACAAACAGGCGGCGGCGCGGGCGCCGGACTTTAATCTATCTCGGGTTTATCCGATCTTACGCACACAACCAATCGTTTTTGGTACCTGCTGCTTTGTGAATAATTTTAATGAGTTTTATTAAATAGTTTTCGCTCGCGGCTTCGCACGCTTTTGTCTTTTTTCATAACACGTTCTTTCTCGCTGAAAAATAACATTGAAATCAATTCAGTAGTTTCGACATTTCACAGTTATACATTTCGACATTTTGCCATATAAATGAATGAGTATACCTAACGTAGCTTCGGTTAGGCAGGTCGCAGTTTCGAATCCGGCCATAATGTTCTTTTTCAGGCTTTAATTTCATATTGTCTTTCAATTAGCTATAAACGCATCCGAACGGTGTGAGGTACAATACCTACCTCTCATTTGTGTCTATTTTTGTCGACTATTAAAGACTCCTTTTATGATTTCCATATAATACGACAGAGAGAACAATGCAGTCAGTTTATATGGATGATTGAAGGCACGCGCACGCACCGAATAAATATGGTTTAGTAACAAGTACCTAGTAATTGCGAGACGATGTCGATTAGTGGAACTAGTTCGTAAACGAGTGGGGCATGCGCGGGCGCAGTGTCGGTCAGCGGCTTTAATAGTGACATGATGTAATGCGCCGGAGCACGCTGCGCTGCGCTGCCGAGCCTTGCCAACCGCCGCGCCGCGCCGCAGGCATAATGCGGCATTACCGATGCGACGATGATACCATTATCGAGATATGCGATTTTCATTCGCTAAATTAATTAATTCTTGGATTGCAACAACATCTAAATGTCTCTTGCAACATAACAACTCCTTGATTAGTGTATTGGGCCGCAGGGTACTGCATATCGTAGACCTGTAATGCTAGACGATGACCTTCATATTGATGTCGAATTTATTAATTTTAGCCGTTTAAATGTTGAACATTTTAGCCTGGTGGTTTAGATTGACTGACTGACATGAGTTACAAGCACAGAAAAGAGAACCTGTAGAAATAGCAGAGAACTATATTTAGTTCGAGAAGTAGCGTGACAAAAAAAAATCTACCTTATCTTTTTAGTCTTATGACTGAATCAATAACTCGCTCATTTGGCATAAAGACAGACAGTAACAGTAACCCAAAAACAGAAATGTTATTGTTATGAAGAAACATTTTTTTTTCGACTATACAACGAAAAGGGGTATCGTGTCCTCTGCTTTAACGTTTATTGGTTTACATCTAAATGCTTTCCTATTGCAACAGTGATGTACGTATGAGGCACACCCAGTCCACCTTGCTCTTGAGTGTTTGTGTTGGATTCAGCTCCAGAGCGAACTCGTTCGTCACGCCTTGTCTCTGTTTTGAATAACCTTTCTGCGGAACTAAATAATTAGTGCCACGGGCTCGCACTAGTGATGTGTAGAGTAGTCTACAACTGTTACTATACCTGCATAAACTCGCAATTTTAATACCTTTCGGGGTGGTGGGAACCCTTGCTACTATCTTATTAGAGGTGCAATTAAGAGGGGCACACTTTTAGCATATTGAAGGTTTTAGAGTGGTATGGACGTGGTCGCTCACTCAAGGCCTCATAAAAAGGCTGAAAGTCACTCGAAGGGCAAAGGGTGCTCGTAGTTTCCCTGTGAAATCGAATCTGAAATGAAGAGATCCGCAGAAGAACCAGAGAAGCTGACATAGCCCAAAGTATTGCTAAACTGAAGTGGCAGTGGGCGGGGCATATTGCGCGCAGAACCGATGGCCGATGGGGCCGAACAGATCTTGAGTGGCGATCGCGTACCGGAAAGCGCAGCGTGGGCAGGCCCCTCACAAGTTGGACCGACGACCTGGTGAAGGCGGCGGGAATCCGTTAGATGAGGGCAGCGCTGGGCCAGTCGTTGTGGCGATCCTTGGGGGAGGCCTATGTCCAGCAGTGGACGTCGATCGGCTGAGATGATGATGATGATGAGGGTCGTGTGATGTGTGGCTAGGCTACCCTTACACCCACAAAAGCAATGCATGAGAAACCTTATCCATAGTCGCTTCTATTGACACCTATAAAAGAAAATGGGGTGGTCTGTTTCTATGGCGGAACTAAATTGCACAGCTTCGAGCTCAAGTCATATCTCAATTATGAGAGCCTCCCGCCTGGACATGACTTGCCTTGGGCGACCTGGAAGTCGTTAAACCGACTTCGAACCCAGGTCGGTCGCAGTAAGGACAACATGTTCAGGTGGGGATTCTCGGATGCGCAAAATGTGAGTTGCTTTTGTGGAGCTCCACAAACGATGGCCCATCTCACATCGTGCCCTGCGTGCCCTAACACCTGTACGCAGGAGGAGCTCATGACCGCTAGCGACGGTGCAGTATCGGTTGCCCACTTCTGGCAAGGTACTATTTAGCGACTTTGTTCAAAATTTGAAGTCGACACGATAAGAAGAAGATCTCAATTATTACGACTTACCATCACAAGTCCATGACTCTAGCCTTGACTAAATTGTATTGTGCTGTAGGTCTTCCGAAAATAATTAACTAAAATAATAATAATAAGTAAATTGTAAAAGACTTGAGCCTAGAACGATGTAAACTTGAGCGCTTTTTTATCTGCCGCTTTTTATTGAACTTCTTGATGCTGTGTTACTACATCGCGTCCTAAGTGGTAGACACTGTCATTTAGGTCATTAGTCTAAACTAGGCAGTCCGTTTGCCAATGCCGCCCGGAGCCGGTGTTTTCGCGAACTGTTGCGTTGCAACACTCAGTTGCAGAAACGCTCATTAGAGTTAATCCTCGATTAAATCCCTTGCTGTCACTTTTTGTCTTGTTGACCTAGAAAAAGCTAGCAAGAGATTTAAAGGAGGATTAACTCTAATGAGTGTTCCTGCAACGGAGCGTACGTCTGGTAACAATTAACAGAGTTTGACTTTCTAGAGCCAAGTCTCCAATCAACCAAGTCTTGTAAGCTTTTACACTCAGCCTTTGAGTTGAGGCAGGTGAGTGAGGCTTCAGAAGACTGTAAGACTCGACACTTTGACAGCACCACCTCGCTATTGAGTCATTACCGGGCGTATAGAGACTGCCATTCGACACACTAATCAACACAAGCATGGCGACGCTCCCTCAGCTAAATAAAACATTGTTTCACAATTCGTATGATTTACTTGAATGGAGAGTCGATAGCTTGCTCTGTGAGTTAGTTTTGTCACGTACGTGATACGAGTGATTATTGTTTTATGGGTAGTCAGATACTCTGCTACAATAACAATCTTTTTAAATATTAATTTGTAAAGCTCACGTTAAGCGTATTGAAGGTTTCAATTGGTTTCAATACATTTTACTTAGACTTGTGTTATATAAAATCTATCGTAAGATGTACCTAGAAAAAAAAACTAACGATTTTTTTCTATCTATCTAGGTATATGTTTCAACAAAAAACCAAGTATTCCAATAAAAATTTACATTAATATCATCACAAAGCGAAAACTTAAACTATAAATTTTATGATAAAACCACCTGGAATTCCCCTCCTTATAGATATATTGATGAAACTCTTCGAATTATATGATGATTTTCGACTGTATTTTTCCTTATGAATTTCCCTGCATCCATGACTTGCGTGTTGCTTTAAATTTTTTTAAGCGACTTCCTTAAGCCATTGATGCGCTCTCATTCTTCCTGGAACATTGAAACCACGTAACACTAAATATATCTTAATAACAGAATGTATTATTTCCTTCCCTATCGCACTCATTCAGGACCCGAGAAGGGATGGTAAGAGAGAATCAGTCTTCTGCATGATTTGACAGGACCTAGTGCATGGGACACGCATTCATACGGCTTGTTTGGACGGCCTCGATACAAATGTGTTTGTTTGCATGATATTTGTTTTTAAATTCAAAGTCGCACGATGTCTCGCTGTTTGTACAAGTTTGTTGTAATTGTGAGTTTGTGAGTAGCTTCGGTCCGGTCCCGCACACTCGTACACTCGCGACGTACGAGGCGACGCACACATATCCGTTATTTTGCTTCTCTTGTCACCGCCTAATTCACAGAAATAGTCTACGAGGAAAATCTTATTAAAATTATTACATCAACAGATTCTCAGAAATTGATTCGGTGATTTGCATTATAAATTGTTGCATTATTATAAAACGAATGAACGTTTCCTTATTTAATCATGATGGCATCTTATAACATTAGAAAAGCATAAATAACAGTCAATCGACTTTACTTTCGATAGAAAGTGCGTGAGAAAAAGTAATCGTGTAAGTGCAGCCATATGTTAATGCTGGTTATGTGACGTCACTCGTGTCTCGGTGACGTCAGGCATGCATGAGAGCGGAAGCACGGGAGATGAGAGTGACGCGCGTTGTGTCTGCAAGTATGTCGTGTTGATGCAGCGTGGGATGTTGACAGTCCGTCGACTACACATGTTGTACACGTTAATGGTTATTCCAAGATGTCTTATATCTTGCAACCAACAGCTACAAGTTTGTCGAAACATTTACGGCGACTCAATGAACGGGTTTTTTATGAAATACTTACAAGTTTTATCAGAAACATGCGCTCAGCGATGACAAGTGACGAGATCCACTGGCCAATATCACAGATTACTAAATAAGCGTTTGTATTATGTCGACATTCTGTCCAGGTCATCGATTACAGGATTCTTATGCCAACATTATAACTGCAAAAGTATTTCGTTTCACGATTTATCCTATTTATTAAAATTCATTATGGCATGTCGCAATGAAGTCTACTTTTAGCTAATTGAAATAAATTTAGCAAGTTCTAAGGCCGACGCAGAAGACCGAATTTCTGTACGAACAATCTAAATCGAAGCGGTAAACAATGTTCTTATTGGCATTTTATGAGGTACTTGTTTGCGTTTAAGTATTGTAGGTAAATGTTAGGGCCATATTTGACTTTTTACCATAGGTCGTGTGCTTTGGGGCCTATAAGTATGCAAAAAAATTGATTTTAGATTTGTTTTTGATGTCACATGTGTTTCGCCAGTTATTAATACCGTTATTATTTATATCATTGTCTTATCATTCATTACTTATGTAAATGTGTTGGGAAGATACAGACGACATACGTTGTGTTAATAACTCGCTAAACATGTTCGTTTATAAATATACAAATTATGTTTATTATTTGCTTTATGTGTGCTTTGTAACCTTTTTGTACCATCGAGCGAAATAATTACCTATTTTAACAACTTTACAATTTCTCCAGGTGTTATCCTGAATATGTTCAATTCGTTTTGTGCAATGATTTAGTAGTACATACATGGTGCTTGATACTTATGTGGGGGTTGTATCGCTGAGCTGATCACACTCAGATGATCAAACTGAACAACTTTTACTTTCGGAGTAACATCAAGCGCCATAAAAACCTTGGGTCAACTGTAATGTCCTCCCTAACAAACATTTAACGAAACAAAAACAGCCGAGTCTCATCCATTGGCTCCAGTAAACATTGAAGTTATACATCCCTCAGGGCGGAAAGCGTCAACTTTCGTCCCGTTGCGCTAAACGAAGTTGCCGCTTTCCGCCTCCGTCGAGGAGAAAAATAGTATACTAACCTCAGGCAGTAAATAAGAAATTAAGCCTCAGATCACATGTTTGTTGACCGAAGCCGAGAGATCTCAGACCTTTCTTACTTTCCTGCCCTCGGCGTGTAATCTACTATTACGATCAGGTATTAAAGTTGTTCAGTTTGATGTTTTAATCCACCCTCTAAATCTTGACCATGCTTCAAATCGTCAGTTGGCATACCGCCATCGGGCCCGCGCCCGCGCCGCGTGGTGGAGTATGCTACGCTTACTCGTGAAACTGATGATGATGTTCTATGGAACAACAACCCTTGTATTCGTGCATGCAGTAGATAAAGTAGAGTATAATGTATAGTTTCGTTCGATGGTACTCAACGATGTGTGTGCGGTGATGTGACGTGCCGTGTCGTGTCGTGTCCTCAGAGCCGAACACGCCGGGCAAGTTCATCGTGTGGTTCCGCAACGAGACCACGCTCCTCGTGCTCTGGCAGCCGCCCTACCCGCCCGGCGCCTACACACACTACAAGGTAACTAAGCGATAGAAAGCATTTCATAAACAATAGTCCCACTCGCTATTCATTGGTTTGAATATATTGAATACCTTCATTCTTTCCGTGGTAAGTCGTACGAGGTGAGTAAAGGGTGATGTTTCTACAGGGTGAAATTGATATCATGGCATCCTTTTTAACTAAGCGTCTAACGTCAACTTTTACTGTGCTAATGATATCAATTTCACCCTGTATTGCTGAGTTCTTGAGGGCAAACTACATGGTTGCTGTCGGCTAGATGATTACCGCTATCTAGTGGCTGTATTCTGGTTCTAAACAAACCAACTGCTTATCGTTCATAACTAAACAAAAAGTTGCACATTATCAACTTTGTTGCAACAACTATCAACGTCATTTTGTGTTTGAATTGGTTCACTTACATGCTTAGTCGTAAATTGTTAATAATATTGTATAAGTAATATTGTTAATTGTTTTCTGTGCTTCGCTACATGTAGTGTTAGTTGAATGTATGAAATCAATAATATTGAACTATCTATGCTGTAACATTCGGTTGTTAAAATAATACTTCGTTATATCAAATAGTCAAACATTAACAATTAAATCAAATTAAAGATTGATTTTGGAGAAAGGGATGCATTCATTTCTTTACATTTTACATCGACACAGTAGGTCCACTACCAGTTGACACGGCAGTGTATAGTCACCATCAGATATATCGTAGGTACTCAAATTGTACTTGAAGTATTGTAGTAGTACAATTCCAGTGCCAGGTCAGTGCAGTTTTGTATAAAAAAGAATTTTTTTTCATTGGGTTTTTTCTCTGTGAAAGTTGGTCAGTTTGATGGTCTAACTAAATCACCCCTTTCAATTCTACTACAGTCTTTCATAAGTTATATGAAGATAGACAGTCGAACCTCACGCACACCAACCTAAGAAAGTTGGCCACTTTAAATGCGGTAGAAGCGGGAGGCTCAATCTAGACATATACTTTATCTAAGACTAAAGTGTCACCTTGTGCCTCCAGGTGTCGATAGTGCCGCCGGACGCGCGCGAGTCTGAGCAGTACGTGGAGAAGGAGGGCGAGCCGCCGGGGCCGGCGCAGGCCGCGTTCAAGGGCCTGGTGCCGGGCCGCGCCTACAACATCTCCGTGCAGACCGTCTCCGAGCCGGAGATCAGCGCGCCCACCACCGCGCAGTACCGCACCGTGCCGCTGCGCCCGCGCAACGTCACGCTCGACCTCGCCGCGCGCACAGAGACCTCCTTCAGGGTCACCTGGCTGCCGCCGCTCGAAGAGAGGTACCCTCCCTTTATATTATAGGTACACTATAATATTGGCTGAGTGTACGACACTAGCGCTCTTAGCGGTTTCGGACCGCCGCCGCCGCCGTCCATTATTTGAAGTATATTTTAGTAAAGTAATTAAAACTAAAAAAATGAGCGACATTATTGATATTAAAATATATCTTTTTGTTCACGCAGTTCTCCAATTAAATAGTGGTCATGCTATTTCCAGGACGCTTGTATCATTACTGTTTATCGTATCCGGCTGACTCTGGCTGCTGAACTATGATTGTAACATAGTATATGTTTTGTGTCCGCAGCGAGTTCGAGAAGTACCAGATCTCAGTGAGCGGGGCGGGCGGGGGCGGGAGCGGTGGTGCAGGGGGCGGCGGGGGGGCGGCGCGGCGCCAGGCGCCGGTGGTGCGCGCGCGCAACGACACCGCCGCCTGCACGTTCGACGCGCTGGAGCCGGGCGCGCACTACACCGTCACCGTCAAGACCATGTCCGGCAAGGTCACCTCCTGGCCCGCACACGCCGACATCACTCTCAGTACGTACACACAAACACACTGTTTAGTGCAGGGGGAGGAAAATTGACGCTTTCCGTCCGGAGGGGAGAAAAACATTTTATGCAAAATGTCAAGCTGGTGAAAAGAAAAATTGGTTGCAATGATTCTCCGCAACATGGTGGCCTGTTTCGATCACTCAAATATGTAGTAAGTCTTTTTGCGAAGGACTTGCTTAATTTAAGCAGCTTAAACTGGCTTACTAAGGGCCGGCGTACAACTAGCAAAGTGCAGTGCAGAATATTTTTCACTGTCAAACCATTATCAACTTTATTTGCGTTGAAATAACTCAATGAATAAGTTTAAATAAAAATCAATTAACATAACTTTCGCCTCAAGTCGCTTCGATGCTGTCGAGGACTTTTAGTTGCGGTAATTGATTTTCAATTTTATTTCAATGCAAGCAAAGTCGATAGTTGCGACAACTCTTAACGTAAATGAAATGATAACAATGTTCGTGGTACATCAACAGAGCCGCTGCCGGTGCGGTCGCTGCAGTGGGGCGCGGCGGGGGGTGCGGGCGGGGGCGGGGGCGGGGGTGTGGAGGGGGGTGCGCGTGTGGTGGGGGGCGGCGGAGGGCAGCGCGCAGGACGAGTACCGCGTGTCCTACCACGAGGCGGGGCCCTCGCGCGACGACAGCAACTCCCTGTCCACGCCCAGCACCAACCTCACGCTCGAGGCGCTGCTGCCGGGCCGCAACTACACCGTCACTGTACGTACCTAGTCCTTACCTAACCTAACCTACCTGTACTCTGTCCTACAGTCAGCAGTGCTGGCTTATTTGGAACAGAGCTTATGAAACGATCATGAGGTGATATTTATATTCTTGGCCTGTAGGTATATTCTATGGAATTTATGTACGGTTGTGTTTGTCTATCATTAGCTCGGCGGTGAAGAAAAACATCGTGAAAAGAAAACCTGCTTTCTAGCATATGTTCAGAACTATATTTCCCGAGGGAATAGTCAGAGATATTCTGAAACCTCAGAAAATCTGATGAACAAAAAATAATTTTGCTTCCAAAGGACGCTTGTGTCCCTAGATAGGAAAGGATCTTTCAGATCGTCGAAGATTTCATGCTAAATTTGACACAACGCATACCGAATCGACCGCTCGTTGATCTTAGAGAATTGCACTTCTTGTATTTTGGGGCTAAAGCATTTGAAATGACGGCATTGTGTTTAATGTATAGTAATATGTACCGGTGTGTGTGTGTGTGTGGTGCAGGTGACGGCGGTGTCGCGCGGGGTGGAGTCCAACGAGAGCTCGGTGTCGCTGGCCACGCCGCCGCTGGCGCCCGTGGTGCGCGCCGCCACGTCGCAGGGCCGCGCGCTGCGCCTCGCCTGGCGCTCCGACGTCAACAGCCGCCAGGACAAGTACGAGCTGCGCTACCGCCGCCGCCCCTCGACCGTGCCCGTGCCCGCAGGCGACCCGCCCGCGCCCGGACCCTTCCGCACGGTGAGTACCGGCCGCTCCGACGTCAACAGCCGCCAGGACAAGTACGAGCTGCGCTACCGTCGCCGCCCCTCTGCCGTGCTCGCCCCCGCGCCCGCGCCCGCGCCCGCGCCCGCGCCCGGACCCTTCCGCACGGTGAGTACCGGCCGCTCCGACGTCAACAGCCGCCAGGACAAGTACGAGCTGCGCTACCGTCGCCGCCCCTCGACCGTACCCGCCGGGGAGCCGCCCGCCCCCGCGCCCGCGCCGGGACCCTTCCGCACGGTGAGTACCGGCCGCTCCGAACTGTCAAACTGTAATGAAATGACTATAGGTCGACCAGAATCTCAACATATAAAAAAAAGTTTAAAAATATAGATTTTCACATGAAAATTCTCTGACAGCAAGGTGACCACTAACTTGCCTCCACCAACACGCACTGGGCCCGCGTGGTGGAGTATGGCCCACTACCTCTCACCCTTATTTGTGAGAGGAGGCCTTTGCCCTGCAGTGGGATCCTACAGGCTATAACTTACTTACTTACATGGTAGTGTCAAAATATCATCTGTCTAATTAAAGTAGGCCCTGTACAGACTGAGCGTTTTTGCAGCGTTAAAAACGTGATTGCGCATGACTGAATCGCTACACTAGCAATAACAGGCGTTTGTATCGATTCAAACGCTGTATCTCATGTTTGTATTGATGTACACGCACTTGTGCATTGTGGCAAAGGCTGTCGACGAATAACTGACCAAATATTACGAAAGTTTTACATCGTAGCTGTATCGCGATGCTTTATCGCGTTTGTATCGATACTGCATCGCGACTTATCGATGTTTTTGCAGCACTGCGCTCAAAAAAGTCGTAATGTGTAAAGGGCCCTAATCTAATTCCCCAGTGTTGCTTACTCTAAAATTTTATTTCCCTATTTGTTATTAGATTCGATTCGTAAGTGCCTCCGTGGTCTAATGGTTAGAGCATTGGGCTCTTGACACGGAGGTCGTGGGTTCGATTCCCACGGGGGGCACATAGTGAAATGTCACTTTGTGCGTTTTTCCCCAGTTGGTTAGGACATTGCAGGCTGAGTCACCTGATTGTCTGAAAAGAAAGATGATTCCGTGCTTCGGATGGCACGTTAAGCTGTTGGTCCCGGCTAGTGTCACTGGTGGTAGTAGTCGTTACATAAAAACCACGTCAGAGGCCGTAAGGCGGTTTGAATAAACTCTGACACCAGGGCTTTGCAGCCCACTCGATAAGAAGAAGATTAGATTCGTCCACCTATACGAGTACTTGTATTTAGTACCTATTCCGGATCTTTTTTTTACTCGTCCCGAAACTTTCAGGGATGGTTCTGCTTATCAAACTGAACAAATTTTGCTATGGAAACAAAACAGAATTGGTAAAAAAATAAAATTCGCTGTCTGATGCATTTAGTCGAGTACAAATTGCAGTTTAATATGGAACAGCAGGTTTTTTTGCGATTTCTGATTTACTCTCCCATTGAAAAATTGTTCAATTTTATGGTCTGAACCAGCCCTGAAAGTATTGCAAGTGAAAAAATCATACGGTAAAGTGTAGGAAAAAGCATACCTTTATGATGTAACTGTGTTCGCAGGTTGAGACGGTGGAGACGAGCGCGGTGCTGGAGGAGCTGTTCCCGGGCGCCGTGTACGAGATCCAGCTGTGCGCCGTCAGCCACGGCCTGCGCTCCGAGTGGCACACCGTCCTCAAGCCCGTCCGTGAGTGTGCCCCCCGTGCGAGCTACGGCCGTGCCACGTGGCCGCGTTGTTATGAGTGTGGCTCGTTGCAGGGCCGCTGCCGGCGACGCGGCTCACGGTGGAGCGCGCGACCAGCAACGCGGTGGTGGTGCGCTGGCGCGGGCCGGAGCGCGCCGCGGCGGAGCTCGGCGACTACGTGCTGCGCTACAGGACGCTCTCCGCCGCCGCCTGGCAGCGCGAGCTGCACTACCCGCCGCACACTGCCAGCGCCGAGGTACCGTACTGAACATATACTGACGGTGCGCTGGCGCGGGCCGGAGCGCGCCGCGGCGGAGCTCGGCGACTACGTGCTGCGCTACAGGACGCTCTCCGCCGCCGCCTGGCAGCGCGAGCTGCACTACCCGCCGCACACTGCCAGCGCCGAGGTACCGTACTGAACATATACTGACGGTGCGCTGGCGCGGGCCGGAGCGCGTCCGTGGCTGTTAATTTGTGAAAGTAATATGTTCAATGTTTGTGTGTAGATAGTGAACATGACGCACGGGGAGCGGTACGTGATAGAGCTGGACACTGTGAGCGAGGCGGCCGACGGGGACACCGTCGAGAGCGACCAGCCCCTCTCCGCTCAGCACACCGTGCGTGAGTACCTATAGCAAAAACAACAAAAACTAACAAAAACAAAAAAATTGGGTAGGTTCTAACAATAACAAAAAGTAATAAAAACTACCGAAGAGTACCTAAATTGAACTCTAGATGTTCAATTTAGTTGAACTCCGATGTTAAAACGAAAATGACATAACCACAACAAGAAGTGTTGCTAGAAGCACAGCAGCAGTCGCAACACAGTCGCAGACGCCCAGGTTCGAGTGCAGCTTAAATCTAAACTATTATAAAACTGTAACTGAAGTGTGTCTGTACATTGAAGATATTTACAAAAAAAAGATTACGATATGGTTTTTAGGTATCTGCACCAACTCGAAATCAACCTTTTTTTAGAAATTTTGTCTGTCTGTTTGTTTGTGTGTTTGTTTGTTTGTTCGCGCATCACGCAAAAACTACTGAACCGATTTTGATGAAACTTTTTTGTTTGATAGCTTATGATCTGACTTAAAATCTGGTATATAATTTGTGCGGACGAAGTCGCGGGAAAACACTAGTAAAACATAAAATAACAAGCAAACTGTCCTCCTTTAGGTCCGAACCCGGTGTCGAACGTGGCGCAGCTGGTGGACACGCGCAACCTGACGCTGGAGTGGCCTCGGCCGGCGGGGCGCGTGGAGCGCTACTCGCTGCGCTGGGCGCCGGCGGCGGACGAGCTGCCCGCCGGCGCCGGGGCGGGGGCGGGGGGCGCCGGCGCGGGAGGCGGCTCGCGCAACCTGACCGCCGCGGACCCGCCGCCGCGCACGGAGCGCGCGCTCATCGACGGCCTGCTGCCCGGCGTCGGCTACACGCTCTCCGTGGCCGCGCACTCCTACAACCTCACCAGCGACCTGTTCACCATGGAGACTAGGACACGTCAGTATACGAGTAGCCCACCCGGGTGACGTGACGACGATATAAAGTGAGATTTTTGAACATCACACGTTCAATCGAGAAGTAGAAAGTGTCAAAATAACTATGGAGATTATGCATGTTTCTACTGCCGGGTTGATCGTATTATTTTCAAAAATCGCACTTTTATTCTATTTAATGTCGCGCTCGTTAATGAGTGCCGGCACTCATGTGAACAGAAAATATTTCTGATTGATAGTATAGAGGTAAAATTATACAGTAACACTGTTCGGTATGTCGAGTTCTTTTTGGTAGTGTCGATTCAAAAACTATTCGCCTGCAGCTTTAACTTAGTTTTTAGTTTAAATAATTGTTTTTGTAAATAAGATAAAGATTTTACTATTATTATTATACTTCTATCGTTAAATAGCAAAAGAGCTCGGTGGCGCGTTGCGGAGAGCTATGGACTCTCAATCATGAGGTCCGGGTTCGAATCCGCACGGACAACATACCGCGTAACAATGAGTTTTTCTAACTTATGTACGTATTACCGACTGCTCTCAAACGGTGAAGGGAAACATCGTGAGGAAACCTGCATATGCAGAAGAAGGAATTCTGATGCATATGTGAAGTCTACCAATCCGCATTGGGCACGCGTGGTGGACTAACGCCCTAACACCCTCACTGAGGGTAGGCCTGTGCCCTGCAGTGGGACTTATATAGGCTGATGATGATGATCGTTAAATAACTACATTTTAGTGTTAATTAATTAGGTATACCGTACCGACCGGTACCTTCCTAAGCATCTCATTCCTGCTTTCGTTTCATTAAAAGAGTAATGGACAAAATAACACGGTGACAATGCGATGAACCAACCTGATTAGAACTTTGTTATTTTCCAAAACTCGCCGTGAAATTCTTAGGGTGATAGTTACGGTGATTTTTTCACTGTGACATTATTAATCATCTATGTCTACGCTTTATTAGCTCTACTCGTATTAAATGGTAGTTCTCGGATGTGATGTAAACAGTAACGTTGTGTGTGGTACCTACAGGTCCGCAGATCACGTCGGAGATGACGATCGTCAACGAGTCGGGCGGCTACGAGAACGACACGCAGCCCGCCATACTGGTACCCACTCACCTACTATCTGTTTACTATTATATACTATCATTCACTTACCAGAACCACCTTGCAACGACTGTCTGTGAACTTACCTAAATTACAATGTGTACTAATTGAAATTATTTACAATTAAATTTTTGATTTAAATACGTGTTTATTAAGGGTTGAACTACACATGGCCGCACGCGATCGCACTTTTCCGTCGCTCCATCCTTTTCCGTCACTCAGGTAAGATAGACGGAACGCGATCGTCTGCGGCGTGCGATCGCACGCAATCGCGTTCCGTCTATCTTATATTTAATTTAATTTAATTTAATTTATCTTTATTGGTTATCAAACAGCAAATTACTTAATATCGAATACAACAACATTTAAATTTTACAACGCCTATTACATGATAACACGTTTTAAAAACTGTTTAAGGTACAATAAGAAAAAAAAACTTACTAAATATAAAATTTTCACAAATGAAAAGAGTAACTAACTAACATTACTTTACTAATATAACGTTACTAACATTAATTTAAACTAAGTGCTTCTATGGGATTTATTAATAGACCCAACAAACAAATCGGTCACACAGACACACATTCCAATTAGACGCATCTAAAGCATCAGTACGTGACAAAATAACTCTTATAACTCATTAGTCATCATATAAATGGTAGTCTATACGACCAAATCGCTTGCTGGGATATGATCTAGCAAATGACGTTTCTGAGTGACAGAAAAGGATGGAGCGACGGAAAAGTGCGATCGCGTGCGGCCATGTGTAGTTCAACCCTAATATTCACTCTTATTTGTTAAGATAAGAAAATTGGATTTTTTTTTTAATTTGCTATGTCTTTTAGTGCATTTTATCCGTTAGCGTGGAAAGAGTTTTTAAAATTCGAATCTTTCTATTCAATATTTGTCTATACTGCCATAAAGACGAAAAAAATATGTTGCTAACTTAGCGAGCTTTGCATATTTTCGTGCATATTATTGTCTTCTCTTTTTCGCGTATAGCTTTGTCCTTCACTATAATTTGTTTGAGTGGCAACAAAGAGATTATACCTACCTAAATGTAATCTCTTTGAGTGGCAATGTCTTCTCTTTTTCATACGGTTGGTTTGGTTGGGTTTTCACTGTTTCTTCGGTTTGTCATTATTTGCATTTGCATATAATTATTTTTCCAGGGTGGGATAAAAATATCGTTTAAATAATATGTTAAAATGTAATAATATGTAATATGTATGCTTTTAATACCTAATTAATTCATCTTGTCTACCTATTAACATTTGCTTAAATTTATTGATTTATTTTCGCAGTATTTCAGTACAACACCACAACATTTTTATGCAGATTTTTTTTTCTCAATCAAACAGCTACACACATTGACTTACTAAATGCAATGCAGACAATAGAATGAGACAACGTCATGAAGCGCGATGTTCGCTCTATACATCTAACTCAGTGCTTGCACCTAACATTTTCCTCGCTGTTGTGAGGTGAAAAGTTGTGTGTTTCGCTCGGCTGCAAAATTATTCTGCGTCTCGTACCTTTGAAACCTTCGCTACGCTCAGGATTCTATATTTAAACGAGCGAAGCGAGTGGTTTAATTCTAGAATCCTTCGCTTGCTCAGGTTTCAATACAAGTTCTCGCGCCAAAAAACAACTTTGTAGCATAGCATAACAAATAACTATTGTATGTTTCTAATCAACCCGAAAAGGATTATGGTTGTGATGTGAAATTATTTATGTACGAGTATGTTACATTCTGGCGTAATTTAACGACAGACAGTCGGATCTATCCCTAGAAAATTGTTCTAGGATCTATCCGCATAAATACGACTAGAAGTGAAGCTTCTTAAAGCGCGCGCAACGCCGCTAGACTCGCGAAAAAAGTTGTAAGTAATCCATTGCTTTATGGATCAAAATGGCGTGTTTACGAGTCTAGCGGCGGTTTCCGGCGCGGCGTCCCGCTCGTATGAAGCTTCCGATCAGTTCGGATATTGAATCATGTGACCTCTTACTCTTAGGTGATCTACACGCGCACGCCGGCGGAGGCGTCGCGCTTCGACTCGTACAGGTTCCGGCTGGAGGGCGCGGGCGCGCCGGCGCGCTGGCAGACCCGCGCCGCCGCCGCGCCCGGCCAGCAGGTCGTGTTCCGCGCGCTCGTGCCCGGCCGGCTCTACAACGTGACCATGTGGACCCTGAGCCGCAACGTGACCAGCCACCCCGTGCAGCGCCAGGCGCGCCTGTGTGAGTACCTGTGTGTGTGTGTGTGTGCCCGGCCGGCTCTACAACGTGACCATGTGGACCCTCAGCCGCAACGTGACCAGCCACCCCGTGCAGCGCCAGGCGCGCCTGTGTGAGTACCTGTGTGTGTGTGTGTGTGCCCGGCCGGCTCTACAACGTGACCATGTGGACCCTCAGCCGCAACGTGACCAGCCACCCCGTGCAGCGCCAGGCGCGCCTGTGTGAGTACCTGTGTGTGTGTGTGTGTGCCCGGCCGGCTCTACAACGTGACCATGTGGACCCTCAGCCGCAACGTGACCAGCCACCCCGTGCAGCGCCAGGCGCGCCTGTGTGAGTACCTGTACCATAGCGTGGGGGGGGGACCTTATGCCCCGGGCACTTTACTAGGGACGGCAAATTCGGGAAAAATAAAGATGGATTCAGCTCTATCTAATAACCGATCGTAGAGCGGAGAAAAATCGAGCTCGCTTCGCTCGCATTGTTTCTCATACATAATCCTTGAGCATTCTGACCATCACACCACGTCTTAAGTGGTGCTAAAAATTTCGAGCTCGTTTACTGGATCCATAGTTTTTACTTACCTGGTCATGTTTTGTATGGAAAGACCTTTGACTCCAACAACGTCGAGTTCGCTTCGTTTGTTCTAAGTTTATATTTTTGCAAGGATAAACTAAAATATTTATTATACAGCCATGGTATGGTGGTCCAGTGCAGTGGCGAGTAACCTTGCCTGCCGTGTAGTAGGCGATGGTTTGATCCCCGTTCAGGCCGACTCGTGTCGGAATTTTGCGGAGTTTTTCGGAATTTATGTACTAAGTATTTCTAACACCACTGGCTTTTCAAGGAAAACATCGCGAGGAAATCTGCATGCTTCAATTTCGAGGCATGTATTGTACCCACTGTCCATTATAACTGGCGAAGGGTCCAGCCCCCGTCACACAGGACAGAGTTTCGGTACTACTGGTGAAACGTGGATGTTCTAAGGTTTCAGAATATCTCTGACTACCCCCTCAGGGAATATAATATATTCGTGAGCATATGCATATAATAAATTAAAAGACGTCTGATCATAACCTGAGTAGCTGTGTCAAAATATGTACGGTGCTGCTCCACATCAGCTAACAAGTGCGTCGTGTATCGTTGCAGTCCCGCAGCCGATAACGCAGCTGAACGCGACGCAGGTCGGGGCGCGCGAGATCACGCTCGCGTGGGACGCGCCGGGCGGCGACTACACGGACTTCGAGGTGCAGTACCTCGCCGCGCTCGACACGCTCGCCAACCGCACCACGCCCGACACCACCATCACCATCACCGGCCTGCGCCCCCACACGCCCTACACCTTCACCGTCGAGGTGAGCCATCCACTACCTCTACTACTAATCACCACCGTCACTCGCGTTTGACAGCTGAGATCTACGGCCAGGCCTCCGTCACTCGGCTGTAAATAACGAGATAAATATCTATACTAAGGGCCTGTTTCACCACTTCTGGGTAAGTTCTTGTTAGTTTATCCGACAGATAGTTTGACATATTTTGTATGAAATTATGTCAAACTATCTGTCGGATAAGCTAACAAGAACTTATTCAGAAGTGGTGAAACAGGCCCTAATAATTGTTTTAATATTTTGTTTATTTTGAAACATATGCGTAAGGTACGGGCCGTACCATTGATTTAATTTTGATGGAAGCATATTTATTTATTTTTATTTTATTTATTTATTTGTAAGACAACAAAATACAAGACACAATAATACACCTTAAAATAGACTCAAGTAAGCGTCTCCAATATAATGCAGGTGTTGCAGTAACAACCCAAAAAGACCGAGGCCTATATCAGGGTTAGCTACGAGTACAGTTCACATTGGTGGAAAATTCCGAGAGCGATCGCATCTGTAGCAAAGATTATACAAAAAACAAATTTAAAAAAAAATCTAATGAAGTAGGTATTTATTAGCAATACATGCATGCGTATAGTATTTGGTTAAAAGGAATATGTGTGGTACTACATGTGACGTGAGGTCAGGTGCGGTCGGGCACGCCGGCCACGATCCTGACGCGGTCGGGCGCGCACTCTGCGGCGGTGCGCACGCGCGAGGCGCCCCCCGCGGCGCCGCGCCGCTTCCAGCCCGCCGACGCGCGCCCCGCCGAGCTCACCTTCGTGTGGGAGCTGCCGCCCGAGGACGCCAACGGGCTGCTGCGCCGCTTCCTCATCGAGTACGCGCCCCAGGACGACCCCCACCACGTGCGCACCATCGAGTTCCCGCCCGA
This sequence comes from Agonopterix heracliana, assembly GCA_963693445.1. NCBI lineage: Eukaryota > Metazoa > Arthropoda > Insecta > Lepidoptera > Depressariidae > Agonopterix > Agonopterix heracliana. The sequence goes on from OY856312.1 coordinate 21,635,458, forward strand.
CGGTATGTATGCTTGTTACATTACTTATAACGTTCACTAACATTAGGTACAACTCAACTGTTCAAGGAAAAGTAAACAAGAAAAATTTTGCTTGATTGTTTTTGTAATTTAATTTTTTGTTTTTTTTTTACTAGCCTATTTCATCCCACTGCTGGGCAAAGGCCTCCCCTTTAATCCTCCAACCATCTCTGTCCTGGGCATGCTCTGGCCACGCGTCATCGAAAGAATTCAGAACCAGAACCCTCCTTTTTTATATTGTGAATATCGCAATCCTGCACAGATTTTTAAGTCTAGTGACTACAAAGTATATTTTCACCTCACAAGCTCGGAAAGATTCTGTTTATCATTCGAAATCTGAGTGCAAAAGTGTATTTTATCCGCTAGCGTGGAAAGAGTTTTTGAAATTCGAATCTGTCTATTCAATATTTTTATATACCGCCAATCCACTGAAAATGCTTAATAACTATTTCATGACACTGGCCAGTACGAAAATAAAAACTTTTTAAAATGTTCTTTTTAGCAATTCACTTTTTTTCCTCGCTGTTGTGTGGTGAAAAATTGTGTGTTTCGCTCGGCTGCAAAGTTATTCTGCGTCTCGTACCTTTGAAACCTTCGCTAAGCGCTCAGGATTCTATTATTTGAACCACTCGCTTTGCTCGTGGTTCAATCCTAGACACCTTCGCTTGCTCAGGTTTCAATAAAAGTACTCGCGCCAAAAAGCAACTTTGCAGCCTAGCATAACAAATAACTATTTTCAATGGGTATTACGCAATCCTGAGTAACCCTTGCCAGTGGTTCCAATTCAAAATAAAAATAGTAGTGGCATTATTTTTTACAACCACTATCTTTTGTTAGACTTTTGTGGTAACTTTTTTTTTGGCAACCATGAGACTACACCTTAAAAATCGCAGTAGTATAGCCTGACCAGAAATATAAAAAACCTGGTTTGGGGGCGCTGCAATCGACTATAACCTTTAATGTCAATGTTCCAAGTACAAAGATTAGTTCCAAAGATTTTCCGCAACATGGCGAGGTTTTTTATTTTTCTGGTCGGGCTTTACCATGATGAAACTAGGCAATGGAACTAGTGCGAACGAACGATAAAAAAATTTACAGCGCTAACCTGTCAAGTTATTTCAAAAGATAACTTAATTTAGGTACTTACTTGAGTTTTCAAAATGGCATCACACATGGCACTTCTTTTACAAGTTATTATTTCTTTCTAAAACCTTCTTTCTTTGTTTCTTTACTATTTTTGTTTGGTAAAAGATATATGATAAATAAATGCTTCGATTTATAGTAGATTACACACCGAGGACAGGAAAGTAAGAAAGTTCTCAGACCTCATGTAATTGTTGACCGAGGCGAAGCCGAGGTCTAACATGTGATCTGAGGCTTTCTTATTTACTGTCCGAGGTTAGTATACTATTTTTGCCCTCGACGGAGGTGGAAAGCGACAACTTCGTTTAGAGCAGCAGCGGGACAACAATTGACGCTTTCCGTCCGGAGGGGAGAAATAGTTACTTTTCTACTAATGTTGTTATTTTGTGCGCCTATGTATAAATATAAATGTTTCGCTTGATATCCTATAACTTTAGCCGTAAGGATGTTATGTAAATGTGAATGTGAATAAATATCTTTATATCTTATGCTAGGCTGCAAAGCTGCTTTTTGGCGCGAGTACTTGTATTGAAACCTGAGCAAGCGAAGGATTCTAAGATTGAAATAAGAGAATCCTGAATTGCTAAAAAGAACATTTTAAAAAGTTTATTTTTTCGTGCTGGCCAGTGACATGAAATAGTTACTAAGCATTTTCAGTGGATTGGCGGTATAGAAAAATATTGAATAGACTGATTCGAATGTCGAAAACTCTTTCCACGCTAGCGGATAAAATGCACTTTTGCACTCAGATTTTGAAACTTTCCGAGCTTGTGAGGTGAAAAAAATATTTTTTCGTTAAATTAAAACTGTGTAAATAGTCATAGCGTGATCCGCTGCGAATGAGCCCCTGTAAAGATGTGTTACATCTACATGTTAGCTCGCTCGGGCGCGGTGTCGGGCCTGTCGCCGGGCGGCACGTACGAGTTCCGGCTGCGCGGGGAGACGGGCGCGGGGCGCGGCCCGCCCGCGCGCTGGGTCCAGCACATGGGCATCGGCGCCCCGCCCCGCCCCGACCCGCAGGCGCTGCCCAAGGAGGTACCTACTTACTATTGTATTATAGTACTGTCGCCGGGCGGCACGTACGAGTTCCGGCTGCGCGGGGAGACGGGCGCGGGGCGCGGCCCGCCCGCGCGCTGGGTCCAGCACATGGGCATCGGCGCCCCGCCCCGCCCCGACCCGCAGGCGCTGCCCAAGGAGGTACCTACTTACTATTGTATTATAGTACTGTCGCCGGGCGGCACGTACGAGTTCCGGCTGCGCGGGGAGACGGGCGCGGGGCGCGGCCCGCCCGCGCGCTGGGTCCAGCACATGGGCATCGGCGCCCCGCCCCGCCCCGACCCGCAGGCGCTGCCCAAGGAGGTACCTACTTACTATTGTATTATAGTACTGTCGCCGGGCGGCACGTACGAGTTCCGGCTGCGCGGGGAGACGGGCGCGGTGCGCGGCCCGCCCGCGCGCTGGGTCCAGCACATGGGCATCGGCGCCCCGCCCCGCCCCGACCCGCAGGCGCTGCCCAAGGAGGTACCTACTTACTATTGTATTATAGTACTGTCGCCGGGCGGCACGTACGAGTTCCGGCTGCGCGGGGAGACGGGCGCGGTGCGCGGCCCGCCCGCGCGCTGGGTCCAGCACATGGGCATCGGCGCCCCGCCCCGCCCCGACCCGCAGGCGCTGCCCAAGGAGGTACCCACACCTGTTGTGCTATTACGAGATATCCTTTTTACAAATAACATTTTATTTTAACTGTTTTATTTTAATTTTATTACCAAAAAAGTTGCATATCCATTTCGCATGAACGCCATCTATTCTATCAAAACATTTAGATGGATAGATCCTTTTTAATTAGCTAAAATCTGTCATAAAACCCGTTGTAATGTGACAAGATCGATTATCATTACAATCATCTGACATGTCTGGTGTGTGTGCGTGCAGGTGCGTCGCACGGCGAGCACTATCGCGGTGCAGTTCCGCGGCGACTACTTCTCGTCGGCCAATGGCAACGTGACGGCCTACACGCTGGTCGTCGGCGAGGAGCCGCGCAACGACACGCCCGCCCCCATGCTCACCTGGCACGACGTGCGCCGCCTGCCGCTGTGGCCCCCCTACCAGGTACTGTACTACACGAGGAGACACGCCCGCCGCTGTGGCCCCCCTACCAGGTACTGTACTACACGAGGAGACACGCCCGCCGCTGTGGCCCCCCTACCAGGTACTGTACTACACGAGGAGACACGCCCGCCGCTGTGGCCCCCCTACCAGGTACTGTACTACACGAGGAGACACGCCCGCCGCTGTGGCCCCCCTACCAGGTACTGTACTACACGAGGAGACACGCCCGCCGCTGTGGCCCCCCTACCAGGTACTGTACTACACGAGGAGACACGCCCGCCGCTGTGGCCCCCCTACCAGGTACTGTACTACACGAGGAGACACGCCCGCCGCTGTGGCCCCCCTACCAGGTACTGTACTACACGAGGAGACACGCCCGCCGCTGTGGCCCCCCTACCAGGTACTGTACTACACGAGGAGACACGCCCGCCGCTGTGGCCCCCCTACCAGGTACTGTACTACACGAGGAGACACGCCCGCCGCTGTGGCCCCCCTACCAGGTACTGTACTACACGAGGAGACACGCCCGCCGCTGTGGCCCCCCTACCAGGTACTGTACTACACGAGGAGACACGCCCGCCGCTGTGGCCCCCCTACCAGGTACTGTACTACACGAGGAGACACGCCCGCCGCTGTGGCCCCCCTACCAGGTACTGTACTACACGAGGAGACACGCCCGCCGCTGTGGCCCCCCTACCAGGTACTGTACTACACGAGGAGACGCGCCCGCCGCTGTGGCCCCCCTACCAGGTACTGTACTACACGAGGAGACGCGCCCGCCGCTGTGGCCCCCCTACCAGGTACTGTACTACACGAGGAGACGCGCCCGCCGCTGTGGCCCCCCTACCAGGTACTGTACTACACGAGGAGACGCGCCCGCCGCTGTGGCCCCCCTACCAGGTACTGTACTACACGAGGAGACACGCCTGCCGCTGTGGCCCCCCTGTGGGGATGAATGAATCCTTAAGTGGGAGTTACATTCCCTATTAAAATCTTTTTTCTTTGAAAATGTATTATTTTAGTATACTTAAATCGGAAACGCGCGAGAACTTCTTGGCGCTAATTTTCGGCAAGAACATTCAAAGGAAAATTACCACGACTCACGACGCCACGAGAACAATGAAGGGCATCTACACTCTCGTTCTCGGCCCTTCTTGTCTGTTCCCGGCGAGAATGTAATGCCTGCTTTACGAAGTAACTATTATACTTATCAGTGGTGTAGTGTACTGTGTAGTCTAGTGTACAATGTGTCCGTGCGTGTGGCAGGTGACGGAGCCGTACTACCCGTTCCACGGGTCGTCGGTGGAGGAGTTCACGATCGGCGCGGAGCGGTGCGAGGACAACGGCCGCACCTACTGCAACGGCCCGCTGAAGCCCGGCGCCAAGTACTTCGTCAAGCTGCGCGCCTTCACCGCCCCCGACAAGTTCACCGACACCGCCTACACCATCGTCTACACCGGTATGCCTTACTTACACCTTACTTTAGTCTTCGCCGATACTATTCAATCCAATAAAATGCTAAAAGTTAATGTTACTACTACTGAACGAACCATGAGTACCTGGGCTTTATTTTTATGGACAACTAATAATAATAAAATAAAAAATCTTTTATTCACAATAAAATAATAATAAAATCTTTTTATTCAATAATAAAAAACTCTCGCTTAACTAAAAAATTTACTATGCTAGGAATTAGCATAGCATAATGCTCACGACTATATTCCCCGAGGGGTAGTAAGAGATATTCTGAAACTTCAGAATATACACGTTTCACTAGTAGTACCAAAACTCTGCCCAGAGTGACGGGGAGTGAACCCGTCGCCACTTACTAGTGGGTACAATTATATGCCTCGAAATTGAATCATGCAGGTTTCCTCACGATGTTTTCCTTCACCGAAAAGCCAGTGGTGTTACAAATCGTACATAAATTCAGAAAAACTCATTGGTACGAGTTGACCTGGACAGGGATCGAACCATCGCCTCCTGCACGGCAGGCATGGTTGCTCGCCACTGGACCACCACGACATGTTACTCTTAAATCATATAAAATGCTAAAATTGAATGTTACTACTACTACCATGCTTAGAAAAAATAAATGTCTAGAATGAGCCTCACGCTTCTACCGTATAAAACAAAAGGGGTCAACGTAGGTTGGTTTGCGTCAAGCGTCATACAAATTAAATCTGTGTGCATGTAGGTATATGAATACGGTTTAGAGGTCAGTGCTGGTTGACATTTTTTTCGACGCTTTCGTAGCTTCGACTTTTTATCTTGACTTCTTAGAAAAAGTATATGTCTAGAATGAGCCTCACACTTGTTCCGTATAAAACAAAAGGGGCTAACTTTCTTAGGTTGGTGTGCGTGAGGCGCCATACAAAATATGTATGTGTGCGTGTATATGTATAGGGTTTTGGAACCAGTACTGGTTCCTATTTTTTTCGACGCTTTCGTAGCTTTGACTGTCTATCTAGATAATCTAAGCTTGACTTATAACTTATCCAAACTACGATGCTTCATTTTTATGGACAACTCGCGCTGAACTAAAAAATTTACTATACTAGGAATTGTTTTCACAAAAATAGGCCTAATGGTTCTTAAGATGTTTCCCTGTATCTATTATGGTTTCGGATTTCCCCATACTGGTCCCAGTTCCATATCTATAACTGTAAAGAAACACTCTGTATAAAGCTGCGTCCACCACGCGTACCTAATCGATCGAGTGCCCATTCTCAGATTTGTTCACGACGTGCCCATTCATGGTCAACGGCAAAACGCGCACTTACATCAGGGGACACGAATGTGGGAAGAGAGTGACTTCCGAAAAATACTTCAATCAAATCAGCCCACACTAGGCCCACACCCACCCACTGCTGGACATAGGGCTACCTTTTACTGCGCGACTATACTTAACACGCCCCAAAATACTTAGCGTCCCCCGAAATAGCCAGGGTTTACGATGTTCAATCGAGGGTAATAAGAAAACAGCCCGCGTTTAGCCTAAAATCGGGGTGCGGAAATCGTATACGCGTCCTCAACGGCTGCTTCCAATATTCCATATCTGATTTTGCCCTATTTCTTGAGATAGAAGTATATCTATATCTTGTTTTACCGTCCGTCCCAATAAACTTACCGAATTCATAGGCAATCCTACCCCTGCACACGTAGCATGCTACACGTGATACGGCTGTATCACGTCTTTTATCTCGTTCGTTCGCGTGCAAATAGAAAGAGAGCGAAGGTGTGATAGCGCTGTATCACGATGTCATGCTACCTATGCTGGATGCTATATGTCGACGGGACGACTAGAGGACTGGACTTCAGACACAGACTTAAAAGAAGAACCAGACGTAATCTCATCTAATCATGAGTGAAGCACCCATTTCTTTTGTGTGCGTGCTGTCACGCGGTACATAATGGTGACGGGTTGTAGCACCTGCGCCTAGAGCTAGTGCATCTGTGTGAGTGTAGGTCCCTTGTAGAACAAACGAGATTGTATTACCTTGCATGCTTCACATCTTTTTAGTGCAATATTCGGTCCGTATTTCTTTCAAGTCCGTGACTACAGATAGATTTGACAGTTTACGCGTCCATCCTAATGAAATAAGAAGTGCCGAATGTCAGTAAAATTGGCTACCTCTAGGCTACTTTACGCTAGTAAAAGTCTAACCTTCCTTTTCGTGGGATTACAGAACGACGAGTTAAAAACAAAGCAAATGAACAGTGTCAACACACCATAATGTAGATTAGAGATAACAATTAAATGATAATCGTCGTTATCTAGCGATACGAAGTGTATGTAAGGTCGCTATACATACTCATTACTGTATTGATAGCGGTTAGTTATCGCGATAGTGTCGACGTGATTACTATTATAGTTGGCTCGCTTGTCGCTAGTCGCCAGTGGTCGCGCCGGTGACATGGACACTGACATTGATGTACCTATAGGTAACTATTAGCTTAGATCAAAGTAAAAATAATGGATAGGCCTTACGCAAACATTGAGACAAGACAAATTACTTCAAACTTGTATGCAATTGCCCTAGTTTTGTATGGACCAATTGCCCTAGTAGTGTGCTTCAACTTAACGCGCTTTAGGCATATCCATTAATTTTACTTTGATCTAAGACCATAAATTCTCTGACAGCAAGTTGACCACTAACTTTCCTCCACCAACCCGCATTGGGCCCGCGTGGTGGAGTATGGCCCACTCCCTCTGACCATTATTCGTGAGAGGAGGTCTTTGTCCTGCAGTGGGATCCGACTGGCTATAACTTACTTACTTACTAAGACCATAGTGTTGTTGTGTTCCTAGTACTAGAACCTGACATTTGGCAGCACCACATTGTTAATAGACAGTTTAGTGAGCCATCCCCACTGGTGGCGGCGCGATAGCTTGATAGTCGAGGCTCGGAATATACGCTTGCTGTTATTGATTGAATAGGAACTAGATAGATACCTACGAGTAGATTAAAAAAAAAGTATAGATTATTTGAAAAGTAAGTAAGTTAGTTTTTGTTTAAGTATTGATTATTAGTTAAAAAAGCCGTGGTGGTCCAGTGGCGAGTAACCTTGCCTGCCGTGTAGGAGGCGATGATGGTTCGATTTCCGTCCAGGTTGACTCTTAATAATTAGTTTTTTGGAATTTAAGTACGATTTGTAACATTATTTGCTTTTCGGTGAAGGAAAACGTCGTGAGGAAACCTGCATGCTTCAATTTCGAGGCGTGAATTATACCCACTATCCATTAACACTGGACAGAGTTTCGGTACCTACTACTGGTGAAACGTGGATGTTCTGAAGTTTCAGAATATCTCTGACTACCCCTTCGGCAAATATATACGTGAACATATGGTATGTTATGATGCAGTATAGTCCTCTCTCTTTCGCACTCACTAAGTATTGCTCATGCTTTCCTCTTCTTGTCAGTTTTTTCAATCTGTATGAAACGAGAGTACGGTGTGATCATTTTGACTATTAAAGGTGTCCGCACATATATTAGAGGCGAACGAGCCGAAGGAGGCGAAAGAATCGAATATTGGAATTGGTTGTATGAAATTCTATGACACCCCGCACACTTATCCGCGGCGAATCGGACGAATCGTCAGAAGAATTAAAAGTAAATTTGTTTCGTTCGCCTCCTTCGCCGCGGATAGATATGCGATCATCCTTAAGGGGCCATAGGTCCCGACGAATATTTTCTATCAGAAACGCGATTCGAAATAAATGATGATGATGATGATGATTGCCCAGCGCTTCGAAAAGTGTGCGTGAGCCGTATTTTCGATTAAAAAGAACTAACCAAAGTACTTTTTCTAGATTTTTTTTATGAGTTCACTAGTTAAACTAATGGTGAATATGTGAGTATAAATGCAAAAAATCGGAAACTATTTTAAGTTCTTCTAAAACGAGAAAAATGTTTAAAAATGCATGAAAATCTTTGTGACGATTTTCTATCGAGCGAAGTAATTCCAATCGTGTATTCAGTTTATGATTTCACTAGATAAACTATAAAAAAATACTGAGGTATGACTTTAGTTTCGGTAAATGGTATAAATCTAGTCGTAAAATGAAAAAATAAAAGATGCCTCCGAGGTATTTCCACCTACTATTACGCCTTAAGCAATGGATTAAGTATTTTTCTCGTCGCCGTGTTCCGGTAGGATATCTATCGGTGTGGTGTAGACGTCGTCATAGGTCAGTGAATATATAGTGTCTCGTCCGCACCCGCAGAGGTGGACAACACGGCGTGGATCATAGGCGGGGCGGTGGCGGGCGCGGTGGCGCTGGGCGCGGCGGGGGCGGCGCTGGCGGCGCGGCGGCGGCGCGGGGCGAGGCCCGCCGGCCCCGGCGCCGCGCCCCAGTCCGCCCCGCGCCTCTCCCGCCCCGTGCGCGTGCACGACTTCATCGACCACTACCGGCTCATGTCCGCAGACTCCGACTTCAGGTACATATGATCACATACTACTACAACTAGAACCTACAGATATAAACATGCGATCACTGTAACTGTACTTATATGTCAAATCGATAATGTTTCGAGAAGGTTCCGTTTTTCTCGATTCCCTAGTGTTAGGGAGAAATTAAGTAGGTAATTCATGGATACGATACGATGATTACGATATGAAAGACATTTTAAATTTTTTGTTAAACTTACCAACGCCATCTACAGATTTTTATTTTTCCTGCTCTTGATATTACAAATAATTATGATCTCTTTTTTAGTAAATGAGGCGAAAGTTGTGTTTAAAGATCATCGGGGAAAATTGTTCAGCATCATAGGAACAATCACCCCTTAAAGAAATTCAACTGTTTACCCTAACGCCCTGTGTAAGGGTTGCTACACACATGGTCGGATCGGCACATTCGATTCGGCTTATCTCTAGCAAACGAAAACACGTTTGTATGGAAAAAGCCAAACAAAATGTGCCGATACGACCATGTGTAAAGCAACCCTAAGACAATGTCCAAGATATTTATTGATAAGTAAATGTAACTGTGTAGGTTCAGTGAGGAGTTCGAGGAGCTGAAGCACGTGGGCCGGGAGCAGCCGTGCACCGCGGCCGACCTGCCGTGCAACCGCCCCAAGAACCGCTTCACCAACATCCTGCCCTACGACCACTCGCGCTACAAGCTGCAGCCGGTCGACGACGAGGAGGGCTCCGACTATATCAACGCCAACTACGTGCCGGGGCACAACTCCCCGAGGGAGTTCATCGTCACGCAGGCACGTTCCCTACTGTTAGAACCGCTTCACCAACATCCTGCCCTACGACCACTCGCGCTACAAGCTGCAGCCGGTCGACGACGAGGAGGGCTCCGACTATATCAACGCCAACTACGTGCCGGGGCACAATTCCCCGAGGGAGTTCATCGTCACGCAGGCACGTTGTCTACTGTTGCAAGGAACCTTACCGATTCGCGCACCGATGCCTTCCCCGGACCCCCACTTGTAGAGGACTATATCTGTGGATACTATCATCACAGAGTATTATAATACTGCGTGAAAGAGACGCCATGTCCATACTAAGTTTGGAAACCTTCTAACCATTACTGTCTCAGCACTAACATGAGGAATTAACTCAGTTTATACCCACCTATAGCTTTGATAGTTGTATAATTCAGTCAACAGATGACATTTTTTTCAATCGGGAATAGGCCCACCACACATTCCCACCGCTGTAACTCCTGTGAACCAGGATCAACACCCATAAAAGCCAGAACAGATGGCATGTCTATGTATGTATTTCTTTACCCCTCCGGGTGGAAAGCGTCAACTTTCGTCCCGCTTCGCTTAACGAAGTTGCCGCTTTCCGATTCCGTCGAGGAAAAAATAGTATACTAACCTCGGGCAATAAATAAAAAGCCTCAGATCACATGTTTGTTGACCGAGGCGAATCTTTTTATGTACGAGAGACCTTTTTATGTATTTCCTATAGGTTTCTTTGGGAAAGTTTTTAAGTATCATGGGTGCAATCACGTCAAAATAATGCAACTGTTTACCCTAACTCCCTGTATAAATAGATACGATTAGAAGTCAATTCTCAAAGCGCGCGCAACGGCGCTTGACACGCGAAAAAAGTTGTAATCCATTGTTTTATGGATCAAATTGGCGTGTTTATGAGTCTAGCGGCGGTATCCGGTGCGGCGTCCCGCTTGTATGAAGCTTCCGATCAGTGTGGTATAGATATCTAACCATAGCACGTCACCGCACTCCGCAGGGTCCGCTGCACTGCACGCGCGACGACTTCTGGCGCATGTGCTGGGAGTCGGGGTCCCGCAGCATCGTGATGCTGACGCGCTGCGTGGAGAAGGGCCGCGAGAAGTGCGACCGCTACTGGCCCTACGACACGCGCCCCGTCTACTACGGCGACATCGCCGTCACCGCGCTCAACGAGTCACGGTACATACCTACTATACAAGATGTTACAAAACAACCTAGTAATACTTAAGGGGGCGCTTCAGACCATACAAAACTGGGAAATTTTAATTTTATTTGAATTCCCACTGCATAAAATATAATTTCCATTTCATTGGGAAGTATGATATTCCTACTGTTTTGTGTATAATTTTAGCTATCATACTCTTTGTATTTGTTCTTTGATCATGCTCATTCGTTAGTTGCGCAACGATTTCAAACGAATACAGTTCGTCACGTGGGCACTGTCGTTTAACTACTTTTACTATGAAGACAACACCGAAAAAAAAAATGATTTCCATACATTTGAGTAAAGTTGGATTAAAGTTCGATTTTGTTGTAGGCTTCATATTGAAAGTTGTTCAGTTTGATGGTCTAAAGCAACCGCTTAAGTATTACAAGGGTTTTTTGTTACACCTACCCTGTACATATACTGCTCTGTTTTATATGCCAATAGGATGATGAATGATTGTATCTTGTATTGTATGTACTCGCTCGCACGCAGGTACCCGGACTGGACGGTGACGGAGCTGATGGTGTGCCGCGGCAACGAGCAGCGCGTCGTCAAGCACTTCCACTTCACCACGTGGCCTGACTTCGGCGTGCCCGACCCCCCCACCACCCTCGCCAGGTAACCCCGCTACACGCTGTGTGTACACTATGTATGTTGTACGGACAGTGTACGTAATGCGTGTGTCGTGTGCTCTGCAGGTTCGTGCACGCGTTCAGGGAGCGCAGCCCCGCGGACGCGCGGCCCGTCATCGTGCACTGCAGCGCCGGCGTCGGACGATCCGGCACCTTCATCACGCTCGACCGCGCGCTGCAGCAGGTATGTGCTCTGCAGGTTCAGGGAGCGCAGCCCCGCGGACGCGCGGCCCGTCATCGTGCACTGCAGCGCCGGCGTCGGACGATCCGGCACCTTCATCACGCTCGACCGCGCGCTGCAGCAGGTATGTGCTCTGCAGGTTCAGGGAGCGCAGCCCCGCGGACGCGCGGCCCGTCATCGTGCACTGCAGCGCCGGCGTCGGACGATCCGGCACCTTCATCACGCTCGACCGCGCGCTGCAGCAGGTATGTGCTCTGCAGGTTCAGGGAGCGCAGCCCCGCGGACGCGCGGCCCGTCATCGTGCACTGCAGCGCCGGCGTCGGACGATCCGGCACCTTCATCACGCTCGACCGCGCGCTGCAGCAGGTATGTGCTCTGCAGGTTCAGGGAGCGCAGCCCCGCGGACGCGCGGCCCGTCATCGTGCACTGCAGCGCCGGCGTCGGACGATCCGGCACCTTCATCACGCTCGACCGCGCGCTGCAGCAGGTATGTGCTCTGCAGGTTCAGGGAGCGCAGCCCCGCGGACGCGCGGCCCGTCATCGTGCACTGCAGCGCCGGCGTCGGACGATCCGGCACCTTCATCACGCTCGACCGCGCGCTGCAGCAGGTATGTGCTCTGCAGGTTCAGGGAGCGCAGCCCCGCGGACGCGCGGCCCGTCATCGTGCACTGCAGCGCCGGCGTCGGACGATCCGGCACCTTCATCACGCTCGACCGCGCGCTGCAGCAGGTATGTGCTCTGCAGGTTCAGGGAGCGCAGCCCCGCGGACGCGCGGCCCGTCATCGTGCACTGCAGCGCCGGCGTCGGACGATCCGGCACCTTCATCACGCTCGACCGCGCGCTGCAGCAGGTATCTCACTTCGTCCGCGTGTATAGTAGATTACACACCGAGGACAGGAAAGTAAGGAAGAGAGGTCAACAGACATGTGATCTGAGGCTTTCTTATTTGCTGTCCGAGGTTAGTATACTATTTTGCTCCTCGACCGAGGCGGAAAGTGGCCACTTCGTTTAGCGCAGTGGGACGAAACTTGGCGCTTTCCGCCCGGAGGGGTGTAAAAGAATATTTTTCTCCACAATTACATGAGATCTGAGACTTTTCTTACTTTCCTGCCCTCGATCTGTAATCTAAACTAATCTACTATATTTGCACGAACATAACAATTAAGAATACATGCGAACACAGTCTGCTCCATCAATCGGTGGGTTAGACTATTAGTCTGACATCAATTAAACCAGACATAGCGTGTCACACGTGTGTATAGAGCTTCGGTGTCGGTCCGCAGCTGGACGCGCACGCGGAGTACCTGGACATCTTCGGCATGGTGCACGGCATGCGGCGCGAGCGCGTGTGGATGGTGCAGACGGAGCAGCAGTACATCTGCATCCACCAGTGCCTCGTGGCCGTGCTCGAGGGGCAGGACCTCGCGCCGCCCCACCCCCACCCCCACCCCCACCCGCACCACCACAACCCCGCCTTCGAAGGTACGCCACCTACGAGTACCACTCATATACCTACACTAACACTAGCTATAAGTTCGTATTATTATAGTACTTATTTACGATATCAAAGAAAGAGAGGTAGAAGACTGAGACGATGGGATGACGACATAAGTCAGGTTGCCGGAAACACATGGCACAGAGTGGCAGGCGATAGACAAGAATGGAAAATGTTAGAGGCCTTTACCTTTTGCCGATTGGCAAAAAACAAACCTACAAATAACAAGCAAAGCACTTTACCTACTGGAATAAAATGAAAGAGATGTAGGTAACAAAATAACCCTAGTCATTTTTAAGGGGGTGGTTTATTCCATCATAAAAATCTTACACTTATAATTATGAGTGACAACATTTTGAAATTCTCTACACGGTGTAAGGAAAAGTATAATTTACCTTTAAACCATGTTTAAACCACATACTCTACCCATCAAACTGAACAACTTTTACTATGAGAACAAACTTGACAGCGCAAAAAAAATCTGCTGTTCCATACTAAACTACAATGCCTACTCGACTCAAATGTGTGAAACAGCAAATTTTTTGTTTTGTTCTAACAGGTTTCCTTCCATAGTAAAAGTTGTTCAGTTTGATGAGTAGAGTACGTGGTTTAAAGGGTAATGATACTTTTGCTTACACCCTGTATATCAGACACGATTCAAATTTATGAGACAGCAGATTTTTTGTTATATATTTAAAACTACTACATTGGTGTTGATGGTTGTTTCACATTATGAAGATTCCATATTTCTAAGAAGGTTTCAGTACATTTTTCCCCTGCCATTTGCCTGTCATTTTAAAATACCTTGAGTCGTAGCAATACCTATATAATTTAAAGAACTCACTCACTCTTTCACTCTAAATGCAATAAATATGACCAAATAATGAGACAACAATATGGACACACGTAGGTGGAGGTTGAGTGTCCGGACGGCGACTCGACGTGCGCAGCAGCAGGCGAGTGTGTGTGTGTGTGTGTCCGCCCCGCTACCTCTCGCTCTAACACGTGTGCGCTCGCGCAGCATGCTTCTCGCTCTTATCCCACGACTACTAACAAGATCCATGCCGTGCCATCTAATCTAATACTATCATCTGTAGTTTCTGTGATGCGAGTGAGCGGCATGCTTGCGCCTGCGCAGGGCATGGCACGTGTAACGTCTCACGTGTGTGTGTGTGTGTTGCAGACGATGAAGGCATCGCAGAGTCCGGCATGTGATGCGCCCGCGCCGCCCGCGCCGGGGCCGCAGTACCTACGACCGACGCATCGCCCTCGCGCGACCAAACGCTTTTGCATTTTAACCGTCCGACGGCTCCGTGTACTTAATTTATACAATTCCATCTCGTCTGTAAGTTCATTTTTGTACAATAGGTTAAGTATTTTGTACTGTTATGTATTTACTAAAAATATTTTTGTAAAAATGTATAATATTATAATGAAATGGACCAATTGTAATGTACTTGTATATAGAATGGGGAGTGCCCGGGAGGGGGAAGGGAAGGGGCACTCCGTCACGTCGTATTCCGTCCACCAGCTAGATGTTTACAGTATTGTTTTTATGTATTTTTATGTTTTTGTAGTATATTTGAAATTTTTAATCATTGACCTTTACATCGTTGTGATGACTGTTATAAGTGATGGTAGCTATACGTTTGAATCTCAATATAGTCAAAAGTGTACTTAATATTTTATGAAATGTGTAATTAACTTGCTCAAATGTGTACATAATATACCTAGACGTGAGAAGGGGAGGGACTGACTGGCTGCGCGCAATCAGTCTACTATATTATTATAACATAATCAGAGTGCATGAGTGCCGGTCGAAGCTTGTAAAACGCGCGCTTGTTGCACTTAGGGGGGTATTACAGAACGACACTCAAGTGGAGATCCGATCCGGAGCGCCTAAGCGCGGTGGACGCGCCTAAAGCTATCCATTAATTTTACTTTGATCTAAACGTAGCACATAGATAATTCCTAGCTACCGAGCTAGGCTCGACAAGTATTATAAAATGCCCCGTTATTTTCTCTGTAGGCTAGGGAGAGAACCCCGCGTTGCGAAACTTTTTACAAGCTTCAACACTTCCGTGCATTCCGACATAACTCGGTAAGGCCTATCACATACATACTGAATTCCGATTCGGAATTCCGAATGAAAACAGGTTTTTCGTATAGGTTTGAAATTCCGTTCGCAAATCTGGAGGGGGGAACCAACATTAGAAAATCTGTTTTCATTCTGAATTCCGGATTGCAATTCCGTATGTGTGTGGCAGGACTAAGCGACGGCGCTCCGCCGCGCGCCGGTACCGCCCTTCATCTCTACAACCATTATTTTTTCAGAAAAAATGTTATTTTGTTAAATTGCTTTTGTAAGTGTCTAATATAAACTAAACAGGTATGTTGAAGCGGCTCGTGTGAGACACGCCGCCGCTCAGTGCTCTGCTCACTAACAAGTATCAAAGTAGGTTTAGCGGCACACGTATTATACAATATATACATTATTTTTCTAATTATCGTTTTATTTTATTTTATTTGGAGCACTTTAAAAGTGCTTTGCCAATTTTCCCCATCCCACAAAATCCCAACTCAATAAAAAGAAAAAGTAGTTGATAATGGCTCGATAGATGGTGTTGACGAGACACGGGTGAGCGACGTTGCAGATAATAAAATATACAAAAAATAATAAGAACTCGTGTTTTTAAGTAAGCAGCTATAGAGGAAAAAGGAAGTACTTCCGCCAGGCTAGTGTGATGATAAGTTTATGGTGATGCCTGGGGACCGGCCGTGGTCCTAATGATGTTTGTCGGAACCTTGTATATATACTGAGACTCTGAGAATTCTTCTTGCGCGATTTGTGTCTTAGGGCCTGTTTCACCACTTCTGAGTAAGTCTTTGTTAGCTTATCCGACAGATATTTTTACATAATTTCATACAAATTATGTCAAACTATCTGTCGTATAAGCTAACAAAAACTTACTCGGAAGTGGTGAAACAGGCCCTTAGTGTAGCAGCTTACGGGTTTCCAATGTACCATCGTCTTACTTTTTGCTATGGGACTGCTGCTAGCGCCATCTGTTGGCAAGTAGCTACAGTCTGTCTATAAAGTCTTGGCAAAAAATGAGGGCGCTGTCTCTACGCAAGAACGTCAAAATCATTAATAGTAACAATCACTTTACAGACGAGTCGATGTACAGCGAATTGCCTAAGCTTGCCGGGCTGCACGGCGTGCATTGTGTGACCCAGCATAAAGTTGTCCTTTCACAGTAGTCCGTCTTGCAGTCCTACACCAATATTGGATCGTGAATGGTGTTGTAGTCCTACAAGGCGTCCGACGACCTTGAGCATTATGTATGGGTAGTCCTACGTGCAGGATAGTGTATGGGCTTGTAGTCCTGCATGTAGGACTACTGTGAATGGGCTCCTTAAAAGAGTAGAAAACGGTGACAGCAAATATTTAAGTTGCTTGGCAAAAAAGTCGTGATAAAAAATAAGGGCGCTGCCTCCACGCAAGAACGTCAAAATCACGCAATTCACGCATAAGCTGGCAAGACCGACCTACAATTTATAGGTCGGTCTTGCCAGCTTATGCGTGAATTGCGTGATTTTGACGTGTAAATTGTAGGTCGGTCTTGCCAGCTTATGCGTGAATTGCGTGATTTTGACGTTCTTGCGTGGAGGCAGCGCCCTCATTTATTTTCTACTCTTTTATGTCGCACTGTACATTAGAAGGTTGAGAAGGATTAGAAACCAAGGCTTTTGCCCAATTAACACGTATGCCGGACTTTTTGCCAGCCAGCACACAAACTCATTGAGCGTGACGAATAGACAGTAAGGGTTGAACCTCATTTAATAGCATCGCATCGCATTTTTCCGTCGCTCCATCTTATTCTGTCACTCAAGAATGTCATTTGCTAGAGCATATACGATGCGTGCGATCGCGTTCGCGTCTATCTTATATGATCTAGCAAATGACGTGCCTGAGTCAGTGCCGGATTAACCATAGAGACAAAGTAGGCTGCAGCCTATGGGCCCAGTGCTGCCAAGGGGCCCCGTGGCTCGGGAGAAAAATAAGTGAAAACTCATGGAGAAAACTGTATTTTAGTTGACTCTTATTTTTCATAATAGCGAAGCGAGCTGGAGACACTGCAATAAAAATCTCGAGCTCGCTTCTCTCGTTCCAGGATTAAAATTGCATTACGCAACGACTTTCTAATATGGTATTAAAACCTCGAGCTTGCTTCGCTTGCTCCGGTTCAGATCGCATTGCGCAACGATTTTATAATATTGCAGTTAAAAATGTTGAGCTCGCTTCGCTCGCTCTTGGTTTTAGATGGGTGTTGCAATGATCTCATCAGTAGATCCGGCGGCTCGGGAGAAAAATAAGCATAAACTCAAAGATTTAGGCCCACCCCAGACAAAGGAAATATGAAAAATAAGATACAACTGATTGCAGTAAAATCTCGTGCTCGCTTCGCTCGTTCCAGAATTTTTATCGCATTACGAAACGTGACTTTATAATATTGTAGTAAAACCTCGAGCTCGCTTTGCTCGCTCTTGGTTTGAGACGGTTGTTGCAAGATCTCATCAATAGGGTCAGTAGGTGTACCTAAAGTTTCGAGATCGCTTTGCTCGGTCCAGAATTTAGATCGACTTTATAATATTAAAAGCTCGAGCTCACTTCGATCGCACCACATTTTAGTGTTTTTATATGTTGTTTGGCTGGTGGTTATTTTACTGCGACCATAGGAAAAAATCATTGCTTCGCCCATTGAGATATGGGCCCCGGGCCTTGCATTGCCTAGGGGCCTCTGCATGGCTTAATCCGGCCCTGGCCTGAGTGTCAGAAAAGGATGGAGCGACGGAAAAATGCGATGCGGTGCTGGCTGTCTGATGTAGTTCAACCCTAATGGAACTCTGAGGTTAGTGTAATGACACACATGCGGAATGTACGGCGCCGAACGTTCGGTTGAATATGTGCGCAACGCTTTTCCCTGTACCGGCGACACACCATTACGCGCCATTTTTCATAGTAGTCGCGTGTTCAACCGAACGTTCGGCGCCGTACATGCGCCGTACGTTCCGCAGGTGTGTCATTCATTACTCATTACACTTACGTAGGTATACGACGACAACAAGTCCGTCGTTAAGTATAGCGGAACGTTCGGCTGAATACGCGTGCAATGCCTTTCCCTATACCGGCGACGCACAAGTACGCGCCATTATTTTCCTAGTAGACGCGTATCCAACCGTACGTTCCGCAGGTGCGTCATTAGATATTGAACTAAGACCTGACGGTCATGAGACCCTTGTTAAGCAGTGGAGGGAGACATCAGTACTTGAAAATCCTACTGGACCCACTAGTGGTAAAAAGTAGTGGGACCAACAGCAAAGAAAATATGCCTATGTTTTGGTTCAAGTTAACTCGCTTTAAAGGACTTAGTATCCAGAGCCATTAAAAACATTTTAAAAAAAAGTTACCAAAGCTAGGCATTTTTGTGTATAGATGGCGCTAAATAGTCATTTTACATACTTTTTAGTTAGTTTGTTATAAAGTATTTCTATAAAAATTGCTACTTTTGCAATGTAAATGAATAAATATTTTCAAAAAGAGATATATTTTTACAAAAAGCTAGTAGCATACGCCATACGGCGGTGTGATTGATTTGCAAAATAATTAATCTCTCATTTGGCTTACATAAAAATCTGCACTCAAAACATCTGTCATATCTTTTGTTGCGATGTTCAGATCAATGCTTGCTTGCATCTTGCATGTATGTAGGCATCGTTCCGATATGCGGTTTACATTAAATTATTTTCCCTAAGAAAAAAACTAAATATTGTTTTTAAATTCAATCTATTTGGTGGTTTTTGCCTCTTTTGCCATCACGTATTAAACTTCCTTGATTATCCTTTGAGTGTGACGGACGTGTGTGTGCAGTGCAAATGTTGTGATCTCTGTGCTTTACCTGCCATATAATTACACGTCAGGCAGAATCGGACCAACAGAATGATGTGAAGTTAGCAGGAAGTTGTTCTCCGCCAGAGTTAAAAAAAAATCTGTCAGTTGTGTGCGTACAAAAGAATTTGCTTGTCGCGTTGCGGTGCGTGTGCTTTCTACAACTGACTTTCATCGCCTCGTAAGTTTGTGAAATTACTATAATAATAGTGTATTTAGTGCTCTTCATGTTGCATCAAATGCTAATAAGTGCGGGAGTCCCGGCCGTCGCGCCGGAGCCTCCGAATTCATTAAGATCATTCGATCGGATCGTGTCGATGCGTCACCTTTGTGAGCCATTTTATAAGGTCCGAATCAGAATTATTGTTCTGGAAAGAAGGTGGTCTCGCTTTTCCTTAAGTTTTCTTGATTCGGATCATGTTTAAGTGATGGAAATGCCGTTGGAAAACGTGAGTAGGCAGGCGTAAAATGCATTCTAACCTATCGCGTGTATGTGGGAAGTGGGGCTGGTGGGTCGTTCGGCGGGCGGCTGCGGCCATCGGCCGCGTCCTGCCGCGCCGGAACCCTGTCGCGGGACGGGCTCCAGAATGCTGAGCATGCTCAGCAGCTCGCCATACATTTTATAGATGTCTTCTGTCCATTAATCACACATTATTGTGTATTTTCGTGATTTACTCATTTATCTAAAGTTTAACCTTTGTTTTGAAACTTATTTACAAAAAGTCTTGTAACACAAATAAGGAACAATCATAAAGTTGTGCTTGACACATTGTTATATTTGTGTTCATGTCACCAGCATTAGGTACTAATCATTACAACAACAATAATGTCTCTCCCAAAAAGAACCCCTAAAATGACACTCTGACCGTAGTCAGTACTATTTTACACACCACCGACGTCTTATTTTGTCTTGTTGTGGAGGCTGGCAAGCAAAACTTTGACCCAGTGGGATCTCTTGTGTTGGCCCCAATACTTTTTGGCTTCTTCACCATTCCAGTGACGTCTCCGATTGGCTAATCATCTTGTATGGAGCAACATTTTTGTTAGTTGTTCAAGTTGTTTTCTTTTTGTAATTTTGTCTCAATGTACATTATTGCACTGTTGTCCTGCCCCTCTGATGGAGGTGTGTCTCTAGAAGGTAGGATCAGTGAGCCGTGCTTGTGTGTGAGTGATCACACATCCATCTAACACTGACCTTGGCCATACAATATTTACTGCTGTAGTTAAGCTGTCAGTTTGATGTGGTGAATATATCACATCCCTCATTTCCTCTCAACCAAGCGGGGGGGATAAGTGGGATTTATACCTCCCGAAATCCGAAAATTTGTATGGAACAGTGATTACAGCTATAATTTTTTCATTGTTTTTCAATGAAAATCCCCCCAAACCCAAAGTGGTGGATATGTGCTTGCTCTTAACTTCTCTTTGTACAGAACAGGTTGTAGTGTTAGACCAATACTATTAGGTAATGGTTCATTTAAGCTAACAAAATAGTACAAATTAACGTAATAGGGTCATTCTATTGAAGATGATACCTATTTGATCTAAGTGGCATACTGAAGATGACAGAGTTTAAACAAGTGCCTATCTAAAGACAGAAGGATGAGTAACTCATGCATGTGACACATTAATTTAATATTTACCTTCATGTTCACTGAAGACATCAACGTTTGTGGCTGTAGCAACGAGGCCTGCCTGCGTGTTAACCAAACAGACGCTCTTTTAAACATCTACTTAGATGAACTAAGGTCCACGATGATTCACTGAAGTTCTTCGTTGCTCTTACTGGTGCTACAAGTACAAGGCCACTTTGAACCATGTTTTATAATGTTTCTCTTGTAATGTGCTTTGTGAGTGCTCATGTGGCTTCACACTCAATATTTTCTGCACAGTTGACTGCTCGCTCTGAAGGACAAAATCTTAAAATTGTATTTATTTCATTTTACATATTCAAGGATTCTTAACTATTTACATTATTGTCAATAAATGAGTCAAAATGTCCAGTGTTCGTGATATATTCTAGTTTAGTAACGGTACAGAGCCAGGGTTAGTTGCTATATTCATTTGTTGTGGTGTATCAAAAAACAAAAGACAATTTATTTGCATAACAACACCAATAAAGGAGTCAAAGAAATAAACAGGGTGTTAGGGTAATAGTTGGATTACTTAAGGGTTTAATTATACCCGTGATGCTCAACAACTTTCCCTAAGAAACCTATTTGGAATTCACAAAAAAAATTGTGGTTTTTCCATACTAAATGCAATCGGCTGATCAACTGTTTGTATGAAAAGTCAATTTCTTTTTGCGCATTTCCTATAATTATGCTCCTTAAGGAAAGTCTCTGGGTACCATGGGTACAGTCACCCCTTAAAGTAATGCAACTGTTTAACCTAACATCCTGTAAATTATGTTATGGTCAGTCAGATGTTAAAATATTATAATACCTTGTCATTACATCTAAGGAGATGATGAGGAGAGATGAGTGTCATATAACAAGACAAGTCTTTAATATGAATGTGGATGGATGCATGAAGGGAGGATGACCAATGAAAATATGGATGGGCCATGTCAAAGATGACATTTGTGTAAATTACGGCTAAAAGAGATGAATAGAGGGAAACAACATATTGCAATGCACTTATAGGAAGATTATGATGACATCTAAATAATATTGTCAATACATCTAAATCAGGAGGAAGAAACTTTAATCTGGGCTGGCATTATACATTTTCTTAGAACAACATTTAAAGGACAGACATTGATTCCAGAGAATACCATTACCTACAGTGTAAACTCCGTATAACATTCATTGTCATAACAGAAAACTCCATAAGAACTAACTATTTGTTTATTTCGTCTACATATAGCATACTTTATAAATACTCAGTCCCTTGAGTTTTGTTATAAAGGTTTAGTCAGTAGGTGGTACGTAAGTAGGCAGGCAAGGCGACCACTTGGATCAGTCTTAGTATAAAGTTATCAAGGTAAATATATAGAAAAAAGTCATCAATTCTTCTTATCAATGTGAAGGTGTTAGTCGTTACAAGTGTCCGTACATGGACGTCGTGAGGCGACGTCGCACGGCGGCGGGCGCCCGCGCGCCGGCGGTCACGTCACCACGACCATCAGCTCCCTAGTTGGCGCGCCACATTCATAACGACAACAATTCATAGCCCTAATTCGACGCTTCGTCGTGATCGCATCGATACGAGCAGATGGGGGTAGTTTAGTAGGTCAGGCAAGCGGCGCGGGTCAGGCGGAGTCAGGCCGGGGCCTTCACAGGGCGGGGCGGGGCGCGGGCGCGGGACGGGGAGGGTCGCGTATCTGGGTCAATGGTAGCGCGGCAACGCGGCAGCGCGCTGTTGCAGCCGCAACTAGGTCGCCTATTGCGCTTTTATTGATATGCAACCATCCTCAGGACGTCCTACCTGCCGCCGCGCCAGTCGGCCCGCCTTGCGGAACGACTACGTTCATGCATCACTTATCTCTAGCTCTCTATGAACCGATCGCTCCTACCTCAATGCTCTAGCTAATCAGTTTGGGCACACTTCACATTTTAATGTTTCCAAGTGTCCAATTTAGTGAATTAACAGTAACGATGCGATGATGAGCTGGCTCGCTGCTCGCTAGTCCCTCGACCCTGCACCCTGCTGCGTCCGTCAATCCGTCAGGACGCCACGTGCGGCCGCGGTGTGACGTCAACCCGCAATTTGATGCCATTCATTGTGCGGTTCGGGTTCGCGAAGCAATCCCAATACCTGTATAAACCGTACTTGTTTGTCTGTCATCCTGTTATTTTGGTAATAATTACATTGATTTGAAGTTCGTTTAGATCCCTAGCGTTATAATATACGTGGACCCGGTAACACCATCATTCCATCAATGTTGAAGACTTCGTTATGTTCCTATCACGTTATTTGCTTTAGATAGGAAGGTACAAAACGTTATGAAGGTACAAAATGATGGATGAATTTCGGCCTGTTAGTTTATCAAAGGACCTTGCGGCGTCGGATGGACTCAGAACATGTTGTTCTTGTCTCAAAATAGGTAATTACTTCCTAACTAATAGGTTGGAATAAAAATAAATAAGTCTCGTCACAGTGAAAGTGTCGTCAGAGGGGTGTGACGGTAGAGGGGAAGGGGAGGGTGGAGGGAGGGAGAGCGCTAATCGTGCGCAAATATTGTGCAACAAAGTGACGTTTTTGTTTTATTTGGTGTCTGAATGTCACCTCACGTCGAGTGTCATGTCGCTAGCGTTCACCGCCGAGCTACCATTCTTGTTCACGTGACTGCTCGCATGAATGACAAGGATAAAGTTGGCATTCAAATGTTTCACGCTTTAATATCCATTCGTTCGTTGTTACTTGTCTAATCATTTAGCTTCACTCGTTTACCTGAAACAAGACAAAGCTAATTATCCTAACGAGTAGTGTTGACGCAAGGTGGTACAGTTAGGGGATCGTTGGTGAGAGTAAACAAGCGTGCGGGACGGAACCCCCGCGCGGGGATGCGGCGCTGCCGCGCCCCCTCGGCCTGACTGCGGCTTCTCCTTATATTCCTATCCCTCTACGATCGCAGGTGGCGTGAGATCGCGGTCGGATGCTGTGGACTCTTACCAGTAGCCACATACTGTTAGGATGTGGGCGTCAGAGACGTTGACGATAGTCTGCTGAGATGAGATTAATCGCCTCTTATTACGACACCCCTCTAAGGTCCTGTTCAAAGCCGGCATACAGCCAAACAAATTATAGTGTTATCAATAACACTTGAATTGAACAACATAACAAAAGCCCTTGAGGAAAACGTGTTGTATTGAATTGAATATTTTGATCGACGGAACGGCGGCAGCTTTTCGACTGCGTATTCGCTCGAAAAGTACAGCCTATGCTGCTGGATTTTTTGTACATTTAGCTAAAGTAGTGCTCGGATTATAGTGTATGCTCGGCGGCCGTGCCGCGGGCCTCGCACCCGCGATAATGCGTGCGTTGACCGATTACCAGATCACATGTAGGCACCTACTCGCCCGCAATCAATAGCCGCCGTCCGTGTGTCCACGTCGGCGTCGCGTCATTCAACGTCGGTAGTGTACAGTAGGTCGCGATCATTGTTGTCCTATCTAATGCTGGTAGACGTTAACTTAGTTTGGCGATGGCGTGCCTGCATGCCTCGTGGAGATCGATACGGAGCCAGCGGCGGGCGGGTCGACTCACCGACCCAGGCTGAAAGGTTGCATTTGTAGGTACAGACTTGTAAGTTTTCCAAATCTGTCTCGACGGAGTTGTACTGTTAACTAATATCACGTTGGTAGGTGTGGGCGGGGTCGGCGACCGCACGTGATGCTCCCCCCGCCCCGCGCCCCGCCCCGCCCCCCGCGGCTAGGGGATGCGAGGCGGGGTCACTGACACCGCACCGGTCGCCCCGGTGTCAATACACTACAGCTACAATAATGTTTAAACCCTATAGCTAAGTGTGCGTGTACTTTTTTGCAAATGTTGAAAGACTACTATTTATTGACTCAGCTGCTCGGTTGGAAGCACAATGGTTTTTCCCTATCATAATTAACGTGCATGTTTGCACAAACGGATATGTATATAACTTTAAAGAGACGTACTGATACTAGTGATGCTGGTTTTAGGGTCAATAGGAAATATAAGTACCTACTTACAGGTACTATACCCGTTGACCATGAAATTTTTGCAAAGTCGTACCGTAATGAAATTAAATCCTTAATTTGTAGTTATTTCGCATAAAACTATATTTTTTTGCGATTACAACCTTGAACGTGGATGTTCAGATTTTTCAGAATATCTCTGATACGCCCTCGGGGAATATAGTCGTTAGCATATGCTTACAATACTTATGTTTGCAGAACCCTCAGCGCGCCAGTTCTACACGTAGGTATTTGTCTGGTTTTTAAGTAGCCTGCAAATCCTTCAATGTTTAATAATTGTAGTGCCATGGCACTTAAAATGAACCTATTTTCGATGAAGCAATAAATAATGATAACACATAAGATCAAATTAAAGATTGAAAAATTTGTCTCGGGCGGGACTTGAACCCACGCTCTTCCAAACCCCAACACAACACATAAGATGCACATAAGGCTGCTTTAAGTACAGTGACGTGAGCCTGACCAGTACACCACGCACTACTATACTATGTATAAATATTGTGATTGCTCACTGTCTCTACTTCAATACAAAGCCATTCTTTGAACGAACCTGCGTTTGTCTGCCGAAATTGACTCGTCCGGGCCGTTGAACTATAAGCTCTTAGCACGCAGTAACTAAAATAATACCTACTTATCTAATCTAGAGTATTTATAGATATACCTAGTGTGTATTGGAAACGAACTGTATGTATGTATGAATGTACGGCGTCGGCGTCGGCGCGGGCGTCGGTCGGTCGCAGCTGACGCGGCGGCGACCTTGCAGCGCCGCGCCGAGGTCGCGCCGGCCGACGACCCGCGCCGGGACGCTGCGACCCGCGGGGCGGCGCGGCGCGGTGCTCGCGGCGCCTCCGCGAACCGCTCGCCGGTCGGCCGGTGGTGCGGGGTCGACGACCGCGCCGACGTCGCCAGGACGAACCGACCGTCTCAGCTCAACGGTCATCACGTCACTTGCCTTGTGATCCTTCAATAACGAATTATTTATTTTCGATGTTCATTAGTCCGGAGTGAATCGACGAAAGCTCTCTAGATAACTCTAAATTGAATGGTAGGTAATAGCGATATGTTGGCGAGACTCGCTCGGAGGTGAGTGTCCGAGGCGCGGACAGGTATTCAAGGTCGACGCGCGGCTGAGCCCGCCCCGCCCCGCCCCGCCCGATATCTTCACGTCATATTTGCCATATTATTTGCTTATATGTTTAATCATGGTTTAACTTATGCTCGCGACTTTATTCGCGTGGAACCAATAGAAATAGAAATAGAATAGAAATAGAAATATTCTTTATTGTGAATCATAGGTATACATAATTGATGACATTATTACTTTAGGTACAGTTCAGCTATGTTCCGCCACATGGGCATACAATAGTGGGTAGCATTCATGCAATATCATTGAAACATTAATTACTAATAATTGAACAAAACAAACAAAGTTAAACATAATTATTACTCAATGTCAAAACAGTCAAAACTTTACCAAATCTAAGTCATTGCAATAAATCTCAAATGGAAGTATCATCCAGAAATTCATTCAGACTGTAGTAGCATTTAGAATTAAGCAGATCAAAGAGTTTATTCTTAAACACGTTGATTTCAGTTGTATCTCTAATGGGCTTGGGAATTTTATTATAAATATGAGGTGTCCTACAAAACAGACTTTTATGTAGTAAAGCTGTCCTAGAAGGTAACACTGCTAACTTGTCTTGATGCCGCAGACGAGTTCCAAAATTAAATAAGCTGATATTTGTTTTTACAAACACAGCACATTCGTAGATGTACATACACGGAAGAGTTAAAATTTTAAGTTTTGAGAAATGAGGCCTACATGATTGTGTTTGTCTCAAATGGCAAATAGCCCGAATGCAACGTTTTTGAGATTTGAAAGCGAAATCTTTGTTTGTAGAGTTTCCCCAAAACATTATGCCATACCTCAAGATAGATGCCACGTATCCGTGGTATGCCGTTATGACAGCTGAACTATCTACTATTTTGCTGAGGTTATACAGTGCATATGAGCCTTGGTTTACTCGTTTACATAGTTGTTCTATGTGGACATTCCAGTTCATTTGGCTGTCTATGTGTAGTCCCAAAAATTTTGCTACGTTTACTTCTTGTATCGGAATTCCGGAATAGTTAATGTCAAGATTGTGCAAATTATTCTGTCTTTGCCTAAAATTCATTATGTTTGTTTTGTCAAAATTTATCCTAAGATTGTTACGATTAAGCCATTGAATTATTGATGTCAGAGAATTATTAATGTCATTACTTAAATTATTTATGTCATTATTTCTGAATAAGATGGTACTATCGTCTGCAAATAGTGTAATGTCATGATTGGTTGCTAAGGGCAGGTCATTTATATATATCAGGAACAGTAAGGGTCCCAGTACACTGCCTTGCGGTACACCATATTTTATAGTTCTCTTTTCTGAGGCATATGTTAACTCTTTTTTCGTATGTGAGCATATTTGTGTAATTTGTGTCATCTGTGTCCTCCCAGTAAGATACGATTTTATAAGTTTGTGAGCATTTCCTCTTATCCCATAAGAATAAAGCTTTTCCAGCAACGTGGGATGGTCTACGTGGTCAAACGCCTTAGTCATGTCCATGTATAAGGCCACTGTTGGGATTCGTTTGTCCATATTCGAGTATACGGTTTTCAGGAAATTGTATATTGCCAAATTAATAGATTTATTCTTTCTGAAACCGTATTGTTGTGATGTTAGTATCTTATGTGACTCGAAAAAGGAGTAAAAAGATTTGTAAATAAATTTTTCGAAGACTTTGGCAAATATAGTTATAAGTGCCACTGGTCTATAACAGCTCACGTCGTTTCTGTCTCCTTTTTTAAATAACGGTTTAATTATTGACAATTTTAAACCCTCTGGGAAAATTCCTTGATCTATACATTGATTAATAATGTGGCTCAAAACTGGAGAAATAATAATTGAGACATATTTGACTACTTTTGTTATGATGTCATCAAAACCAGCACTGTTTGTGTTTTTTAAGGAAGTAATAATTTTATGTATGTCATGTGGTAGTGCAGGAGTCATAAAAATAGAATTGAATTGATTGTATGTCAGATTATTGGAATCGATGTCATTTTTTGTTCCAGGTGTAACTACGTCGGTGAAATATTCATTAAAGGCCTCAGCCATATCTTTGGGTCCCGTTATGGTTTTCCCATTAAAAATAATTTTAGTTATAGTTTCTTTTGGCACGTTAAGTTTATTTTTGTTAATGATTTGCCAGGTAGCTTTGGTTTTATTGACAGCATTTTTGATGAAGTTATTGTTTTGATATTTTTGTGTTGATTTAATTATATTTCTGTATCTTCTAGCATACATCGAATAAATTTGTTTATTTGTTGCAGTAGGTACTTTCCGGCTCTTCCACAATAATTCCCTTTTTCGCTTGCTACAGACCCTGATTCCCCGTGTCACCCATTTAGGATTCCTGGTAGTACAAAATTTAATTTTTTTGACGGGAAAACAAAGGTTATAAAATAGCTTAAATGTCTCGTGAAAATTATGGAAAGCATCATCCGGTTGCAGTGCTTCATACACTTCATTGAATCCTAATTGACTGATACACTTTTTAAACCTTTCCATGTTTTCATTGCAATAGTCGCGTTTTTCTGCGAACCAATATTTAATGTAGCAACTTTTCTTTATAGGGCATTTCAGTAGTTGTGCAGTATGATCCGACAGTGCTAATTCAATTACCTCTCCTTTGCAACCTCTTACATTATGTATAATATGGTCAATACAGGTACCGCTCCTTAATCGTGTTGGCGTTTTAAACTGATCTCTAAGATTATGGATTGCAAGTAATTCTTCTAAGTCACGAGCTGGTTTATTTTTTACTAAAGTGTCAATATTGAGATCACCACAAATCACTATTTTCTTATTTTTCAGTGTGTATGTCGATAATATGTGATTAAATTTACAAAAAAATGTCTCAAGATTTTGCTTCTTGTTTTTATTTTTTGGGACTCTATATATACAAATTATGAATATTTGATGTTCCAAGAGTTCAATGCCTGAACATTCTATTAAATTAGCTATAGATAATTTGTTTATTTCCTCTAATACTCTATATTTTTGGTTGTATTTTAACAATATGCAGGAACCTCCAGATCTGCTTGTTCTAAAAAAGGAAGCCGCTAGTCTATAACCCGGTATTGTCAAATTATTTTCATCACCATTGATCATATTATGCTCCGTTATACATAAAACGTCTATAGGCTTAGATTTGGTATCAAGTTCATTCAGACAAACAGTCAATATATCAGCCTTGCTAATAAGTCCATCTATATTCTGATGTAAAATAGTTATAGAATTATACACGAAAAAAATTACTCTCAAGTCCCTGCTGGTAATAATTTACATTGTTATTCAAGTTGATTTCAGATACCAAATTATTAAGCTGAATAAATATTTGTGCTATGCCATTGTTGTTTATTGATCCGTTTCGCGTGGAAAACATCACCCGGTCGTAGGTGAGATGCAGATTGGAATCTAATAGATATGCATATTCATTTTTTTGTATGTCTTTGTGAAGAATATAGTTAAACATCTCAACTCGATTATTAAATATATTGTATGAATATCTTCCACACTTAAACGTTGGTAAGCATAAAATGACATTTGTGTGAATAATTTTGCTCAATGTTGACCGCAAAAATGCCACGAGCTCTGTATAGTTATGAGATACTTTAAAATCATTTTCGCTTATAAATATAATACAATAATCTTCCATACTAAATTTATCCAATTTTTCGTTGATATCCCGTAATAGTTCCCTAGTTCCGACTTTTGGTGTTATGAAATGGCAGACATCAAAAGAATCCCCGAATGCTGCTTCCATTCTCGGTGTTATTTTGTTCCTACTATTGCTGCTGATAACATAGAGCTGATGTTTATCTTCATTGCTGATGGGCTCCTTATTTTCTTCATTTTTCTTTTCAGTTATCTTCTTTTCAGGATTTCTAATATCTGGTTCCGTTGAGTATGCAGTTTCTGTTGCGCCAATGACGCAGTCGTGTTGTAATTCCGAAATGAAGACCCTCAGTCGGACTATAGGGAAGGAGTAGGCTTTAGTTAGAGCATTGAACAAACTATAGGTACCTACATCAAAATCGGTTCAATACTTTTCTTGTGATGATCGAAGAAACAGACAAAATAAAAAGTATAGCTACTGCTACATTGATTCATTCGAGTCGCGATTTAAATCATAACAAGCCCTGATACCTACTTGCCATTATGATCGACAAAACCCAGGTGGGTCGATGTGGTGTGTGTGATTTTGATTATAAACGGTCCTTTTTAAAATGCTGACACTTTTTTAAGGAGATGATCAGACCGTCAAACTCAACAACTTTCTCTATGGGACCAACATGGAAATCGCGAAAAAAATCACCTGTCCCATACATTCGGCTCCAGTAGGTTTGCAGTGTTGTATGGGACAGCTGATTTTTTTTCCGTGATAACGATGTTGGTCCCATAGACAAATTTGTTCAGTTTGACGGTCTGATCATCCCCTTAAAAAGTGTCAGCATGTTAAGAAGGACCCTGTAATTTATATAGATATGTAATGTGTGGTTCAGGCAGTCGGCGCAGGCGTCAGTGGATAGCGCCGCTGCAGTAGGCAGCCTGTCTCTCGTCGCCAGCAGCCCGCAGGCCGGCGCCGGCGGGTCGCACTCGCACAGAGCGCGCACAGGCCGCAAGACGGACAGCGCGCGGCAGTCGGGGCCAGCGTCGCGCGCCGCGGGCCGGGCGCCCGTCCCGCCGCACCGCCGCCGCTGGGTCCCGCCCGCAGCTCGCCACGACCAGGAGCCCGATGGCGACGCTAAGTACGACAACATATTCCGCAAGGTGAGTGCCCGCCTGCCCGGTGTCTTCTACCGCCGTCACACTCACGGACTCACCGCCCCTTCCCGCCTTGCAGGTGCGCGGCATTCTCAACAAGCTCACGCCGGAGAAGTTCCAGAAGCTCAGCGATGATCTTCTGGCGCTGCAGCTGGACTCGGACAAGGTGCTGAAGGGCGTGATCCTCCTCATCTTCGAGAAGGCGCTGGACGAGCCCAAGTACTCGTCCATGTACGCGCAGCTCTGCAAGCGGCTCAGCGAGGAGGCGCCCAACCTGGAGCCGCGCGGACAGCCCTGCACCTTCAAGCTGCTGCTGCTGAACAAATGCCGCACCGAGTTCGAGAACCGCGCCCAGGTAACCGAAGCGGTACCCCGCCCCGCCTCTCATAGCCGCCCCCTATTAGCGAGCTGGTGCTAGAAAGGATCAGCCCGGCTAGCATACCACCCACGACAAAGCGACATCACGAGAATAACGTCATGCACGCTCTTTTTGGGATACGTCAAATATAAAGACGGAGGCACATTTCGATTTTTATCGTTTAAAACGATTCGTTTTTGCGGGGGTGGCATGAGAGGCATATTGCGCAGACAAAGCGACAGTTAGCGCGCGAAATTTTTAATAACACTGACAAATTTACGTTTCGTTTTCCAGTCAAAAGTACAAAATGTTGCCAGTATAATTGATGAATCGCTTGCGGTATTCAGTATACGACAGGTCGGGATATTAGTGTATGATTATTTACATTTTATTTGACTTTTTGGGACAATCGGACAATACAATGGTTTAGGTTGACGTTAAAGTTTGTTATTATTTCATTAATACAATTGGTATTTAGTTACAAGGTACTTAGTACAAGGTACGTAGGAGAGGGCTCAAAGAGCCATCCTCAAAGTAAGTTCCTTCCTTCCCTTCAGATATCCTACTTCCTTACTGTATCAACATAGCAAAGTCCTTACAGTCCGACAACTCTTCATACTTTCCACTATTTTAAGACAACATACAGCGTTACCTTTCGATGCTTCTCTTCCTAGTTCCCGTCGCACTAATTTATGTCCCACGCGGGCCGTTTCAACAAGCTTTGCCCAAAACTTTGTCATATTCCTGGGCCCTTACCTGTATAACCAAGTTGACAAAACACTTAAAATTTACACTTTTCCCAAATCTGCTTGTAAAAGGATTACCCAAGAATGGTTGCAAAAGCTGGATTACGAAGGAACCGAACGAATCCTAACCGTTCTTTCCTAGTTTATTTTGTTTGCGGATCTACGTACAGATAATAATTATACGGGTGGGTGGGTGCATCTAAATAGTGGCAAAATTATATACATAACCTTTTTCCGATCCCAAGATTCATCGTAGGGCTATCTAGATGTACCCATAAGCTTGTTTCCCTCGGTTCGGCTGTTCCGACGTTGGTCGGCTGGCTGAAGTGACATTTCTGTGTTGGAAGTGTCTCTTTGGCCAGGGGATTAGCGTTGGGCGGTGGACTGATAGAAGCGAAATTCAGCCCGATATTCATACATCACACTCACTCACCACACTTACACACCACAGTCAAACCACACGTCTCATGAAATATTCGGTATATGAAAAATTATCTCGGCATAAACTTCACTTTTTCTTGTTTGTTTTGAAAAAAAATTATTTTTATTTTTTTTATTTTTGTAGTTGTAGGTATCTTATTAGACTTTATTTCTCCCAACTCCTTATGTATTAGATCCACTATCAGATCACTACCAAAAAAGTGTTGTTAATCAAGCTGCGGGTGGGGGTGCCTGGAGACTTACAATTCTCAGGTTTACCTTATGGTTTACCTACGTTAGGCTCCAGTCTCCTTCAAATTGTTGTTTGTATAAAAATGCGTGTATTATTCCTGTGTATCTATGTGTACTTATATTTAACAATTTTTGGAGAAAATAAATAAAATTTATTATATTATTACTTCCTTAAAAATTATAGCATAATTAGGTAGGCAAGTACAGTCGCCATCAGCTGTATGGTAGCCATACAAGGTGTTCAAATATTTCTAAACTTTTTCATTAAATTCTTTACAGTAAATGTTACCAATTATATCTAAACATGTATTTTGTCACAAATATCCGAACATTTGTGACAAACCAATTTTTTTATAATTTCTTTAAAATCATATTTAAAATGTAAAACAACGGAGTAAGGTCTGTTTTCCTAAATTGTTCAGATGTCTATGACCACCCTGACTGCGTAGGTATATTTGATAGCTAGGCGTTCCAATATTTTATTATTATTATTTTATTATTTATTTTATTCATTTTAGGAAAACTTACGGACTAATTACAGGATAGTAGTAGTAGTAGTAGTGTAGTTTTTGATTGGTTATGTGTAAAGAAATTATTTAAAATTTGGACTGCTTCGAAATTTTTCGCCACCTTGTTTGCTATGATATATCTGATGGTGACTGTACAATATTTCATTCTAAAAAATGCTGTTGATGCTGACCCTTAGTAGAGATATTTAGGTTACCTTTAAAAATATGGTATATTTAACCGGTTTCTGTCCCTACCTCAAAGATTACCTACTGGTTACGTTAACGTTGTTCTCTGACGTACCTACAGGCGTTCGCCGCCTTCGAGGACAAGGCGCTGTCTCCGGAGGAGGAGGAGAAGCGACACCTCTCGAAGTGCAAGATGCTCGGCAACATCAAGTTTATAGGCGAGCTCGGCAAGTTGGAGATCCTCGCCGAGTCCATCCTACACCGCTGCATACAGAACCTGCTGGCGCGCCGCGCCGCCGCCGAGCACCACGAGGTGAGTGCTCTCTCTCTCTCGCGCGTGTACACGTAGGTACGTGCAGTGTGCGACAGGTGTACGTAACATTTGGCTCCCCGCCGCAGGACCTGGAGTGCCTGGCGCAGCTGGTGCGCACGTGCGGCCGCGTGCTGGACTCTGAGCGCGGCCGCGGGCTCATGGACCAGTACTTCGCGCGCATAGAGACGCTGTCCGCGTCGCGCGAGCTCGCGCCGCGCATCCGCTTCATGCTGCGCGACGTGGTGGAGCTGCGCCGCGGCGGCTGGGTGCCGCGCGCCGCCGTCGCCGGCGAGGGGCCCGTGCCCATGCACCAGCTGCGGCCCGACGACGAGCCGGCGCCGCGGCGCGACCGCGACCGCGACCGGGACCGGGACCGCGACTCGCTGTTCCGCGGCGGCATGCGCTCGCGGCCGCTCGACGACGTGCTGGCGGGGCTGAGCCTGCAGCCGGCGGCCGCGCTCGTGCCGCCGCCGGACAAGCTGTTCGGCAACGGGTTCGCGTCGCGCGACGCGTTCCGGCAGCGCTCGGCGCCGGGCTACCACGCGCGCGCGGGGGGCGGCGGCTACAAGCACCTCGCGCCGGCGCCCCGCGAGCGCGAGCGAGAGCGCGGCAAGGCGCGCCCGCCCCCCTCCGCCGCCCTCACCGACCTGCAGATGCGCCCCGCCGCCAACTCGCTGCTCTTCACCGCCACGCGCCTCTCCCGCGAGTCCGCGCCCTCGCTCCAGCCGCTCCACAGTGAGTACACTACCGTCGCACTGCTACACGTGTAGTGTAGTGCAGTAGGTACTGATACTGACCGCACGGCGTGTTACAGACGTGCTGGCGCCGGCCACGTTCGCGACGTCGGCGCCGCTGGTGAAGGAGCCGCCGCTCGCGATGGCCATCAAGCCCGCGCCCGACAAGGCCAACAAGCCCAAAAAGGATAAGGTCAGCTGCATACCTACTTTAGAAAATAATAAATATATAACTTTTTCTCCCCAATTTAATTTGTTTGTGTTGTATTGAATAAGATTTTTTTTATTTTTGTAATACGATCTATCGATTATTATGTACTTACAATTTAACGTGAATAAATGAAATGAAAATGAAAGTATGAAAAGCCGCTAAACCAAGAACACTATCCTTTTTTCTCTCGGAAAGATAATGGCGGCAAATATAAAACATTTTCTATATTAAACCCCCTTTCAAACGTAGTATGCCACTCCTGCCCACTGTCCTTTAACGGGATGACTCCTTAGATACGCGTAGTCACGTGCGCGGGATGTAAAGGGTGTCCAGCGGGAATTTTTCGATTTCGAAATTAAATAAAAAATAAACTAATAAGTTTTAGATATTTATTATATTTCAAAAACGTAATCAGGGTCTGCGCATTTCACTTTAATAATATCCTCCAAGTGACGTCCATTTCTCGCAATACACTTGTAAGCGAACCCTCTCTTTGGCAAAAGAACGTGCGAACAAAGCACTGGGGGATAGCAGCGATTTCACGCTGGATATCTTCTTGTAAAAGAGTTATGGTACGGGGATTATTCAATCAATCAAATTATTTATTTCAGAACATAAATTCCATATTGTAGGTATGTCACAAGTTACAGTTAATTTCATTGTTAGTATTGCTTACTCACTAAGTTAGTATATCAAAATTCAATTCATAATATTGTAATAATGCAAAATGTCAAAAACTAGTGGTCAATACTGTAAACAATGTCAAAATTTGATAAAGAAATAAGTAGTCTCACCTCATTACAAAATTGATTATTGCAGTACACTTTAGACTTAAGCTAACCCCACAAGAAAAAATCACACGGCGTCTAATCCGGCGCTCGAGGTAGCCAGGGTATGTCTCCCTACTTGC
The DNA here is from genome assembly GCA_963693445.1 of Agonopterix heracliana. Lineage (NCBI taxonomy): Eukaryota > Metazoa > Arthropoda > Insecta > Lepidoptera > Depressariidae > Agonopterix > Agonopterix heracliana. The sequence goes on from OY856312.1 coordinate 21,671,095, forward strand.
TTAATTATTTTCCAGGGAAAATTTCCCTTAACTTCAACTTTGAGACCCTGGCAGTGTGTGGAGTTGCCCCATCTTACTGAAAATGAGTTCGATTGTTGCGTCCGTGAAACACTTGCAATTGCGGTACCAAAAACTTATCAATCATACGGCAGTATATAATACCGAGGAAGTGACAGTTTCTCTCTCATCTTGGATTTCTAATGATTTCTTGACGCACTGGCGCCACACGTTCTGGCGTTGCGACTGACGAGGACGGTCCTGGGTGCGGCCTATTAACCGTTGTCCCTTCTTGTCGGAATCTTTGTACCCACGACCATACAAGTTGCGTGCTCGGACCATCTTTTAAACGTCGAATATCAAAGTGGGAACAGAAAGCATGACGCGCTCGAATCAACGATTCACCGCACTTCAAATATTGCTCTACCACAAATGCGCGGTGCACTCCCGACCAGTGATTCATGGTAACTAACAAATCCGCAAAGATGACGCAACCGACGCTACCCCTACCGCGCCCCTAGCCCTGCTAATAAACGAGAAATGATACTTTAAACTTGAAAAATTACCGCAGGACACCCTTTATTAGTTGCGACAGTGGCTGTACGTGGCGACACATGAATGAACACTATGTTGCACAGGAGGTGAACAAGGAGGAGGCGGTGCGGCTCGCGCTGGAGGCGGTGGAGGCGGCGGCGGCGCACGGGCCGCCCTGCCCCCCCTCGCCCCCCGACGACGACCCGCCCGTGCTGCAGGAGCACGTGCGCCGCCTGCAGGAGCTGCAGCTGCCGGACAAGGTACCTACACTACACTACACTACACTCTGCCCCCCCTCGCCCCCCGACGACGACCCGCCCGTGCTGCAGGAGCACGTGCGCCGCCTGCAGGAGCTGCAGCTGCCGGACAAGGTACCTACACTACACTACACTACACTCTGCCCCCCCTCGCCCCCCGACGACGACCCGCCCGTGCTGCAGGAGCACGTGCGCCGCCTGCAGGAGCTGCAGCTGCCGGACAAGGTACCTACACTACACTACACTACACTCTGCCCCCCCTCGCCCCCCGACGACGACCCGCCCGTGCTGCAGGAGCACGTGCGCCGCCTGCAGGAGCTGCAGCTGCCGGACAAGGTACCTACACTACACTACACTACACTCTGCCCCCCCTCGCCCCCCGACGACGACCCGCCCGTGCTGCAGGAGCACGTGCGCCGCCTGCAGGAGCTGCAGCTGCCGGACAAGGTACCTACACTACACTACACTACACTCTGCCCCCCCTCGCCCCCCGACGACGACCCGCCCGTGCTGCAGGAGCACGTGCGCCGCCTGCAGGAGCTGCAGCTGCCGGACAAGGTACCTACACTACACTACACTACACTCTGCCCCCCCTCGCCCCCCGACGACGACCCGCCCGTGCTGCAGGAGCACGTGCGCCGCCTGCAGGAGCTGCAGCTGCCGGACAAGGTACCTACACTACACTACACTACACTCTGCCCCCCCCTCGCCCCCCGACGACGACCCGCCCGTGCTGCAGGAGCACGTGCGCCGCCTGCAGGAGCTGCAGCTGCCGGACAAGGTACGCTATATTACTATCCTGTTTCACCACTTCTGAATAATTTCTTGTTATTTTATTTGACAGATCAATTGATATATTTCGTATAAAAGATATGTCAAATTAGCTAACAAGAACATATCTAGAAGTGGTGAAACGGACATAAACAATGTAATGAAATCACTTGTTAGTACTCAACGTTCGATTTAGAGTTGCTAATTTGTCTAATAGTTCCTTCCTCTATAGTGATACTCGGCGTGTAATCGTGTCGTCGCAGTCACGTCCGTCCGTGAGTGTTCAGCTACAGTGTTATGTCCCCGGCAGGTGCTGCGGCGCGTGATCGCGGTGGTGCTGGAGCGGGGGCTGGAGGGGGGCGCGGGCGCGGCGTGGGCGGCGGTGGGCGTCGTGCGCGGCGTCAAGCGCGCGCCCGTCGCCGACGCGCTGCGCCAGCTGGTCGTGCAGGCGGGCGAGGCCGGGGGCGGGTGCGAGGGGGAGGCGCACGCGCACCTCGCCGCGCTGCTCGCTCGCGCCGCCGCCGCGCGCCTGCTCGCGCTCGCGGAGCTGGGCGCGTGGTGCGAGCCGGCGCACCGCGCGCTGCTGCTGGCCGTGCTGCAGCAGCTCCGCGACATACTCGGCATGGACCGACTGCGCATGCTCTACGACGAGAGCAAGGTGACCGACGCTACACATCATACATCACCTATACACCTACACGGTGATGGGTAGAACCTTTGATAAAGTTATATGTCAAGATAGACAGTCGGAGATACGAAAAAATTGAAACCAGTACTAGCTCCAAACCCTATACATATACACGCACACATACATAATTTGTATGGCGCCTCACGCACACCGACCTATGAAACTTGGCCGTTTTGTTTTATACTGTAAAACAGTGAGGCTCATTCTAGACATATACTTTTTTTCTAATGGTAGAACAATATTAACAGGTAAATAAGAAAGGTCTCGGATCTCATGTAATTGTTGACCGAGGCGAAGTCGAGGATTTCTTATTTACTGCCCGAGGTTAGTATACTATTTTTCTCCTCGACGGAGGTGGAAAGCGGCAACTTCGTTTAGCGCAGCGGGATGAAAATTGACGCTGTCCGTTCGGAGGAGAGAAAAATAGTATACCAACTCGGGCAAATGTTTGTTGACCTCAGCACATGAGATCGGAAACCTTTCTTACTTTCTTGTCCTCGGTGTGTAATCAACCTAAGTATTGTCTTCTTCATCCATAAAATCTAAAAATGTTACAAAACTGCAAAATTTTTTTATTCATTACTCCCTATATCTTTGACGGAGACAAATTCATATTTCAGTCTTCTCCAAACAAAAAATGGATAATGTGACAAGACTACAAAATTTTTCCTATTAACTGATCTATCATTTGGAGCCGAGAGCTCTCGAGCGATGCTATTTGCAAACTACGTCGCGAGTTTGCTGACCGATGGGCCTGATCACGCGCCGGTGTACCATCCTCCGTGATCTATGTCCCAGCGCAGTCTATGTACCGCCCGTGTCGTTTGTGACGTTGTATTTAAAACTAATGATGTGAGGTGACGTGTCGTTGTTGTTGTCGCAGATCAACTTGTGCTCGTTCGTGCCGGGCAAGAAGGCGGCGGGGGGCGAGCAGGAGGTCGGGGAGACCGCGCAGGCGGCCCTGGACGCGCTCGAGGAGCACGGCCTGGCCGACCTCGTGCCGCAGCTGCGCGTGCAGGCCCAGCTCGCGCGCCAGCTGCAGACCGAGCCCGCCCCCCACACACTCTACCGCTGGATCAAGGTACACACACACACACACACTATCTATTTCGAGGTAAACATTGTGTCTTGTATTTATGCATTAATACATAATATAATGTAACTCCCGCAGGCCAACGTGGAGCCGGGCGTGCGTCAGAACGCGGCGTTCGTGTCGCAGCTGGTGGCGCTGCTCGCGCGGCACGTCACGCTGCAGGCCGGCGCCGACAAGCTGCCGGACAAGGCGGCGCTCGAGCGGGAGAAGGTGCGCTATACTATACTACACTACACTATAGTGTCGCAGCTGGTGCGGCACGTCACGCTGCAGGCCGGCGCCGACAAGCTGCCGGACAAGGCGGCGCTCGAGCGGGAGAAGGTGCGCTATACTATACTACACTACACTATAGTGTCGCAGCTGGTGCGGCACGTCACGCTGCAGGCCGGCGCCGACAAGCTGCCGGACAAGGCGGCGCTCGAGCGGGAGAAGGTGCGCTATACTATACTACACTACACTATAGTGTCGCAGCTGGTGCGGCACGTCACGCTGCAGGCCGGCGCCGACAAGCTGCCGGACAAGGCGGCGCTCGAGCGGGAGAAGGTGCGCTATACTATACTACACTACACTATAGTGTCGCAGCTGGTGCGGCACGTCACGCTGCAGGCCGGCGCCGACAAGCTGCCGGACAAGGCGGCGCTCGAGCGGGAGAAGGTGCGCTATACTATACTACACTACACTATAGTGTCGCAGCTGGTGCGGCACGTCACGCTGCAGGCCGGCGCCGACAAGCTGCCGGACAAGGCGGCGCTCGAGCGGGAGAAGGTGCGCTATACTATACTACACTACACTATAGTGTCGCAGCTGGTGCGGCACGTCACGCTGCAGGCCGGCGCCGACAAGCTGCCGGACAAGGCGGCGCTCGAGCGGGAGAAGGTGCGCTATACTATACTACACTACACTATAGTGTCGCAGCTGGTGCGGCACGTCACGCTGCAGGCCGGCGCCGACAAGCTGCCGGACAAGGCGGCGCTCGAGCGGGAGAAGGTGCGCTATACTATACTACACTACACTATAGTGTCGCAGCTGGTGCGGCACGTCACGCTGCAGGCCGGCGCCGACAAGCTGCCGGACAAGGCGGCGCTCGAGCGGGAGAAGGTGCGCTATACTATACTACACTACACTATAGTGTCGCAGCTGGTGCGGCACGTCACGCTGCAGGCCGGCGCCGACAAGCTGCCGGACAAGGCGGCGCTCGAGCGGGAGAAGGTGCGCTATACTATACTACACTACACTATAGTGTCGCAGCTGGTGCGGCACGTCACGCTGCAGGCCGGCGCCGACAAGCTGCCGGACAAGGCGGCGCTCGAGCGGGAGAAGGTGCGCTATACTATACTACACTACACTATAGTGTCGCAGCTGGTGCGGCACGTCACGCTGCAGGCCGGCGCCGACAAGCTGCCGGACAAGGCGGCGCTCGAGCGGGAGAAGGTGCGCTATACTATACTACACTACACTATAGTGTCGCAGCTGGTGCGGCACGTCACGCTGCAGGCCGGCGCCGACAAGCTGCCGGACAAGGCGGCGCTCGAGCGGGAGAAGGTGCGCTATACTATACTACACTACACTATAGTGTCGCAGCTGGTGCGGCACGTCACGCTGCAGGCCGGCGCCGACAAGCTGCCGGACAAGGCGGCGCTCGAGCGGGAGAAGGTGCGCTATACTATACTACACTACACTATAGTGTCGCAGCTGGTGCGGCACGTCACGCTGCAGGCCGGCGCCGACAAGCTGCCGGACAAGGCGGCGCTCGAGCGGGAGAAGGTGCGCTATACTATACTACACTACACTATAGTGTCGCAGCTGGTGCGGCACGTCACGCTGCAGGCCGGCGCCGACAAGCTGCCGGACAAGGCGGCGCTCGAGCGGGAGAAGGTGCGCTATACTATACTACACTACACTATAGTGTCGCAGCTGGTGCGGCACGTCACGCTGCAGGCCGGCGCCGACAAGCTGCCGGACAAGGCGGCGCTCGAGCGGGAGAAGGTGCGCTATACTATACTACACTACACTATAGTGTCGCAGCTGGTGCGGCACGTCACGCTGCAGGCCGGCGCCGACAAGCTGCCGGACAAGGCGGCGCTCGAGCGGGAGAAGGTGCGCTATACTATACTACACTACACTATAGTGTCGCAGCTGGTGCGGCACGTCACGCTGCAGGCCGGCGCCGACAAGCTGCCGGACAAGGCGGCGCTCGAGCGGGAGAAGGTGCGCTATACTATACTACACTACACTATAGTGTCGCAGCTGGTGCGGCACGTCACGCTGCAGGCCGGCGCCGACAAGCTGCCGGACAAGGCGGCGCTCGAGCGGGAGAAGGTGCGCTATACTATACTACACTACACTATAGTGTCGCAGCTGGTGCGGCACGTCACGCTGCAGGCCGGCGCCGACAAGCTGCCGGACAAGGCGGCGCTCGAGCGGGAGAAGGTGCGCTATACTATACTACACTACACTATAGTGTCGCAGCTGGTGCGGCACGTCACGCTGCAGGCCGGCGCCGACAAGCTGCCGGACAAGGCGGCGCTCGAGCGGGAGAAGGTGCGCTATACTATACTACACTACACTATAGTGTCGCAGCTGGTGCGGCACGTCACGCTGCAGGCCGGCGCCGACAAGCTGCCGGACAAGGCGGCGCTCGAGCGGGAGAAGGTGCGCTATACTATACTACACTACACTATAGTGTCGCAGCTGGTGCGGCACGTCACGCTGCAGGCCGGCGCCGACAAGCTGCCGGACAAGGCGGCGCTCGAGCGGGAGAAGGTGCGCTATACTATACTACACTACACTATAGTGTCGCAGCTGGTGCGGCACGTCACGCTGCAGGCCGGCGCCGACAAGCTGCCGGACAAGGCGGCGCTCGAGCGGGAGAAGGTGCGCTATACTATACTACACTACACTATAGTGTCGCAGCTGGTGCGGCACGTCACGCTGCAGGCCGGCGCCGACAAGCTGCCGGACAAGGCGGCGCTCGAGCGGGAGAAGGTGCGCTATACTATACTACACTACACTATAGTGTCGCAGCTGGTGCGGCACGTCACGCTGCAGGCCGGCGCCGACAAGCTGCCGGACAAGGCGGCGCTCGAGCGGGAGAAGGTGCGCTATACTATACTACACTACACTATAGTGTCGCAGCTGGTGCGGCACGTCACGCTGCAGGCCGGCGCCGACAAGCTGCCGGACAAGGCGGCGCTCGAGCGGGAGAAGGTGCGCTATACTATACTACACTACACTATAGTGTCGCAGCTGGTGCGGCACGTCACGCTGCAGGCCGGCGCCGACAAGCTGCCGGACAAGGCGGCGCTCGAGCGGGAGAAGGTGCGCTATACTATACTACACTACACTATAGTGTCGCAGCTGGTGCGGCACGTCACGCTGCAGGCCGGCGCCGACAAGCTGCCGGACAAGGCGGCGCTCGAGCGGGAGAAGGTGCGCTATACTATACTACACTACACTATAGTGTCGCAGCTGGTGCGGCACGTCACGCTGCAGGCCGGCGCCGACAAGCTGCCGGACAAGGCGGCGCTCGAGCGGGAGAAGGTGCGCTATACTATACTACACTACACTATAGTGTCGCAGCTGGTGCGGCACGTCACGCTGCAGGCCGGCGCCGACAAGCTGCCGGACAAGGCGGCGCTCGAGCGGGAGAAGGTGCGCTATACTATACTACACTACACTATAGTGTCGCAGCTGGTGCGGCACGTCACGCTGCAGGCCGGCGCCGACAAGCTGCCGGACAAGGCGGCGCTCGAGCGGGAGAAGGTGCGCTATACTATACTACACTACACTATAGTGTCGCAGCTGGTGCGGCACGTCACGCTGCAGGCCGGCGCCGACAAGCTGCCGGACAAGGCGGCGCTCGAGCGGGAGAAGGTGCGCTATACTATACTACACTACACTATAGTGTCGCAGCTGGTGCGGCACGTCACGCTGCAGGCCGGCGCCGACAAGCTGCCGGACAAGGCGGCGCTCGAGCGGGAGAAGGTGCGCTATACTATACTACACTACACTATAGTGTCGCAGCTGGTGCGGCACGTCACGCTGCAGGCCGGCGCCGACAAGCTGCCGGACAAGGCGGCGCTCGAGCGGGAGAAGGTGCGCTATACTATACTACACTACACTATAGTGTCGCAGCTGGTGCGGCACGTCACGCTGCAGGCCGGCGCCGACAAGCTGCCGGACAAGGCGGCGCTCGAGCGGGAGAAGGTGCGCTATACTATACTACACTACACTATAGTGTCGCAGCTGGTGCGGCACGTCACGCTGCAGGCCGGCGCCGACAAGCTGCCGGACAAGGCGGCGCTCGAGCGGGAGAAGGTGCGCTATACTATACTACACTACACTATAGTGTCGCAGCTGGTGCGGCACGTCACGCTGCAGGCCGGCGCCGACAAGCTGCCGGACAAGGCGGCGCTCGAGCGGGAGAAGGTGCGCTATACTATACTACACTACACTATAGTGTCGCAGCTGGTGCGGCACGTCACGCTGCAGGCCGGCGCCGACAAGCTGCCGGACAAGGCGGCGCTCGAGCGGGAGAAGGTGCGCTATACTATACTACACTACACTATAGTGTCGCAGCTGGTGCGGCACGTCACGCTGCAGGCCGGCGCCGACAAGCTGCCGGACAAGGCGGCGCTCGAGCGGGAGAAGGTGCGCTATACTATACTACACTACACTATAGTGTCGCAGCTGGTGCGGCACGTCACGCTGCAGGCCGGCGCCGACAAGCTGCCGGACAAGGCGGCGCTCGAGCGGGAGAAGGTGCGCTATACTATACTACACTACACTATAGTGTCGCAGCTGGTGCGGCACGTCACGCTGCAGGCCGGCGCCGACAAGCTGCCGGACAAGGCGGCGCTCGAGCGGGAGAAGGTGCGCTATACTATACTACACTACACTATAGTGTCGCAGCTGGTGCGGCACGTCACGCTGCAGGCCGGCGCCGACAAGCTGCCGGACAAGGCGGCGCTCGAGCGGGAGAAGGTGCGCTATACTATACTACACTACACTATAGTGTCGCAGCTGGTGCGGCACGTCACGCTGCAGGCCGGCGCCGACAAGCTGCCGGACAAGGCGGCGCTCGAGCGGGAGAAGGTGCGCTATACTATACTACACTACACTATAGTGTCGCAGCTGGTGCGGCACGTCACGCTGCAGGCCGGCGCCGACAAGCTGCCGGACAAGGCGGCGCTCGAGCGGGAGAAGGTGCGCTATACTATACTACACTACACTATAGTGTCGCAGCTGGTGCGGCACGTCACGCTGCAGGCCGGCGCCGACAAGCTGCCGGACAAGGCGGCGCTCGAGCGGGAGAAGGTGCGCTATACTATACTACACTACACTATAGTGTCGCAGCTGGTGCGGCACGTCACGCTGCAGGCCGGCGCCGACAAGCTGCCGGACAAGGCGGCGCTCGAGCGGGAGAAGGTGCGCTATACTATACTACACTACACTATAGTGTCGCAGCTGGTGCGGCACGTCACGCTGCAGGCCGGCGCCGACAAGCTGTAATTACTGTATTATACTGCTGTTGGTTTTCCAATAAAATAAAACTAGCACGCGAATGGAGCTTACCGGCTGCGTCCATAAGCTCCATTCGCGTGCTAGTTTTATTTTATTGGAAAACCAACAGCAGTATAATACAGTCATCATTGGCCTTTCCATCTTTATAAGATGATTTAAGCAGCGATTTGGCGGCACTTACGCTCGTGACTAAAAACCCCGATACGAGAGCGACAGGTACGGCCACATGTCCGGCAAGTAAAATTAAAGTTTGCTGTGTCAGTTGGGTTTGCAAGTCGATCATGCCTCCTTTCCCGCTTTTCAGCCAAGGAAGCAAACCACGCCCTATCGTGCTCAGCTCTTCCTTCCGCTAAATATAAATGCAGGAATATAAAGCAGTAAGCCAATTACAGGTTTTTAGATACAAAAATAGTTAAAATTCTGCATTGCCCTTCTTTTTAACCCCCGATGCAAAAATCGCTGCATCAATCGCATTATTCATTAAACATAAGCATCAAACTGATAGAGTTGAGATAAGTTTGATGCCTATTAAAAAGCATAGTACGATCGTTATAAAGGTCTATCCTAAATAGTTCTCAATATTATTTGGAGAATAATAATAATAATTCTAATCCGGGTTCGAATCCGCACGGACAACATGCCACGTGCCAATTGAGTTTTTCTAACTTATGTACATAATATCGACTGCTCTCAAACGGTGAAGGAAAACATCGTGAGGAAACCTGCATAATTATGCAGATGAAGAAATTCTGATGCATATGTGAAATCTACCAATCCGTATTGGGCACGCGTGGTGGACTAACGCCCAAAACACACTCCTAGAGGGTAGGCCTGTGCCCTGCAGTGGGACGTATATAGGCTGATGATGATGATGATGATGATGATGATGATGGTTATAATTATTATTTGGAGATCGATGAGTTGAGCATAAAGAACATATAATTATCTGACTTATAATTAACCACCCCACTTCTGTACGAATTATGTACCTACATCAAATTATCGAGTTCAATCTACAAGGTGTTACAAAACTACAAATAAACATTTAAGGGGGTGGTGTAGACCATCAAAATGAACAACTTTCACTATGGGACCAATATCGAAATCGCGAAAAAAAAAAAAAATGTTCTATACTCTACAAATCAACTAGAGCTAAAATATGTATGGGATTTAAAAAAAAATTTTTTTGCTATTTCGATGTTGGTCCCATGGAGAAAGTTGTTCAGTTTGACGGTCTAAACAACCCCCTTATGAGTTTTAAAAATTTATTGTTACTTATGAAACACCCTGTATAGATGTGCTATTTCGCAGCACCTAATAACAGAATGTGAACATTGAACGCGGACATCATGCGACCTCTATAAGAGTGCACCGTAAATAGGACGCTTAATATTACCTTTTAAGAGTAAAGTCGCCATTACATTGTCGAGTACCCTCTTCGATTCACCGGCATACCCCACGCCCCAAGTGGTACGCGTGCGTACCCCACTTCTGGTGTTATGTCATAGGCGAAAAAAATTAGCTTACTCCATGGATTTAAATCATAAAGGATAGCACTCCTCCTTACAAGCATTGATACAAGAAAATTTGACGTTCGTCTCCGTCGTCGATATTTCCAATTTTACATGTGTCCCTTTCTATTCCAATGACGTCACAATGGCATGAACGACAGTTGAGTGACGTCATGCCAAGACATACATTAGAAAGGGACAAAGTTAACGTCACTAAAACAACTACGGAGAAGAACGATCATTACCGACCACCAAGGATTATTATCATTTTTCACCGCTTGTTAGGCAGTCTGTGCTCCACTATAGAGGATTTCAAACTTCTTGGCTTACTCTGATAGACTGGACTTGACTGGACACTGCCATGATACACACGATAGCGCACACGCACGATAGCGGACAGACTGGACTGTCCCTACATAACGCACTGTAACAACCTTCATGTAAATACTAACACCTAGGTTTAAGATATTGTTACTAACACGCTATGAGTCCCATGTTGCTCGAAATAAACTATTTTTATTATTTTTTTTTTTTTTTTACTGCCTACAAAAAACAGAGTTTGACAAGATGACGTCACGACGTCAGTACATGCGAAAATCGTTCTTATTAGTTTCATGCAGGTAACTGCCGGGTAACCAGCGGGTAGCCAGATAGGCAATAGAGGGTGTGAGGTAAGAAATTGGTGGGAGGAAGGGAGTGTCCACACTGTATGTAGTAATAGATACTCTTTCTTATGCAGGCGCTGGTGGAGGAGTACGCGCCGCTGCTGACGGCGCTGCTGGAGGGCCGCCCCGACCTGCAGCTCGCGGCCGTCTACGCCGTCCAGCTGCACGCGCACCGGCACAGATACCCCAAGGGTAACTACACACACACACACACACACACACACGCCCAGCAGTGTTATGGTCGAACCTCATCTGCCAGCACCACATCGCTTTTTTCCGTCGCTCCATCCTTTTCTGTCACTCAGGGACGTCATTTGCTAGAGCAAATAAGATAGCGGGAATGCGACCGCACTCCGCAGCACCGGCAGTGCTGCGACCTTTCTCGCTCTAGCCAGTGACGTTCCTGAGCGACAGAAAAGGATAGAGCGTGAAAAAATGCGATGCGGTTCTGCCAGATGAGGCTCAACCCTAAGGTGCTGTTTATAAAGAAGAGACGTGTGGCGGTGGCGGATATGTTGTGTATAAACCGCAGTGTTGAGTAAACTGACACGTGTTCCCCGCCCCGCAGGCATGCTGCTGCGCTGGTTCATGTACCTGTACAACCTGGAGGTGTGCGAGGAGGACGCGTTCCTGCGCTGGCGCGAGGACGTCACCGACGCCTACCCCGGCAAGGGGGACGCGCTCTTCCAGGTCTGTTGCCTTCCAGCCCCTCTAGCATGCCACCGCCGAGAAAACGACAAAAATTGAGACGTGCCTCCATCTTTATTATTTTACGTACGCCAAAAAGAGCGCGCATGACATTTTTCTCGTTTAAACGCTTTGTCGTGGGTGGCATGCTAGCCGTGCAGCTCTCCCCCTCCTCCGAGCACGAGCACAAGCACGCGCGGGCGCCGTGCCCGTGCCGTTTGTTCGGACCACAGAACATACACAGGGTCCTTCTTAATATGCTGACACTTTTTTAAGGGGATGATCAGATCAGACCGTGAAACTGAACAACTTTCTCTATGGCACCAACATCAAAATCGCGAAAAAAAAAATCTGCTGACCCATACAAAAATGCAAACCTATTCGAGCCAAAATTATAGGATAGCCTACGAATTAGAGAATGTATAGAAGTATAAATGAAGCTCAAAAAGTGGCACCAAAAAAATTGTAACGCGTTCTAAATTTGTTCTTTAAAAATTGTAACTCGCCGCCAAAACTCATACAAAATGTCATTTTTCATGGGTGCCAAAAATGATTTCGATTTTGTTTGGAGTTACTCTTCCATATTTATTCTTATTCGTAGAGGATAGCCATAGACGTAGACTCTAGCGATAGACTTGCTCGTTCAAACAAACAACATGTTCAAAAACTCTTCGGGAACATTTCTATTTTCGCAAATTTAAATTAATACTTACATTTCCTTATAATTTTACATACTGACCTTATATTAGAATAGTAGTTTACCTTACAAAAGATTACAGGTGGTTTTTATTTATTAAAAATATTTAAATAAATTGTTATACATTATTGTAAAAAATGACAGATTGTCAAACAGATGGTCTGCCATTCTCATTAGTGCAAAGGAGACTAACATCAATCAGGTGCACACACCCCATTCAAGAGTAACATGCAGTTCCTACTGATCACCGTATCTAGTACTTTAGTACATTGATATCGTTGAGGATAGCAGATTTTTTTTTCGCGATTCGATGTTGGTCTCATAGAGAAAGTTGTTCAGTTTAATGGTCTGATCATCCCCTTAAAAAAGTGTCAGCATATTAAGTTGGTTGGTATATAAAGAGAGGTTAGAAATGCAAAGTAGCGCTTTTGCTTCGGAGACGGCTGTCGCCACTTGTCTTCCCGCTCACGCTGCTACAACTACTCTTGCCCTCTCGCTCGCACCACACCGCTCACCATAAAATAGATAAGAGCGTTGCTCATATCCTTTGGCGCGCCTGCCCTGCCCACAACGCCTTTCTAACCTCTCTTTATATGTTATGTGGTTCGGACGATCCGTCGATCGATGTGACTTTTTTTGACCTTCGCACATGTGCTGGTCATACGGTACAAGTGCGTCAGCTTTCATACAATCATTTTTAAGTAATTAATTGTGAAAAATTAGTGAATTGAACAATAAAAAAAAAAAATCTAAACTCTATACGGTACATCTATTCAATTGATCTAAGCAGTGTTTTGGTTTCGAACTGAACATGAAAAACCTTTTTATGCCACATTTACTCTCGGCCCTGTAGGGCAGGGAAGTGGGCAGTGTGAGTATGTAAATAGGTCACTCGCGCTGTTACATACTCACGCTGCCGACTTCCCTGTCCAACAGGGCCGAGTGTTTTCAAATATCCCAACGAATCCCATGAACTGATTATTTCACTTACTTAATGTAAGTGTAAGGTTGTACTCGTATATAACGTGACGTGCGTGTTGCAGGTGAACACGTGGCTCACCTGGCTGCAGCAGCAGGAGTCCGAGGACGAGGAGGCGGAGGACTAGCCTGGCCGCGGCCGCGCCGCAAGTTCTCACGGAACCTCATCGCTTTTATTTCGCGCTCATCTCACTATATAAATATAATTAAGCCAAATAGTTAAAATACCTTACCTTCGTTGTTACCCTTTAACGCCAGACCCGCCGCGCCGGCCGGTCGCCGCCCGCCGGCGCCGGCGCCTCCAGTGTTAAATAGGTCAATTTATAGGTTATACTACGTAAACAAATATTAGTATCTCGAGATAATTTTTTGTAGGCCTTTTACTCGATTTTGATACTTTTACAAAATGTATACAATGTATAGTGTTCGTTTGTACGAATGGTTGCACCCGGTCCCCCCCCCCCCCCTCACTCCCCCCACCCCCCGAGCCGCAGTGAGCGTGTTTTAGTTGAAATTGTAAAAATATATATATATGAAGAACTTAAATCAATTTTTTATTATTATCATGATCATATTTTCAATGCTAAATGGACTTAGTGATTAACTGTAAGAATGCTTAAATTTCATTGTATTATCAAATTTTAGAATTTTGTAACTATGTAGTTAAAAATAAATGAAAAAAAGAAATGCAAACGGTTCCCTCTGGTTTAAGATATGTATGTTGCGTGAATTGTAAAAGTTGTGAAATGATGCGAGGTTAAATAAGTAACATTGGTCAATATGTATTCAGGATGAGAAATAAAACTTCAGTGTAATTTATTACAAAAACTATAATTGACTTTCTTTTATTTAACTCAATTAGTTAATTTTGTACCAACACTATTGGAAATAACATAAAACATAAACTAGATAGATAGATAGATAGCGGAGCAGACTTCTCTCAGAGTGAGGTGTTGGTGGTGGAGGCGTAGCGTCCGCGGGCACCTGACATCCGGCAGTGCCTGGTCTACAGACATCTCTAGAAGCCGCTGTGCTCCAAGACGAGAGGGGCTGCAGACAATATTATTGGTCTATTACCAAACTGGATTACAACACATTGTCCCAGACATTACATAATGTACAGGTCGGTTAACTAAAGCTGGCACGTGCCACACATTTACGCAATGCCTTTGTCACACTGCACGCATAATGTGAAGTTTCTATATCTCTATCAAGCATGGACGCAGTGACAGGAAAAACGCATTTGTGTGTGTCTGTGAATACGACATCTTTAGTTAACCAACCTGTATAAGAAAACTTATATCAAAGAATTTATTATTTAATTCAAGTTAAATAATAAATACTAGATGAATGTGGATGTTCTGTGGTTTCAGAATATCTCTGACAACCCCTTCGGAGAATATAGTCATGAGCATAATGCTTATGCTAATCAATACTATACAGCTTCAACAGAAGCCGTCTCTAACTAGCATTCTGACCCAGAGTTTTAAACTTGTTTTCTGAAAGATCCAATTGATCTTGGAGATATTATTAGAACAGCATATAATATGAAATGAAAGACATGTTGACCCTACCGAGCCCAAAGTATGGAACTAATTAAACATGGAAAGTGAATATTACACTGAACTGCTGTATCCCATCAAATGTATAAAAAAAAATTGTATATGCGTTCCTCGGAGCTCGGAGCTGTAACTGAATGATGTGAAAGTGTACTGTGTCGCACTCTGGCGCAGGCCTCTCGTCCGTTTGCCGTGACACTTGGGCGAGGGCATTCGGATGTATTTAGCCACCATTGAACTTCAGCGTGGAATGAAGGGCCTATCGATAGGTAGCACAGACAGAGGAGTCCAAATCTAGGGAAATATGTTTATGTTTGTATGTGAATATTCTTTCAGTATCATGAAATTAGATACAGTTGACATTCTGACCTACATAAATATGTAGGTAGATAGATAGATAGGGCCTCTTAGTTAGCAATAAGCAAGCTTACTCACCAAGTCTGATCGCAGCGCAGAGCACGCCGAATATTATGACGCTGTTTATGGTGTTTTCTCTCGCCTGGCGCTTTTCTTCCAACGGATCAACTCTTTCACCGAACGGTAAGCGAAACATGATAGATCGATAATAATCCTGAAGATTTTTACGGAAAATTAAATTTTCCTATATAATGAAAAGGTAGAAATGATATCAGATTTTAGGTTATAATCGAATTATATGTGTTCTTTGGAACTAATCATAATCAGCTGTGTATTTTTTTTTTGTTAAATTTGTTTTACGGCTCTGGCTGTAAGCCTTCTAAGCCAGTCGTATTCATTTCATTTGAATTTTATAGGATACTAGTAGTAGCTTAAGAATTTATATATATAAAATGTAGTTTGATATATAGCATTAAAAGTGTTATCTATGACTATTATGTCAAAATATATGAAACGCTATTATTTTGGTGTGACAGTAAGTGCTTTCTATCACTGGTATGATTAAATGTATGAAAAGCTATCATTTTGGTATGACAGTACTAATCCGTACTTTATGGTAGGTTTGTTAGTTGGTAGTTTTTGGGTGTTTTTCATAGTTGTTGGTAATTTTTGGTATTATTTACTAACGTTTGTTCGCATGAGTACAACTTTCTCAGGATTCCAACAAAGTACTAAAAATACTAAATAGTGCCAAAAGTACTAAAACTACCTAAACAACCAAAAACTACCAACTAAAACCAAAAACTACCAACAACTACCATTAACTTCCAAACATAAACCTAAACCTAAACTTCTAAACCTACTGTCACACCAAAATGATAGCTTTTCATATATTTTGACATAACAGTCATAGAAATCACTTTTTATGAACATAATGATACCATAGACTCCAAGTACGGATAGATTTGTATCCTCTTTGAGTACCTACTACACCAATAGAATCACAACTTCGTAGAAAAGTTAAAGTTACTCTATGGATATTACCGAAAGACGGCTTTAAAATGTTACGAAATGACCCCATACATAGTGTTTAGTTTATGAAATACAATCGGTAGGTAGTCGGTACTATATTGTTACATTTATCCCTATTTTAATCGGAATCTTTCAACACCTGGTATCACTATACACGCACACAAAGAAAAATTTCATGACACCTACCTAAGAAAGTTAGCCCCTTTTGTTTTAAACGGAACAAGGGTGAGGCTCATTCTAGACATATACTTTTTCTAAGGTCTTTTCTTATAAATTCATTATAAAAGGCACTGTGTGCCTGGTTCGTTTTATGTTTATTATAATGTTTCCTTCTTGTCTTCTTCATAATTCAAGTAAATTGTAATTTTTCTGCAGTATTATCATATTCTGAATTATATCCGAGATCGTGTTTCTAGTTTTCGATGTCTATATTGTTAAGAATCCGTTTTCCTCAGCAGTTTTTCGTTTTATCCACTTAAACCTAACCCATTGAAATGCGAGGGTGGTTCACACATTTCAATGTTCAAGCGAGATTTACGCGAGGATATCATTCCGAATCGAACGGTCGCGCCTTACTTTATTTCTCACTTTTACTTTATTGTTCTCCATACCGCGCAATGAGCGTTTTTCTTTTTTTTTTTTAATGCCGTTTTCTTATAACTCAATAGATGGCAGTAGTGTCTGTACGACAAACTGTCAAGCAAAAACATCCTCTGCAATGTCACCTATAGACTAAAAACGTAGAGATTTCATTCTCTTTGGTTCGGATTTGGAAGAAACATAAAAAAAAAATTGAAATTATTTTCGATTTCTTTCTTAGCCAAAAATACAGTCCTTTTTCGTTGTTTTTCAGAAAAGCAGTTTGAAGTAAACTATTCTATTCTATTTTTATTTATTGGCGTTTCCTTGTTAGATTTCGCCAGTGTCAAGTAGTTTGAGGGAGTGTCTATCCAATCTCGAGGATTGTTTTTGAGTAAGAACAACTGAGAAGGATTTTGGAGCCTCGTGGCAGGCTGAGACGCGAACCGCGCGAACACCACGCGAGAGACAAGTGTTCAAGGCAAACCCTGCAACGTGACTCTCTGAAGTAAACTAACAAACACGACAAAGTAAATGCTACGATACGAGTTTGATTAACAATTACATTTGACAGCTCAGGTTTTCTTATTGCCAGTTCAATTTCAGATTTTGCCTTATGATCAAAGAGTTTTTATATTTATTTTAGTCAAATTGTAGTCTTGTATCACCTTAAAGAGTAAATTAGCATAAGAAATATAGTTAAATATAATAAAAAAAATATGTTCCAAAAGATTTTTGTTTTTTTTCACTTCACTTTTACCCTCATTTCGGGGAAAGATAATTTTTCAGTGTTTGACATAGATTCGTATAGACCGTAGCGTCATCTATCGATCTACTACGAAACGAAAAAAAAAACGCTCATAGCAGACACACAAAGTAACTCCCGTTTCATCTTGTTTCCCGCGCAAACTCCGCATTTTTTTTGTTAAATTTGTTTTACGGCTCTGGCTGTAAGCCTTCTAAGCCAGTCGTATTCATAATCAGCTGTTGTTCAGTCTGACCATCTGGAAATTAGAGAATCTGCCACACACTAGCTAAAAATCTGCCAATAAAAGAAAAATGCCAAAAATATGATATTTAGCTAGGGATTTATCCTGAGGGGGGCTACTGGCCAGCTAGCTCATCAGCTACCGTCAGTGGCAAGACTCAAAACAGACGTTGCAAGTTAATTTATTGAAACAGGCGTTACCTTGCGGAATTCCATGATTAACAGGTAGATGACACGATTGTGTCGAGACCTCCGCTTTTAAATACCTAGTAGACAAAGTTCCACCGTGCTATTTGAGACCTGCGGAACCTGATTATGTGTCGGTAACCTTAGATCAAAATAAAATGAATGGATAGGCCTTACGCGAACATTTCAAACCAGAAAAATGAGGCAAAACAATTGAAAGGTTTACTTCAAATTTGTATGCAAGTGCCCTAGATTTGACAGATAATGGCGCTAGTTTGTATGAACCAAGTGCACCAGTAGTTTGCTTCAAATGACCGCGCTTTAGGCCTATCCATTAATTTTATTTTGATCGAAGTCGGTAACAACAAACGAATGGGTGAATGAGGAGTTTTCTGACAGCAAGTAAAACGTAGTTCAACATACTGGCGATAAATGGCGTTGACCAGAGAGGGGACCGAAGACGAAAATTTTAGGCTAAAAACTAAACATAAATGCATGTCACTGAGTCAGATGAATCCGTTGACGATTTTTTTTTTTTTCAATTTATTTACTAGCCTGGTTACTAGACCTTTTGGCTAAATCTTATATTATTTTTTATTTTCTTCTGTTTTCACATTAAAACGGTGGTATTCGACGTATTGATGGTTCTTTGGAGTTTTTGGAGACAATCGAAAGACGCAGGAAAAGCAGAGAAGTCCACAGGAAAGAGGTGAACCGACCGCTTTGCCGCGCTAAAATCACGGAACACTTTTCCTGTTTACGACCCATGCACCATCATATTTCACTGAACTATATATTTTTCACTTGCACGACACTTTGTTACGCAAAACAGCACCAATTTTACAAACCAAAACTCACTATAAACAATAAAAATTCTATGAAATATGAAGACTCCAAACGTCAGCTACCAAAGCCCGCCAAAAACTCGTTGACGAAATATATGTTCATATAGTGTTGCTTACTTTAAACACAAATTATTACTATTTTATTATCTGCAAGGTCGCTCGCCCCTGTCTCGTCAACGCCATCTATCGAGCCATTAGGAACAACTTTTTCTTTTTTAATGGCTTTCTGAAAATCCCTCATTAGTAACAGAATGTATGTTTAGTAGCAAGTTTTTTATTTCATCTCCAAAAATTATAAAGAGTAATGGTAACTATTCCCAAATCTGCTAACATCTGTCAAAGTGAAAATTCGATAACCAAATCTGCCAAAACGGCAGAAATCTGCCACAAATAGTCACACTGATGTTGTTGTTTAATGTTTAGATGGGAGTTTTTGGCGGGCTTTGGTAGCTGACTTTTGGAGTCCTCATATTTCATCGAATTTTTATTGTTTATAGTGAGTTTTGGTTCGTAAAATTGGCGTTGTTTTGCGTAACAAAGTGTCGTGCAAGTGAACAATATATAGTTCAGTGAAATATGATGGTGCATGGGTCGTAAACAGGAAAAGTGATCCGTGATTTTAGCGCGGCAAAGCGGTCGGTTCACCTCTTTCCTGTGGACTTCTCTGCTTTTCCTGCGTCTTTCGATTGTCTCCAAAAACTCCAAAGAACCATCAAAGCGTCGAATACCAGCGTTTTGATGTGAAAACGGAAGAAAGTTAAAAATAAAATAAGATTTAGCCAAAAGGTCTAGTAACCAGGCTAGTAAATTAATTGAAAAAAAAAAAAAAAAAAAAATTAATGTTTAGATCTTCTCTTTCGGAAAAGCAATGGAACCTAGCCCTTACAGCCGTTGTCTTCAGTAGTTTTTTTTAAGAATAAGAAGAATAAGAATATTTACTGTTCAAACTGTGTTCAAAGTGTTTATTAGTGTTCCGTCTATGTGTTCCGTACCAAAATTGGCAAAACCGAACACTTATGGAACAACTTCTGTCCGTCCGTCTGGTCAGGAAGCTGAAACTAGGTTGCGTAAAACGGGGTGAATAGAAAAAATGTAACCTCCCCCCCCTCTAACTTCTAAAATACTGGAGTAAAAAATCTGAAAATGTAATAATACTCTACTTTAATTTAATCGTCTTTTATAGATTTTGGTAATTATCTAGGTACTTTCAATGAATGAATGAAATGAAATATGCAAAGGCTACGGAACCCTATCATGAGCGAGTCCGACTCGTTTTGTTGGCTGCGTTAGACAGAAATGTGGAAAAGGTTTAAAATAAATTGTACCTAGCTACCAAGCCATAAATAAACATTTATAAAAAAAAATGTTGTACGTTCCTTTTCAATTTTCATAATGTCAAGATTATTTTCTTTTTCAGAGTTTTTGGTCTACTATCCTTGTTTCTCAAAGCAGAAATATATGACTCTATCCTGCTGTCACCAGAATTTCAAATTTCTAAAGGCCACAATATGAGAAGCAATAATCGTTTTGCCGAACGGAACGTATAGAATAGAACTAGCGAGAGCGATTTACGTTTCGATTTTTCGTTCCAGAAAAATAGTTTCATAAAGTGGTTCGTACGCCCATTGATTTGCTTTTTGGACTACCTGAGCGTATCATAATTTATCGGCAGTCTTACCTGTAACAGTTTCCGTTTCGTTAAAAGTGCGTATATTAATTTTCTCTAAAAATAAATGGTCGAGTTGCGCAACATGGCGATTTCGACTCAGCTGGATTTTCAATGATAGTTTTGTGACTGTGACACGCTCTAATTAGCATCGAAGATTTAAGAGAAGTACAGTTAGTTAGTTTTATCGGTCGATAATCGTCGAGGAGTGTGATGGGACAGACTGCGGCGGCGGTGGGCAGCTAGGACGCGGACAGTGGGAGTGCGATCGCTGCACTTGTTTTTTGTTCGTGCGGTTGAGAGAATCCGTCAAGCTGGAGCGGCTACCGGAGTACCTGCGCGACACCGTCGACTGGTTCATGGGGTGAGTGCTCACTAGTCTGTAGGTACTGTAGTCTGCAGCCGCCTGCACTGCGCCAACTCCTGCGCTCGCCCTCGCGCTCACAGCCTCACCTCCGCCCCTAACATGACTCTCTCTTCTTTATTATACCAGTGGTGGCTAAGACGTCGACCGTGGTCTACCTGGTCGCCCGCGGTCGACTTTTATGGTAGTCTCACAAAGAGATAAATATCTAAATTAAAGGTGAAAATAAATGTCTGTCTATCAAAATCAGGCTTTTCATATACATTCATTGCTAAACCTGTTGCGGTTGAAGGTAGACTGCCAGGTATATCTAAAATTGTTATGTAGACGGTGCAATGTATGAAGTTTGGCTGATTTATACTCATTTATCAAGCACTAAGTAAGCCATATTCCAAAGATCTTATTTATTACAGAGAGGTGTGTCAAAACCACTTAAAATGAAGAGGCATAGTCTCTGCCTACTAGCGTTGACAGACGTCCTATTTTTCTGGCATAATTTTAAACATCCCGCCGGGACAGACTCTGTCCTGTATTTTAACATTATTCTATTAAATAATTAATTATGAATATTTTCAATAAGCTGCAGAACTTTTAAGGATGGATCAATTAAATATGGAGGACTTGTTTTAAGAAGACTTTCTTATTATTAAAAAAAGCCTGGAAATTGCAACATCTTTTGATGACGAAAGCATGGGTGCTATTGAAAAGTGGAAGATTTTTTTTTTTTTTTTTCGATTTTATTCTGTTTTAGGGACTTTTATACGCATGTATATATCAGTCCCATCGTACCCTGACCTTTTTTACATCATCAAATGAGAAGATAAATCACTTCATTGATTCACTGATGAAGTCACAAAGGTAAACAACTTTTTAGCTTCCTAGCTTTTTAGCTTCCTCGGAACTCGGAATTATAGTTCCATCAGAAAAATCTAATTACATATATCATTTGTCTTTTATCCTTAATTTGTCCCGGGGAAAAATTTAAAATTCGTTTTTTTTTTCAAAATGTATTTCTCTTTGTATGCCGTGCTTCAATTACTCTTAAGTAGTTGCTTACAAACATTAAAACTGTGAACATGGCGAGTAAGAAATAATGTTTTTTATGTGAAATTGGGCGTCATAATTGTTTTTGTAAATTATACTTTATTAGTAATAAATTTTATATGAGTGTAAAATAATGCGGATTTTTCTATTTTCCATTTAACGTCTACTCTTAATAACGTCGTAATATACTCAGTCCCTTAAGCGTCATTATATAGAGTTTACACTGTCATTTGTCTTTTATCCTTAATTTGTCCCGGGGAAAAATTTTAAATTCGTTTTTTTTTTTCAAAATGTATTTCTCTTTGTATGCCGTGCTTCAATTACTCTTAAGTTTTGCACCTATTACATCAAAATTTGGCTTTAACACAGATTCCATGGGTTCCTGTTGAACCCAAAAACAGAAAGGTAGTTAAGAAGAAACAAGTACAACGGAGATGGGGTTGAAAAGAATTCGCTAGAATTTCCTACTAAATTGAGTGAGGTCTTGTAAATTGTAACAAAACACCCATAGAAAAAGTTGCTATAATACTTCTATCTCAATATATTTGCACTCAAAGTCAAAAATTGAGTGCCCTAATTCAAACCATTCAAAATACTATACTGGAGTAAACATTGCACACCTCACAATTTTGGGAGTCAGTCTTTTTCATAAGAAATGTGAACTTTATCAATGACATGTGAAAATTACATGTTTTTCACATTAATATTTTGAAAACTGCAATAAATTCTGAATACTGGATACTGAATACATGTGTCCAGATCTGTGAGTGATGAGCTTCCTTCCCATTTTAACATTAGTAAACCATGGTATGAGAGGTGGCTGATTCTGAATAGACTTTTACCATATTCCTTTATCTTTGCATATTTCAACAAAAGATTATGTCCACACATCATACATTTTTATCTTAAATTTAGGTAATATCTTTGAGACTTTATCTATTTATCACTCGCATATCGAACTCGTCCATGAGAATGCTTTTGGTAATGTTCAGTTTAAGAAATTTTTCGACCCGTCTAGCATCTCTACGAAGTAAAACTGGACTAATAGTGCACTGGCGGCAATGGAGTATTTTAGTCATAATATACAAAATGTAACAAAACACCCTAGTGATACTTAAGGGGGTGCTTCAGGCCATTAAACGGAACAACTCACTATGGGGCCAACTAGAAATAGTGAAAAAAAAAATCTGCTGTCCCATACATTTGAGACTACTGCAGTTTTGTATGAAACATCCGACTTTTTACCCGACTGCGCGACGCAAAGGAAGGGTAATGTGTTTATCAGCCTATGTATGTATGTATGTAAGTTTGTACCATTGTGGCACACTACACTAGAGACCAAACGTATGGGCCGATTTTGATGATTCTTACGTCTATCGATTTGTCTTAATCTTGCGAGTCACGAGTGTCACTAAAGACATGACAGTAATCAAAATTCTATATGGCGACCACCAGACGCCATATCCCGTCTGTGAAAGTCGCTTCAATATAACTTAACATTATTCTAGACTAATGTAATGGACTTGTATTTTGGGTTTTTCGATTTGTTAAATTTGTATTTATTTATTTTTCACGACGTTTGGCTCCATAATGAAATCTATTCAGTTAGATGGTCTGAAGTATCTCCTTAAGTATTATTAGGTTGTTGCAGGAAGACAAAAATGCCATACGATATGATGATGATTAGGTTGTTTTGTTACACCCTGTAGAGTTTAGTTTCATTCAATTTATGTGTTTTGTTACATTTTCTTTAAAAATGTTTAACTGTGTGAAAAAATTTCTTAACATTGATTATACAGGTTGAGTTTTTTTTAAAGGTCAGTATGGGGAAATTCTAAACTATAAGAGATAGAGAAAAACGCTCTTAGGAACCGTGATCTCAATTCTAAAGAAAATACAAATGGCGTTTTAAAAAATTCAAATAACGGCCTCCGCACGTTGCAGCGATATTATCGAGCGATATTATCGACTGCGATATCGCGACACCTTACACACTGCAGCGATTCCGCGATTCGCGTCACGCATGCGCCCCCACCACTGAATGTAGTCGAAAGGGTTGCGATAATATCGCGGCAGTGTGTGGGATCGAGCGCGTCCCCATACAAAATGTACTGAGAACAATTATCGCAAAATCGCAGCGATATTATCGCTCGATAATATCGCTGCAATGAGCGGAGGCCTTAAATCTTAAAAGGTTCCAGGTAAAGGAAATGAAACAAAATCGGCCAGTAAGTTTAGTTTCCACATAACTATTAAAGAAAACTAAAACGTTAATTTCGACCACTTCTAGCAACTTTAGACCTATGGTTTCTCTACAATTTTTGTTTTGTATAGTGATATACAATCGATATAACAAAAAAAATGGTTTTTAAATGTCTTATCTCCGAACCAATTAATAAAACATTTTTTTATCCCAGGACAGGGATGCATGGAGGATAAGGGGGGAGGCCTTTGCCCAGCAGTGGGATGAAACAGGCGAAGGAAAAAAAACGACCTTCGTATTTTCTCTAAAATTGAGATCACGGTTCCTAAGAGCGTTTTTCGATATCTCTTATAGTTTAGAATTTCCCCATACTGACCTTTAAAAAAAAACTCACCCTGTATATAAATCAATCACCTATTTAAAATAGTGCAATACAATTGTTCTAAATTATAGGCGACAACTTGTCACTGCATAAAAGATTTTAAGAGGCCTTTTATTGCTTTTCAATCAAGAACGAGTGGACTGGCTTGTCGGATAGGGAAACCATGTTGAGGAAACTTAGGTACACGCTTAGGTTTTAAGGTAGGTATGTGGTTCACTGTCCTTTAAAAGTGGTGATGGGCTCGACTGTCACAGTGGACAAAATTTGGACGCACTCAGTGAAATGTGAATATTTTGAATATGCATTATTAATCTTAATGTATGATTAAGAAGCCTGCACATGACAACTAGAAAAACTTATTATTATTATAAGTGTGTCTTGTGTCTGGCTTAGAATAGTACCGACCCAGATGGCCGTCTTCAGGGCCTACTGTGTTTTAAATTACGTTTACTACTAAATATTACTTTTCAGTAGATGAACAAGTGTAGAGTTGTCGATAGACTGGATGTGAGGGTGCAGTGTAGAGTCTCGAGAGTCGGTGAGCGTTGGTCGCTGTCGTTGTTGTGATTCAGTCTGGACTCTAAAGAACTATGTTTTTTATTGTATTTTTAAGGGACTTTTACAAAAGTGGTATTACATGTCAGTCTATTGGTTCTAATAGGAACGATGGGTACTGTTTTATTAGAAATTTGTTTTCATTTTCCGTAAGGAAAGATCATTTAATATTAATTTATCAAATAGGACAGTTCGTATCGGCAAGATAATGTTTGTATCGTGGCCGCTCCGCATACTTGCGGCACGCGCTGATGCACGACCGACGTTGCGGAAGAAGACCGCGCACGCTCGTGTCGTGAGGGAGAGCTCCGGTGCGTGCGGCGTGCGCGCGAGCACGACCACCTCGGCGACGTCGGCGCGAGTGTGTGGTGCGGTGTGTAGTGTGTAGTGTGGAGCGTGGAGTGTAGGTGCGCGTCGCAGCTCAGGTGCGCTGATAAGGCGTGATGTCAGAGCTCTCGCCGCCCGCGCCCGCGGCCGCTCCGCCGCCAGTCAGTCGGCCGCGGCGCGCAACCGTGTACACTGTTTTTTGCGACATTCTCCTCGCCGGAGCGACGGTCGCAGCCTCGCGGACGAGGACGAGTGAGTGCGCCGGTGCTAGGAGCGGAGTGCGGCGGCGGATGAGCTCCGGCGGGTCGGAGCCGGAGCCGGCGCCGGCGCGGGCGCGCTGGCCGGTCGGCATCCTGCGGCGCAGCGGCGCGCGCGCGGCGCGGCGCGTGCTGCACGTCAAGTACCGCAGCGTGCCCGCCTCGCCCCCGCCCTCCCCCTCCCCCGGGCCCGGCCCCGGCCCCGGCTTCTCGCTGCCGCTGGACCTGGACGACACCGTCTCCTGTTTCTGCAGGTGCGTTCCCTTCCGGCTCCTCGCGTGACTCGTCTTCGCTAGATGTGCTCGCAGCGTGAGTTATCCGCGTGGAAAAACCCAGTGACTCACTCGGTTATCGGGTGACGTTGCTTTTAAGTACCTGAAAGATTCCGTAAGTTGATTACGAATGTAAACTAATGACATAATGGTTGATGATGCGGCCGCCGCTGCCGTCGCCCGTTGGACGACTTACTTTATGAAGGATTCGCAGGCTCTATTCTATCTATCTACTGCGCTAGACAGCAGAGAAACTGGATCTGTAATCTTTAGTAAAAATACAAATAAAGTAGGTCAGTCACGTTTCATGTGCCTGTGTGATGGATGAGCGCGAGCGATGTGCTACTGTAGTGTTGTGTAGACGTAGCTCCACGTGTGTGTTTGTGTGTGTGTACGTACGATGCTTATCTCGCCATCGACTGTATCTTATCACACACCTGAGTGACGTCACAAGCCGCACACTGCCTCGTTTGGTTGCTCTTTGTTAGTTCTATAATAGTATAAAAGTATAATAGTAATAGTCGTCGGTGCGCACGTGATGTCAAATTAATTTCTTGAAATGTTTGAAGAAGAAGTTAAAGATGATTTTAAATGAATATTTCAATGGAAAATTGAAGAATAAACGACGAAAAGGTTACTAGCTACTAGGTCAATAAGTAGTTCTTGACGATCAAATCGAAAGGTATCAGTGCAGTGCTCGTGAGCCTGGCTGCGCCTGCGCGTCGGCAACACGAGGCGCGCGCGTGAGTACGTGTAGTGGACACAATGGACAAATGGACGCAAGTGTCCAGCACTGATACTGATTGGCCCCACTTGACTCGATCGCGCAGTTAATAGTCTCGGGTGCCGACAGGCCGCGGCCGCTTGCCGGTCGTACATAAATACAAATTATTAGTATAAAAACTATCAAACTTAAATCATCCATACTTTTATTAGTATTAAACATCATTGATCGAACTTAAGAAGCCACGTCAGATACCGTAAGGCGGTTTGAAAAATCTGACACCAGGGCTTTTTGTCCACACGATAAGAAGAGACAGCGACTTAAGTATAGACTAGACTAAATAGTGCTTAATAAAACCACTGTCACAGTATCTACCTGAGAAGGAACATCGGGAGGACGAGAATGTCATTCAGGATGATATCGGTGCTGGCGCGAACCCTCAGCAGCGCGGCGGCCGCGGCGCATCGTTTGCTGAGCTTAGTGGGAAACCCATCATGCCAGCCAAATCGCTGAAAAGCGCGGCAGCCCCAGCAGCATCCTGAAGGCCTTATTATATTGATTGTGCAGTGCAGACTGCAGGTGTACAGAGATGTGCAGTAGTTAAGCTCTAAACGGTGTTGTTTTACCTTGAGCTGAGCAATACTTGAATCCATGGTGGATTATCATGCACATTATTGGCCCTGACCGCAAGTGCCCTGCGTCACCTTTCTATATACATATCTGCATCATCTTGCAGGTCCTCTGTCATATTATGTCCCACTTAAAACATTACATTCATTTGAAGTCCATTCAAAGCTATGTCACTTATATCTGAAGGACACTTAACCAGCCTTAAACAGCATAAATTCACTTTTACTTGTGTTATATTTCAGGTCATGTCTAGATGCATATATCTGACAAACATTTATACGAGTATGTTATTATCTTTGGGCACCGATCTAACGGCTCATGTGTAGTTTAGTGTAGTGGTCGGTATATTCACAATATTATTATTAAAGTGTTGACTGAATTAAACCTACTCAAATCATCGCATCCCCTACGCCTTATCCCTTACGTTAGGGCAGGTGTCGATCCTATTATAAAGTTATGAACTGAAAGAACAAAGAGTCTTTAGCACGATACTAGTACTCTACGTAGTACCTATTACTCATTATTTTACTGTTACAAACCACATTTTACACAGGGTGTAACAAAACATCCTAGTAATACTTAAGAGGGTGCTTCAGACCATCAAACTGACAACTTGCACTATGGAACCAACTTCGAAATCGCGAAAAAAGAATTAGCTGTCCCATACATTTTAGTCCAGTCGATAGAGCAGTTTTGTATGGGACAGCAGATTTTTTTTTCGCGATTTCGAAGTTGGCTCTATAGTGAAAGTAGTTCAGTTTCATGGGCTGAAGCACCCCTTAAGTATTACTAGGGTGTTTTGTTACACCCTGTATAAAGGCATTACATCACCTCAGTAGCAAAACTGGTGAATAAAATGCATTTGCGTACGTCACACACAATGGCTTAAACTCGCTATATGCTTGTGTAGTTGGTAGCTTGGGTAATAAAGAAGTCAGCGGAATGAGGAAAACAATAGAATAACGCAACAAGTAATCGTGAAACGTGCTCCGACGGTGATGGCCGCCCGTCGCCGTGCCGTGTGCCTGTGTGCCTGTGCCCGGCTGGCGGCTGGCGGCTGGCGGCTGGCGGCTGGCGTGGGCGCCGTGTTTACGTTTCACAACGTCTTGCTTGTCGCGCTCGTCACGAGGCCGCGCCCGCGCCGCCCCGCTCACATGCTCCGTCACACCACTTCAAATAATCATGTTATGATAGATGCATTTTAACTATTAATTGAAGAATCTGTGAGAGCCACTGGATTTAGCAATCTTTTTAGGGTTCCGTACCCAAAGGGTGAAAACGGGACCCTATTCATAAGCCTACTACGTTGTCCGTCCGTCCACCTAATTAGGGCTGTAACTTTTGAACGGTAATAGCTAGACAGTTGAAAATTACACAGAATGTACGTTAGTATGGCGGATTTGCTAACAAATAATACAAATTTTCTTTTTTTACTCAATTGGAAAGGACGAGGCATATGTGTGAACGGCGAGTACATCTCACACCTGCGTTTTGCCGACGACATTGTCGTCATGGCGGAATCGCTGCATGACCTCAGTGGGATGCTTAGCGACCTTAATGCCGCTTCCCGACGGGTCGGTCTCGGCATGAACTTAGACAAGACGAAAGTCATGCTTAATTCTCATGTCGAGCCAGAGGCGGTATACGTCGGTGCGGCGGCGATAGAACTTGTGCAAGACTATGTCTACCTTGGACAGACTATAAGACTAGGTAGAAACAACTTCGACAAGGAGGCCGCTAGGCGTATCCAGCTAGGATGGGCTGCTTTCGGGAAACTACGTCATATATTCTCCTCGGCCCTACCACAATGCCTCAAAACGAAGGTGTTCAATCAGTGCGTTCTGCCAGTGATGACCTGTGGTGCGGAAACGTGGACCCTGACGATAGGGCTAGTTCATAAATTCAAGGTCGCTCAGCGAGCTATGGAGAGAGCTATGCTCGGTGTTTCTCTGAGGGACCACATCAGAAATGAAGTGATTCGTCACAGAACTAAAGTGGCTGACATAGCTCAGAAAATTAGCAAGCTGAAGTGGCAATGGGCTGGTCATATCTGTCGAAGAACTGACAACCGATGGGGTGTCAGAGTTCTAGAGTGGAGACCGCGAACTGGTAGGCGTAGTGTGGGACGCCCTGCTGCCCGCTGGACAGACGATCTAAAAAAAGTAGCGGGGAGCGACTGGATGAGGAAGGCCGAGGACAGAGTTTTGTGGCGCGCCTTGGGAGAGGCCTATGTCCAGCAGTGGACGATGATAGGCTGATGATGATGATGATGAATACAAATTTTAAAGAGATAAAAATTAAGGGGGACCTCCCTCATACAAGAAACACTGTTTTATCATCGTTTTTTCTTCTCGCTCTAACGTAAAAACGGTAATACATACAAGCGTCAAACTTGATGTGGCTGTCTACAGTACAACAACAAATAATAGAAAGATTTTACCTTACAATAAAATCAATATTGTGATCCTGAAGTCCCTCCAGGGTTGTGAGAGAGTGTTTCTTGGATTTTACTGCATTTTTGCCTCAAAAGCCCATTAATTGGCCGCTTCCGTTGTAATTTTCCTAATTTCATAAATAGAATGCTAACTTCCGCTTGTCATTTTCCCGCCATTCGCCAGCGTGCTGAATTGGCTCTGACGCCATTTTGTTCATTGCGACTCACCCAGGTGGCCTTAAATAGGCCCTGGAGGGACTTCAGGATCACAATATTGATTTTATTGTAAGGTAAAATCTTTCTATTGTAATCCTTTCGTCCCTCCAGGGTTGTGAGACGTGTCTGTTATCACCTGGTGAATGGCGGGGATGAAGTTATGATAGGTACCAGATTCAATAGAATAAAGAATATATTGTTATTAAAAAACAAAAACATAGTAGGTAGGTACTGTTATGGTAAGAGAAGAAAAAAAAACAAAATAATATAATTAATTGAATACTCTTCAATATATAGGTATTATAACGTTGCTTTGTTAATCTAACAAAGTTATTCGAACCATTTCTATCAAAAACTAAATGTTTGAAAAGATTATGATAAATTTTGTCTTTAATCTACCTATTTTGTTTTCTGTGGTAATTATGGAAGTTTTTACAGATCCCTTTAATACAGCATCGAGGAAGAAATTACTGATCCAACTTGAGAAGTCGCTTTAACTGTAAGTACAAAAAGAAAAGCTATAATTATAATTCCCCACCGGGGAAGAGGCCTGACCTCTTAAATAGATAGATACCTAAATAAACAAAGCTGAGATTTAGCTCCTTTATACCGAGTAATAATCAAATACTTCTCAGAATCTAATTTCGTGGCTAAAACTTTTATCGGATCAACCGAACAGTCGATCCGTACTTGCGAAATGATGCTAAGTTAGTTTCAAGGTAATAAGGAAAATATGTAATTTGAAGATCATTACCAAAATCACATTAAATTTAGGCTGAGCCGATGCCCACAAAACGTGGCGCACTGATGCAACGAATGGCATAATGGCCTTATCTTCTCTAGATAGATCCTAAATCGAAGTTCTGACAATCTGTGTGTTTTGTGTGTTAAGCGAGGATGTCGCTCTATTCCTAGCCTAGGTAAGGGTCACAGAAAGTAAACACGACAGATTTATGAAAGTTGATAGAACACGATAAACGTGGTTCCTCTTTGGTGTGCAAGTTTTCACAGAACAAGAGTAAGAAGAGAATCAGAACAACCTTACGCCGGAAATTCTAGGCGATGCCGATAGATAGGAAATGACAAAATTATATTTTATGTTCTTATGAAAGCACCACTTTAGCCATCTTATTCATGGAGTTCGATAGGAAAATAATGTGAGCTAACGACGATTTTAAAATGTCTTCTTATACACTCAGGCTGATTTTGGGGAACCATGCTTCCAGTTTCAGATCTTCCAAAATTGGACTAGGTTACCCCGTCCGCGTTCAGCGGTGATGCTACTATTCTGTGTCCACTCTGTAAGAGCTATGTGGTTGTATTGATGACTTTACTGACGTCAAACTTTCTATTGATAGAATTTGAATACCAGTAAGTCTGACCAATTAAAGCAATTCATAGTCATACTATGTACAAAATTCAAATTTACTTCTCATTGAATTGTACTCCGATAAACCCGCTAATATGTTTTGTTATCAGTCATAAACAGACAGAAGGCCAAGATCTCCACTTTTATGATACATATTAGCCACGGCCGAAGAATTGTCGGACTATAGTCAAAGCTGTCAAAACTCGTATAAAATTTTACAGCTGCTCACGTTCTTATTTATAATCGTCTATGATGAACGCTGGAAGCTGTCGGAGACTCCAGGGACTTGACCGCTGGAACTCACGACTCAATATCTAAGCTCTGCGACAGTATAGGCGACCCAGATGACACGACGAAGCCCGCAGAGCTCAGTCTTAGGTTACAAGGAGGGACTACACCCACCTGGAAAGGATTTTACTTCCAAAGAGGGACTTTACCCGCCTGGAAGTGTGCACAACGATACTCGCAAAGATTTATCTTCAGATGAGAGACTTTAATCACCTAGAAGTATGCACAAATAAGCTCGCAAAGATCTGACTTCAGAGTTTGGGGACTTTACCCACCTGGAAGTGTGCATAACGAAGCTCGTAAAGATATGACTTCATAGTGAGGACTTCACTCACCTGGAATTGTGCACAACGAAGCTGGTAAAGATCTGACTTCAGAGTGGGGACTCTACCCAACTGAAAATGTTCACAACGAAGCTCGCAAAGATCTGACTTCAGAGTTTGGGGACTTTACCCACCTGAAAGTGTGAACAACGGAGCTCGTAAAGAGATGACTTCATAGTGAGGACTTCACTCACCTGGAAGTGTGCACAACGAAGCGCGTAAAGATCTGACTTCAGAGTGGGGACTTTACCCAACTGGAAGTGTGCACGACGAAGCTCGCAAAGATCTGTCTTCCGAGAGAGGACTTAACCCAACCGGACGTGTGAATGACGACGCTCGCAAAAATTTGTCCTCCAAGGAGGGACTTTACCCACCTGGAAGTATGCAAGACGAAGCTCTCAAAGGTCTGTCTTCAGAGGAGGAATTTCATCCACCTGCTGTGTGCACGATGAAACTCTCAAAGATCTGACTTCTGAGACACTTTACCCAACTGGAAGTTTTCACGACGAGGCTCGTAAATATCTGCTTTCTACAAGGGACTTTACCCGACTGGTAATGTGCACGACAAAGCTCGTAAATTGATAAAATTTGATTTCTGTCAAGGAATTTTACCCAAGTCGTAGTGTGCACTACGAAGCTCGTAAATATTTTACTTCCGACAAGGGACTCTGCCCAACTGGAAGTGTCGACGACGTAGCTTGCGAAGATCTGATAATCGACGAGAGGGACTTTGTTCGCTTTACCCAACTGGAAGAGTGCAAGCGAAGATAGTAAAGTTTTGACTTCAAAAGAGGGTCCTTACCCTACTGTAGTTGTGCACGATCTATTATAAGATTCCACTCCTTCCTTCTTTCGTCCGCTTTTCGTGAAGAATTCTTGTTTAAGGTCATATTACAGTAGACAGGCACCAAGAAATGATCTATCAATATTAGAAAAATTACTGACTTTTGTAATTAAATATCTATCCAATGCATTTCATAGCATTTATAATCAATTGAAGAACACGATAATTCGTTCGATGCAGCGAAGCTTTCTTGAAGAGGGTTCGGCCGAAGCGACGCCAAATAACATGTACTCACAATATCTTTTGGAAAAGACTTTGTTTTACCTAAGAATTGAACGATGAGCTAGAATTGCTATAAAATTACGTCCAATTTCTAAACAATCGCTGTAGAAAATGTATGTGTCGAAGTATGATTAATATTCTTGTGATTCGACACGATCACATAAATATATTCTCACATTTATTCGATTCGAATAAATATATTTTGACATATTTTCTCAGGTTTTATAGGGTTCGATGGACGGGAGTTTCCACATCCTTTTTTTTTTTTTTTTTTTTTTAAATTAATAAAATCAAAAGATTGATGAAAAGAACACTTGCTCACATATATGTAGAACAAACCGTCATTTACTGTGGCAAATACGACGACGCAACGCACGGAAGAATCTTGAAGAGTTCATAATATTTCAGAATTTAACCAAAACTTTTAGTAAAATATCAAGTTACAGACCGAAAACAATATTCAAATCATTTTGGCTCAAACTGATCGATGGCGGTCATTCGCTAAACATTTCGATAAGTCGGCTAGTAACAAGAAAAACATAGGTAATTCAGCTCTTTGAGCCGTTAAAATAAAAGTTACCTAATGTTATACAAGATAATTGAAACCATTCTTATTCGGTTTTAATCACTTTAGACAAACATTTTACTGACGCCCCCTTTTCTTTAAATTATCGATTCACTCACTCGCAATCTGCAACCTCAGAAGATGGTTGGTACTTGTAGCGATAACTTTTCCGAAATCGAAGTACGGTCGTCAATGTACATAATTATGTGTGTATGAAAATTAAATAGATTGGAAATCATCGCAATCCCACCGCCCCTGCTCCTGCTAACAGATCTGACATTCGAAAATATCGTTCTAACGGGTATAAGACATCGGTCAAATTCGATATCGGTCTAACCTCGGTCAAACCGGTAATTCGTCTAAAACGAACAATAATGTCAGCTTATCATCGGAAATTTATCAAATTTTCAGATTTATCATGACATTAGTTAAATTAAAATAGGCTAGTCGTATAACTTCTTTAAACCTTAAGGCAATAAAATACCCTAGCCTCAAAGTAGTTTTAATTTGGCCGGATGCCGCGCACGGGGTTTGAAGAATTCCCTCGAAAATGGAGGGCCGGCGCGGCCGAGCACCCAAGCGTTGTACAAAGTCAAAACACAAACCTGGCCCGCGAGTTATCAAACCTCAACTCGCAACGACTGTAGACTGTAGACACGGGGCGCACGTGGCGGCGGAGCGCGTCAGCGCTGCACCTGCAGCTTGCACCTGGAGCTGGCACCGCGTTGGCGGCGCGGGGCGCGGGAGCTGGACGCGAGCCACGTGGCGCGGGACACGGCGGCGCGACGCGAGCGGCGACAAACCCTCGATTCGACGATATAATGACTTTCGTGAGCCATGACGAACCGAATTCACTAAACGGGCTCAATTTTGAACAAAACTAAACGGGCTCAATTTTGAACAAAACTAAACTATACGAGTGACTTAACGAAATTATTTCACTTTAATATCGATAACGGAAATTTCGAACTTTTTCACTCGCGTATTTTGAGGCAGAACTGCACTCGTCAAAATCCGGAAACACAATGAACAAAATGGCGTCAGAGCCAATTCAGCACGCTGGCGAATGGCGGGAAAATGACAAGCGGAAGTTAGCATTCTATTTATGAAATTAGGAAAATTACAACGGAAGCGGCCAATTAATGGGCTTTTGAGGCAAAAATGCAGTAAAATCCAAGAAACACTCTCTCACAACCCTGGAGGGACGAAAGGATTACAATAAAAACCGGCCAAGTGTGAGTCGGTCTCGCGCTAAAGGTCCCGGTGAAAAGAAGAAGATAAATAAAACAAGGAAGTACCTATTGTTTCTAAACATGGTTTCACATACATAAAATAAAGGCTGACTAGAAAAAAAATTCAGCTTTGGGGGATCAAACTGATGTTGTGTGCATTTAATTGTTTGTTTACGAGGAGCACGAGCACGACTGTCAGGGACCTACCGCACTAGACGACCTGCACCACGACCAGTGACCGCAGCGACCAAGTGAAATATAGAAACTGGTCATCGTGGCACCCGACGGCTCGGCTGGCTGCGACAGCGACTAGATTCTATAGTTTATTTGGTCGGGTCGTGGTCGTGGTCGTCTAGTGCGCGAGGTCCCTAATTGTAATCGACGGAGGCGCTTCCTGGTTGTAGTCGAAAGATAGCAACGACTCGCGCCGACTAGCTATAGCAGCGATCACATTACCCAACATGCAGGGCCGATTTCAGCATACATTGCCTAATTTGTTCTCTCTACTTTAAAGTGTACCGATCAAAGCAAGCCATGCATGCTGAGATCGGCCCTAAATGAAGAGTAATGTAATCGCTGCTAGCGGCGGATGTGGAGCGCGACCGCATCCGGGCGGCGCGCATTGTGTTGTGTTGCACCGCGACGCAACGCAACGCAAGTGGGCCGCGCGCGGCCGCTCTTGCAAATCACCGCTAACTTTAACCTGGGAACTCGTATACAGGGTGTTAGGGTAAACAATTGCGTTACTTTTAGGGGTGGTTCAACCTATGATACTGAACAACTGCAGGCAGCGGGGCGGGATAAATTTAACCTTTGTTCATTAGTTTTTTTATTTAAATGATGGGTTTGCTCTTGACCTCAATCTAGTCCTCTGGACAAAGATAGGGTCGAAGATGTAGCGAGCTTACCCAGAAGAAGCCTATTCAATCGTACTTTAAAGGAATTCGGGTTGTAAGCGTTCGGAAATACTGACGCAGGCAGGGTATTCTACTCCTTGGCTGTGCGCATTATAAAAGATTCAGAAAGGCGCTTAGTGCGAATATGTGGGATGTCAACCAAGTAGGGGTCTAGGTTGCCGCTGCCAACAAATGCGCTTCACTGCTCTTTTGGTAGCAAACAGACGAGCGACACTTTGCGGTCGCCGTGGGTCGCTGAGGGTCGCGCTCATAGACTTTACGGTCGCGCGACCGCAAAGTGTCGCTCGTCTGTAAGAGCGCCTGGAGTCTATAGATCGTACGGGAGACGGGACACGTCGCCGTTTCGCCGCCGACTCGACGGATTTCTTGAAAAGCGTAGGAAAATATTTGGCAATCTTTCGCAAGAATCGATTTGAATCATGTTTAAGTAGGTACTTTATTCTAAATCCGAGCACGAGGCGGTGCCGATGTTGGCAGTAGGTACTTCTGCTTGGTGGAGTCCGCCCCTGCTCGCCCTTGACCCGATGCGGCGGCGGGGCGGAGGCGGGAGACGGGGGAGGGTGGCACTCTGCTTATATCTAGCAAACTTATTTCTCGTGAGCTCTAACTATCCTTGAGAGCTGGTCACAGCTGTGACGTCATCTATCTGTAATTATGTCATCCTCCAATAACAAAGCGCTCGAGACATTGAACACAATGTCTCATTGTATAAGGATACGATGAATGGTGTTAATTTTGTTATTTACAACCTTCTAATGGGACAATAATTTCCATGACGACACTTCGACGGAAGATAGTTTTATAAACAACTAGGTACCTAGTGTTAAAATAATAATCTGTGCTAGTAGCTACTACAGGGTGTTCAAGAACAAGAAATCGACAGGAAATTACAAAAAAAAACGACTTTTCAGACAAATGTTCAATCAGCAGATTGTATGGAAAGTCCAAATTGTTTTTCCCAAATTTCCTATAGGTTTCTTTGGGAAAGTTGTTCAGTATCATTCAACCACCCCATAAAGTAATGGAACTGTTTACCCTAACACCCTGTATATTGGATAAAACCTGATAAAACGCTAAAAGATGAGATGACTGTCGATGTGACTGGATAGCTTAATTCCCATGTGGGTGGCAGTTTGCACGGCCACTGCCCTCCATACATGTCATATTATTATCTGCAAGTTTAATTTATTCTATCTTGATTCCAAGCTTCCAACACGAGCTGGAATTGGAAGGTTAGACCAATCGAAAGTCTTGTTTTGACGTCCTGTGCAATATGTGCGAAACGAACCGCAGATTACATAAGAGATTGCAGCGAGGAACAAGAGCTAACAAAACGCAACGTATACTCGGAGCCCACATGATCCACGTGTCCACGACACAAGCATAGCACGGTGTGATCGGAGGCACGTTACATTACAGCTACCCCTCACGTCGCCGACGACGCGACAAGAGAGAGGAAACGGAAGTAGCACCTGCTTCCCGCTTCCTCCTGCCCGTGAACCTGTACCCCGGGGCAAGTCCCCGTCCCCTTTACAATATGAATACAGATGCATTACAAAAATTTGAACTATTTACCAAAAAATCGAAGCGCTCGTTGGCGTAGTGGAGCTTCGGTATTGGAAAAGATCACCGAAGTTAAGCAACGTCAGGTCCGGTCAGTCTTTGGATGGGTGACCGTTTAGTGGTATTTCATTTTCATCTCGAGCGTTTCCGTGCTTCGGAAGGCTCGTTAAGCAGTTGGTCTCGGATAGTTCCGTCAGATGTCGTTGTAACTATTCGTTAAGCCAGGTCAGAGTCCTATTAAGGCGGCTTGAAAATTCTCTGACAGCAAGTTGACCACTATCTTGCCTTTACCAACACGCATTTGCCCTGCAGTGGGATTCTAGAGGCTTAACTTACTTACCAAAAAATCGACTATGTGCGTGTTGGCTAACTAACATAACATGCGATGGGTGAAAGAAACAGTTTAGAAATTACAGGGGAAGACATTGTTAATGACTTAGGTGTACCTCGCAAACGGTACGGCCGCTGATTGAATGCACGGAAACACTGTCTCATTTGAAAAGACCTCTCCGACGATACGCGGGAGTAATTTTTGTCCAGAAACTGAGATCAAACAAACGTCTAAAGTATCCTTATAATATTAAACATGAAATGTGTTCATTTTGTGTGTGCGCGTTTTTTATAGCCGTAGAAGCGTAGCGTAGAACTCATCTCACGCTCTGTAACGAGACGATCTTGCAAGTGTTCTGAGTACTACGGATCCGTTAAAAGCTTCGAGTTATATAGTTTTGTTACTTGCGTCTGCAAGTTTGCTTCTCAATTTTATTTCAGTTTAGTTTAAATGGCTGAAACTTCCGCATTTTTAACGTGGCAAAAATAATTAATCGTTAAAGAATCGCAGGTTTTTCTTGGCTCGAGTTCATCGGGTATTAAAAGCTGCCAAAACATATGTGCAGGCAGTGCTACCGGTAAGCTAGTCTCTGTGGGGTTTGTGTTATGCTTGTGGTAGACATGGCAACATGTCGCGTCGCGGCGCGTCGTCGGCGCGGAGTGAGGTGACCGAGGCTGAGCGCGCTGTTTGTTTGTTTGTTGCAGGTGAGTGCGGCGCGGCGCGGCGCGAGCTCGCATGTGCCGGACATGCTCGACTGTCTCTGGTAAGCCTCCGCCCTCTTCTTCTAATTTCTAATCTTCTTCTGGTCGCTTCTTCCTCTTCACCGCCCTTATCCCCAACCCAAAGACCACCAACCAGCTGAATATTAATGCCATACTAATTATGCCAGGAATCAGGATGCTTCGCGCGTTATAGCGCTGTCGATGTCGCTCTGGTTTTCTGGTTGATTTATCAAACTGCGTTTGAGCCAATGAAACGACGCGCGATACACGACACAATGTTGCTCTTTTCCTTTTGCTAGCCCGGCTGGTTGTCAAAAGGAATAAGCCCTCAAACAAAGCTCGCATAAATCTCGTTATGCAAACCTAATTCTGGAAATACACCTGCAGAACAGTAATTTCTGAACTTACTGATCTGTGCCCGAGACATTCATTTTAAGAACATTTCCCCTCTGATGATGATGTCTTGTCTTTGTCTTAACATGACACTGTTAAGGTTCTTAATTACTTTAGACACCTTCTGCTAACTCGATAAATATACGGCAGTTAGACAAGTATCTATTGCGTTGTTAGTAGTAACTGTGTTATGAAGGAGATGGTCATAGGTAGATCGACTTTGTGGCTGTATTAATGCCATGGCCTCGATGTGTGCGTGGGCCGGTGGCTGTATTGGTGTTAGATGCACAAATGTCAAGGACTTGTTTTTGTTGCTGTGTCTAGTGTCGTGTGTTAGACGTAATCTACAAGCTGCATATAAGCTTGTAAGTAAACTACAAGCTGAATAAATATTCTCGATATTGATTTCAAGAACAGGCCCAGCCGTTTTATTGTAACGATTAGTAATGCGATTTTCTGTTTCGGCCATCTCCAATAGATACCTACTTAAAATGATACTCCGTCTTGTGTCCTGCGTTTTGGGATTCTTCCTCTATTAGGTTGATCGATGTTTGTAAACTTGTAACTAATCGAGCGGTCGGGCAATGCGTTTCAACTCTTTATTAGTGCACATTTTTTATATGCTGCCTTCAGCTTGTCCGGCCTCGATTGTCCTCTATGCAAATAAACGTCTACGTTGATAATAATGTCCATTGTTATTATACGCTTTGTTAACAATTTCACACGCTTCTACTTCTGAGAGACTACAAAGTACAACTTGCGTGCCGGTTGTGTACTATTACACATAGTGAAGCGTGACCCTGTCAACTGTCGCCCTATCGCCATCATTCCGGGCCTCATCTGTATATTTGTATCCTGGAGTCACGTTGTAGGTTCACCCGAGCACTTGTCTCGCGTGGTGTTCGCGCTTCGCGTTTTTGCCTGCCACGAGGTTCCTCAATCCTCAATCTTCTTGTTCTTGATCAAAAACAATCCCTGAGATTGTGATAGACACCCCCATTAACTACTTGACACTGGCGGAAATGCAGTGCTAACGCACAAGCGAAAGTCCACTAACTATGTATATTTTATCCTTCTATCTAAGGTCCAACTCCTTTTGCTTATTGAGATTGATTCATGATTTTGAACGGTAATTAAACGTAGTTTTGCAAAAAAGATCCAACCCACAACCAATTTCATAGTGAGATCTTTTTTGCTAAACTGCGTCCAATTTAGGTTGGTTGATGTATCAGAGGTAGTTGTGATTCCAACTATTATGTGGGGGAAGCACAGAACAGAAAATTTATATGACACTATGTAATTCTAAGTAGGTGAAATCAATAATATAAAGGTTTGCTCAGCTGCTAGTTTGTCGCAATCGCAACGTAAACTAGTTAGCGTTAGTATAGTACATTCAAGTAGGTACCTACTTTCCTTGAGAAGCCGCGGCAGCCTGCAAGCTGTGTCGCACGGTACGGTCTCGTGCGTGTCGCGTGTCGTGTCGTGTCGATGCCATCCGGCGAGTTTTGGTTGGTTCCGCAATTTGTACAGTCTGTGCCTTCGTGGAGTCCGAGCCGAGGGTTGCTATTGAGCTTTGAGTATTTCGTTTGTGTCAGGTCGGAGTTTAGAGTCTATTTTATTTTATTTGTCAAAGGTAGTAAAATTTGATGCCTAATTAACAATTTTATGATTCAAGACTTGAAAGACATTCAACCAGTACCGCACGCTAAACAAAACCTTTCCCTTCTCCGATCAGCTGATCGGCTGTCAGGCGGCGCGGCCATCCCAGCCGACCCTCCCCCTCCCCGCCGCCGCGCCGCCCAACGCGTCGTCGTCGCCATTGTTGGCGTCCGCTGTAGGACGTGGACGGGATGGGGCGGAAGCGAAACACTTTTTGAACTTTTTCGCAGTTGCACCAATATGTCAGCGATAACCTTGCGGTTGCGACGATGCTTCGTTTCATCTGAATTATAACATGTTGACGACTCTTATCGATAATGATTTATTTACTTACCAACATATCCTATGTTTCTAAGCATACCCATGTCTTTAATGATTTTGGAAAGCTGAATAAGGCACCTGAATCCGTCAGTTGCGATTTACCTGAAATGTCAACTAGCTGCACATGTTATTATGATTA
Organism: Agonopterix heracliana; assembly: GCA_963693445.1. Lineage (NCBI taxonomy): Eukaryota > Metazoa > Arthropoda > Insecta > Lepidoptera > Depressariidae > Agonopterix > Agonopterix heracliana. The sequence continues at coordinate 21,712,004 of OY856312.1, forward strand.
GTGGTTTGTTTGTGCAAAATAATCTAAATCGATAGAACGCCAGTCGTAAGTCACATCAATCAGATGGTGCGTGAGTAGGGGGTAGGAGTAGGAGCGGAGCGACGGGGGCGGGCGGCGGGGCGGGGCGGGCACAGTAGCGAGCGGACCGCGGAGCGAAGCGGACGTGTTGCGATGCGCTGCGGAGCTCTCGCGCTCGGCACCGGCAGGTGAAGGCGCCGCTCGGCGGCTAGTGCTAGTGCAGTGCGGTGCGTGGTGGAGTGGCATGCGACGATGCTGCGCTCGGCGGGCCCGGCCGGCGCCGGCGGCGTGGGGCTGCCGCCGCCGCCGCCGCACGCGAGGCTCTCACTGTTCGACTCCTGCCACCGCAAGATCAGACTTATCGGCGGTGGTCCCGTTGCTTTTCTCGGTGGACTTGTCTCGTAAGTTTACTTTGCGTTGTCTTGCTCTGACTTCTTATCGTGATAATTATGTTGTGAAAATTATTTGGTCTTCTATAATTTGCATAAGGTAAGCATCGCCTGTTCTGTAGCATTGTGCATTACCTATTAAATAGTAGTAAAATCTTTCTTATTGCTAGTCGCCTACGTGTATTCGCTTGCGAAACACCATGCCGAGTGTTTACAACGTCGCGCGTCACCAAGAACAGCTTTGAGATGAGAGCCACTTAACGCAACTCTTGTTAGAGTGGCGTAATAACAGCCATCCCTTGTGATTTTCCGTTAGAATAATGCACCTATAAAATAGGCACACAGGTAGGTTTATTGAGGCTCATGTCAAACAGTGTAAACGGAAACTATATAACTGTATTGTGTTCTACTAAGATTAGCTTTCGATAAAGTACAAAAAGCCGCATCGAACCACCTTAGTTAGAGTATGTATAAGCAAGCTATAGAGCGCGCCTAACCGAGTATGAACCGTAAGCACGGATATGAACAACAAACGTGTCAATTTCTCGTTCAACTATACAAAACAAAACGCGACCTTATTGTGTCAGTGAGCATTTTCAAGAGCAAACCTTCTATATTTTAGCATCTACGTCTGTCTATCATAAATATTTTAAAGAAAATTCCCTATACAGTAGTGTGACCATCTGGAAAATAGAGAATCTGCCACGCACTGGCTAAAAATCTGCCAGAAACCCTAAATGAAAATGCCAAAAATATACCACATACCTACATTTTAGTGTGCTGCAATTATTTAAAGGTTTTGTGCAGGGCTTGCTTTAAACTTTAAGTTACTTAAAACCTTTTTGTACCTCTACACAACATCATGCTACATATTCCATCTTTTTTTTTCGGCAACTTTGATCGCATCTCTTTAATTATTTCCCTTGCGAAATGGAATTTGAAATAAAAACAAAACAAAAACTCCACCGCCTCCTTGACCTTGTAGAGGCTGCTTTGGCACAGGAGTTGCTTGGTCAACTAAATGATTTCATGTCGGTAATTTCTGTTTAGTAACAAATTTTCTATTTTTCTCAAAAAATTATGAAGAGTAAGGTCAATATTTCCAAATCTGCCAATACCGACACTTCTAATTCTTCAACAACATCTGCTAAAGTGAAAATTCGATTGCCAAATCTGCCAAAATGTGCAGAAATCTGCCACAAGTGGTCACACTGGCTCTATAACTTGTTTTATTGCGTAGAGGGCTCGTTAAAAACAACATGTATTTTATTGACTGGGATACCTACAAAAAGATAAGTGGGTCTCAAAAAGAGCCCTTTCATGTTTCTAGTAAGTATAGTCTGAGCGTGGAAAAGTCATTCGTTCCGGACGTTTGTTTCCAAGGTTTCAGCATACCCTCGCCAAACGCCTCGGTGCTTCCTTCCAACCAGAACCTTATTAACATCTGTAGCTGCATCACGATTTTACCTTTGTCGATTTACATCCACGTGGCTTGACTGAATCGTGCATACCTATTACCTACATACTTAGGTATTATAAATAACGGCAACCTCATTGCTAAAACCTGTTGCAAAAAATCCAGCACATTCTGTGTAACGTACCTGCCCATCTTAGGTTACACCACCAAACCCGCTGGTGAATAACCTAATTTTTTCCCTTCCTTGATTATTACGGTTACGGAATGAAATCCCGCATGAATTTTGCGGGATCAATAATGAATTAAAATATCGCAGTGACTTTAAACGCGTCAAAAGTGGACAGAAATAAGTATGAAAGAAAAACTCCGATTGGGCTATCTAAAAACGGGCAAAGACAGTCTACTTTCTACGACAGATAATTTTCTACGAGGCGTCCGTCCTTACGTGACGATTCTTTACACAAAAATTGTTAGATTTTTATCCAAAACCTCTCAGTTCCGAGTCCCGCAAGCTTGCGATGGTGGTTAACAAAAACACTAAAGACTTAGGTAATCTACGAAAAAGTATAATAACGACGAAATCACAATCAAATTTTACAACCTTCTGTTATGGACGAAGCAAAGGTGCTTGCTTGGGCCGGTTTTTGATCGTATTGCATGTATGCATGCAAGGTCGTATTGCAACGACGAATAGATAGTAAAATCTCGAGCTCGCATCGCACACAAATGAGAGAACAGCATAAAATATCTTGCTCTTCGAACTAGAACATGCGTGATTTTGTTTATCTAAGATTCGCAGAATCGTCTTGGTTTGTGGTGTGTGTGCTAAAATTTGTCTGTGGTGTCCAAATCCGGACTTAAACCATATCATTTGTTGGTGCTTCTTAAGAGGAAAGACGATCTGGAACGGTCTTTTTTTTAAGGATAGATAGATATTTAACAGATCTATTGCTGTCGCGTTGTTCCCGAGCAACCTAGCGGGTTATTCCCGGTATCCCCCACGGTCTCGGCCCCAGTGGGGGACAGCGGGAAAAAAATGTTCGCTGTCCCCCCGCCTCCACCACTGGGGGCCATCGGGAAAATATGTTATCATTGTCCCCCACTAAAATAAAATCAATGGATTTTTAATGAAAACACTGTAAATAGTTTTGTTATCAACTGTATTATGTTTTTGCAATAAAATAGTGTGCTTTATACATCAATAATTAACTTAAAATGTTATAAATTTTGAATACAACACTTACTAATTATTTATATGTTTTCAAGAAAGATTCTGAATATGTATTTAGGTACTTTTCTAAAACCAGCGTTGTAATCAATAATTAACTATACTTTTTCTTTTTAAACAATCACACAGATCAATATTAATAAAAATGAACATTTTCTAAAGTTTTTACGTTACGATTTGTGAAGTAAAAATATCAAAATATTTGTTTTATATATATATTTGTTGTAGGTATCTAAATCACAATACTAATCAATTTTCGTATTCATTTAACGTAAATGAATGAAATAAAAAAAAATATTTTGATATTTTTACTTCACAAACCTACATAAAATGGATGAAGTCACGATTTCGTCTTCCCCTGTCTCCTTCAAAACTAGACCGATTTTAATAATTCTTTCAAGAATAATAAATATGAGAAAGACTTTGGCTGTCTTTTCTGTAGGTATGTTTTCTTTTAGTGTTTATATTCGTCAAAGTTTGCTGGATATCTGAACACAGCGGTAATATTGAGAAATATTTCGTCATTTTCGAAGGCTCCTAGTTCTTATAGTACTTACCTATTTAATGTATCGAAAAAAGAAAACAGGGACATCGCAGAGGCGATTGTATGGTAAAAATGTGTTTGCTGTAGTGTGGAAGGAAACTGGAAATACGTTTGTATGGACTAAACGGTACTAGCCATGCCTCTTAACATGCTCCAATTTCGGAAATTCACAGACAGTAAAATAATTTGACCTTGCTAAAACATTTCAATAACAGTTTCTTATTGTCAATCGCGTCCAGCGATACTGTCTCGTCTAAGTACCTACACATGTAGGTAGGTAGGTATGTAGTTGTGTTCCGTACTGTAGATACAATATTGGTGCTCAGCTCTTGCTATGAATTCATCGGTTATTGTATTCAGACAATCAGGCGGTAGGTATTGAACAAATTACTGTGTATTGTTTGAATCGACATCTGTTTCGGTCGTCACTCGTCATTGAATAGAACAGTGTCATTACAATAATTGGATTCACTTGAAAGTAATTACCTGAACACGCGCTGACGTGGAGTTGCCCTCCAGTTTGTTTCAAAGGAAGTAGGAAAAATAACAGTTTATTCGTTCGCTTCAACTATACCTACTTATTGATCGGCTATTTAACTAGATACCGTTTTGATGTCGTTCTCATTCACTAAATTAATCTTCATAATCAGACCCCTGTCTTAATTGCTATTTAATATCCGAATTATTAAAGAGCCCTTCATGCATACCAGAAATCACTTTTCTTTCCATCTGTCGTCGTTTGTCGGTTTTATTCATTCATTATTATGTTCGATTATTTTCATGCCTTTTTTTAACTAAAAGATTGCCATGTAAGGCACTTTACCCGTCAAACAAAGTGGAGATGGGCGGAGTGGAGAAGTCAGCTATCCACTAAAGCGGAGCGAAGCGGAGCTGACATGAGTGGATCGGAGACGAACGGAGCAGATCGAATATCTGTACAGGCTTGTTAACAAGCGACAAGCAGCCCGCTCGCCGTCGCCTATTTGGACTGATCGTGTCATCAAAAGACCGTGGTGCCGCCGGTCTGTTTATCATATATAGAATTCCTTTACTATAAGAAAGTTATTCTATGCCTTTACCTAACATTTGAGACGTCACGGGCTGAGTTGCATCGAGAATACTTTCAATTCGCATGAAGTCATTATAAAATATACCCGACTGCAACGATGCATTCTGTAATCTCCTGTCACTCACTATTTTAACACAGATAAAGAGCCCACGATGGAATGAGTATATTAGAGGAAGTTTAAAAGTAGCTCCTATGATTGCAGAGGAATAGATTATAGTGGTACGGGCATGTGATGCGGAGAGACGAGTGTCATGTTACGAGACGAGTGTTAAGTATGAATGTGGATGGCTGTGGTAGGAGAGGAAAAAAGATGGATGAATTGTGTGAAGGACGATATGTGTAAGAAAGGAGTGAGTGCCAAGAGATATGAACGGAAGAGGATGACTGACATATTTCGCCGACCCCAAATAATGGGAAATGGGCAAGAGAATGATGATGCCAGAGCCCACGAGAACATTCCAGAGTAAGTAGTTATATCATTTAGCCCCGGTCTTACGAATCCAACCATCCAACCTTTGTTGGTTGTTCACGTCATGAAAAATCTCCTCTTTTTCTTCGCTCCGCTCCACGGATTCCGGGTCTTAAAGCTCGCCACATACATGCGGAATTACGATTTCGTATGAATTTTAAATTCCGAGCGGAATTTTAGAGACGGCAAATCCATACGAAAAGCAGCTCTATATCATTATACAATACTGCCTAGTTTCGGTCGGTCCTCTTCGGGAACACGAAGTTAGTCGATGCCCATTATTTTCCTTGAAGTTCTATAATTAGTTACATTACAACACTGATAATTTGAAGGGCAATATTTTCCTTTCCACACATCTGGAATCTGAGAGTACGGTGAAACAAACCTTATGCATGTTAGCAGCTTTCTGTAAACATCACAAGTTTTTCATTCAGTTACGGAAACTCTCTAAACCGGTGGTAAATGTTTTGACAGTAAAATGTATTGAAGCAACTAGTTTCTAAAAGTAACGCAACGTCGTTAATTAATTTCCGCAATCCTCGATTAGATTGTGTCAAGTTTTGCAGCCGCCTCGGTGGAGCTCATTACGATAGTAATTAAGAGCCTCACCTTGAGCTAGCCTCGTACTCTGAAGCAAGCGAGGCGAGCAGTCCCACCGTAACGACCGACGGACGGTGCGTGCTCTCACCGATCGATCCCTTCTCCCTCCGTCGCGTCGGTGAGCGTCGGCTCAGGATTGCTGGGCCACACCACCGGCGATTGGATTTTTGGTACAAATAGAGAAAAATAGGAAAATATGATGTCCAGCCATTCTAACGGCCACTACATACTGGCTACAACATTGCTACAACTACCAACATTCTGCTTAAGAATGTAGGTTTAATGCTGACATTCAGCAATTTACACTGTATAAGAAACCTATGATCCCTTAGTCGCCAAAGTAGTGAGTGTCGTACCTACCCACAGATTTGGGGCAATCGATTCTAAGCCGGAACAACACGGCACATAGAAAAAGATAGACAAAGGAAAAGATGGAAAAATAAAAAAGTTAGGAGGTCTACAATACAACTTAGGTCAAAAAACAAACAGAGTTCAGAGTCCAGACATCTACGAAAGGGATTACGGTCGTGAGTTTTTGTAAGTATGTATCCTTTCCTATTTTTCTCCATTTGCACCAAAAGTAGGTAGGTACTAAATATGTATTAAATCTCGCATTGCTTGAAAATCTAATCGCCGGTGTGGTCCAGATCAGACATCCTGACAGTGAGCCGTCGCGACATCAGCAACACCAATCCCAAGTTCATAACCCCCTGGGTTCCATTTGGTCGGTTGCTCTACTCTCCCCTGGGTTCTCTTGACTGAGCTTACACCCTCCGCTACGAGCAGATATACCACTGATCACTGAACTTTGCCTGCACTGCACTATACCTTATATAACATGTTCATGAGATAATTAAAGAATATCTGCATCGCGCAACACCGCGGGCATTTCGTGGGCGCTACCTCCCCCCTCCAATCCCACCAAGGACGGTCTGGTCTGGTGACCTAACCATGTGTTAATTGTGTCAAGTGTAAAAGTGTTATGGCCGAATTGGATAAATTGATTCGTCGACTGTATACGTTTATGTGTCTCTAAGTAGCCATTGAGTATGTGACATAAAAAATTTTTATTTACCGCTTTAAATAATGACATGGGACATTGGGAACATGAAGGGAGTTATGATTCGTGTGGTTATGGTGAGATGAGACAACATTCAAACTGTCATTAATGTACATTAATTAATACCGAAAACCTATATAGTTTTGTGTTTTATTAAGTTTGATCATCATCGCAGCTGATGGACGTCCACTGCTCGATATAGGCCTTCCCTAATCGCCGCAACTACCGGTCTTGCGCTTCCCTCATCCAACGGGTTACCGCCGCCTTCACCAGGTCGTCGGCCTACCTTGTATTGTGCCTAACCACGCTGCGCTTTCCGGTACGCGGTTGCACTCGAGAACTCTTCGATTCCATCGGCCAGTAATTCAGCGAGCAATTCTTTGGGCTATGTCAGATACTCTGGTTCTTCTGTGGATCTTTTCATTTCTGATTCTATCTAGCAGGAAAACTCCGAGCATAGCCCTCTCCATTGCCCTCTGGCCTTTGGGTGACTTTCAGCGCCTTTTTATGAGACCTTGAGTGGGCGACCACGTCTCTGTTTGATTATCAAACATTAATGTAAATCAGCAGCAAGCAGCAGTGGACGATGATAGGCTGATGACGATGACCAATTTAAGCAGTCTCTTGAATTCTAACGCTGCTCAGGTGCGATTTGTTTAGTGAGAGGAACAGTACCGTACCTACATCCTACATTCGGTGCCGGCGCGCGCGCGCGTCGCGTCGCGTCTGTTCGGCGCTCGGCGGCGGTACAGTTGGTGCAACGGGACGCCGGCCCCGATACGCACCGCGTCTCTTGCTAACTCTGATCCCCCCGCGTCCCCGCTCATACCCTTCAGCAGCTATCAATCATCGCTCTTGTTCAATGGGTTCACATAACTAATCTGTGTGTCTGTCTAGCTCAGACTGTTTAATTGGATGCTAATGTCGGCACAGAAGATTAGTGTGGATCGATGGTGATCAGCTTGGTAATGCATGCGCGTGCGGCAGTGAGAGCGTCGCGCTCGCGTCGCGTCGTCGCATACCGCACCTCCACTCGTCCGTCTATACCGCATCCGAGTCCATCTACGGTTTCTCATAAACGTAGGTCTTTATTATGGTCTATAATCAACGTAGTGCCAAATAAAATGCTGCCATTATGTGAAAATCTACGCAACCTGCCATTCAACTCGTTAGTGGACGATACGATCAGCAGTTCGGCGCAGGAGCGCGAGCTTGACACGACGCGGATGTGCTAGCCTACCATTGAACAATTCTCCACGCTCTGAAACACAAGACGCCGCGCCGGCGCGCCTTTCCTCATCACATCTCACTAACGCTTGCTGTCAGTCACACGAAAATGTGCAATAAGCTAACATTCCGCAAACGTTGCTCAAAGTTGGCACAGTATGTGGCAATTTAAGAATATTCGTTACCTTTCGTGTGGGGTATCAAATGAAAAAGCTTCATGAGCTGATTGAAAAATAAAGAGAGAGAGAAATATATCAAAACATTTCAGCCAATAATACATCAATGTTTTCTAAAATAAACATATTTTTCATACAATAGTTACCAATAATATTTTACACAAGATATGTTACCTTCACAGACAATGGTGCATACAATTGTGCCGCGCCACAGCGGCAGCGCCGTCTCGCTCGGCTCGTAGCATTGCTTCACGCGGACTATTGAAAGACGTCCTTCTCACCCTAATTCGTGAGAGGAGGCCTTTGCCCTGTAGTGGGATTCTATAGGCTATATAGCTAAGATATCATTGAAATACCTACACAAAGTTGGGCTAAGTATATGATTTCTCTAGCCGCGCGGTCTCGCGGGTAGAGGTCATTAGATAGGAAATGGCCCATTCCCACTCTTTTTACTCGTAGAGAGCGAACTATAAGTTGGTAGTTTGGAAAAAGCTAAGTCGCGCGTAAGTAGAGAAATCATACTAGACGGGCTGGTAGGAAACGGATGAATGGAATTTTGTAAAAGATACGACAAGAAACTCGGAATTATCCTGACATCTACGAAAGCAATTTTAATAATATTTACATATGGGGCGGGTCGTCGGTGTGAGCCAACAGCTCGGTCGGTAATTGCCGCAAATTGGCCTCGATTCACCGACGCCACTGCCACCGCCATGCCAGCGCCACACTCAGCACCACTTACTCAACACCTGACGCTAGATCTGCGCATCGATCGTCTGCAACGGAGAGCTTCCGTCACTCGCGATGGTTACTCATTTCATTACACACTAACAAATTATACTACTTCTTGATGTTGACAAATTAATTTTACACACTTGCTGATTCGATACTTACATACTCTCTGTACCTATGTAATGTAAAAATAGATCGCACTAAACTTCGTGATCGATTTCCGTCCGACACCTCCGCAACCTGTTCAATTTGCGTCAAACAATTATCAACTACTGCGCAGTGCGGTGGTAACACTAGCTTCAGAGCGGTAGAGATGGTTGACGCCACTTTTACGTGATGGAGTCAGTGTAGAAGACTTTGGTAGATGGTAGAAAAAAATAAAAAAATAATAATGTGAGGACGACGGACCAAAGGCAGTGGTTCGGTGGAGTGGAGCGTGATGCGAACAGGGCCTAATTGTTTGCGACTCATTGCCTCCTCTCGTCTCACTGCAGCCGGGAACGTCTCCATTTATCTGGATACTATGTACGTACACTTCATAAAAGAACAATGTATAAACATTGTATATAAATTACCACATGACAATATCGTGCGGTTTCCAATCCAATGCGATCTCTTCGCGGCTTTGACCAAACACTACCGTTACTTGTGAACTATTAGGAACCAGTGTTTTATTCAATGATTGATCTGCTCAGTGCACACACGGCGACACATCAAGCTATACAAAACCAATATAAGCTGGTCGCGCAACGTTATACGTTATTCACCCTGCGCGCGGCCTGTTTATATTGGTTTTGCGTAGCAGCGAGCCCCTGCGAGCTCCTGCGACCTGTGATTGTGACGTCACTCGCAGGTTCCTGCCGCTCGTCACAGTTAGTCACTGCGTCCTCTGATCCTCTCCACGGATCGTAGCGGTCTCCAGTTCCTTCAGATTTAGAAGGATAAGGCCACGACAGTGCATTTATATAGCGCCTACACTAAACGTGTTATTATCTTGCGTAGGTCCTGCATTTTTTTGTAATTTAGCAATGACTCTGAGCACACCACACCATCGTATAAATAGTCCAAGTATTGAAAGTATTATGCATTGTAGGCATTCAACTGATGCCGCGTGTAGAAATCTTGACCGTTTATTCAATGGCCTCAATGTATTGTTCTTTTGTGTGAATCACCCGGGTGACATCTTCAAAATTTATCGCATTTGGTTCTGTTTATCCCGATCCCCACAGATCAGTTCCAAGAATCAATAACGCAATACTTAATAGATATCTGGATACTTTGAATAAATTTACATAGCGGGCTGGGTATTTTCCTTAGCGTAGAAGAAAGGGACATCATAATAAATGTGCCCAGCAAAGAAAGAGACAACGACGTGGGAATGGGAATAGCCGTCCTTTATTTCGTGTTGACTTAGGCCAGCACAAAAATGCTATAAACGAGCACTATGTAAATGTTCCTTATTGATGCTCATAAGATACACTATACATAGTGTGCTTAGGTACGGGTAGGTGTGTAGCTTGTTAACTAACTAACTTGTTAGCCGTAATGATAGGCTGGTCGTGACTTCAGAGTCCAGGCCTTTTTTCATTCTGTAATAAGATACCTATAACTCAATTAATTTTCCGTCCAGCAATTCATGGGTCTTCGCTTCGTTCGGATACACAGGGATACACGGTCAAAACTAGAGTCAGTCGTGTAATGTTATAACTTTTAATTTTGTTCACTGCGTTAACTAAGATCACATTCCTGGCTAGATTCAGTATTTCACAAGTGGTAGGTAACCTAGTAGCGAGAGCGAAGTAGGTTGTGCTTGTGCATAGTGTAGTGTACTAGTGTGTGAGTGAAGCCATATGCGATTAGTATTATTGCAGTATTGTGCTCTACGATGATCGTTGCGCGCGACTGCGTGAATTAGAAAGTCGCGCTCGCGAGTCACAGCACAGTCACACACATCACAGCCCGACCGACCGCTACTTACCGTTGCCTTTTGTATGCAAAATAAAGGGTCACAACAACAAACGGGTGCTCCTGAGAACTGGAGCGTGACACCGTACTCCGTGCCACCTGCAAAGTGCCTTGCCTTCCCATCGTCACGTCACGTCCTCACTGCGGCAATCATTGCCTTGCAGATACTTCTCTCTCTCTACCTTACCTACTTACAATGGGCAATCCATCAAAACTGACCGAAATGACACATTATATTTTATTGAATATTATTGAAACTGAAATCATTGGCATCCATTGAAACTATGACTACACAGTACACATCAAACTGAGCCACTTTTATGGTGGGAATAAACTTGAAATCGAAAAAAAATTGCTAGGTATTACAAACAGGTTTTAAGTTTCACACATGAACCATGTTCTTCTTCTTATCGTGTCGACTTCAAATTTTGAACAAAGTCGCTAAATAGTACCTTGCCAGAAGTGGGCAATGAACCATGTTAGGGCGCTGTTAGGTTATGTAAGGAACCATGTTAGGGCGCTGCAAGTGTCGAGTGGGCAGTGCAGTTTTGTATGAAGAGCGCACCATTGTTCTTTTTATTACGATTCATGTTTGCTCCCTTAGTAAAACTTGTTCAGTTTGATGTGCAGTCTTCCTTTTTATATGGATGCCAATGACTTATATTTCACCATGTAGTTATAGCAGAGCAGTACACTGAAAGTGACAAAATATTGTTTTTCAAATAGGACATCAAAAAGAAAGTTGTACAGTTAGTGTTGTATTGAATCTTGAAAAAAAATATCCGAAACTGGCTAAATCATTAATTCTTGTGGCACGTAAAAGCAGCCATAAATGTATAATGTGATTTCTTATGTTAAGTCAATCGCAGCGTACAATACGTTGTATAACGGAGAGTGTGGAGTAGTGTGAGTGTGGGGTAAGATGACCCTGACCTTGAAGGGGCATCGCGCGGCTCCGGCCATCCCTCCAGGAGTCTCCACCGACGACCTCGAGCTGAGGCATCTGTGCGGTGTGCGAGGGAGTCGGCACGCCCCGCCTCGGCTCTGCTCTGCTCTCGAGTAACGACACGGATCCATCGACGGTAAAAGTGGTCCGACTGCTTCGCCGCGCCGCACAGTTATTGTGTCAATCGATTTATAAGTAGGTCTTTAATCAAACCGTAAGAAAACCTGAAATCCCTGTATCTATTTCATTTTCATTATAATCTAATAATATTTTGTTGTTTAATGGTTAATTATACTATAGCGCACGCACGCACACACATACTGCAACGTCTTATGCGTGGCGTAGTAGGCCAAGCTTTCGCCATTGTCCGTTCGTTTCTTTACTACATTAAGGAACATTAAATTGGATCAATATGCTGGACGGTTTCGAAAGCATGTACACAATCGTGCTAAAAGTGACCAATAACATAATTTAGATAGGTAATTGTTATGAAAAGGAACTCGATGTCTATCTATCACAATAATATACTCCTCTACACAGTAGGTACCTACGTCTACCAGTGCCTCGCTCATGTTATCTCGGCAATTTCGACCTACTTCCTCTGTGTTAACCGATTGCTACATAATGTGGCGATAGCCACTGTAACAGTTCTGCTTTTTAGGGTTCTGTAGTTAAACAAGGAACCCTTATACTTTCGTCCATTATATCTGTATGTTTGCCCGTCATTTACTCCCTCATTTTTGAACCTATTGAATCGAAATTTGGCAAGAAGACAGGATAATAGTAAGCCAAAAACTGAAATTTGGTAATTAAGAAGAAACACATTGTTTCGGTCGTTCCTCCTAAAAGTCCCAAACAACGAAAATTAACACAAACGGGTTATAAGAAATTCGTCGAACAGCTCTTGTAAAATGGAATAAACCACCCATACGAAGCATAAATTTCTATTCAAACGTATTCCCCTATTTCCTCCCTGGATAATGACACTAGAGCAAACATTTTTTACCATACAATCTATGTTACTTCTGCTATGTCCCTATGTTTTGCTTTTTTGCATCAATTAATTATTGTATGAACTAGGGACCTTCGAAAATTACCAAATTTACCGCCCGTTTTTAGACATCCAGCAAACAAATTTGTCTTTTCTCTATGGCACCAACAACTAAATCGCCAAAAAAAAAAACTGGCTCAAGTAGGTTTGCAGTTTAGTGGAACAGAAGATTTTTTTTTGCGATTTCGAAGTTGGTCCCATAAAGAACGTTTTTCATTTGATGGTCTGATCATCCTCTTAAAAAACTGTCAGCATAATAAGTTGGACCCTGTAATGTTCGCTGGCACTGGCAGTAAGCGTGGGCAGCGCTTGCGTCGGGCGCGGGCAGAGGGCCGAGTGGCTCGTTACACAACCTGCGCTCGCGCTCGTGAGGGAGGGATCTACTCGCGTTTATTACACATCGCAGCTTAGAGCCGAGGTTTTCATCACAGTTTACGTTACACCATTATAACGGCACGCTGCCTGTTGTCATGCTACAGTTATAGTTTTATTGCGGTTCTCATTTAATTTTAACTCGTAACGAAAAACGTTAAGGTATCATTAACATAATAATATAATATCAATATGAAAGTTTGGATGATTGTCGGTTACGAAACGGCAGAGTACATTTTGATTAAACACCTGGATCAAATAACATGATCAGTGAATCGATGGATTGAATGTTTCTGAATCAATAGCGCAATATTTAATTGAATGAATATATAATACAGGGTGTCCCAAAACTCAACGATAATCTGGTACCGGGCGAGAGGTCAAGTTATACCAGTTCTGGGAAAAATAAGAAAAAAAATCCATATCACTTAGTTAAAAAATAACAGACATTTTTTCATAAAAGTTGAAAATCTCTACCCTTGGTCCTAGTTTTAAGTGTAGTGATCACAAATTTCACGATTTGGCTGTGATTTTTCTAATGACGTAATCTAAAATAACGGTGCTATTAATCCCAATCACGAATTAACGTAATAAACATTGTTAGTTCAGTAAAATAAATTAAGTTTCATTGAGGAGGAAATAATTAAATAAAAGTGTTACGATAAATTAATTGTTTATTATTTTATTATGTTATCTACAACCGAATTAGTTATTAATTTGACTAACTAACCTCTTTGCTAATAATAATAATAATTTTGTTTCTTCCCATTATGTCCATAATTACAAAAAAATTCTATGGTTGAGTTGTTCGAAACGAGGTCCATTTACAAAAAGTACAAAATATCACCATTACCGGCAATAATAGTGGCAAGTGTTGCACCATTTTGCAATCTTGACTAAATGGGTCATCTTTTGAAATAACTTGCCAAGGATAGTCTAGTACATTTTTTTTCCGAAACGAATTGTCAAAGTTAACTGATAATATTTTTCTAAACCATGACTCAATGAAACTTAATTTATTTTACTGAACTAACAATGTTTATTACGTTAATTCGTAATTGGGATAAATAGCACCGTTATTTTAGATTACGTTATTAAAAAAATCACAGCCAAATCCTGAAATTTGTAATCACTACATTTAAAACTAGGACCAAGGGTAGAGATTTTCAACTTTTTTGAAAAAATGTCTGTTATTTTTTAACTAAGTGATATGGATTTTTTTTCTTATTTTTCTCAGAACTGGCATAACTTGACCTCTCGCCCGGTACCAGATTATCGTTGAGTTTTGGGACACCCTGTATATGGGTCGTCCGTTCGCTCTTAGGCCGAAGATGAGACGAGAGATGTGTCGTAAACAACCAATAGGATTTCGTTAATTACCCATCTCTTCGCTTAACTTCAGTGAAGATGGTTCAAGCGGAGTGGAGAAGAGATGTCTGCGTCGAACGACGAGCGGTGCCGCTTGTCGCGCTAAATTGTTCGTCGTTCTAGCAAGGTGCTAGCGCATGAGCTCGCCCTTGTATTAATTGATCTGAGAGCTCGCCCATCTCAGCTCCGCCCTAGTCGGCACATGCCTATTCCACTCAGCTCCAGTGGAGAGTGCAAACTTACACCCTAGCCGCTAAGCATCTCTTCTGCGCCTATCTCTGCTTTGGTGGATATCGAGCGATGAGCAGGTGGGCAGACAGTCTCAACGACAAAGCAGCACAGCTAGCATGCCACCCACGACCAGGCGTTTAAACGAGAAAAACGTCATGCGTGCTCTTTCTGCCATGCGTAAAATAATAGGGATGGAGGCACATCTCGATTTTTATCGTTTTCTCGGGGGTGGAATGCGAGGCCTACAGGTCGGGCGTCGCGCTACTTCTGCTCTCTGCCCCGATGTGATCCGTCCAGAACTCGCTGCCGTTTTCTGTCCCCGAAGATTTGCGAGTCGCAGGCTAGCGCTGCGCGTTGTTGTGTCACTTCACAACGCGAGGTGACAATCAGCCTCGAAACACTGCGACGACGAACGATCACCTCTGACCTTAGCGCGCTAATGAATTGGTTATGGTAATGCCGTGTAGCTAGCCCGTGACATGCTATTACTCGAATTGATTCAGTGCGTCGCGTGGAGGCGGCCCTCGCCATCACGAAATAGATTTGTTTTAGTCGTATAACGTAAGCGGTTTACGAGCAAAATTTCAGTTACGTGCGGGTGTTACATAACATGGTAATTTTGATTAAGTGGAGTATTGTAATAATGATAGCGCGGTGGCGCATAGCGTGGCCCTGGGGGGGGGGGGGGAGGGAGCGGAAGGCATTAGAACTTATCGCCGCAGTAAGAGTTTACATAGCTTCTTCACCTCTTCTATAAACTATGTTCACTAGTTCTGTTTACGAAAACGTCGATGTAATTGTACAGTGGCGTGTCGCCAAGCTCGCGCCGCGCAACCCTGCGCGATGCGGTATCAGAGTATCAGTAGGTATACCGCAAACCGCTGCTGCCTGCGCGAGTGGGGCGTGAGTCACCCCCATAAAGTCACGCCGCGTGACTTTATGGGGGTGGCCAGGAAGTCGAACGCGTCGACTTTTATGGTAGCCCTAGCCACCGAAGAGTAAAAAGAAAACAATTTTTTTGAAAATCAAGAGCGTTCTTTCGGAAGTGTAGATTTTTCGACACCTACCTACGAAAAGTAACATTAAATTAATTTGACAGCGCTTTTTGGATCCATCTACCTTTGGATCGGCGCTGCGCAGCGACCACACAGCCTATGGTCGCAGGCGCTGCGTTATCGCGTTATATCTAGAATATATCCATATTACCCATTGAGTAATTATGTATAGAGCAGACAACGCGAACAAAATCTGTGCACCATGATCAGCAGTGTGGGGCGCGTGCTGGGAGCGTCAGGCTGCGACGAGCGCCTGGCACAGGCTAAGTGGGTTAGAGCGCGTGCACCCTAACGCGTGTTACAAAACATTACTTCTCGGTAGCTTCTCTAGTTAACATAGTACTTACCTCAATGATATTACCTTAAGAATAGATTAACTATTCTTATGATATTACATCCAGGTAAAGGTACTTAGAATTTTGTAGATCGAATGCTTTAAGTTAGGCCACGTGCTTTATGCCCATCCCATGACAGCAACGACCACACCCCATGCTGCTTTCTAACGGAGACAAAAAGATGTTAACAAAGCAATTCGTTCTTATAACGGCTAGGGCCGGTGGATGACCAGTGACGTGCCCACTGCCCACTAGTGAGTGATTGCTACGCGGATCACGTTCACGAGCCTGTGGTGTCAACGACACTGGACTGGACATGTACCTTGGCCTTATTTATTTACCATTCATTATGCCGTTTTTACGTTTGTTCTCGGACATTCAGCGAACCGTAAAATATACAGCTTGATACTAAACGACCAAAATGCTCGACTTATAAACAATATTTTTATAGAATTGAGCAATAGAGGCCTAATAATGACCTTTGCTTAATGTAGCGCGGTTCGAGTCTATGGCTCTGCAGCTACTGTTAACAAAGATCTATCGTCCGTCTGTATTCAATTCAATGTGTAAAGTAAACGCAGGATTTGAAAATGAATGGCTTGTGAACATTATATGTATGAGATAGTGTCAGCAGTATAGTACACAGGTACAATGTATAATGCTTACAATGTAAATATTTACCGATGTAAACTCCTCGTCTAAGCCGGTTCGGCCAAAGCCAGTGTTGCCAACTGCTACCTTAGGGATGTAGCTAACTTCTACACGAAAAGTTGCTAGATTGCCCATTTTTCACTCCCATAAAAGTTGCTAGAAGTTTCTAAACATCAAAATCGGTTAAAACAGCGCAAATGATTTTCAAGTTTCTTAAAATGCTATTGGTTATTATCATTTTACGGCCATGTTTGTGCTCATAATGTTATGTATTACACGTATAAACGGATGTAGTATATAAAAAACGTCAGTGTTCCCAACTGCTTCTATAACAAAAAAAAAAGTAAGAACGAGAGTGCAATATTCTACTCGAGTCAGTGAAAGTAAAAGAAAATCAAATATTTAGCAATTTTCATACTTTGGCCTTATTTATCGCTCGATTTTAGTTTAGTTCATTTTTATAGCTCTGGGATGCGATTTTTGAATCTCATTCGGTGAGCTCAGCAGTGTTAGATGTCAAATTTACTCTGGAGATATGCATCTTTCTACTGCTGAGTTGACTTTCAAAAATCATACTACAGGAGAGCGATTTTTTAAAGTCAAAGCAGCAGTTAAAAGATGCGTATCTCCGTAGTAATTTTGACCTTTTTAACAGCTGAGATCACCGAATGAGATTCAAAAATCGCACTCCTGGCTTCAAAAAACTCTCAATCCTAATAGTTGCTAGAAAAAGTAGCCAAAAAGTTGAGCTACAAGTTTTACAAGTTTGTAGCTCTGCCAGACATCAGAAAATTGCTAGATCTAGCTATAAAGTTGCTAAGTTGGCATCACTGGCCAAAGCGCGGGGCGGCTGTATGGCGCGGCGCGTGGCCCAGTTGCGGAGGTAATTACGTGACGTGATCTGCCCCCGCCCCGCGCCGCGCTCGGTGACACCTGTTGTCCCCCTCCCCCCTCCCAAGCCACCCCGTCCTGCGACGTCATCACTCTACCACCACATCACTTCCGAACTGAATTCAGTCTTCCTTGCAATCTTGCTTTCCGATTAAAACAATTCAGTTCGCAGCTTCATTAGTTAACTAAAATAATGGTTGTTGTATATAAATATGACGGACAACAGTTAGCATAATAGTAAGCGACTATACGTCATGCATACACTCGAAATGAACACATCTCGAACTTTCACTTGACGCCAGCCGGCGGCGGTGTAGAAGAACAACGTAGGTCGACGCGACGTTTCATGGAGGCCTACATAGCAATGTGCAACAAAGACAATAGATGCGCCGCCGGTGTCGGTGTCCCACGCCGAGTGGAGTGCACTACTACACCTGCCTCGACTGCAGTTATTATTATCATCATCGATGAGTACCAGTTAACAAGCGAGATACACACCGTTTACACGTCAAAATCTCGTTTTTAACGAGTTTTAGAGGGACTGAACTTGAAGAGACTGCTTGATGATTCTGTGCTGTGTGTATTTTGAATTAATGTTGAAACATGATTTCGAAGGAAAACATTTGAATAAACCGCACGGTGTTTAGTAGGAAAGGAACTAGGAAGGTTAAGCACCTATGACATTCAAACATTTCAGTAGGTACCTAAAGCACCACACTGCGCTACGGCCAGGGGGTCTACCTACCCAAACATTCGAACTTCGCAATTACGTGAACGTTTTCGTTCCAATTTCAACTCTATTACAAGGAAGTTCGGACCGAAACGGTCGCGATATATCTGAATGCTTGGTTCGTGCTTCGCTAGCCTGGCCCTGCACCCGGAGTTTCGATTATCGATGTATCGCGACCGTTTCGGGCCCAAATTCATTGTAATAGAGTAGACATTGGAACGAAAACGTTCACGCAATTACGAAGTTCAAATGTCCGGGTAGACCCTCTGGTGTCATTATGAAAAGCCTCTGACAGATGCGATGATGGCGAGTGGCGACGAATCAACATCATAAAATGTCGAGCTTCAATCAATGCTAGGCGAGGCAGTGCCCGGTGAAAGTATTATTTTTACGCACCAGCGCGTACGCAACGCAGCACAATGATGTTTTTGCGCCCGTTCAACACTCGCTCATCTATCTGTGTATTTGTACAAACGACGTTTGTCACGTTCTGTTGGCATTGTCACGAGTCACGAGCACGACCCGACTTCGTTTCTTGCCACTACTGGTTTTGTTTAGATTCAGCTACTTTATTCGGTTGTTTACGGCACTCTCCACTACGCACGCAGTACCACAGTAATCGTGACTCATGAATTCATGATTCACTACCGGTTATTATTGTTCGTATCGGTTGTTTAGCATGAGTACTATAAGTAGGAACTAAAATACCTTAGTTAGACCGTTAAAATGCCTGACCATAGATAACTCCACAGTGCATGCATAAGCCTTTGCCTTTATCAGGATTTTCAGGATGCATGTAACAAAATATACAAAGATTGCAAACAAGGACTTAAATCGTATTATAGCAAGCAAGCCCGCTAACAGCACTAGGTACCCTCATTCAGTAATACCACAGCATAACTATATAGTTCTCACAGTATGGAAACGCTCTTGATACGCCGCGCCCCGCCGCCGCCCGCGCGGTGTGCAGTCACTCCCAAAATCTTCATACAGATCTTGGGAAAATCCGCGCCGCCCGCTTCCCCGCAAGGCCCCCACCGTTGCTCTGCGCAAGTAGAGTATAGTTATGCTGTGGTAATACACACAATTTTCTTTTAACTATTGTCACGACTCACGAGTCAGCATCATTTATCAAGTTTCTAGCATCCGGTAAGTTGTAGTGACGTATCACGACACGATCACGAACTATTATGTACATAGTTAACTGTCTAAGTCGCGCAGCAGCGCCGCTCACCCTTATATTATCCTTGCCCATAAGGACAGTAACCTTGCCTAATGTATTTTCCTTCACTCTTCTACAACAATTTCTTCGATAGAGGAAAGTCACAGGGGCTTACTCAAGGGTGTGGACTGTGGAGGCGTGGGAAACTAAGGACAGTTATCGTGACGTGACGCAGCGGATGGATCATCTCGTTGTTGACCGTTGGCTCTGCGCCCGCGCCAGGGTTAATGATCCCGACTCGCGCGCGCGCGACACTTTTACTCTACTCTTCCCTGCGTCCACGCGTGGCGTGCCAAACTCTATCTTATTGCATTTCCGTACTACAGGACTCGTTATTAGAGTGATGCGAGCAATAAAATGTCACTGTGTATCGGTCCGTCGGCCTTGAACTTTATCTCGAAGGCGGTGGCTCCTGCGCGGGCTGTGGTCACTGGTCAGTGAGTGGAGCCTCGCTGACGCGGTGCGCTTACGCAACAGATCGATCTGTGTTAATGATGTAGGTAGGCTGTATCTCGATAACATGTTAAGCGACACGGAAATTCTTAAATGTTTACACTTGCCATTAAGCAATTCAATTCTAAGCCACAAACATCGCTGATTCGTGGAAAAAAAACGATATTATTTATTATCATCAGAATCGTACGATGTGTTTAGTCACCTACTATCGTGTGGGCGATAAGTAGCGCGCGCGACGGCGTGTCAGAATGAGACAGACGGACACGGGCGGGTGCGGGCGGCGGGCGGCGTGGGGGAGGGCGCGAGGTCGTCAGTCGTCGTCGAGATGTGCCACGCGGTGGTGCTGGGCGTGCTGTTCTCGCTGCCGTCCTACCTGTACTCGGCCGTGCCCTTCAGGTGAGCCCGAACCCGCGGCACTCCACCTCGTGTCCTCTTGTCACTTGCACTTGCGCCTACCCAGACCCAAACAAACAGACGGTCGCGGTCGCTGATCCCATTGTACTGGCCGCTCACGTACTAGCATGTCGTCGAACGAAACGGAACTGGACGGTGCCGGTGCACAGTTCCACAACAATCACGAATTTTGTGTCTTGACATCCTTGGTTGATATCGATTTTGTCCTTAGTGGTTTATCACATCATTCAAATACCAAAAATCTATGACTGTGGGTCCCCGTTAGTCATCACGTAAACCCCCCGTGGTTATTCGGAGGATAAATTAATGAATGAATGAAATCCATCAGCAGGTAAATAGATTTGTCGCCTAAATGTTGTGAACTTGTGACACTATGAGCAATGATGCCCAAAAACCGAGGCCACTGTGTCAACAACTAAGTGAATATGATATCTGACGCTCGGTCTTCGCCGCACTTTCCACACGCATTGTTCCATTTCCAAATCTGGAGAAGGAAACTTCCTCCATCCCAACAACATGGACAGGTGTTTGGAGATACTTGTGTTCTGGCTCTCCGCGGTCTTCAACACTCTTCTTGGAAAGTTAGTAATACGCATTTCAGTCATTTTCACTAACACAACAAAGTCTATACTTATAATATTGACCGGATAGGTCCAGATGAAATTGTTAACATTCAAACGGAAACGCGAGAATGCTAAGATAAGAAGTACAATTATGGAGTACCTGGTGGAGTGCGACCAGCGACTGATAGCCACTGAGCTGACCGCTCCGTCTCCAGCGACAGGAGTCAGAGTCGCGTGCGTCTGCCAACTCACTTTGTATTATCGTATCGTAGTAGTTCATGTTGCTATTAATCGGTTTTCGGTGTAGTTAGTTAGTTACAAATAGTTCAGAGTACAATCCATTCCAGGCCTTTTTAATGCCTGCCACACACATACGGAATTCCGTATCAGGATTACGACTCCTCCTCCAGAATTCCGTTCGGACTTTGGAGGCATCAAATCCCGGAATTCCGTATGCATGTGGCGGACTTATGGACTCTGCTGATATGATAGTGCTATCAGTGTGGTAAAATACTGGGTTAGAAAAATATACTCCTTCCTTCAAAGGGCGTTAGAGTTTTGTACATTAGTTATGGGCAACATCGGCGGCCGGCGTAGCCCGTGGGAGACGGCACACTATAAAGTACAATTGGTTCCAAAAATCTGTTGACCTAGATTCTATTTTGTTTGCCCCGCGCAAAATAAATGTACCAAAGTATATTTCTTTCTTCTAAGACAATTTTACAGATAATAACATTTTGAATGACATGATAACGAACGTCTGCTCATCGGTTGAGTGAGACAACATTCAAATAAGTATTGTTTTGTTTGTATTCTAATTTTTCAACGATCGGTGATGTAAGTGTGATTATGTTGAGAAGCATGACGTGATCCGCTTGTTTATCATTATTCAAGAAGTCAAATTGAAGAAGTTTGAAGAGTCTCGATTCTCATAACACATTAAGATCCGTTCGACGGTATCTCGCAGATGTGTTTTGTTGTTGTAGATCCGACAAACGAGTAGTTCCATGTTGCTATAAATCGTAGTTTGTACAAACAAACACTCCGGTGACCTCGGGGCGAGCCGTTCTCTTTTGTTACTTGTTCTGATCCGCCCTTCGCTTTAAGCTGTTTTGTGTCCGGCCTTATTTATTTGCTACTAACTTCTGTTTTTTGTCGTTTGTTTGTTATCCATTTACGCAGTTCTTCAACGTCACTATTGACACTGAGTGATGAACTACTTTCAGTAGAAATTGAGCTTCGCTGTAGGTACTGTACGGTACGTCGCTATCGATCGTGACCGGGCACAAATAGCGTGACTGTCGTTAGGATTGAAGCTCTGAAGAAACACTAGTAGTTACACGTTTGTTGTTTTTCACAAGTCATTCTGGAGCCTAGACTGCAGTCTGGAATTAATAGATGCCTCGATCTAAAACAACTTAGTGGTTTTTAGCGAGATGTTTTGCATCCCTCGCGTTGGTGTTTTATTCACGTATTATCTATTGTGTCGTATTTCTTGAGCGTGCGTCGCCTTGCTTATGTTAAAACAAATGATGTTGTTGTTTGCAGGAAGGCGCGGCGCAAGGAGCGGGAGGGTGAGGCGGCCGGCGACCCCAAGCTGTACCTGCAGGAGGCGCTGCTGGAGCGCAAGCTGCCCGAGCTGGACATGCGCCAGCTCGTCGACCTGCCCCACGGCCTCGACTACAACGAGTGGCTCGCCTCGCACAGTACGTACACTACACCCATCTGTACCGTACCCCAGTACACTAGTCTAATATCACTCTCCTCGCTTCGGCCTCGGTCTAACCTACATAAGGCTGAATATACTTCAGGTCGACGCAGTCCAAATATAGAAATACATAAACTAAATATAAACATGGTGCGGTCATGCACGACTGGCCACACTTTATCGCGAGCACGTGCGAATGCGACACACACACAAGCGATGCTCGCTCGCTTTCTCCCACTAACTAGCGGCGAGCGGCCATGCTCTATTCGCATACTTTAGGTACATTATTTTCCAACAAGTATAACACTATACAATACAGGATGTAAAACCAATGCGTCACGAAAGAAACGGGATGCTTCAGACAATCAAACTGAACAACTTTCGATATGGAATGTTGCCAAAATCGACAGCGTGAAAGAAACTTTCGTTGTTTCGTTATACGTAAAAGAAAATGTATTGGCTATTCGAGGTATGAAACAGCTCATTTTTTTCACCATTTCATTGTTGACTCTACACGTTGTAAAATAAAATGCGTTACATATTGAACGGGGTGCTTCAGACCATCAAACCGAACAACTTTTAAAATGGTGCCAAAATAGAAAAAAATCTGTTGTTCCATACATTTGGACCGAGTAGCCGCTGACGTTTGCTACGGAACAGCTGATTTTATTTCGCTGTTTCAATGTTGGTCCCGTTTTGAAATGATGATAGTGAAAATAGTTCAGTTTGATGATCTGAAGCACCCTGTTAATATGTAACGCATTTAATTTCACACCCTGCATTTCTGAATTATAATGATGGCATATAGCCTTAGATCAAAATAAAATTAATGGATAGGCCTTAGATTATCAAGATAGACAGTCAAAGCTACGAAAGCATCGAAAAAAATAGGAACCAGTACTGGTTCCAAAACCCTATACATATACACGCACACATACATATTTTGTATGGCGCCTCACGCACACCAACCTCAGAAAGTTAGCCTCTTTTGTTTTATACGGAACAAGTGTGAGGCTCATTCTAGACATATACTTTTTCTAAGGGATAGGCCTAAAGCGCGGTAAGTTGAAGCAAACTACTGGTGCACTTGGTCCATACAAACTAGCGCCATTATCTGTCAAATCTAGGGCACTTGCATACAAGTGACAAGTAAACCTTTCATTTATTTTGCCTCATTTTTCTGGTTTGAAATGTTCGCGTAAGGCCTATCCATTCATTTTATTTTGATCTAAGCATATAGCATATTATTATAGTCCTTTCTGAAGTGCTATTTTTAATCGTGAAATTCAAAATGATGGATGACCGAATGAATACACAAACTTCATTCTCATCATAGTCATTAATTCATTGACATCTTATACAGGTTTGGTCCAAACGGTAAAGTCCAAAAATTTGTCTTTGTTTTCCGCGCTTGGTGTATCTGAAAATCATAATCATATAATTTATTGCATTATGTGGTTACATAGCATAAGCATATGCTCACGATTCTATTCCCCGAGACCCCCTCGGGGTTGCTTAAAGTCAGAGATATTCTGAAACCTCAGAAAATCCACGTTTCACCAGATGTGGTTACATAAAAGGGCAAAATACCCCATGTATGTTCGAACATACATAGGTGGGATACACAAGGGATACACCACCACCACCGTTTGGACCTCCCTGTATGTTGTAACTTTACCTCTTTTCCGAGAATTGTATGCGCTTATACTTGGACTAAATTTCACTTGGACGGAATGATACTTGGTACAAATTGCACTTGGACAGAATGCAAGTTTCATTGTTTTTCACGGTTGGACGCAATGAGACTTGGACTATTTGGTACCGTGACCCATTATTTGTAGTATGTATCTGTAGGTACTGTCTCGAAAGACCCAACGCGTACCTACGATCTATCTATTTGGTATAAGAGATAGACGTACTTTTTGTTGTCATATATCGAACGGCTTTAACTCCTAAACCGACTGGAATTATGCGGCGGACCTGGTCCATCCCCATCACAGAGATGCTCTTCACCCTATGAATACTGAATCAGTCTTGCAGCTGATGATAATAAAAAGTACGTCTATCTCTTGAGACATATACCTGTCTACGTTAAGCAGGCACTAAACTCTCGCCGAGAACGGACGAGAAAGGCCGAGAACGAGAGTGCGGATGCCCTTCATTGTTCTCGAGGCATCCTGAGCCGTCGTAATTTTCCTTTGGAAGTTCTTGCCGAGAATTCTCGCCGAGAAGTTCTCGCGAGAGTGTAGTGCCTGCTTTATAGCTCCAGCGTTAATAATAAAATGGTAAAGCTTGAGTGCTCGTAGACAGTAGCCCATGGTAATGAAGTAAAGTAACCGATCTCCCCCTGGTGGTGTTGCAGCGCTGGCGCTGTTCGACCACGTGAACCTGTTGTACGGCACGGTGTCGGAGTTCTGCACGGCGGCCACCTGCCCCGACATGACGGGCCCCGGCGGGCGCACCTACGCCTGGTACGACGACCGCGGCAAGAAGTCCCGCATCGCCGCGCCTCAGTACATCGACTACGTCATGACCTACACACAGAAGACCGTCAACGACGAAACTATATTTCCCACTAAATATGGTATTTACTACTTTTATAATTTAACTAGGGTTTTCCCGCGACTTCGTCCGCACAAATTATATACCAGATTTTAAGTCAGATCATAAGCTATCGAACAAAAAAAGTTTCATCAAAATCGGTTCAGTAGTTTTTGCGTGATGCGCGAACAAACAAACAAACTAAAAATTTTGTCAATAGATGGCGCTGCACGTTTCTAAATCGCGCTATCGTATGTTATTTGAATTTTATATGAAGAGAACCGCTACTTTTTTATTCCTCATGATTTTACGGTTTTATAATAGTTAAGATTTGCATGCATACGCTCACGACTACATTCCCCGAGGGGGTAGCCAGAAATATTCTGAAACCTCAGAACATCCACGTTTCACAAATAGTACTCATACTGTCCAGGTGTGTGACGGGGAGTGAGCCCGTCGCCACTTGTAATGGACAGTAGGTACAATAGTATGCCTCGAAATTGAAGAATGCGTGTTTCCTCACGATGTTTTCCTTCACCGAAAAGCCAGTGGTGTTACAAATCGTTTATAAATTCCGAAAAACTCATTGGTACGAGTCTCCCCGGACGGGGATCGAACCATATCGCCTCCTGCACGGCAGGCATAGCTACTCGCCACTGGACCACCATTTGTGTCACGTTAATTTATAATTTGAATGAGCGTCTCCTGGGGATCGCTAGATGTTGCAGAACTACTCAGTTCCAATCAAATCCAACAGGGTCTACTCTCTAATGGACCGTAACTGAAACACGTGCGAAACTCAACGTTTTATACATTCGGTATCGCGCTAATTATTCGGCAGCCGTTTCACAGATCGCTCAGATTAGACCTTTCAGCTGTCAATCACAAAGTAAAATAAGTAAAGTTTAGCCAAAACACAGTTGAATAGTTTTTGGGTTGCTATGAGCCAAAACACAGTTAAATAGTAATTGGATTGCAATGTGATTAGAACTGAAATAGAATAAGGATTGAACTTCGATGTTTTAAATTAGTACAATCGGAGTCCAGGCCAGAATATAAGGGCTGAGCTTCATCTGGCCGCCGTCTTTTCACGCTTTATCCTTCTCTGTCGCTCAGGAACGTTATTGGCTAGAGCGAGAAAGGTCGCAGCACTGCTGGTGCTGCCGCGTGCGATCGCATTCCCGCTATCTTTCTCGTTCCAGCAAATGACGTTCCTGAGTGGTAGAAAAGGATGGAGTGTGAAAAATGCGATTCCGTGCGGCCAAATGAGGCTGACGGCTTAACCCTAATACTGCTCATGCTCAGTACCTTATTATATAATAGGGAAGGGAAATATATAATAGGGAAGCTTTCAGCTTCAACTCATAACGATATTTCCTCCCCGAGTGGTACGGTACGGGGCACGCTGGACTCTCTGATTGCTTTGAAATATCGTAGGCAATTTTAAATCGATCTAAACCACCTGCTTAACAAGGTCGTCCAAACGGAGGCGTCCAAAAATTTTTTTTAGATTCCTCATAGTTATTATTATTTTTGTTGGGTCGTTAATGTAACACTTGGATCTTGGACCATCGCTGGTCCTTTGTGTTCGCCCCAAGCTCACCCATATTTTACGCATACCTCCGAACTTGTGGTATTTTCATTTCATTCTCGGGAATGCAGGTTTCCTTACGAAGTTTTCCTTCACCGCCGAGCTAGTAAATGATAAATACAACCGTAGATAATTTCCGAGGAACTGAGTGGTACAGGCCAGGAATCGAACCGCCGCCTCATGATTGAGGCGCAAGCTCTCTAGGTGTATCCGAAAATACCCCATGTATGTTCCGCGATTTTTCGCAGTTTAGAAGTTATGATTTTTTAAATGAATATTTTGAGAATTTTCTACCGGAGCAGCTTAAAACTGTCATAACTTTTTTGTAGTAAGAATTCTTTAAATTTTGTTTTTGCGACATGATCGTTTGGAAACACTCTTCCATACATGCAATAATCAGCAACACAACATCCATACAAGTTACCGAAAAAAGGGTCGAAAGTGAAAAGCCGCAAAAACTACTGAACCGAACTCATGAAACTTTTTTGTTTGATAGCTTATGATTTGACTTAAAATCTGGTATATAGGTAATTTATCCATACGAAGTCGCCAAGCACGTATCCAGACTTTTGTTTGGGGGGGGGACATTTAATTTTCGGGGGGGGGGGGGGGGATATTCATAGAAAAACCATGAAAAAGTAGGCGCTGTAATCACTTTTCCATACAAAAATTCTGATATCGGGGGGGGATAAATCTCACCAAACCCCCCCCCCCCCCCCTGGATACGTGCCTGGAAGTCGCAGGTACATGTACCTACCAATGAGTTTTTCAAACTTACGTAATATCGACTGCTCTCAAACGGTGAAGGAAAACATCGTGAGGAAACCTGCATACGCTGAAGAAGAAATTCCTATGCGTATGTGAAGTCTACCCATCCGCATTGGACACGCGTGACGCGTGGTGGGCTGATGCCCATATCACCTTTCCTAAGGGGAGGTCTGTGCCCTGCAGTGGGATGTATATATGGTTATTTAACATTAGTTGGCGAAACTGAACTAGGGCACTTGTTATTGATAACAGATTGCATTATGAATGTTTATAATTGGTATTGATGATTAACGCAGTACGCGGGCGCGGGCTGACATTGACCTCAGAATCATATGTTCGGACGGCGGGTCATTACCACGCAATTGTACTTAGTAACAGATACTAAATGCGTTTCTTAAGTTTCGCCAAATAATTAAATTGAACCCTGCATAGGTTGTGATGATGATGAAGTCGCAGGTAAACAATAATAATAGACGTGTGTATATATGGTGTGTTGTGTTACTCGTAGCGAACGAGTTCCCGGCGGGGCTGGAGACGGTGGTGCGGCGCATCGTGCGGCTGCTGTTCCACGTGGTGGCGCACATGTACGCGGCGCACTTCCGCTCGCTCGCGCTGCTGCGCCTGCACGCCCACCTCCACCTCACCTTCGCGCACCTCACCGCGCTCGACACGCGCTTCGCTCTGCTCGACCACAAGGAGACCGAGGTCTGTACCGACACCCACCCCCCACCCACCCACGCACATGCACGCCCACCTCCACCTCACCTTCGCGCACCTCACCGCGCTCGACACGCGCTTCGCTCTGCTCGACCACAAGGAGAC
This sequence comes from Agonopterix heracliana, assembly GCA_963693445.1. NCBI lineage: Eukaryota > Metazoa > Arthropoda > Insecta > Lepidoptera > Depressariidae > Agonopterix > Agonopterix heracliana. The sequence continues at coordinate 21,740,613 of OY856312.1, forward strand.
CGAGGTCTGTACCGACACCCACCCCCCACCCACCCACGCACATGCACGCCCACCTCCACCTCACCTTCGCGCACCTCACCGCGCTCGACACGCGCTTCGCTCTGCTCGACCACAAGGAGACCGAGGTCTGTACCGACACCCACCCCCCACCCACCCACGCACATGCACGCCCACCTCCACCTCACCTTCGCGCACCTCACCGCGCTCGACACGCGCTTCGCTCTGCTCGACCACAAGGAGACCGAGGTCTGTACCGACACCCACCCCCCACCCACCCACGCACATGCACGCCCACCTCCACCTCACCTTCGCGCACCTCACCGCGCTCGACACGCGCTTCGCTCTGCTCGACCACAAGGAGACCTAGGTCTGTACCGACACCCTCTTCATATCGTACCTTTCTCTGCGTGCGAAGTAATCATTCTTGACGACCCGGTTGGTGTAATGGTTACCACGCCGGACTGCCAAACCAGGGTCCTGGGTTCGAATCCCGGTTCGGTCATGGATGTTATATGTTCGTGCCGTTGTTGTATGGTTTCCATAATAAAAGCCTTTAGTGCTAGTTTGGGATCATTACAATGTATGTGCCTGTGAGCGTTATTTATTTAAGAATTCACGTTTCGAAGCCGCAGGTCAGCAGTTCCTTCATTGTCGAGCTACGATGCGATCAAATTCAATCGCAAAATAGTTTCGACAAGCTCAGCGCGCGGATTGGGTAGTGTTTAGGGGCCAGTGCTGGTTCCATTTTTATTCGACGCTTTCGTATCTTCGACTGTCAATCTTGACATATAACTTTATCAAAGGTCCACATATTCAGTCAACACGAAAGCTCCAAAATTGCAAAGACTATCAACTTAAAATTTGGCATGGATGTTTTCTTTGCTTTCTCTCCATGGAGTTTGAATTATTTTCTATCCAGCATTTTTGCACTTAGATCAAAATAATTTAAAAATTAAATGTATATTGATAAACTCGATGAATCGCAATAAGAATGAAATGGGTGTCCTAAAATTATGTCTTCTATCCGTAAAAAATAAAAAAATTAATGAAGACCTTAAAAAACTTGACACTCGGTCAACAATTACGAGATTTGAGCTGAGGTCAACAAACATGTGATCTGAGGCTTTCTTATTTACTGCCCGAGGTTAGTATACTATTTTTCTCCTCGACGGAGGTGGAAAGCGGCAACTTCGTTTAGCGCACCGGGACGACAATTGACGCTTTCCGTCCGGAGGGGAGAAAAAAAAGTATTATTCACAATTCAATCCTCAAATAATGTACAATAAATAATTCGCGGGTCCGTAAATGCGCTAGATGGCGCGAGTGTCGTGCACGTAGCCAAATAGAACCTACAGCTCTTAATTAATCCGTGCTACAGCGCACGACTCACGTCGCATGTTCTGCCACTGCACTCTAATCCTAGCATGCGGTCCTGTTGCAGGTGCTGCGCGACCTGGAGGTGGCGCTGCGGCTGACGGAGGCGGGCGGCGCAGGGGGCGCGGGGGGAGCGGCGGGGGGCGCCGGGGGGGCGGGAGCGGGCGCGGGGGGCGCGGACGAGTCGCCGCGGCGCCGCTCGCCCGTGGTGACGCAGCCGCTGGCGACGGCGTGACCGCGCCCCGAGTCGCCCCCCGCCTGTACTTAGCGCCCCCCGCCCCCCGCGCGCACGCGATCACCCGACGACAGTAGGGTACTTAAAACGATTGTAAAATGCCTTTCGCGACTCGATTGAATAGTTGACGCGTTTAAACGTTCCGTAAGTTAAAGATTGTTAACTCTATTGTAAATATTTCGATCTGTTAAGTAGTTTTAGGTGATTATGATTAGTTTTAACTTTAATTTGTGATTGCTTTGGTTGTAAATAAAAGTGATATTTGTTTAACTAATAAACTGAAAGCTTTATGAAATTGTCTCCTTCGTTTTATTATCGGTGCCTCTTTACTTATTGTTTTGAAATTATGCATACCTTGTACTCTTATGTAATCCGTGGCATACCTATAGGTAGTTTACAAATTAGTAACACTAGAGCATCTGCTGCGTTAGGGTCAGCGCACATCTATCTGAGAACTGTTTGAGTAGTTTGGAGTTTTCTGACAGCTAGTTAAACGTAGTTCAACATACCGGCGATAGATGGCGTTGACCAGAGAGGGGATCGAAGACTAAAATTTTAGGCTAAGTGAACAAAAATGCACGTCACTGAGTCAGACGCATCCGTTGATGAAATGTATGTTCATATTTTGCTGCTTACTTAAAAATACGAGTTCCTATTATTTTATTTGTATTTTATTATAATATGCACGGTCGCTCGTTCCTGTCTCCTCAATGAGGGATTTTCAGAAAGTCATAAAAAGAGAAAAAAAATTTCCTAATGGCTCGATAGATGGCGTTGACGTGACAGGGGCAAGCGACCTTGCAGACTTAGATAAAAAAAAAATTAATGGATAGGCCTAAAGCGCGGTAAGTTGTAGCACACTACTGGTGCACTTGGTCCATATAAACTAGCGCCATTATCTGTCAAATCTAGGGCACTTGCATACAAATTTGAAGTAATTATACATTTCATTTGTTTTGCCTCATTTTTCTGGTTTGAAATGTTCGCGTAAGGGCCTATTCATTAATTTTAATATTTTATTTTGATCTAAGCTTGCAAATAGTAAAATACCCTTTCTATCCAATGACGTAGTTACGAAAATGACAGGAGAGGAGAGGAGCTAACATTTTTGACGTTGGATTAGAAAGGGACAAAGTTTATGTCACAAAAAATAGCGACGCGACGGAAAAGAACGATCATTACCGACCACCACGGAGTATTATCATGTTTCCAAGAGTCTGTCCTCCATTATAGGTATTCCAAACTTCTTGGCCAGACCCAAAAACACAGACTGACTTGAGCGCAGGCCAACGAAGTGAGTGAGATCCGAGAGCCCACTTGTGGTAAAATCGTTCTAGGCCCACTTACATCCATGTCTGCCACATTTAGAAGTCTATCCCGGAACTGACTCAGCGCGCGATTGGCTTCCCGCCATTAAATTTGTTCGGTCAAAGTTGTATTTGATATTCGTGAAAAATTGGTTTTAGTGATATTTGTGACATAATTTCGTGCGGATTGTGTGCCAAAAAGTTGCGTAAATCGACCAACATAACAGGAATCTCATCTCAAATACATACGAAGAAAGAACAAAAGTTTTGGTGCAGGTTAAATCTATAGTCTAAGGTTAAATCGTACTGGTGATTTTGGCGGCAACGCGCGTGCTTACAAAATCGACCAAAATTTCATCCTCATCGTTCATCTATCATCCCATCGTCATCAGGAGAGTTTTGCACGGGAATTGTGAAGAAACGGACGGGCTTTGTTTCTTAATTTTCTAAATTCGTTTTTCGTGGCTATTATTGTGTAAATGTGGTGGAATGAGCGTTTTTCTTTTTATTTTCTAGAGGATCGATAGATGGCGCTACGGTCTGTGCGAAGAAACGTCAACATTTCAAAAAGTGTTTCTTTAAAATAGTAAAGAGTGAAAAGATGATCAAGAAGATGCCAACGCATCTTTTAATGACTTATTTCATTATTTACTAATCATTTTAATCGAAAATTCTAAACTTTTACGCCTGACATGGCTGAATGAGCTCGATCCCTTGGCATTAAAAAAAAAAGGCAGGCACAGACTTGACCAGATTTTGACAGGATCTCGCTTACGGCTCTATGGGGCGATAAACATGTCATCTGTCGAGTTTTTTAGGAACTAAATTTAGAAAAGAAAAGAAAAACGCTCATTAGTTTGATAATGTGCCATTAATGGAGAGCAATATAGTAAAAGTGAGAAATAAAGAAGGCGCTCCCGTTTGATTCGGATTGATTCTCGCGTGAAACTCCCCTGACCATTGGAATGTGTGTACCACCCTCGCATTTCAAGAGTTAGGTAATAAGGTTAGGTTAGGTTTAAGTACAAAGAAAAAAGACACTAATGACCAGGCAGTAAGGGCTAGTTCCCATAGCCTATCCGAAAGGATAAACTTTAAAAAAAAAAAAAAAGACTCAGCGCGCGTGGGTTAGGTAGGTTACTCCACCCCCCGGAACTCCTCCCACTCCAACCCTCAACCTCCTACACTCTACTTTACTGTCCACTATTCCTCTTTTACCAGACTACGCGAGAAAGTAAGATATCGGTGTATTGTCTGTCTATAAAGTCGTGGCATGAATGTTTCAGGAACTAATCATTTTAGTATGGTGGTGTTGCCAGGTTATTCTTGATTTTGACGTTCTTGCGCGGAGACAGCGCCCTCATTTTTTGCAAAGACTTTATAGACTGACTGTAGGACTGTAAGACAGACTAGGTACCTACTGTGAATGGGCTCCTGCGTTTCTGTTTTCTTTTTTAAACTTAGTTCCTAAAAAACTCAACAGCACTGCGGGGCTAGTACGCCAACCCGCGATAGCGTGATATATCGCTATCACGCTTCCGCTCTCTTTCTATTTGCACGCGACAGAACGAGACAGAAGACTAAATTTGACAGATGGATGTGTTAAATGTGGTTGGCGTACTCGCCCCGCTAGTAGCATGCAACATGTCAGGCGTAAAAGTTTCGAATTTTCGATTAAAATAATTAGTAAATATTAAAAGATGCGTTGGCATCTCCTTGATCATTTTTTCTCACTTTATTATTTTAAAGAAAGACTTTGAAATTTTGACGTTTATTCGCACAGACCGTAGCGCCATCTATTCGATTCCGTAGAAAACCAAAAGAAAACGCTTATAGAGGAGTTTTCTGACAGCTACTCAAACGTAGTTCATCATACTGGCGATAGATGACGTTGACTGGAGAGGGGTCCGAAAACGAAAAATTTAGGCTAAAATAACTTTCTACTAAAAAAAACCGCATCGAAATCGGTCCACCCGTTTGGGAGCTACGATGCCACGAACGGACAGAAACTTATAACACCCCTCTTATTTTGACGCAATTTCTAAAGTTACTTCAAAACTGCTGAACCGATTTTCATGAAACAAAGCTAAGAACACTTTCGCATAAACTAGCTTTCTATTAAAAAAACCGCATCGAAATCGGTCTACCCGTTTGGAAGCTACGATGCCACAGACAGACAGAAACTTTTAACACCCCTCTTTTCTTTTGTCGTTATTTTTACAGTTACTTGAAAACTGCTGAACCGATTTTCATGAAACAAAGCTAAGAACACTCAAAAATTAGCTTTCTAATGGAAAACCGCATCGAAATCGGTCCACCCGTTTGGGAGCTACGATGCCACAGACAGACAGACAGACAGACAGACCGACATAGGCGTCAAACTTATAACACCCCTCTTTTTGCGTCGGGGGTTAAAAAAGTAAACAAAAATGCATGTCACTGAGTTTGACGCAACCGTTGACTAAATATATTAATATACTCTCTTATTTTGCTGCTTACTTAAAAACACAAATTCTTAGTATTTTAGTTGTATTTTATTATCTGCAAGGTCGCTCGCCCCTGTCTCTCCAACGCCATCTATCGAGCCAATAGGAACTACTTTTTCTTTTTTAATGGTTTTCTGAAAATCCCTCATTTTACTGGGCTAGAAAGACTAGATTCCAGAGCCGTAAAACCATCATTATAAAACAAAAATTAAGGTGATTGGCTTCCCGCCATTAAATTTGTTCGGTCGAAGTTGTATTTGATATTCGTGAAAAATTGGTTTTAGTGATATTTGTGACATAATTTCGTGCGGATTGTGTGCCAAAAAGTTGCGTAAATCGACCAACATAACAGGAATCTCAAATACATACGAAGAAAGAACAAAAGTTTTGGTGCAAGTTAAATCGTACTGGTGATTTTGGCGGCAACGCGCGTGCTTACAAAATCGACCAAAATTTCATCCTCATCGTTCATCTATCATCCCATCGTCATCAGGAGAGTTTTGCACAGGAATTGTGAAGAAACAAACGGGCTTTGTTTCTTAATTTTCTAAATTCGTTTTTCGTGGCTATTATTGTGTTAATGTGGTGGAATTAGTTTGATAATGTGCCATTAATGGAGAGCAATATAGTAAGAGTGAGAAATAAAGAAGGCGCTCCCGTTTGATTCGGATTGATTCTCGCGTGAAACTCCCCTGACCATTGGAATGTGTGTACCACCCTCGCATTTCAAGAGTTAGGTATTAAGGTTAGGTTAGGTTAGGTTTAAGTACAAAGAAAAAAAGACACTAATGACCAGGCAGTAAGGGCTAGTTCCCATAGCCTATCCGAAAGGATAAACTTAAAAAAAAAAAAAAAATCAAATTGACAATTTTCAATTTGTCATGTCAAAAAATTGTCAATAAAATAATGTGCCTAATGTGGGATTTCGTCGTTTCGTTTTCGTAGGATAGTTTTTATCTTATCGCGATTGCGCCTCGTCAGGAAGCGGAAAAGTGTAAAAAGCGTTTAATTTATCAATAAGGGAATACGCACGTCGCCGCCCGGCAGTAAAGAGACAATGGTGGTGCGGTCGTCGTGAGCGCCGTCGTCTCAGCGGGAGCCACCGAGCGGAGCCGGCATGTACGAGGGCACGTGCGGCGCGGCGGCGGCCGGCCAGTGCGGCGCCGCCCAGCGCGAGCGCGACGAGCCCGCGCGCGCGCCGCAGCCGCCGCCCGAGCGCGACTACGGCGGCTTCGACATCGTCAAGGCGACGCAGTACGGCGCCTTCGCGCGCGTCAAGGAGCTCGTCGAGGCCGGCTGGGACGTCAACCAGCCGGACCACGAGACGGTGACGCTGCTGCACTGGGCCGCGATCAACAACCGGCGCGAGATCGTGCAGTACCTGCTGGACAAGGGCGCGGCCGTGGACGCGGTCGGGGGGGAGCTGCGCTCGACGCCGCTGCACTGGGCGACGCGGCAGGGGCACCTGGAGGCCACGGTGGCGCTCGTGCGCGCGGGCGCGGACCCGGCGCGGCGCGACGCGGAGGGCTGCGCGTGCCTGCACCTGGCGGCGCAGTTCGGGCACACGGCCGTGGCGGCGTACCTCGCGGCGCGCGGCGCGGCGCTGGACGCGGGCGACGCGGCCGGCATGACGCCGCTCATGTGGGCGTGCTGGAAGGTGCCGGCCGTGGACCCGGCGCGGCTGCTGCTCACGCTGGGCGCCTCGCCGCACCCGGCCGACCTCGCGCACGGCAACACGGCGCTGCACTGGGCCGTCCTCGCGCGCAACTCCACCGCCGTCTCCACCCTCGTGCTATACGTGAGACCTTCCCCTCTCCTCCCTCCGCTTCTGTAGCGGGCGCTTCGTTCGCACTGAGAACGAGAGTATAGATGCCCTTCATCGCTCTTGGGGCGTCATAAGGCTTAGTAATTTTCCTTGAAAGTTCTCGTGAGAGCGTAGCGCCCGCTTATCATGTTTCGGTGAGATGTGTCGAGTTTGATCGAGGTTGAGATTCACCGATGAGGGAAAAAATTTTGATGTAGGTGTTTTCTACAAAGCGTTAGCTGACTCTAGTTTAGATCGAACTTAAAGTTGTTTACCTTTATGACTCCATCGATGAAGTGGAAATGCAATGATTTCTCTTTGATTGTTGTAATGAAGTTTAGGGTAGGATGGCAGGCTTGACTCACTCTACATTTTAAATATAATGTACCTACTCGATACAAGGCCACACCACAATAGTCAGTCTAGACTCCAGTATCACATATTCATTATATTGCACTGAATATCCTTTATATTTGTGTTTTCATTTTTTTTGTGTTGTATATGTATACTGATATAAGGAAAAACCATATACTTTAATCATCAAATTGAACCTCTTTTATTATGGGAGCAAATATGTCAGTGGCAAAAAAAATAATGATGATTCTATACTAAACTACAGCGCCTCCTTGACTTAAATGTATGAGAAATTTTTTGTTTGTTTTAAGAGGTTCATTGTCATAGTAAAGATCATTCAGTTCAATGGGTAGAATATGTGGTTTAAAGGTTAATAATACTTTTCCTTACACTCTGTATCGTCCAAAGTAGGTATATAGTAGACGCAGGAAAGTAAGAAAGGTCTCCGATCTCATGTGATCTGAGGCTTTCTTATTTACGGCCCAAGGTTAGTATACTATCGGTGGGCCCTTGGTGTGCTCCTCGATGCTCCGCGATTTTCCATCCGGAGGGGAAACAAAAAATGTAATGAACTAGCTTCAAACGAGTATAATGAACGTGAGGTGCATGTCGCCGGTCGCAGGGTAACGCGAGCCTGTCGGTGCCGAACCTGCGCGGCGCCACGCCGGCGAGCATGCTGGCGGGCGCGGGAACAGGAGGCACCGGCGAGGCGTGGGTCGGGGCGCGCGTGCGCGAGCGCCTGCGCGACCACCAGCTCGCCACCTCCTCGCGCCGCCACTGCCTGCGCACACTCGCCTACGACAAGGTACTACCCCACTACCACTACCACTACCACCCGCACCGCAGATTACAGAGGGTAGGCGGGCTGAAATGCTAATTTGGAGAATAGGTCACTTTTCCGACTGTATACGTATTCGTCAGATCCGCCCCACCCGTACACCCCGCCGACTAGAGTGCGAAAGGAAACGGTAGCTCGGACCGATTTTATATACAAAAAATAGTCGAAATTAGCATTTCGTATTCCCCCGTTTCCTCCTCCGAAACTGAACCGATTTTAATAGTTCTTACAAAAATAATATGAGAATAGTTATTTGTTATGCTAGGCTGCAAAGTTGCTTTTTGGCGCGAGTACTTTTATTGAAACCTGAGCAAGCGAAGGTGTCTAGGATTGAACCACGAGCGAAGCGAGTGGTTCAAATAATAGAATCCTGAGCGTTTAGCGAAGGTTTCAAAGGTACGAGACGCAGAATAACTTTGCAGCCGAGCGAAACACACAATTTTTCACCTCACAACAGCGAGGAAAAAAAGTGAATTGCTAAAAAGAACATTTCAAAAAGTTTTTATTTCTGTGCTGGCCAGTGTCATGAAATAGTTATTAAGCATTTTCCGTGGATTGGCGGTATATAAAAATATTGAATAGATAGATTCGAATTTCAAAAACTCTTTCCACGCTAGCGGATAAAATACACTTTTGCACTCAGATTTCGCATGATAAACAGAATCTTTCCGAGCTTGTGAGGTGAAAAAATATTGAATAGACAAATTCGAATTTCAAAAACTCTTTGCACGCTAGCGGATAAAATACACTTTTGCACTCAGATTTCGAACGATAAACAGAATCTTTCCGAGCTTGTGAGGTGAAAATACTTTGGCTATGTCTGTATGTTTTGCTTTTTTTGTTTATATTCATCAAATTCGTTAACTGCATGTCTGAAAACGGGAGTAAAAGTGGTAATTTTCGAATTTCCCTAGTTCTTCCAGTAATTAATTAATACACAAAAGCAAAACATAGGGACATGGCAGAGGTGAAATAGATGTCTCCATACACGAGGCTACGGAGACTGATAACTGAAATGGGACCATTATGAAAACTAAACACCATCTACCTCCTTGATCTTCCTGATCTAGATATGACGGGAAACCACTGACGATTGATCTGATGAATCATTCAATAATGTAAGGACCATTTGATTTGAGAACTAGTGTGACCAAAATCTTCTATCAAAATAAAATGAATGGATAGGCCTTAAGCGAACATTTCAAACCAGAAAAATGAGGCAAAACAAATGAAGGGTTTACTTCAAATTTGTATGCAAGTGCCCTAGATTTGACAGATAATGGCGCTAGTTTGTATGTACCAAGTGCACCAGTAGTTTGCTTCAACTTACCGCGCTTTAGGCCTATCCATTCATTTTATTTTGATCTAAGACCAAAATAAATAAAAATTAATCAAATTGAATTCAACTTGTCTTCATATTAATCTTGTATTGTATTGTAGTATTGCATCTTCATAAGTGTTATGAGTTATGACCGAGTTTGTAAAATTATCACCGTGTCTTATGAATTATTACCTTTTTTTGTGAACAAAATGTATAAACAGCATATTTAGTATGATTCCTCTATTCGAGAGCGCCGCGCTTTCGCTGCATAGAAAATAACTATTCCCGCGTTTGTTGAAGAACGAAAGCCGCGCCTAGGGTTGCCACCCGTACTTTATAATAAAGTATTGTACGTTATTTCAGGTAATTGTACTCTATACTTTATGAGAATAATAAAGTACACGAAAATACTTTATTTCGCATGATTTGATTTCTTTGAGATTTTGAAAAGTTTAGTCGTACTTAAGTATTTTTTCGTCAAAGACGTCAAACGAAACGTGCTAAATCGATGTTGCGCGCGACTCGCCACATCGTCACATCACTTAAAAAAATTGTTTTAATAAAATGATAGGTAAGACAAAACAGAAAAATTAACGATTACAGAAGTATAAAATTCAGTGGGAAATCGAACTTGGGGAATCGATCCACAAAACGAATATACTTAATGGAAAATACAAATGCAAATGCAAATTGTAGGTACTTTATTTTGATACTATGTACTTTTTTTTTCCTACCTATAATAACCAATGTACTTTAATTGCGAAGAAAAAAGGTGGCAACCCTAGCCGCGCCCGACATGTAGTATGGAAAAAAGTCGAGTCGCGCGCGAGTAGAGAAATCATAATAGACGTGTAAATATAATACAGGGTCCAACTTAATATGCTGCTCAGAAGATCTTTTCCCTATATGGTATTGCCTCTTTCATTGAACATGTATTTGAAAGGTAAAGAAAGTAAAAGTATTGGGGCTAACACAAAAGATCACACCGGGTCGAAGTGCCGCCGACTTGTCAGCCCCCATAACAAGATAAGATAATATACGTGACCGTTTTTAAGAAGGTAATCAGACCATCAAACTGAACAACTTTCTGCACGGGACCAACATCGAAATCGCGAAAGAAATCAGTCCCATACATTTGGCTCGAGTAGGTTTGCAGTATCGTAAGGAACGGCTGATTATTTTTCCACGATTTCGACTTTGTTGCTATATCGATACGTAGGCGAGTATCGGGCTACCGTTAAGCAGGCGTCGCGAGGCCTAGTGCAGCGCCTGCATAACGCTCGGCTGACGGTGGGTCGGTCGGACTCGGTGTGTCGTGTCGCAGAAGCTGCGGCGGTGGGTGGTGCTGGGCATGCCGCTGGTGGGGTTCTACCTGGCGGGGCTGGTGGCGGAGCTGGGCGCGGGGCTGGCGCTGAAGGCGGCGCTGCTCGCGGGGCTGGGCGCCGCGCTGCACCTGCTGGCCGGCGCGCTGCTCGACGACGACCTCAAGAACATATTCCCGCTCTGCGTCTACCTCGCCACCAAGGTCGGTCTCTCCGAACCGAACCGAACCCGAACCCCTCTCCCCTCTCCCCTCTCCCCTATCCCCTCCTCCGACCTAAGAACTTACTGTTTTTGTTTATTGGCAAAATCGCCACCCTACGCTCTTCTTTTAGATGTAGTTACTACAAATTTGTACCTTTTTTCTTTAAAATACTTGTTACGTTATCCTGACCTGAATAACCTTTTCAGTGGATCCAATTAAAAAAACTCACCACTGTAATCCCTTTTGGAGTATTTTTTTTTAATTTATGTTTAATGGTGTTCTTGCTTGTGCGTTAGCACCGCATTTCCGCCAGTGTCGAGTGGTTTGAGGGAGTATCTATCCAATCTTGAGGATTGTTTTTGATAAGAACACAACTGAGAAGGATTGCGGAGCCTCGTGGCGGGCTGAAACGGGAACCGCGCGAAAACCACGCGATAGACGAGTGTTCGGGGCAAACCCTGCAACGTGACTCCTTTTGGGGTGTTCGTATACTTTTTTAGAAAATTATATTTTCTGTCAGACCTCTGCAGTAAAATTGGTTTCTATGTCAACTTTGAGACTACATCCTATACCTATAAAAAATTTCACTTTAGCGTGTCACCACACGACATTCTAGCATGCCACTTTTAAGTAGACGATAAAAATCGAAACGTAACTTTGTGAGCGTACATTACGGTTTTCTCGCTTTGTAGCGTGTGTCACTGGACGGCTAGACTGTTCGTTTAGATCACTCTGCACTCTATATGACCCCGTGTCCCGGCACTCGGCAGGCGTGGTTCTACGTGACGTGGGGCGTGTTCATCGCGGGCGTGGTGGGCGGCGCGGCCACGGTGCTGTTCGTGCTCTGCTCCGCCGCGCTCTGGTACTGCTTCCTGCACTCCTGGCGCGACGACCCCGGCGTCATCTCCAACACCACGCAGGACAAGTTCCAGGTAACCGCTGAGCTCTGGTACCTACTGCTTCCTGCACTCCTGGCGCGACGACCCCGGCGTCATCTCCAACACCACGCAGGACAAGTTCCAGGTAACCGCTGAGCTCTGGTACCTACTGCTTCCTGCACTCCTGGCGCGACGACCCCGGCGTCATCTCCAACACCACGCAGGACAAGTTCCAGGTAACCGCTGAGCTCTGGTACCTACTGCTTCCTGCACTCCTGGCGCGACGACCCCGGCGTCATCTCCAACACCACGCAGGACAAGTTCCAGGTAACCGCTGAGCTCTGGTACCTACTGCTTCCTGCACTCCTGGCGCGACGACCCCGGCGTCATCTCCAACACCACGCAGGACAAGTTCCAGGTAACCGCTGAGCTCTGGTACCTACTGCTTCCTGCACTCCTGGCGCGACGACCCCGGCGTCATCTCCAACACCACGCAGGACAAGTTCCAGGTAACCGCTGAGCTCTGGTACCTACTGCTTCCTGCACTCCTGGCGCGACGACCCCGGCGTCATCTCCAACACCACGCAGGACAAGTTCCAGGTAACCGCTGAGCTCTGGTACCTACTGCTTCCTGCACTCCTGGCGCGACGACCCCGGCGTCATCTCCAACACCACGCAGGACAAGTTCCAGGTAACCGCTGAGCTCTGGTACCTACTGCTTCCTGCACTCCTGGCGCGACGACCCCGGCGTCATCTCCAACACCACGCAGGACAAGTTCCAGGTAACCGCTGAGCTCTGGTACCTACTGCTTCCTGCACTCCTGGCGCGACGACCCCGGCGTCATCTCCAACACCACGCAGGACAAGTTCCAGGTAACCGCTGAGCTCTGGTACCTACTGCTTCCTGCACTCCTGGCGCGACGACCCCGGCGTCATCTCCAACACCACGCAGGACAAGTTCCAGGTAACCGCTGAGCTCTGGTACCTACTGCTTCCTGCACTCCTGGCGCGACGACCCCGGCGTCATCTCCAACACCACGCAGGACAAGTTCCAGGTAACCGCTGAGCTCTGGTACCTACTGCTTCCTGCACTCCTGGCGCGACGACCCCGGCGTCATCTCCAACACCACGCAGGACAAGTTCCAGGTAACCGCTGAGCTCTGGTACCTACTGCTTCCTGCACTCCTGGCGCGACGACCCCGGCGTCATCTCCAACACCACGCAGGACAAGTTCCAGGTAACCGCTGAGCTCTGGTACCTACTGCTTCCTGCACTCCTGGCGCGACGACCCCGGCGTCATCTCCAACACCACGCAGGACAAGTTCCAGGTAACCGCTGAGCTCTGGTACCTACTGCTTCCTGCACTCCTGGCGCGACGACCCCGGCGTCATCTCCAACACCACGCAGGACAAGTTCCAGGTAACCGCTGAGCTCTGGTACCTACTGCTTCCTGCACTCCTGGCGCGACGACCCCGGCGTCATCTCCAACACCACGCAGGACAAGTTCCAGGTAACCGCTGAGCTCTGGTACCTACTGCTTCCTGCACTCCTGGCGCGACGACCCCGGCGTCATCTCCAACACCACGCAGGACAAGTTCCAGGTAACCGCTGAGCTCTGGTACCTACTGCTTCCTGCACTCCTGGCGCGACGACCCCGGCGTCATCTCCAACACCACGCAGGACAAGTTCCAGGTAACCGCTGAGCTCTGGTACCTACTGCTTCCTGCACTCCTGGCGCGACGACCCCGGCGTCATCTCCAACACCACGCAGGACAAGTTCCAGGTAACCGCTGAGCTCTGGTACCTACTGCTTCCTGCACTCCTGGCGCGACGACCCCGGCGTCATCTCCAACACCACGCAGGACAAGGTCAATGTCATATATAGGGTAAACTATACTATTGTTGGCACACCACTAGTCATTGGCACTTTGCGTTTTCAACACAAATATTAAGAATTGTTATATCAGAAAATACATTTTGGTATTTTTTTTGGGTTCTTTCAAATGTCTACATTAATTAATTTCAATGGTAATATTTGTTACATATAACCTGACAACGCTGTATAAAAAACAAATTCCTTGACGGGAGAAAGAACCATTATGGCGCCATTTTAAAAAAAATTAACTAGCTTTGGGTAAGTTTGAACGACAATTATTTACGTGTAAATATATAAACATAACATATTAAGTGTATAATTTTACTTTGTTTTACGACAAATAATAGATATTAATGGGTTTTACGACAATTTTTCTAACAAAATCTTAAATTAATAGAGTGCCAATCAATAGTTTTAATTTTGTACTAAAGTATAATTCATTGGCACCTATGCCAATCACTAAAAATCAATTATAATATTTAGCCTTCAATATTAGACCAAGAGACGTATTGCAAGTTAACATTTTTTAGAAAACAATGTTATAATTTTGTTTAACTACTTTGCTATCAATTTCTGGCACTGCCAATCATTATACTCAGGTACAGTGCCAATCACTGTAAATTTTTAAAAGTATTGAGTGCCAGTCGTTGCAATTGAAGGCATGGTGTTAAGGGATGATGACTTACCGTTAAATATTTTTAAAACACCTACAAAATGTCAAAACGTTTTTTTTTTTTAATTATTTGTTATTAATGGACTTCTTGCTTGTGCGTTAGCACCGCATTTCCGCCAGTGTCAAGTGGTTTGAGGGACTATCTATCTAATCTCGAGGATTGTTTTTGAGGAAGAACACAACTGAGATGGATTGTAGAGCCTCGTGACAAGTTGAACCGCGCGAACACCACGCGAAAGACAAGTGTTCGGGGTTAACCCTGCAACGTGACTCCAATCTTCTTCTTATCGTGTGGGCATGCCCTGGTATCAGAGTTTATTCAAACTGCTTTACGGCCTCTGAAGTGGTTTTTATGTAACGACTACTACTACCAGAGATAGTAGCCGGGACCAACGGGTTAACGTGCCATCCGAAGCACGGAATCATCTCCCTTTTCAGACAATAAGGTGATTCAGCCTGCAATGTTCTACCAACTGGGGAAAAACGCACAAAGTGACATGTCACTAGGTGTCCCCCGTGGGAATCGAACCTCCGTGTCAAGAGCCCAATGCTCTTAACCATTAGACCACGGAGGCAGACGGAGGTAGGCGGACGGCACGGAGAAAGAAGTTAAGATTACTTTTGATCAACCACTTTCAAAAGACACTAAGGAAGATATCAGCGCGACTACACAAACTCCTGGGATTAAAGATTCTGCAAACCTTATATTTAAAATTACCTCAAATATTAAGATTAAATCGCTGCCCCCACAGAACAAAATGGTTAGTGCAAAAGTCAGATTATTCAGGAAAAATGAAAACACTTATATTGATAATAATTTCGATATTAAAGGTTTATCATAAATGATTCTTATATCAAAAGAAGGCTAATTTTATGTCACATTATTGACTTATATTTTCATTGAGATCAGATTAACCGAATTCACTAGAATCAATAAAAAAACAATTTAATAAAATTTAAATTAAAACCACACTATGTAACAGCTTTTTACCATTATATTCGAGTTAATTTTAAGCGATGAGCAGGACTATAATATATCTTTTTAATTTTATTCTATTACATTTTGGAGTGACAAGAATGAAAATAACGATTGCTTGTCATTTTGTTCTTGTAATGAAATAGAACTTGGTTTTGATTAAAGTTACTTAGTATTTGTTACTTTGGATTTGATTAATAGTAAATTGATATTAATAAGTAAGGTTTTTATTTTAAAATCATAAACGTACAGAAATGTTTATTTTTGCCTAGTAAATAATCTCATCAGTCTGCAAATTCAGTTTGCTCGTCATAGACATCACTATCGCCACAAATTAAGAATTCATAAAATGCTTGGTAGTGTCTTGGGATGGCTTGAGTTCTGCACAAACCTATAAGATCTGTGTACAAAGCTTTACTGACAGGGATCGGCCGTATGTAAGCATGTTTGTGTTTTTTGGATGCAAAAAAGTATTACGCAAAAATAAATCGGTTTTTATTTTGCCCTCCGCAACCGTCCGAGTAAAACATTTTTTATTATTTTGATTACATATGGGTTTGCTCTTGACCTCAATCCAGTCCTCAGGACAAATATGGGGTTGAAGATGTAGCGAGCTTACCCAGAAGAAGCCTATTCACTCTTACTTTGAAGGAATTCGGGTTATAAGCGCTCGGAAATACTGACGCAGGCAAGGCATTCCACTCCTTGGCTGTGCGCATTATAAAAGATTCTGAAAGGCGCTTGGTGCGGATATGTGGGATGTCAACCAAGAAGGGGTGATATCCCGCGGTGCGTCTGAAAGTACGATAGTAGAAAAGGGAAGGTGGGATGAGCTCATGTAGCTCTTGGGCACACTCACCGAAGTACAATCTGTAGAAGACCGACAAGCAGGCTATTTTGCGGCGGTGGGCTAGGCTATGAAGCTTGGTCTCCACCACCTTACTGTCGCCAATGAGCCTCCTGGCTCTGTGTTCAACCGAGTCTAGTGTGGCTAGTTGCTGAGCCATCCCACAGGCGGCAGCAATACTCCATGCAATATCGGACCTGCGGAGCTTTATTCAACATAAAGAGCTGTCCAGGAGTGAAGTACCGCTTTACCTTGTTGGCTTTCTGGCAGCAGTTTGAGTTTTGGACTCGATATCAGCGCCAATGTTGAGTTTCGTTGTCAACCTCATGCCCAAAAGCTTAAGACTGTCGGAAACAGAGACAGATGTACCCCGGAAAGTAGGAGTCAGATTAAACGGACTCCTTTTGGCGCTAAACAGGCAAGGCATTGTTTTGGTGGCGTTGAAGTTGACTAGATTATTGTTACCCCACTGAGAGCCAAGACTTAAAGTCAAGTTTTTTATCTCCACCATGGCTGTGAACGTATTTAGCCCCAGCGTCGGATACAGTGAAAGTCCTGTCATCTGTCAGTACTGTAATAAATCTATTTCTATTTCAATTTTGCATACCCAACAATAACTGTTTCATATTCATTTATTGCCATAAACTGTATGTACATAGATATAGGTGGTAACATTGCTTTCTTAGTTCAATTACAATTTTACCCTTACGGGTGTAGCAATCATGAAGACAACACAGAACACACTGTAACTTTTTTAGGCTTTTACTCTTTCTATCCGTCCATTCACTTTCATCTCGAGGTCTCTTTCGTGTTATCTTTCCGAGTCTTTCGACGTCGACTGTTCTGAAGTACAAAGATCATTGATATCTTCATCATCCATAAAAGAAACTTCGTGATAAGAGTGCTGCTCCCCAATCACAATATTATTTTCATTTTCATTCGATTTAGATTCTGGTTCATTCATCTGTTCGGATTCTCGGTGATCATCCTGTTGTTCGTTTTGATATTTTTTCCGGATGCTGGTGGTATTTGGTCAGCCTGTTGAGAGTCTTCTTAGTGGTATAAACCACCAGATAATTCAGATTTCAAATATTGCATTGGTTTTACTGTTTGATCTACTTGTTCAGAACTACCTATAGACATTGTCAACAATTATTGTTGTTTCATTGATTGAGACTGCTTTATTTCTCGTTTCTATACCCAACGAAGAAGATGCGCTATTTCCATTGTCAGTTTCAGTAATAACGAGAGTATTTGAACATCGTTGCTCTGGTTTCAACGTTATGTCCACAAATTGAACAAAACATATTCATGTCAAACTTACCAGAATAAAATGGTAAGAGCGCTTGAACATTAATAATCCGAAATAAGTTAACACGAATAATATTATTATTGCACTTTACGCATATTTACTTTTTAAAACTTTTAGTTAACTTATTTTATCATACTTTTTACTTAAATAAAAAAACAAAAATATAAACCGAATAAAATTTTAATTTTTTACATCTCTGTAAATAACGATAGGAAAATTCGGTAAAAAAATTATGTGATGTATTGAGACCCATAGATGCCAGAAATTGTATAACATTGAAATGATGATAATAGCACTTTACCATTTTATTCTGTGGGGGCGGCGAAATCAGATAAAGGTAAAGGAATATCTAAACTTCGATATTCATGTGCCTTTCTCTAATGACATCACGAATTACAGTGATTGGCACTGAACCTGAGTATAATGATATACTGAGTGGCAGAAATTTAATTAAATTTTTTGATACTATTTCAAGACTCAGATAATTAAAGAAATCTACTAACATTTTAAGGCTTCTAAATAGAGACATGAGTAGTATTCAGTAAAATTATAATTTTGTTGGTTTGTACTCATTGATTTGTACAAAATTGTAAAAATAAAAGATATTTGTGTTTAGTGCCAATGACTGATACATAGTGCCAATGTTTGTACCTGAAGTGCCAATGACTATACATTCGGGTATATATTTTTTAATTCGCAAATTTTTTATTAAAACTCTGATAATATATACCAGAATACTCTTTTATTTAATAACCTATACCCCAATCGATAATTAGAAATTGGTTATTTATGTCTAAACATAAAATTGAATTAGTTATAAGTAAGTTAAGTCTGGCTTAGCCTTAAGGTGCCAATCATTGTATAGTTTACCCTACTGTGAAAACCCTTAAGCATACAGAAGGAGTCGAGGCGCGGGCGCGCCTTCGCGACCTCGACATACGGTCGATAATCGATACCAAGAATAAATCCGAGCGTCGCTCGAATCGGTGTGATATAATTTCCGACAGTATTTCAAGGTCGCTAAGGTGCGCGCCCGCGCCTCGACTTCTTCTGTATGCTATACGCCTAAAAAGGTGTTGTAATCTGGTCGATAGTGTTTGTACATATAATTAGTGTAGTACGTGACGTGACGTGTGCCGCAGACTATAATCGAGCTGTCGGAGTCGATGCGGGGCGGGTTCGAGCCGGCGCGCTTCTGCTCGGCGTGCCTCGTGCGGCGGCCGCTGCGCTCCAAGCACTGCTCCGTCTGCAACCGCTGCGTCGCGCGCTTCGACCACCACTGCCCCTGGGTCGCCAACTGCATAGGTACCTGCTGCCTACCGCATACGTGCGCGCGTGTGTGCGTGTCCGGCCCACGGAGGACCGAGAGGAGCGGATGTGTCGTAAACTTTGACTTGACCGACTACTGCATGGGTAGCATGCCACCGTGATACAGCGCTATCGCACCTTCGCTCTCTTTCTATTTGCACGCGAACGAACGAGATAAAATTCGTGACATAGCCGTATCACGTGTAGCATTCTACGGCTTCTGGACGTAGGGTTCGCGCTCAAAAGTGGTCGAACCAAAAGAGAACCAAAACGTTAAAAGAGAATCAATTACGCGATAGTCTTAGTTTGATCGGCCGACTCCGCGCACGCGTGGAATGGAAAAGTATTTCAGCATTTTCAATGTTTTTAGTTGGTTTATATTTACATACACGCGTACTTAGGTTTATGTAGTTTAATCTCGGACACTTTATTCGAGAATTTTGTACTAGACTTATAGCGTCTATAGTATTCTACTTCAATGGTCGTAAACCAATATTTCTATCGAAATAAGTGAAACCCTTAAGGACGATTCAAACCTACCGGCTCGCATCAGGCCGGCCAGGACGGCATTTTGTTCTGCGGCAAAGGATATTGAAATGTGTAAACAGGAATTACAGTTCATATTTGTATGCAACTTATGCATATTGAAACCTGGTCGTCTCCATTCGCATTCCGCGACGGCCGTACGGCTGCCGACGGATTCCGCGACATATAGCCGGCTCCGTTAACATGCGATCGACTGCCTTCGCGTTGGTTCGGTGCCGCGACACGCGTGCGGCTCCGTTCCGACGCGGCGCGATGCGAGCCTGTAGGTCTCAATCGTCCCTTAGAGTATGTATAAACGAGTTATATAGCGCGCGCATCGGACACGGTCCTTGGCGTCGAGCGTAAGCAAATGATTGTCAGATGTTTCAATAACGCTAATTAAAATTTTCTTTAAAATTTCCATGATAGACAGATGTATGTGCAAAAACATCGGTTAAATATTGCTCTTGAACATGCTCACTGACACAATAAGGACGCGCTTTATTTTTATACTAGTTGAACGAGAAATTGACGCGTTTTGTTGTTTATATCCGGATTTACGGTTCATACTCGGTTAGGCGCGCTCTATAGCTCGCTTATACATACTCTAAGGTGGCACCAACATGCAAGGACGATAAGACTTCACCTCTAAACCGAATCCAGGAACAGCGCACTTCATCGTTTCAGCAAAAATAATGGCGGTCCGCTTCAAACCGAGCATCATAGGCCACGTCCACTGTAACGTCATGATCTAATATAGCGTTGCGACACCTCCGCTCCTTTCTGTTCTCCGTGGTCCGGGCGTATGTGTGCGTCGAACGTGACGTTATATTAAAGCGATCGTCCGTGTGTCTCAGGCGCGAAGAACCACCAGTACTTCATCGGGTTCCTGGTGAGCCTGCAGGTGATGTGCGTGTGGATGCTGTGGGGCGGCGCGAGCTACTTCGCGGCCGAGTGTGGCGCCACTAGTGGCGGCCTCGAGACGCTGCTCGCCTGGGCGCGCTGCAACGCGTGGCTCATGTGGGTCATGCTCAACGCCGCCTTCCATCTGTTCTGGGTCACCGTGCTCACCGCCTGCCAGCTCTACCTGGTGAGTGCCTCGTACATACATACATACATACATACATACATACAGACGCTGCTCGCCTGGGCGCGCTGCAACGCGTGGCTCATGTGGGTCATGCTCAACGCCGCCTTCCATCTGTTCTGGGTCACCGTGCTCACCGCCTGCCAGCTCTACCTGGTGAGTGCCTCGTACATACATACATACATACATACATACATACAGACGCTGCTCGCCTGGGCGCGCTGCAACGCGTGGCTCATGTGGGTCATGCTCAACGCCGCCTTCCATCTGTTCTGGGTCACCGTGCTCACCGCCTGCCAGCTCTACCTGGTGAGTGCCTCGTACATACATACATACATACATACAGACGCTGCTCGCCTGGGCGCGCTGCAACGCGTGGCTCATGTGGGTCATGCTCAACGCCGCCTTCCATCTGTTCTGGGTCACCGTGCTCACCGCCTGCCAGCTCTACCTGGTGAGTGCCTCGTACATACATACATACATACATACATACATACATACATACAGACGCTGCTCGCCTGGGCGCGCTGCAACGCGTGGCTCATGTGGGTCATGCTCAACGCCGCCTTCCATCTGTTCTGGGTCACCGTGCTCACCGCCTGCCAGCTCTACCTGGTGAGTGCCTCGTACATACATACATACATACATACAGACGCTGCTCGCCTGGGCGCGCTGCAACGCGTGGCTCATGTGGGTCATGCTCAACGCCGCCTTCCATCTGTTCTGGGTCACCGTGCTCACCGCCTGCCAGCTCTACCTGGTGAGTGCCTCGTACATACATACATACATACATACATACATACATACATACATACAGACGCTGCTCGCCTGGGCGCGCTGCAACGCGTGGCTCATGTGGGTCATGCTCAACGCCGCCTTCCATCTGTTCTGGGTCACCGTGCTCACCGCCTGCCAGCTCTACCTGGTGAGTGCCTCGTACATACATACATACATACATACAGACGCTGCTCGCCTGGGCGCGCTGCAACGCGTGGCTCATGTGGGTCATGCTCAACGCCGCCTTCCATCTGTTCTGGGTCACCGTGCTCACCGCCTGCCAGCTCTACCTGGTGAGTGCCTCGTACATACATACATACATACATACATACATACATACATACAGACGCTGCTCGCCTGGGCGCGCTGCAACGCGTGGCTCATGTGGGTCATGCTCAACGCCGCCTTCCATCTGTTCTGGGTCACCGTGCTCACCGCCTGCCAGCTCTACCTGGTGAGTGCCTCGTACATACATACATACATACATACATACATACAGACGCTGCTCGCCTGGGCGCGCTGCAACGCGTGGCTCATGTGGGTCATGCTCAACGCCGCCTTCCATCTGTTCTGGGTCACCGTGCTCACCGCCTGCCAGCTCTACCTGGTGAGTGCCTCGTACATACATACATACATACATACAGACGCTGCTCGCCTGGGCGCGCTGCAACGCGTGGCTCATGTGGGTCATGCTCAACGCCGCCTTCCATCTGTTCTGGGTCACCGTGCTCACCGCCTGCCAGCTCTACCTGGTGAGTGCCTCGTACATACATACATACATACATACATACATACAGACGCTGCTCGCCTGGGCGCGCTGCAACGCGTGGCTCATGTGGGTCATGCTCAACGCCGCCTTCCATCTGTTCTGGGTCACCGTGCTCACCGCCTGCCAGCTCTACCTGGTGAGTGCCTCGTACATACATACATACATACATACATACATACAGACGCTGCTCGCCTGGGCGCGCTGCAACGCGTGGCTCATGTGGGTCATGCTCAACGCCGCCTTCCATCTGTTCTGGGTCACCGTGCTCACCGCCTGCCAGCTCTACCTGGTGAGTGCCTCGTACATACATACATACATACATACAGACGCTGCTCGCCTGGGCGCGCTGCAACGCGTGGCTCATGTGGGTCATGCTCAACGCCGCCTTCCATCTGTTCTGGGTCACCGTGCTCACCGCCTGCCAGCTCTACCTGGTGAGTGCCTCATACATACATACATGCTGCCGGCTCTACCTGGTGAGTGACACGAACTGACTATTATCTGCACACAGTCGATACTGCAAATAAAGAATGCTCGAGCAAATAAAGCCGAGATGTTGTAGATCATTGCTATACTTTTCATTAATTTGCATGTCTTTAAAATATCGAGAGGATAGCGTCTAAAATCCAGCAAAATATGCTTACGTAGCGGGAGCCTTGCGAAATAGTAGATTACACATACACACTGAGGGCAGGAAAGTGAGACAGGTCTCGGATTTCATGTAATGAAAGCCTCTGCTTCGCCTCGGTCAACAAACATGTAATCTGAGGTTTTCTTAGTTTACTACCCGAAGTTAGTATACTATTTTTCTCCTCGACGGAGGTGGAAAGCGACAACTTCGTTTAGCGCAGCGGGACGAAAATTGACGCTTTCCGTCCGGAGGGAAGAAAAACAAATTTCCGGCCCGTACATTAGGGCCGAATGGGTTCGCCTCGCAGACAGTGTGGAGGCGTACAGTACAGCAGTGTGCGCTCGCCCGCAGGTGGTGTGCCTCGGCATGACGACCAACGAGCAGCTGAACCGCGGCCGCTACAGACACTTCCAGGCGCGCGGCGGCCGCTCGCCCTTCAGCCGCGGCCCGCTCCACAACTGCGTCGACTTCTTCCAGTGCGGCCTCGCGCCCTGCGGCCTCGCGCCGCGCCGCACCGACTGGGCCGAGGCCGGCCTCGACTCGGACCTCGAGGCCGACCGAGACCGAGACCGAGACCGAGACCGAGACCTGGACCGAGACCGACACTGCGTCTGAGCGCGCGGGCGCGATGTACCGACGCGATCGATGATGCCTTACGTTACGTTACTTGCACAGTACGAGATACGTTTTAAATATTTATTTATTATTAGCCGATGTACATTGTCTAGTTAGTTCCGGAGACTTCGAGACGGTGTGAATTTAATATTGTTCGACGAACATTTGGGAATCGATCTACTCGGTGATGACTGCAAGATTCGAAATACATGGTCCGTAATATGCTGACACTTTTTTAAGGAGATGATCAAAACATCAAACTGAACAACTTTCTCTATGGTACTGACATCAAAATCGTGGAAAAAAAAACAGCTGTGGGCTGGCATACGTTTGGCTCGACTAGGTTGGTTGGCAGTTTTGTATGCAACAGAGGATATTTTTTCGCGATTTCGATGTTGGTGCCATAGAGTTGTTCAGTTTGACGGTCTGATCGTCCCATTAAAAGTGTCGGCATATTAAGAAGAACCCTGTATATTTAAGGTTAGTAAAAAAACATGTTTCCGCACGGACTGCACCGTTCGCGACGTTCACTTTGTGTAGACATTAAAACGAATTGCATTCCTAAATATTAGTAGTAGAACTACCCCTAAAAGTTTACCGAATATTTATAATTTCACTCTGTCTTTCTTAATATGCTGACACTTTTATAAAGGGATGTTCAGACCGACAAACTGAACAACTTTCTCTGTGGCACCAACATAGAAATCGCAAAAAAAGAATCTGCTGTTCCATATAAAACTGCAAACCTACTCGAGCAAAATGTATGGTACAGCCGATTTTTTTTTTTAATTTCGATATTGGTCCCATAGTGAAAGTTGTTCAGTTTGATGGTCTAAACCACCCCCTTAAAAAAGTGTCAGTATATTAAAAAGGACCTTGTATGTATAGACGGGCCCTTTGCGTACGACGACATAGCATAAGCATATGCTCACGACTATATTCTCCGAGGGGGTAGTCAGAGATCTTCTGAAACCTTTAGAACATCCACGTTTCACCAGTAGTACCGAAACTCTGTCCAGTGTGACGGGGGGTGAGCCCGTAGCCACGTACGCGCGTCGCGTACGACGACATGAGCGCGTTATACTTACACACGCAACGACAAGAAGTCTTCAGTTGCAGAGAACGGACGGAATCGTACGTTCTGTTATAAAACAGTGAACAAGACAACCGCGGCATGAACGAAAACCTACCATTTTAGTGAAGCCTCGTATCCACTAGCTAGGCAACAACTGACGCGCAACACGTGACGCTCAACATGTTCGGCAACGTTGCAAAACAACGCGCGACGTTCCTTCTTTTGCAAAAAGATGAAACTTTGACAGAAGGAACGTCGCGCGTTGTTTTGCAACGTTGCCGAACATGTTGAGCGTCACGTGTTGCGCGTCAATTGTTGCCTAGCTAGTGGATACGAGGCTTGAGATTCATTGTGCAACTTATAACGCATACTCTCGGCTCCAAAGTATTTGAACATCCGTCACACGCACACAACAAACTTTTGTTCGAATTACAAATACAGCATAAAGGCTTCCGCACATTGCAGCGATATTATCGAGCGATATTATCGCTGCGATTTTGCGATAATTGTTCTCAGTACATTTTGTATGGGGACGCGCTCGATCCCACACACTGCCGCGATATTATCGCAACCTGACGCAATCTCTTTCGACTACATTCAGTGAAGGGCGCATGCGTGACGCGAATCGCGGAATCGCTGCAGTGTGTAAGTTGTCGCGATATCGCTCGATAATATCGCTGCAATGTGCGGAGGCCTTTACTCATGGAGCTTCGATATTGACTGCTTTAACATTGCAAACTATGCGCGGACCGGGTAGGGCAACACCGAACTAAGTATACCAACACCAAATTGTAAACCTAACCTAAGTATTAGGTACACATAATAATTCAATGTTTTTGTATAGTAGTTTAAATAATTTATAGGTATATGTACTCGTATTGCTTTATACAACGACTAAGAGTTATACTATATAAAGCTGAAACCCCACCGATGACCCAGTGACAGATCAAGTTCTCCAGGTTCCCCCCCCAGACCGAGGAAAAGCATCAGCGTTTCGTACTCGGGACATCCTGGAGGCCCAGGGAAAACTTCGACTTCCTCCGAAGGTCGACTCCTCCTCGATGTGGTCAACGGCCAGCGGAAAGTATGACAGATAGGGATATGGGCCCCAAACAAATGTCATAGAGAAACATGGGCAGATTCTACAGCCGATGAAAAAAATTCGAAAAAGGGATTTTCTGAGGAACTCCATACAAACTTCAAACGCCTGTAACTTTTGAACGGCGGTAGATAGATACAGGGTGATTGAACAAATGTCATAGCGACTGAGGTCAGCTATGTGGATGACATAAAAAAAAAAAAATTGTTTATGGTCATTTTTCAACTTTGTCCAAATCGACTGAAAATTTGTATCCGGGGGTTTTAGGGGTCGCTGATGTCAAATATGAAATCCATTTTTTTCCATCTTCAACTTTCACTAGGGTCGCCATACGAATGTTCATCTTGGGCGAGCCCGAAGGGCGAGCCAGGTGACCGAGGCCGAAGGCCGAGGTGTTAAGTACCTAAACGCGAGGCCGAAGGCCGAGCCAAGTTAGCGAGGCCGTAAGGCCGAGCTAAGCGATCGATGGCGAGGCCGAAGGCCGAGCTCCGCGTAGGCGCGTGCGCCGAAGCGTCCAATGTGATTCCCAACCGTTCTACTTCGCCCAACTAATTAAACGCGAGGCCGCAGGCCGAGCCAAGTTAGCGAGGCCGGAGGCCGAGCTAAGCGAAAAAAGGCGAGGCCGAAGGCCGAGCTCCGCGTAGGCGCGTGCGCCGAAGCGTCCAAGGGTTAGTTATACTGCCTGAACGACGCCGTAACGATCAGTCTTCCTTCTCCCGTGTAATTTTTGCGAGGCCGCAGGCCGAGCCGAGCGCGAGGCCGAAGGCCGAGCTACGCGTAGGAGCGAAGCTCCGAAGCGGCCCACCTGGAACCTGGTGGACCTGGTCTCCGGGGTCAATCTGCCGCCAAGCGAGCCGCAGGACGAGCGGCACGCTCGGCCTGCGGCCTCGTTTGGCAGGCAGATTGACCCCGGAGACCAGGTCCACCAGGCTTCCAGGCGATACGGCCCGCCCCACCCAAATTTGATTGAGGGGTGGCGCTTCCACCCCCCAAACGTCAGCGTCTTCTGTCTCTTTCTCACCCTTCCCTTCCCCTTTTTTCAGCAAAATTTACAACTCCACTACCAAACGCCATGAGCGAAACTGCAAAATTTCTCCCCTCCCCCTCTTTTCCTTTTCCCGACCGAAAGGTTAATCAGAAACTGTAAACTATAGCCTCAACACCCCCCCCCATTCGCGGCGACTCAGACCTCCGCGGGCTGCAAGCCCGCGGCACCGAGCAAAAGACTAGTCTATGTCTATGGCTGTATACTTGACTTTAGCATCCGGCTATGACTGAATAACAGAGGTCGTTGGCGATGTCTTCAACTTCCATTATGCTAGTCAGAGCTATCTGTCTCGAAACTTCAATTAAAATTGTGCTACAATTCTTGTGCCATTTTGTGTGTTGCTGTTTTGAACCGATTAAAAAAAGTTTATTTATTAATAGATAGTAATACAGAGACGGGGAAACGACATGTTGTTAGTTAGCGCAAAGGGCCAGTAACTATACAGAAGTCTGCTTAGTTTAGTTAGGCGGCGGGAGGCGACCGGGGAAGCTACCCGTATTATGTAATATTCATATCGAACAATTTTATCTAATCGTTACTAATATTTTTGTATCGACACGGACCGCGGGCGGCCGCGAGACGTCACGTCACGCCGCACGACCGGGTGACGTCACGTCACGTCACGCTGCACGACTTAGTGACGTCACGTCACATCATGTAACGCTGCACGACCGAGTGACGTCACGTCACGCCTTACGACCGTGTGACGTCATGTCACGTCACACGGCACGCTCCGATGCCATCACACAAACAAACATAAGACAGTATTAAGCTAGATGTACATATTATAATTATACGTACTACGTTCACGAGGCGTGCTCTCACCGGGCGACCTCAGCTCGACGACGACGACACACAGCGCTCTCTACTTGCACGCGTCACGCGTCACGCGTCACGCGTCAGTCGGCCGGGGGACGGGGTCGAGAGCTCGCGTCGTGACATATAACTCGTTAATGATTCCTGTTCGTACGCTTTATGTCTATAGTCAGGCGCCGCGCGGTACGAGTACCACGCTCGCTACGGTACCGCTCGGGACGAGTACACGGCGGTGCGGCGCGGTGCGGTGCGGCGCGGTGCGGTGCGGGGCCAGGAGTGCGAATTTTGAACATCATACGATCAAGTCGGCAGTAGAAAGATGCATAATCTCCATAGTAATTTTGTCATTTTCTACTGCCGAGTTGATCGTATGATGTTCGAAAATCGCACTACAGAGACCCTAGACAAAGTGTCTTTCGATCTGCGTAAACGACAGTAAAAAATATAAAAATGTATGGACTTGACGTATGGTGACGAAAACAAACATCAAAATGTTTCGATCGCCAATTTCAAATCCATACATTCTATCATTTTCTACTAGCGACAACGCCTATAGAATGTTACTTTGTCTAGGCCCCAGGCCTGTGACGGCTTTAGTTCCGATACCTACGTTTAGCGCTGAAGTCACATTTTCCCTTAAACGTATCCACCATCATAGGTCGATGATACGACGCCATATTGAACTAACACTTACAGCAACAGCAGCGTGTCATGCCGCGTCGTTGCGTCAGAAGCTTATAATATCTTGTGTTGTTCTGTTCCTGGTATTTTCACTTGAGTTGAGAATCCTTGAGAAGCTCTAATTCGTCTTCGTGTTGTATATAATAATATCGTTGATTAGTTTGTTCCTTGGTCAAATATCTCTATTTTGAATTCTGAAATCAATACCTATAATTACAAGTTCTATACAAAATTGGTTGGATGACATCAGCGCTAAACGGAGATGTGAAAACGGAACTAAGTGAAAATGTCACTGTCGCATCTTTATGTAGTACCTACATAATACAACGTGTTAATGAATAAGCGCAAAACCTCATACACCACAACTGATTTATAACAAAATAATTAGAATGAAACAATGTAAATAATTATTTTAATTTTAAAATTTTAACTTATTCGCATTTTAAGTTTTGAGGCAAAAATGATTTGTTATCATTTCAGCAATGAATGAAAGCGCTAACGTGCTCATGAATACATTTTAAGAATCATGTTTTTGATGCTTGAGATCGAGTTCAGTAAATTTGAAAAACAAATTATTTAATAGTTTTAAAAAAGAATCCTATGTTGAAACCATGATAATTCGATTCTGCTCTTGATTCATAACAAACTAGTTACTTTCTAGTTTTTCGTTAATTCATTAACACGTTGTATAGTGATCTGTGTGCGGGGCGTTGCCACAGTAACAACGCGCCGCGCCGCGCTGCGTTGCCACAGTAACAACGCGCCGCGCCGCGCTGCGTTGCCACAGTAACAACGCGCCGCGCCGCGCTGCGTTGCCACAGTAACAACGCGCCGCGCCGCGCTGCGTTGCCACAGTAACAACGCGCCGCGCCGCGCTGCGTTGCCACAGTAACAACGCGCCGCACCGCACCGCACCGCCGTGTACCGCCCTCGCTGTCGTGTTTCCAGCGACTAGAGAGACTCGACCCGCCCGACTCCACCCTCACCGGGTGGCTGAGTTTATATTTCCATGTAAATCTAATCTAATCTTGTATAGACTGTATTATAAAATGAAACCAAAATGCATTTGAATTAAACAAAACTATTGTGAATCTATCTTTTATTTCTCCTTTCCATTCACCACCATTACATTTCAGCCGTTTGAGGTTTGAGTCCACCCATTTGGGAGCTACGATGCCACAGACAGACAGACAGACAGACCGACATAGGCGTCAAACTTATAAAACCCCTCTTTTTGTGTCGGGGTTAAAAATAATAGGTGACAGAATTATTTTTTACTTTCTAAATGTTTGCTTTTGGCGTTGTGGGTTTTTTTCTTATTCTACTTTTGCAATGGCTACGGAACCCTATCATCGGCGTGTCCGACACTGATAACTTGAACTTTAATGAACGAAACTTTATAAAGTAATGTCAGGCATTTCCCGTGGTCCACCCAACTTAATTCACCTGATGGACCATGGGCAGACATTTTTAATAATATCTTTAGATGGTGGTAAAGTGGAATGAGCTTGCCATCTCCTTGGAAGATAGAATACGTTTTTAATTTATAGTCAAACTGAATCGAACGGAAAATCAAATTTACAAATAAACAAAAGAAGAATGCAGAGAAGAATGTAATTGTCACACAATTTGCAACTTCTCGGTGCGCATCGATAGGGTAAAATTTGCATCCAGTTTTTAAAAGAACAACTAATGGTTCCAAAGTGATATCCAATAATCGTACGTAGGTACCTACAACGATAGATTTATCGCGATCCGTTGTGTGTAATGAATGACGTATTTTTCTCGAATGTGTCTTTTCTCTTGTGTCGTGTTTGTGTTCATATAGTTTGTTTTTTTAGTTTTTAGTACCTACCTCCAGTCCAGCCATGATTCCATTCCTTCTAGTTCCATTCTCTTTGCCTCCAGCGTTTGTATAGGTAACTAACTAATGATAAAATATCATCTAGTTAGTTTAAGCAGCGATTGCATTACCCAACTTGAAGGGCAGATTTCGGCATACATTGCCTGGTTTGTTCATTGAGTAATTATGTATAGAGCAGACATCGCGAACAAAATCTGTGCACCATGATCAGCAGTGTGGGGCGCGTGCTGGGCGACGAGCGCCTGGCACAGGTTAAGTGAGTTAGAGCGCGTGCACCCTAACGCGTGCTACAAAACATTACTTCTAGGTAGCTTCTCTAGTTAACATAGTACCTCAATGGGTTTGTTCTCTCTATTTTAAAGTGTAGCGATCAAAGCAAGCAATGTATGCCGAAATCGGCCCTAAATGTAGGGTAATGTAATCGCTGCTTTAGCTTTTGGTTTTCTTCATTCGTAAACAATTCGAGCAATAAGCATTCGATAGCAATAGTTATTGCTCGAATATTTGTTTTGTTTTAAGTGTTGTTTTGGCCACAGCTACAACTCTGTGCTGAAAAACGTCGAGCTTACTTCGCTCGCTCCTGGGTTCCATTTCAACTATTGCTCTCCATGCAAAAACCAATCTCGAATAGCCTAAATCCCGCTAGCATTATGGCTAATTGCTTGATCCCTAATATACTTATATTACTCTTTGCTTGATCCCATAAGAAGACACGTGACAGCGTCTTATAGTCAGCTGCAGAAACGCTCATTATAGTTAATCCTCCATTAAATCTCTTGCTAGCTTTTACTATGTCAACAAGACAAAAAGAGACATCAAGAGATTTAATGGAGGATTAACTTTAATGAACGTTTCAGCACCTGAGTGTTAATCTATTGACATAGGAGTCTTAGTACCTAGGTACTAGTTTACAGGGTGTCGGTATAATTAAATACGTTACACACTTTAGGGGGTGCTTCAGACCATCAAACTGAACAACGTTTATTGCGGGACCAAGTCTAAATAGCTTCTTCTGAGCACAGTACGAACTGTACAATTAAGGGGGGTATTACAGAACGACACTCAAGTGGAGATCTCTTCTTAAGTAAAGATAGACAAGGATGCATGTATACGTTATATGTATTTGCATCCTTTTCTATCTATAGGTACTCAAGAAGAGATCTCCACTTGAGTGTCGTTCTGTAATACCAGGGGGGTATTAGCACAAGAGTCTTGAGCACAGTACGAACAAAATGTACAAATAAGTTTAAAAATAAAAAACTGCTTAAGTATTAGTTTTGTAATGTTGCTGGGTTTATTTTTGGTTTAAAAAATAACAGGATACAAATTTCAAGTCGATGTCTCTCGAGGGTGGACAAGTGTTGTTCTCTGCGTTCATTTAGGAACGAATAGTCCACTTCCTATAATGTTGAATCTTCAAAATGTTGTATTCCCACAATGTAGGTATATTCCTAAAAAGTTGAATTCCCAGTATGTTCAATGTGTATTTCCCAAAATTTATGTAGACTTTCTATAATGTAGAATTTCAAGATGTTGAATTTTCAAAATGTTGAATTTTCAAAATGTAAAGTTTTTAAAATGTAAAATTTTAAAATGTTGAATTTTCGAAATGTTGAATTTTAAAATGTTGAATTTTCAAAATGTTGAATTTTCAAAATGTTAAGCTTATTAAAAGTTACACGTTTTCGTTTTTTTAACACTATTTGTTTTTATTGCCCAGAACTATTAGTTTTTAATTATTTTGTGTCATCATCACGCATATTTTCTGAGGTTTCAGAATATCTCTGACTACCCCTTCGGGGAATATAGTCGTGAGCATATGCATGCATGCCTAAATGTGGGTATTTGAGGGCTAATATTACCTTAATTATCAACTGAAAAAAAAATATCCCACGGTATAAAGTTACGTAGATAGGTACTTGACTTTAAATTAAAAAAACTTTACAAAGCTCGTTAAAAGATACATGTTTTGATTCTTTTACTAGGTACTTTATTAGTTTGTAGCCCAGATTTATTAGTTTTTAATTATTAAACATAACTCAACTCAAATGTATGGGACAGCAGATTTTTTTTCGCGATTTCGATATTGGTCCCATAGAGAAAGTTGTTCAGTTTGATGGTCTGATCATCCCCTTAAAATAGTTTCAGTAAATTTTGTTAGACCTTGTATACAAAAATGTACAAAATGTACTAAAATGTACAACATTTTACAAAATATACACATAATTTGCTATAGGTTTCTTAAGGAAAGTTGTTCAGTGTCAATGTCAAGGTACATCACACTTTAAAGTAATGCAACTAACCTAACACCTTGTATACTAATATTATGATAATAATGGGCACAGTTTTATTTAAACTTAGATATAAATCTGCGAGCAAACAAATAAAAAGCAACAAAACAAAAACAACACAACCATTTTATTTAACAAAATTAAATCATCCGAAAATGCAATAAACGAATGTACCTACTATTCTCTCTTATCTCTTATCGTGTGGGCAATGTACTATTAAAAACCTAATTTTAATTTATTTAAATTTATTTTCTTCAAAAAATTCAATGGTGTGATATCCTGATTATTACGTTTTTTAAGTAAAATTGAATATTTCTTGTCGAATGAAATATCTTTTCCTCGTCAATTTTTTTTAAAAGGAACCAAATAGGATCGCTTTATCTTACGATCGTAGTGATTACACTCTTTCAAGAGTTTGCTGAAAACCAAATATATATTTGGAGTTCGAGAAATCCTCGAATTAATTCGACGGTGATAGCCCTCGCAAGAATTCGTAGTTCTGTGAATATCTCCTGCACAACTTATTATGTCGTGGTCCATCGCAAGCCATTGTCTTTCAAAATATTGCATAAACTTGTGCATATTTTCCGTCTTTGGTGCCACATCAACAATATCACTCCAGGCTTGTCTCATATATCTCGCTGGCAACAACACAAAATTCGAACTCAATCTGATGATGTTTCTTCCAGATTTATAATTCAAGTCATCGCTTTGAGACATTTGTCTTACCAGGCCATGTTTTTTAGCCTTCTTCCAGACTGCTTTATTCAAATGTTGGTAACATCCAGTCACTTTGACGCCTGGAAAAACTTGTTGAACTGCATTTATTTGCGCAGATTCATAATCGCACTTGTGAGACGTCATTTCGACTTGCAGCTTCTCCTTTATTAGCTCAAATAACCTTTTATTATGTATTCTCTGATTTATTAGGTAAGAATGCGTATATAACTGGGTATACATTTATGGTATTTGTATCTAAATAAAAGTCAAGATGAATAATATAAAGTTGAGGAAAAGGGGTTGGAGATGATCTAATTAAACGTACCATCACCAGAGTAGGAACGACGTTTAGATGACTGGATTATTTTTTGCGAAGTCCGAGAACATAGTATAACTAGTGTTTTCCCGCGACTTCGTCCGCACAAATTATATACCAGATTTTAAGTCAGATCTTAAGCTATCAAACAAAAAAAGTTTCATCAAAATCGGTTCAGTAGTTTTTGCGTGATGCGCGAACAAACAAACAAACTAACAATTTTGTCAATAGATGGCGCTGCACGTTTTTAAATCGCGCTATCGAATGTTATTTGAATTTATATGAAGAGAACCGCTACTTTTTTATTCCTTATGATTTTACGGTTTTATAATAGTTAAGATTATTTTATCACGGTCTCCATCTTCAATCACAATAAAATTTTCAGGCACTCCTTTGGGAACCTTGACATCCTCAATTTTTAAAAAAAGGATTGTTTTTGTATCCAAAAACATTTTTCTTGTTCTATACAGAGAACTTTTAACGGACGAATAAGTTGGTATCTCAATGATCGGTACGATATTCTGTTCGATAAATTTATCCAACATTTCGTGGAATATTTGTTCAATCAGACCTCATTTTTCATGTCATTCAACAATAAAGTAATTTTTATTTCATTTTCGTCAATTGTGCACGTATGTTTACTTTCTCGCTTTATTTCTGTTTTATCCGCAGATAAAGTTACAGTTGCTGAGCATGTTTCACGTTTTGTGCACTTCCATCGTGTAGTGCCGTTACTATTTTCTTTTCCATCCTTGGTTAGGGTATATTTGCCCCTAATGATAAGATCTTTCTTCTTTTTATTTTTTGTAAACTGTATTGGTCGAAATGGGTTTATATTTATTATATACGCCGTAATCAAAATGTTAAAGAAAAATCAATAGATAAGTACCTATGTTTGATGACAATTGATGCAAATTGTCAAGAAAAAATGTTTATCTAAAGAGGTTTACAACTAAGGTACTTACCTACCAAGTGGCCAGTATCTATCCTTAAACAAAAAGTGTGCATTTCTACTTTCAATCAATCATTGTACATAGTTTAGTGCACCAAATAGAAGAAAAAATTGATCTTTTGAGAATTCTACAATTTACGAATTCAACATTTCGTAAATTCAACATTTTGGGAATCCCACATTATGAACAACTTAAAGACAGTGAAAAAAAAGTTCAACGTTATGGGAATTCAACATTTCGAAAATTTAACATTTTGCAAAACCAACGTTGTGCAAAATGAAAAAAAAAAACAACATTGTGGGAATACAACATTTTGAAAATTCAACATTATAGGAAGTGGACGATACGTTCCTAAATGTCTGCGTTGGCCATCATTAGTCGTATCGGTCCCTGCAAAGCAAATATCAAAACACATAGGTGATATTTTATATCGGATCAGATATACGAGATATCCAAATATTTCCAACAATCGAAACTGGAAATTATAATTCGACGACCAATTTTAACATAACTTTGAATTGAGCCATTCACAAGTTTCATCAAAATTTGTCGTCCAATTTTGAATACTTGGTACAATACCTACCATCAACAAGAATTAGCTTAACCTTTAGTTAAGAGGCTCCCCATAGGTAAACGCAGGGCCGGGCCATATTTTACTGGTTTTTAGAAACTATCTTCTCGTTATTTGAAAGACATACAAACTATTGAAAACTGTAGCAATGATGTTCAACATCTCTGCTTTATTTGCAATAAGTAGATCATATTGCTTATTTATCTATAAAATACATAATGAAACCTGTGTTCAAAGCAAAGACTAAATATTGGAAGAAATCTGTAAGTATTATGTGCATATTCTTTTTAAGTTGAAGTGATGGATTAAAGGCTGTTCTAGTAAAAGATGCCGTTATATATCAGAGATTTATGTTTATTTTACGGAACGAATTACAATCAGCTTGCAAGCGATGACAGACGGATACAGTAAAGTGACAGCTCAGTGACAGCTGTCAACCTGCTTGCTTTGCGTTTACAAATACACCTATTACAGTTCCAACACTTTCCCTTAAACCAAAACAAGCACAAGTTTATAAAGTACAATTTAACAAACAACCGTCTCACAGTAGTTATATTAAATACACAATATTTTGTTACATAGAAACTCCTAAGCCCAGTTGACGCAAAAATCCCACAAACTTATCTTTCACCAAGGGTTTTGTAAGGATATCGGCTATCATTTCATCGGTACTAAGATATCTTACATGAATGATGTTCCTTTTGACAATGTCCCGTATGAAATGATGTCTGGTATCGATGTGTTTAGTACGAGAGTGATACATTGAATTCTCGGTCAACTTTTGGGCAGACTGATTATCATTAAACAAATCTATTACACAATCTAAATTTAACAATTCTTTCAAAAAAGTACGTACAAACAGACCTTCTTTACATGCATCGGAAAGAGCCATATATTCCGCTTCTGTACTGGATAAAGCAACTGTTTTCTGTTTTCGACTTTCCCAACTGATTACTGACTTACCTATTTTGAATACAAAACCAGTGTAGGACTTGCGATCCACCTCACATGAGGCCCAATCAGCATCTACATATCCGCAAACATGTAAACCGGATTTCTCAAATATCAGGCAATAGTTTAGTGTACCTTTTAAGTAACGTAATATTCGTTTTGCAGCTTTCCAATGAGCGTCGGAATAGCATTCATTAAATTGGCTTAAGTAACTTACTGCATGAGCAATGTCCGGCCTCGTACACACAGCAATATACATGAGACAGCCTACTAAATTTCTGTATTCATAGTTTTCAGATTTCCTTTCAGCTTTGGTAAGTTTGAGACCAACTTCCATCGGAGTTCCGATCGGCTTACAATCTTCCATTTTGAATCTGTTTAAAACATTTGTTATATAGTCCGATTGATCAAGGGTAATCTTGCCTTGTTCTCTACAAACTCTCATTCCCAAGAACTCATGAACTTGACCTAGGTCTTTCATTTCGAACTCTTTCATTAATCTATGTTTTATTTCTTTACTATCCTCTGGTGATGATGAAATTAAGAGAATATCGTCCACGTACAATGCAATTATCATCATTCTCCCTTGTAAAGATTTAAAATACACGCATGGTTCCACAGATGACTTATGAAAAAACATTTTCTTTGTAAGTACACTATCTATCTTATCGTACCAACACTTAGCGGCTTGTTTTAGGCCATAGATGGATTTGTTTAACTTGTACACCTTGTCTTCCTTCCCCTTTATAACAAATCCTTCTGGCTGTTCCATCACTACATCTTCATGTAGGTTTCCGTTTAAAAAAGCTGTTTTTACATCTAGTTGGTCAATTTTTAGGTTATTTTCTGCAGCTATGGCAAACAGCATTCTAATCGTTGAATGACGCACAACTGGAGCAAATGTTTCCTGGTAGTCCACGCCATACTTCTGTGTGAAGCCCTTTGCCACTAATCTAGCCTTGTATTTCAATATTTTTCCATTCAAGCCTCGCTTTATCTTGAATACCCATTTGCATTTTACTGGTTTTTGTCTTTCCTTCAAATCTGTTAAAGTCCAACAATTGTTTGAGGAAAATGAATCATACTCATCTTGCATTGCTTGACGCCAGTAAGCAGCTTCTCTGCTATTCAGTGCTTCCTTCACTGTCACCGGCTCATTTCCACATTGTGCCATGTTTGTGTATTCTATGGAGTCAGCGTAATCATCTGCACTTTCTAAGTTAGTATCTGTTTCTTCATGATCCAAGGTGGATGTCCCTGGAACATAAGTTAGGTCCGAACCATCATCTGACCCTGAAGAAGTTAATTTTTCATCATCAGTATCAATCATAATTAGTTCTTGCCTTCTCTGTTTTGATTTAATTGATATGTCATCAGATTGACTATTTAGAGCATCAGAAGGTACAGTATTAGGCTGTCCTTCATTGATTGATTCTGATTCTGAACTTGATTCTTCGGAGTACTGTGCCGATTCTGTGTCGTGGCCGTTATTTATGACAGGAGGGGTTGTCCGGAATAAGCCATTATTTTCATCATATGACATTTTTCTTATAGGTTTACCATTTGAAATGAATTGTTTCTCAAAAATAGTTACATTCCTTGCTTTTATACAAGTAGTTGGACACTCTGGATCTATAAGTCGATAGCCCTTGCTGTCCTCACAGTAACCAACAAATATGTACTTTTTACATTTTGAATCAAACTTTTTTCTATTTTGTATTAATGCATAAGCCATACAGCCGAAAATTCTGAAATAACTGACATCTACCTTTTTGCCTGTCCATTTTTCCTCTGGCGTTGCACCCATCACTGCTTTTGTTGGTGTCCGGTTCTTTATGTACACTGCTGTCTGCACCGCTTCTGCCCAGAACCGGTTGTCAAGCCCTGCATCCTGCATCATGCATCGGGCTTTTTCCACAATGGTCCTGTTCACACGTTCACTAACTCCATTCTGCGCCGGTGAATGTGGGATTGTTGTTTGGTGCACAATCCCGTGCTCCTTCATATATTCCTGAAACTGAACATTTATGTATTCACCTCCATTGTCACTTCTCAACATCTTTATTTTCCTATTTGTCTGATTTTCCACGAGTGTCTTAAAAATTTTGAAATAATTAAATGTTTCACTTTTTGACTTTAGAAAATAAATGAAGGTTTTTCGAGAGTAATCATCTGTAAATGTTAAAAAATACTTCGCTCCCCCAAAAGAAGACGTTGGCATTGGCCCACACAAATCGGAATGCAGCAGTCCCAGTACTTCTTTTGACCTAGTTTGAGAATTTTTAGGGAAAGGTAGTCTTGTTTGCTTCCCCTGAACACAAGCCACGCAAGACTTATAGTGACTATCTTCATAATCTATTCCTGTGACCATACCTCTTTTCATGACGCCCATGCTTCTACTATTCAGATGAGCCAGCCGTCGATGCCATGTTTCATGTGTTTCTTTGTGACCAGTTGTGGCAGGATTTGATTTCAATATCAATGATCCTGGTCCCACCTCAGCCGAGCCAGCTGCCTGATCTGTAAAATCCGAAAGCTGGGTAGCAGACGCCATTTCCGGTAACAAAATGGGGGGTAATATGGCACCTTCCGATGATGTTAAAGAATCCATTATGTCTAGTTGATAAACATTATTAACATGTGTGGCTGTAGCTACAACCAAATTTTCATCTTCATCTATAATTTTACAACCTTTTGTATCAAATATCACTGTAAAACCCTTTCTAGCCATCGCACTTACCGATAAAAGGTTTGCCGCTAAATTTGGCACATAATACACATTGCTTATTGTCTTTAAACCATTTTTTAAAATCACCTTCACGCTTCCCATTCCAACTGCTGATAGTTTATCACCGTTAGCTATGTTCACTTGAACTGGCTTTATTGAAGCAAAATCACAGAATACACTTTGATCGTTACACATATGATTTGTTGCTCCTGAATCGATACACCATGTGTTTGCCTTCACTGTGACGGAGAGTGCTGTCAGCAAAGCTTTGTCTCTGTACTCTCTATCATTATTTCTTTGTGGACAATTTTTCATTACGTGACCACTTTTCTTGCACCTGAAGCATTTAGTTATTTTTCTAGCGACCAGCGCTGTCACTCCGTCATCGTTTTTCTCACGCCTCTGGCACTCCTGAAGCAATTTTGCTTTGACCGAATCACTCGATAACTTAACATTGTTGTTTTCAAGTGTCATAATCAAGGGGTCATAGTCCGATGGTAACCCGCTCAACATTATAACCGCAACAAAGTCATCGTCTAAAGCTGATCCAATATCACTTAACTGTTGAACGTTGTCGGAGATCTTGGATAAGTATGTGTCCATGTTCTCACTCTCTGACAACTTCATACCGAAGAGACTTCTCAAAAGACTTAATCTTCTGCATAAACCCTTATCTTCATAAGCCTGTTTCAGATTATTCCAAGCTTCATATGCACTTTTTGCATTCCTGACATGAGAATATGCTGTGGTATGCACTGACAAGCATATCTTTGCTAAAGCCTTCAAGTCCTTTTTGTCTTGTTTGTCTTCGGTCTGTTTCTCTACTTTTTCCCATAAGTCTTCATGTACCAAAACCATTTTCATGGCGAATTTCCAATTGTGGTAATCCTGGACGCCTTGAAGTTTTTCAACTGGGAAAGATGAACCAGTACCGTTGCTTGCCATATTTATATTTGGTTAGAGATGCTAGCCGGCTAATGATGACGTATTTTTATTTTTCAAATCAATCACGCAAATAAACCTTTTTCCACGGAGGGATTCGCCCTGGGCCCATAACCTGATGGATTAAAGGCTGTTCTAGTAAAAGATGCCGTTATATATCAGAGATTTATGTTTATGTTTTTTTTTTTTTTTTTAATTTTTTTTTTTGTTTTGATTTATTTATGTTTTGTGTATGTTTGTTGTTTGATTTATGTTTTATTGTTTTGTTTTGTTTTTTTGTGATTTGTGTTTCAGAAGTCACTTTTACTTAGACACACCTTTGTGTAGACAATATTAAGATCTAAAATAAAATTTCTATGAAGCAAATTTTTTTAAAGACCAGTATTTAATGAGTTAAGGTCAGTTTGGGTAAGTGAAACACCGGGGCAAGTGGGACACATTCAAATATCTTCAATAATTAGAGCTTTTACTTAGTTTTGTAGGTGTCGGTAAGGTGTTTTTGTTATTATAGTTCCGGGTATAAAACAGAGATGTCGCTACTATGCTTGAGTGAAGAGATAAAGCATTGCAAAATATGAGTCTGTAAAAAACAATATTTGCGAGTGCGAGTGAGTAACGGAAAATATTCATAATTCTTTTAAAAACCGACGTATTGTCTTTGTAAAATGAAAGTTACATATAATATAAATTTGTCTTCCCCCTACGAATATTTATTTTACGTAAATGTAACAGGTTTCGTCATAATTTGATGATGAAAAACGTAACTTTAAAATTACGTACTGGGGCAAGAGAAACAGTGCAGTATGGGGTAAGTGAAACGTATGTTTCACTTACCTCAGATCAGAGGTTCTAAACCTTTTTAATAACCTAAAATTTTTAGAAACTTGATTTGCTCATTGAGTGTTTTTGAAGTGAAACACTATTTATGGGAGGGCCTTGAAATTTGAAACCGCAACCTTTTCATGTAA
This sequence comes from Agonopterix heracliana, assembly GCA_963693445.1. NCBI lineage: Eukaryota > Metazoa > Arthropoda > Insecta > Lepidoptera > Depressariidae > Agonopterix > Agonopterix heracliana. The sequence continues at coordinate 21,781,154 of OY856312.1, forward strand.
CGGAAGATCGAAATTTTAATTTGACAGCTGCGGAATTTCTATAAAAATCTATGAGTCTTTACTTATACGGAAACGGATAACATTCATTGTTTTGTTATGATTCCAATTTATTAAATTGATACTTTTTCTAAGAAATTGCTTATAGTTTTATTCATAGTCAGCTACAAGTTTTCAAATTAAAAGAATGTTGAGAACCTCTGATTTCTGATATATGTTTCACTTGCCCCAAATTACTTTTTTTGCTTTTCCAAGCCAAAATAAACATTATTTCCACGTGGAAAGGACTAAAATTGCTTGAATCGCTATTGCATATACTACCCTTTGTATCAAAAGCTCACTTATTGCTAGTTATGAACAAAAAACATAGACTGTTTCACTTGCCTCTTGCAAGAGGCAAGTGAAACAGTTTCTGTCCGTGGACTTTATTTTTGATTTTTTATCTATTTTTAATGCACCTATGGTAACAGTTTATTAAAATTTTAAATCTCAATACTTTTCATGACGTAAGTGACATATTGTCACTGTTATAAGACTAATAGTTTAGTCAGGCCAATCGATTTTCCTTAGAAAAAAATAAAGTATGTTTCACTTACCCAACCTGACCTTAATTAGATAATTGTTAAATTTGGTGCGAATTCTTATGATTTAGTGACATAATGAAGGACAAGCCAGTCAAAAACAGGTACACCTACTAAAATGTTAAGTAGCGTGAGGCGGCTCTGGTGAATGGTCTCCGCTCTATGGTCAAAATAGCTTCAGCAGTTTTAAGATGATTATCTTAAAACTGCTGAATGGTCAAAATAGCTAAAATAAAAAGATGATTATCTTAAAACTGCTGAATGGTCAAAATAGCTAAAATAATTATTGGTTTGTCCCGGCCTGCAATACCTACCTAATAAGTAATAACATTCAAATTGTATTAATTTGCTCAAACAAAGTTATTATAGCTGATTTAAGTAGCTTGTTTTTATCTTTTCAGTTAATAGTTTTTTATGCAGTCGGGTTTTTTGTTTTTCTAAATAATTTAGTTTATTTCATACTTTTTAGTCTTGTGTCAAAATGGTAGCATAAAAGTACTATAATATATATATATTTGGAATCTGCTCTTCACCAGTTTTCATAAGATACCCATATTGTAATTTTTTACAAAAAAAAAATGATTCTCACCCCTCTCTTTTTTAATTCGCAGACGCCATATTGAAATAATGTACCCTATGACACTCTCACAATTTTTACGAATCTAACGAGACCTCATACGTTAAAATCCATCAAGCCGTTTAGGCTGTAGGGCGTGCCAAAGAAATAGACATACAAACATACATACATACATACATACGCTCGAAAAACATAACCCTCCTTCTGTTGCAGTCGGGTAAAAAGATGATTATCTTAAAACTGCTGAAGCTATTTTGACCATAGAGCGGAGACCATTCACCAGAGCCGCCTCACTCTACTTAACATTTTAGTAGGTGTACATGTTTTTGCCTGGCTTGTCCTTCATTATGTCACTAAATCATAAGAATCACTTTGATTGAAAGCTTTACTGGGATCTTGGCCAATATCATTCCTAACACCATAAAGTTTGGGCTCAAATGCTTAGTTACATAGAAGAGATTAATGTTCTTCAGGGTCTGATGATGACCAGCTCCATAAAATATTTTCAAAGGGAATTCGGCTCCCATCAAAGGATCTCGGCGAATATCATATTGCTTACGCTCAATCTTGAGCTCAAATGATGTTGCTACGGTTTTTATCTTTAGGGTCTGATTATGACCAGTACCAAAAATATAATTTTTGAAGGTATCCCGGCCAATATCACAGTTCACACCAAGGAGTATCGATTTTGGGCACAAATTTAATGTCTAGCTGCTTTGTGGTGATTTCGTATCTTTACTCTTCAGAGTCTGATGATGATCAGGTCAGAAAAATGGTTCTTGGAGTGCGATTTTTGAATCTCAGTCGCTGAATTCAGCACTTGAAAATGTCAAAATTATTATGGAGACAGATCTTTCTAATGCTGATATGACTTTAAAAAATCGCACTCCTCAAGTATGATTTTAGAAAGTCAAATTAGCAAAAGAAAGATGCATATCTCCATAGTAATTTTGACATTTTCAAGTGCTGAATTCAGCGACTGAGATTCAAAAATCGCACTCCAAGAACAATTTTTCTGACCTGATCATCATTAGACTCTGAAGAGTAAAATATTAAAGTAGACTCTAAAAATTCCTTCACACTGCAATCGAGCAACCATTCCCTCAATTTCATAATAATTTGTTTTACAGGCAGAATTTTGAATCAGATTGATATTTTGTCAAAAAAAATTTACACTTAGGTAACTATGTTATTGCAATATTTTTGATACAGGGTCGTTCTTGGGCAGTGCCCTAACACAAGAGCATGCGGATTTCTCACCCTTCGTGGGTTTACACCTCGAGCAGTTATGAAGAGATATTTATGTTTGAGATCAAATTAACAACCTTGGAAGTTTAAACTTCCAAGTCCATCCTTAGTTTAATAAATAATGGTTTACAGGACGTGCTCATACCACACAACTCAGACCGTAACGTAACACACATTTTTTCTGTGCTATAAATGCCTTTTGTATATTAGTACCATTGCCCCATATAAAAAAAATAATAAAAAAAAAATCAGCAGGCCGTACTGAAGAACTGGTGATGATACATATCCGTAATATGCTGATAATGCTATCTTTTGTGATGCTTTTGTGGCGGCGCCCGTGTCTCTCGCTGTGCTGGTGATAGGGCCGAAGATCGAGGTGCTCCTGCCGGCGCCCGTGTCTCTCGTGATAGGGCCGAAGAACGAGGTGCTCCTGCCGGCGCCCGTGTCTCTCGTGATAGGGCCGAAGAACGAGGTGCTCCTGCCGGCGCCCGTGTCTCTCGTGATAGGGCCGAAGAACGAGGTGCTCCTGCCGGCGCCCGTGTCTCTCGTGATAGGGCCGAAGAACGAGGTGCTCCTGCCGGCGCCCGTGTCTCTCGTGATAGGGCCGAAGAACGAGGTGCTCCTGCCGGCGCCCGTGTCTCTCGTGATAGGGCCGAAGAACGAGGTGCTCCTGCCGGCGCCCGTGTCTCTCGTGATAGGGCCGAAGAACGAGGTGCTCCTGCCGGCGCCCGTGTCTCTCGTGATAGGGCCGAAGAACGAGGTGCTCCTGCCGGCGCCCGTGTCTCTCGTGATAGGGCCGAAGAACGAGGTGCTCCTGCCGGCGCCCGTGTCTCTCGTGATAGGGCCGAAGAACGAGGTGCTCCTGCCGGCGCCCGTGTCTCTCGTGATAGGGCCGAAGAACGAGGTGCTCCTGCCGGCGCCCGTGTCTCTCGTGATAGGGCCGAAGAACGAGGTGCTCCTGCCGGCGCCCGTGTCTCTCGTGATAGGGCCGAAGAACGAGGTGCTCCTGCCGGCGCCCGTGTCTCTCGTGATAGGGCCGAAGAACGAGGTGCTCCTGCCGGCGCCCGTGTCTCTCGTGATAGGGCCGAAGAACGAGGTGCTCCTGCCGGCGCCCGTGTCTCTCGTGATAGGGCCGAAGAACGAGGTGCTCCTGCCGGCGCCCGTGTCTCTCGTGATAGGGCCGAAGAACGAGGTGCTCCTGCCGGCGCCCGTGTCTCTCGTGATAGGGCCGAAGAACGAGGTGCTCCTGCCGGCGCCCGTGTCTCTCGTGATAGGGCCGAAGAACGAGGTGCTCCTGCCGGCGCCCGTGTCTCTCGTGATAGGGCCGAAGAACGAGGTGCTCCTGCCGGCGCCCGTGTCTCTCGTGATAGGGCCGAAGAACGAGGTGCTCCTGCCGGCGCCCGTGTCTCTCGTGATAGGGCCGAAGAACGAGGTGCTCCTGCCGGCGCCCGTGTCTCTCGTGATAGGGCCGAAGATCGAGGGTCTCCTGCCGGCGCCCGTGTCTCTCGTGATAGGGCCGAAGATCGAGGGGCTCCTGCCGGCGCCCGTGTCTCTCGTGATAGGGCCGAAGATCGAGGGTCTCTTGCCGGCTCCCGTGTCTCTCGTGATAGGGCCGAAGATCGAGGGTCTCCTGCCGGCGCCCGTGTCTCTCGTGATAGGGCCGAAGATCGAGGGTCTCTTGCCGGCTCCCGTGTCTCTCGTGATAGGGCCGAAGATCGAGGGTCTCTTGCCGGCGCCCGTGTCTCTCGTGATAGGGCCGAAGATCGAGGGGCTCCTGCTGGCGCCCGTGTCTCTCGTGATAGGGCCGAAGATCGAGGGTCTCCTGCCGGCGCCCGTGTCTCTCGTGATAGGGCCGAAGATCGAGGGGCTCCTGCTGGCGCCCGTGTCTCTCGTGATAGGGCCGAAGATCGAGGGTCTCTTGCCGGCTCCCGTGTCTCTCGTGATAGGGCCGAAGATCGAGGGTCTCCTGCCGGCGCCCGTGTCTCTCGTGATAGGGCCGAAGATCGAGGGTCTCCTGCCGGCGCCCGTGTCTCTCGTGATAGGGCCGAAGATCGAGGGGCTCCTGCTGGCGCCCGTGTCTCTCGTGATAGGGCCGAAGATCGAGGGTCTCTTGCCGGCTCCCGTGTCTCTCGTGATAGGGCCGAAGATCGAGGGTCTCCTGCCGGCGCCCGTGTCTCTCGTGATAGGGCCGAAGATCGAGGGTCTCCTGCCGGCGCCCGTGTCTCTCGTGATAGGGCCGAAGATCGAGGGGCTCCTGCCGGCGCCCTTGTCTCTCGTGATAGGGCCGAAGATCGAGGGTCTCCTGCTGGCGCCCGTGTCTCTCGTGATAGGGCCGAAGAACGAGGTATCTAAAAACCATCGCTAATTAATTACGAACACTGAATGGGTTTCTTGAGATTTTCAATAATAAAAACACATAATGAAAATATTTGTAATTATTTTTAGAGTAAAACGAGTACAGAAAAGCAATGATTGGTAACTAACGAGACGAACGAACGAAAGAATGAGTCACTTTCTTCTCGGAATGAATGGTAATACCGGTCAGAGGTCGTAAGTGCTCGCGGACCCCGAGAATAGGCGAAGTAGTTTATCCAATGCGTGAACATTCCCCCGGGCGTTGGAAGCTCTGCTGCAGCTTTCAACAGTCTTCAACAGGTAATGGACATATTTTGCTGAAAGCTCTTCGTACGACACCCGCAGCAGTTCTTATGTCTGCCACTCTATTATTGCCATCTTGGCCTGGAAAGACGCTTATAATGCGTCCTAATCTCCACTTCAACGGTGGTAAGTTTGCTGTCCTTGATAAGCACCATAGTATTAATTTGAAGAGGGTTGTTTGATGTACGCCATTTGGTTCGCTGTTGCAATTCTGCGATGTATTCCAAACTCCATCTCGTACAGAAATGCTGTCTGAGCTGTTCAATGCGCTGATAACGAGACAAACGACTGGTTGACGAATTGACATAATTTTCCGTGGGCAGAGCAGTCATTGGACGGCCAATAAGGAATTGTCCTGGCGTTAGGGGCTGTAGATCATCAGGGCTTGATGATAAAGGAGTCGACGGGCGTGAGTTCAACACAGCTTCAATTTGGACGAGCACAGTGTTAAATTCTTCATAAGTTAAATTACAGTTCCCCAACACTCTCTTTAAGTGGTACTTGGTAGATTTGACACCCGCTTCCCAGAGACCGCCAAAGTGAAGTGCATACGGAGGTGAGAAATGAAAATGAATCCCTTCATTGGCAACGTTCTCAGATAATGATTGATTATGAGAGTTTAAAAATTTCTCGAATTCTGTGCAAGCACCAACAAATGAAGTGCCATTATCGGAATAAATGTTAATTGGTTTTCCGCGACGCGAAATGAATCGGCGTAACGAAGAAAGGAAACAATTACTTGTCAAGTTCGAGATGCATTGCCTTTGTAGAAAAGCATACGAAGACGGCTATGTACGCCTTTACTAGCCTGCTCCCGCGCCCTTGACTTGAATTGTAAGCTGTAAGATTTCCAAATAAAATAAAAATTAATACTTAAATAACATTATCTGTGAGGTAATGTGGTGTGGTGTCGCGACCGTGTGACGTCACTAATTTTGTTTGTATGTAAATCTATGATACAGTACCTACACGATTAAGGCTTTTAAAAGACGATGGTTGCGAAAAATACTATAACTTAGTATTTAGTACTTCTAGCTTGGGTCATTATTAGTAGATTACACACCGAGGACAGGAAATTAAGAAAGGTCTCAGACCTCTTGTAATTGTGATCAACAAACATGTTATCTTAGGCTATCTTATGTATTGTCCAAGGTTAGTATACTATTTTTCTTCTCGATGGAGGTGGAAAGCGAGAACTTCGTTTACCACAACGGGATGAGAATTGACGCTTTCCGTCCGGAGGGAAGAAATACATATTTTTCCACAATACGTATCGAAGTTACCCTGACACTGGACGATTAGGTAGTGTTAGGTAGATGTCAGGATTAGGCCCATAAGGATACATCATATTCGATTTAGTAAGAATCGATGAAATATTCATTCTTAATTTCTCGCATTCGCACAATCTCTAGAAAAATGTTTTAAAAATTAGAAAATACTGTAACGACTATTACCTATTCCTTTGCTAGTTTAATAATAGGCGTTACATATTATTAATTCCACGTAGTTTTATATTATGTTCACTGTAGGCCTAAGTTTTTTTTTTTAGGTTAAACTACTGCGGATAATTTCAGCATGTATTCTACTCATCAAACTGAACAACTTTCACTATGGAGCCAACTTCGAAATCGCGAAAATAAAATCTGCTGTCCCATACATTTGAGTCGAATAGGTAATGCAGTTTTGTATGGGACAGCAGGTTTTTATTTTCGCGATTTCGAAGTTGCCTCCATAGTGAAAGTTGTTCAGTTTGATGAGTAGAATACATGCTGAAGTTATCCGCAGTGATATAAAATTTACCCTGTAGTAAATACAGGCACTAGTAATAGTGCCTCTAGGTTACGTAAGAAAGAAGAAAAGGGAAGGTGGGAGGGGTAAATTTTCGCCAAAAATACCATATTTGGCTCCGAAACCAGATACAAGTGAATTCGAACAATCAAACCCTACGGATGCAGTGAAAAAATCTAATTAAGAATAAAAAGAAAATTACTGCAAATCATAGCATAAAACGTAATTTGAAATAATTTTCTCAATAAGGGGTGGCAAGAGATATTCATGAAACATTGCACATACTCGGTACCTATGCTAGACAAAACGAGCGACCCTTATCGAGTGTGAAAGCAAACGCCAACCGAGCTAAAACAAAACAAAACCAAACGTAACAATCGCAAACATAAAGAAGCAAACCTAACTAATACAAACCTAACCAATAAAAATCTAACAACCGCAAACCGAACTAATACAAATGAAACAATCACAAACCTAATACCGCAAACCTAATTGATACATACCTAACAACCGCGAACCTCACAACCAGAAACCTTACTAAAGAAAACCTAACAAACGCAAACAGCAAACCTAACTAATACTAAATAACTAATACAAACAAAACTCATACAAACCTCGAACCCAACAACCAGAAACCTTACTAAATCAAACCTAACAAACGCAAACAGCAAACCTAACTGATACAAACCCAATAACCGCGAACCAACAACCGGAAAACCTTACTAGGAAACCTAACAAACGCTCAGGTTAGGTTTGCTCAGGTTAGGTTTGCTCAGGTTAGGTTTGCTCAGGTTAGGTTTGCTCAGGTTAGGTTTGCTCAGGTTAGGTTTGCTCAGGTTAGGTTTGCTCAGGTTAGGTTTGCTCAGGTTAGGTTTGCTCAGGTTAGGTTTGCTCAGGTTAGGTTTGCTCAGGTTAGGTTTGCTCAGGTTAGGTTTGCTCAGGTTAGGTTTGCTCAGGTTAGGTTTGCTCAGGTTAGGTTTGCTCAGGTTAGGTTTGCTCAGGTTAGGTTTGCTCAGGTTAGGTTTGCTCAGGTTAGGTTTGCTCAGGTTAGGTTTGCTCAGGTTAGGTTTGCTCAGGTTAGGTTTGCTCAGGTTAGGTTTGCTCAGGTTAGGTTTGCTCAGGTTAGGTTTGCTCAGGTTAGGTTTGCTCAGGTTAGGTTTGCTCAGGTTAGGTTTGCTCAGGTTAGGTTTGCTCAGGTTAGGTTTGCTCAGGTTAGGTTTGCTCAGGTTAGGTTAGGTTAGGTTAGGTTAGGTTAGGTTAGGTTAGGTTAGGTTAGGTTAGGTTAGGTTAGGTTAGGTTAGGTTAGGTTAGGTTAGGTTAGGTTAGGTTAGGTTAGGTTAGGTTAGGTTAGGTTAGGTTAGGTTAGGTTAGGTTAGGTTAGGTTAGGTTAGGTTAGGTTAGGTTAGGTTAGGTTAGGTTAGGTTAGGTTAGGTTTTTTTTTTTTTTTTTTTTTTTTTTTTTTATTAAACTTTGTTGATTCAAAATTTTTAGGTTTTACACAGTTATTTAACAGAATGCTATTTGATACATATCTGTTTTTTTTGACACAATATACAATATAATCACTTAGATACTATAAATTTTGCCCGCAAGATGCAAGACCGCTACAGTAGACTGCAATCTAGTGCATGTCTAGTGAAGCATTTTTATGTCTTGGGCCACATCAGAATGCTATTTGATACAACTCTGATGTGACCATTTGCAGACAAGTGATACACTTTAGACAATTCACTAAGGAGCAATGTATGTTTAAGAATTAGAAATAATCACAATAATATTAGACATAGTACAAGGAAGTTAGGCTCTAAATTAGTAATGGCTCAACAATTTACATTAGATATATACAACAAGTAGTTAAATAAGGCACATAAGTTAGAGATTTAAACACTTAGTCTAAGTTTCACTTAAAATCTATGTATAAACAATAGGCAATAGACGCTTTTTAGTACAAAATCTTAATAGTTATTAGACGCTATACAAATAATGAGGAATTTGCAGATTTCGAAGGTTTGTTGACAACCGGTCAGCAACAGCCGTCAACAAGTTGACAACCAGTTTACAGTCATCGACTTGCCGACGACATGTTGCCGACGTGCTGCCACATGAAGCCAGTTGGGCAGCGTACAGGCGCCCAATCGTCAACGCGTCTCCAAGTTGACGACCAGCCGCCAGCCAGTCGCTACAACTGACGATATGAAAGAAGCTAACAAGTAATAAAATAAAAATAACAAAAGGAAGTACTTAGAATTAGAGCAGAAAGAATACAATATAATACAGGTGCCTAGAGGGCATTGATACCTTATAATGTTAAGTGGCCACATCACTCGTAAGCAGTGCGCATAATAATTCTCGCCTTGACAGCCCGGATGGTGGGACAGATTGCTGAGTTGGCACTATGATTGGTATCATGGTTCAGTTTGTGTTTTTTATTGCGCATGATACAGTTATAACATTGTACAGCGGTGGGATCACCCTTGACTGGACAGTCCTTAGCCTGATGGTTTATTCCGGAGCAGTGGGAGCATAGTTTGTCTTCAAGCTTGCAGCGGGATTGTGTGTGGCCGAACTGGAGACAGTTGTGGCACTGCCTGAAGGAGGAGAAATTTTCAAGATGCACGCGTTGATGGTCCACGTTGAGGCGCTCGAATTTGGTAGCACGTTGCCAAACGGCAGGAGACATAGTAAAAACGGCATTGTAGTACAGTTCTGGGTTGCGGTTTGTCTTTAAAAAGGCTAGCTTGAGAACATCTTTGCTTGGTTCAGATTCACAGATCGTTGGGTTTTGGCTGAGGATAATATCGACTAGCTCTTCTGAGGGGGTATCCTTGGATATCCCTTTAAGAATGACCATAGGGTTTGAGGATCTTGCAGCCTCGGCCTGAACACCGTCATCCTTAGAAACAGTGGCGAGGGTCTCGTCGCGCTGTTGGCTATTGTCGAATTCCACTCTCAGTTTATTACCGGAGATGGGTAAAATCTTAGCAGGAGCAAAATTTTTGTCTCTAAAGGAGACTGCCTTTTTGAATTTGGCCAGTGTGTCTTCGCTAGATTCAGAGGCCTGTACCGTGACAATCATTGCAGGTTTGTGTTTGGGTAGGCTTGCTCTTAGAGAGTCCGCATAGGAGATTTTAGGTTGCACAATAGGGTTTGTTGGTGGGGGTGGAGGCGAAACTTGAGGTCCAGTAGGGGGAGGAGTAAGAGGGGGCCGCTCGGTTGCGGACCTCTTCAGTTCCTGCTTTATGGTTTGTTGGATGGCTAGCACTGTGTGTGGGTCGAGAGAGGGGGGGGGGCACATAGTTGTCTTCAGTTTCAGTAGCCACTTCAACCTTCTTCACCTCTGAGGACTGGGGCTTTGTGGCGACGATGCACTTTACACACTTGGGAAAGTTAATTAAGTCGTTAACACTGTCAATGATTTTCGCAGCATTTTTAATAATAAAATCCTTACTTGTTCTTTTCACACTTTTGTCCATCGTGAGAGTTAGCTCAATAGAAGAAGCCAAGCTGATGATGTTCTGAAGCAGGTATGATTCGGTATGTTCGTCCTCATCCAACTCCGAGTCGTCCTGGAACACCAGATAGTCCTCGAAGTCCATGGTGGAGGTAATGAAACAAAATCACAGTACGAACAGCTGAAGTTTGTGTATAGTCACTATGTAATCACTACATCTAAAAAGTCACTGCATCCAAAAGTGTCTCACTGCATCCAAAGTGTGCACGCGCGCACGCACGTAAATGTGGAGTTGCAAAAGTCACTGTCTGTATCACATCGTCAATCCGTCCACCCGTCGTCCACCAGCAACAAGTTGACGACAAGCTGACGACAAGCCGTCCAAAAGTTGACGACTGTCGCCAGCAACAAGAGTCGTCAACGCTTGACGACAATTGGACGACACTTGGACCACCGATGGTCAACAAGTTGCCGGAATGGCAACACGAAGCGCGGTCGTCCAGAATTGGACGACAAGTTGACAGAAAGCACAATTGCTTCCGCACGCGACCACGGTCGGAGAGAGACTGGTTAGGTTAGGTTAGGTTAGGTTAGGTTAGGTTAGGTTAGGTTAGGTTAGGTTAGGTTAGGTTAGGTTAGGTTAGGTTAGGTTAGGTTAGGTTAGGTTAGGTTAGGTTAGGTTAGGTTAGGTTAGGTTAGGTTAGGTTAGGTTAGGTTAGGTTAGGTTAGGTTAGGTTAGGTTAGGTTAGGTTAGGTTAGGTTAGGTTAGGTTAGGTTAGGTTAGGTTAGGTTAGGTTAGGTTAGGTTAGGTTAGGTTAGGTTAGGTTAGGTTAGGTTAGGTTAGGTTAGGTTAGGTTAGGTTAGGTTAGGTTAGGTTAGGTTAGGTTAGGTTAGGTTAGGTTAGGTTAGGTTAGGTTAGGTTAGGTTAGGTTAGGTTAGGTTAGGTTAGGTTAGGTTAGGTTAGGTTAGGTTAGGTTAGGTTAGGTTAGGTTAGGTTAGGTTAGGTTAGGTTAGGTTAGGTTAGGTTAGGTTAGGTTAGGTTAGGTTAGGTTAGGTTAGGTTAGGTTAGGTTAGGTTAGGTTAGGTTAGGTTAGGTTAGGTTAGGTTAGGTTAGGTTAGGTTAGGTTAGGTTAGGTTAGGTTAGGTTAGGTTAGGTTAGGTTAGGTTAGGTTAGGTTAGGTTAGGTTAGGTTAGGTTAGGTTAGGTTAGGTTAGGTTAGGTTAGGTTAGGTTAGGTTAGGTTAGGTTAGGTTAGGTTAGGTTAGGTTAGGTTAGGTTAGGTTAGGTTAGGTTAGGTTAGGTTAGGTTAGGTTAGGTTAGGTTAGGTTAGGTTAGGTTAGGTTAGGTTAGGTTAGGTTAGGTTAGGTTAGGTTAGGTTAGGTTAGGTTAGGTTAGGTTAGGTTAGGTTAGGTTAGGTTAGGTTAGGTTAGGTTAGGTTAGGTTAGGTTAGGTTAGGTTAGGTTAGGTTAGGTTAGGTTAGGTTAGGTTAGGTTAGGTTAGGTTAGGTTAGGTTAGGTTAGGTTAGGTTAGGTTAGGTTAGGTTAGGTTAGGTTAGGTTAGGTTAGGTTAGGTTAGGTTAGGTTAGGTTAGGTTAGGTTAGGTTAGGTTAGGTTAGGTTAGGTTAGGTTAGGTTAGGTTAGGTTAGGTTAGGTTAGGTTAGGTTAGGTTAGGTTAGGTTAGGTTAGGTTAGGTTAGGTTAGGTTAGGTTAGGTTAGGTTAGGTTAGGTTAGGTTAGGTTAGGTTAGGTTAGGTTAGGTTAGGTTAGGTTAGGTTAGGTTAGGTTAGGTTAGGTTAGGTTAGGTTAGGTTAGGTTAGGTTAGGTTAGGTTAGGTTAGGTTAGGTTAGGTTAGGTTAGGTTAGGTTAGGTTAGGTTAGGTTAGGTTAGGTTAGGTTAGGTTAGGTTAGGTTAGGTTAGGTTAGGTTAGGTTAGGTTAGGTTAGGTTAGGTTAGGTTAGGTTAGGTTAGGTTAGGTTAGGTTAGGTTAGGTTAGGTTAGGTTAGGTTAGGTTAGGTTAGGTTAGGTTAGGTTAGGTTAGGTTAGGTTAGGTTAGGTTAGGTTAGGTTAGGTTAGGTTAGGTTAGGTTAGGTTAGGTTAGGTTAGGTTAGGTTAGGTTAGGTTAGGTTAGGTTAGGTTAGGTTAGGTTAGGTTAGGTTAGGTTAGGTTAGGTTAGGTTAGGTTAGGTTAGGTTAGGTTAGGTTAGGTTAGGTTAGGTTAGGTTAGGTTAGGTTAGGTTAGGTTAGGTTAGGTTAGGTTAGGTTAGGTTAGGTTAGGTTAGGTTAGGTTAGGTTAGGTTAGGTTAGGTTAGGTTAGGTTAGGTTAGGTTAGGTTAGGTTAGGTTAGGTTAGGTTAGGTTAGGTTAGGTTAGGTTAGGTTAGGTTAGGTTAGGTTAGGTTAGGTTAGGTTAGGTTAGGTTAGGTTAGGTTAGGTTAGGTTAGGTTAGGTTAGGTTAGGTTAGGTTAGGTTAGGTTAGGTTAGGTTAGGTTAGGTTAGGTTAGGTTAGGTTAGGTTAGGTTAGGTTAGTTAGGTTAGGTTAGGTTAGGTTAGGTTAGGTTAGGTTAGGTTAGGTTAGGTTAGGTTAGGTTAGGTTAGGTTAGGTTAGGTTAGGTTAGGTTAGGTTAGGTTAGGTTAGGTTAGGTTAGGTTAGGTTAGGTTAGGTTAGGTTAGGTTAGGTTAGGTTAGGTTAGGTTAGGTTAGGTTAGGTTAGGTTAGGTTAGGTTAGGTTAGGTTAGGTTAGGTTAGGTTAGGTTAGGTTAGGTTAGGTTAGGTTAGGTTAGGTTAGGTTAGGTTAGGTTAGGTTAGGTTAGGTTAGGTTAGGTTAGGTTAGGTTAGGTTAGGTTAGGTTAGGTTAGGTTAGGTTAGGTTAGGTTAGGTTAGGTTAGGTTAGGTTAGGTTAGGTTAGGTTAGGTTAGGTTAGGTTAGGTTAGGTTAGGTTAGGTTAGGTTAGGTTAGGTTAGGTTAGGTTAGGTTAGGTTAGGTTAGGTTAGGTTAGGTTAGGTTAGGTTAGGTTAGGTTAGGTTAGGTTAGGTTAGGTTAGGTTAGGTTAGGTTAGGTTAGGTTAGGTTAGGTTAGGTTAGGTTAGGTTAGGTTAGGTTAGGTTAGGTTAGGTTAGGTTAGGTTAGGTTAGGTTAGGTTAGGTTAGGTTAGGTTAGGTTAGGTTAGGTTAGGTTAGGTTAGGTTAGGTTAGGTTAGGTTAGGTTAGGTTAGGTTAGGTTAGGTTAGGTTAGGTTAGGTTAGGTTAGGTTAGGTTAGGTTAGGTTAGGTTAGGTTAGGTTAGGTTAGGTTAGGTTAGGTTAGGTTAGGTTAGGTTAGGTTAGGTTAGGTTAGGTTAGGTTAGGTTAGGTTAGGTTAGGTTAGGTTAGGTTAGGTTAGGTTAGGTTAGGTTAGGTTAGGTTAGGTTAGGTTAGGTTAGGTTAGGTTAGGTTAGGTTAGGTTAGGTTAGGTTAGGTTAGGTTAGGTTAGGTTAGGTTAGGTTAGGTTAGGTTAGGTTAGGTTAGGTTAGGTTAGGTTAGGTTAGGTTAGGTTAGGTTAGGTTAGGTTAGGTTAGGTTAGGTTAGGTTAGGTTAGGTTAGGTTAGGTTAGGTTAGGTTAGGTTAGGTTAGGTTAGGTTAGGTTAGGTTAGGTTAGGTTAGGTTAGGTTAGGTTAGGTTAGGTTAGGTTAGGTTAGGTTAGGTTAGGTTAGGTTAGGTTAGGTTAGGTTAGGTTAGGTTAGGTTAGGTTAGGTTAGGTTAGGTTAGGTTAGGTTAGGTTAGGTTAGGTTAGGTTAGGTTAGGTTAGGTTAGGTTAGGTTAGGTTAGGTTAGGTTAGGTTAGGTTAGGTTAGGTTAGGTTAGGTTAGGTTAGGTTAGGTTAGGTTAGGTTAGGTTAGGTTAGGTTAGGTTAGGTTAGGTTAGGTTAGGTTAGGTTAGGTTAGGTTAGGTTAGGTTAGGTTAGGTTAGGTTAGGTTAGGTTAGGTTAGGTTAGGTTAGGTTAGGTTAGGTTAGGTTAGGTTAGGTTAGGTTAGGTTAGGTTAGGTTAGGTTAGGTTAGGTTAGGTTAGGTTAGGTTAGGTTAGGTTAGGTTAGGTTAGGTTAGGTTAGGTTAGGTTAGGTTAGGTTAGGTTAGGTTAGGTTAGGTTAGGTTAGGTTAGGTTAGGTTAGGTTAGGTTAGGTTAGGTTAGGTTAGGTTAGGTTAGGTTAGGTTAGGTTAGGTTAGGTTAGGTTAGGTTAGGTTAGGTTAGGTTAGGTTAGGTTAGGTTAGGTTAGGTTAGGTTAGGTTAGGTTAGGTTAGGTTAGGTTAGGTTAGGTTAGGTTAGGTTAGGTTAGGTTAGGTTAGGTTAGGTTAGGTTAGGTTAGGTTAGGTTAGGTTAGGTTAGGTTAGGTTAGGTTAGGTTAGGTTAGGTTAGGTTAGGTTAGGTTAGGTTAGGTTAGGTTAGGTTAGGTTAGGTTAGGTTAGGTTAGGTTAGGTTAGGTTAGGTTAGGTTAGGTTAGGTTAGGTTAGGTTAGGTTAGGTTAGGTTAGGTTAGGTTAGGTTAGGTTAGGTTAGGTTAGGTTAGGTTAGGTTAGGTTAGGTTAGGTTAGGTTAGGTTAGGTTAGGTTAGGTTAGGTTAGGTTAGGTTAGGTTAGGTTAGGTTAGGTTAGGTTAGGTTAGGTTAGGTTAGGTTAGGTTAGGTTAGGTTAGGTTAGGTTAGGTTAGGTTAGGTTAGGTTAGGTTAGGTTAGGTTAGGTTAGGTTAGGTTAGGTTAGGTTAGGTTAGGTTAGGTTAGGTTAGGTTAGGTTAGGTTAGGTTAGGTTAGGTTAGGTTAGGTTAGGTTAGGTTAGGTTAGGTTAGGTTAGGTTAGGTTAGGTTAGGTTAGGTTAGGTTAGGTTAGGTTAGGTTAGGTTAGGTTAGGTTAGGTTAGGTTAGGTTAGGTTAGGTTAGGTTAGGTTAGGTTAGGTTAGGTTAGGTTAGGTTAGGTTAGGTTAGGTTAGGTTAGGTTAGGTTAGGTTAGGTTAGGTTAGGTTAGGTTAGGTTAGGTTAGGTTAGGTTAGGTTAGGTTAGGTTAGGTTAGGTTAGGTTAGGTTAGGTTAGGTTAGGTTAGGTTAGGTTAGGTTAGGTTAGGTTAGGTTAGGTTAGGTTAGGTTAGGTTAGGTTAGGTTAGGTTAGGTTAGGTTAGGTTAGGTTAGGTTAGGTTAGGTTAGGTTAGGTTAGGTTAGGTTAGGTTAGGTTAGGTTAGGTTAGGTTAGGTTAGGTTAGGTTAGGTTAGGTTAGGTTAGGTTAGGTTAGGTTAGGTTAGGTTAGGTTAGGTTAGGTTAGGTTAGGTTAGGTTAGGTTAGGTTAGGTTAGGTTAGGTTAGGTTAGGTTAGGTTAGGTTAGGTTAGGTTAGGTTAGGTTAGGTTAGGTTAGGTTAGGTTAGGTTAGGTTAGGTTAGGTTAGGTTAGGTTAGGTTAGGTTAGGTTAGGTTAGGTTAGGTTAGGTTAGGTTAGGTTAGGTTAGGTTAGGTTAGGTTAGGTTAGGTTAGGTTAGGTTAGGTTAGGTTAGGTTAGGTTAGGTTAGGTTAGGTTAGGTTAGGTTAGGTTAGGTTAGGTTAGGTTAGGTTAGGTTAGGTTAGGTTAGGTTAGGTTAGGTTAGGTTAGGTTAGGTTAGGTTAGGTTAGGTTAGGTTAGGTTAGGTTAGGTTAGGTTAGGTTAGGTTAGGTTAGGTTAGGTTAGGTTAGGTTAGGTTAGGTTAGGTTAGGTTAGGTTAGGTTAGGTTAGGTTAGGTTAGGTTAGGTTAGGTTAGGTTAGGTTAGGTTAGGTTAGGTTAGGTTAGGTTAGGTTAGGTTAGGTTAGGTTAGGTTAGGTTAGGTTAGGTTAGGTTAGGTTAGGTTAGGTTAGGTTAGGTTAGGTTAGGTTAGGTTAGGTTAGGTTAGGTTAGGTTAGGTTAGGTTAGGTTAGGTTAGGTTAGGTTAGGTTAGGTTAGGTTAGGTTAGGTTAGGTTAGGTTAGGTTAGGTTAGGTTAGGTTAGGTTAGGTTAGGTTAGGTTAGGTTAGGTTAGGTTAGGTTAGGTTAGGTTAGGTTAGGTTAGGTTAGGTTAGGTTAGGTTAGGTTAGGTTAGGTTAGGTTAGGTTAGGTTAGGTTAGGTTAGGTTAGGTTAGGTTAGGTTAGGTTAGGTTAGGTTAGGTTAGGTTAGGTTAGGTTAGGTTAGGTTAGGTTAGGTTAGGTTAGGTTAGGTTAGGTTAGGTTAGGTTAGGTTAGGTTAGGTTAGGTTAGGTTAGGTTAGGTTAGGTTAGGTTAGGTTAGGTTAGGTTAGGTTAGGTTAGGTTAGGTTAGGTTAGGTTAGGTTAGGTTAGGTTAGGTTAGGTTAGGTTAGGTTAGGTTAGGTTAGGTTAGGTTAGGTTAGGTTAGGTTAGGTTAGGTTAGGTTAGGTTAGGTTAGGTTAGGTTAGGTTAGGTTAGGTTAGGTTAGGTTAGGTTAGGTTAGGTTAGGTTAGGTTAGGTTAGGTTAGGTTAGGTTAGGTTAGGTTAGGTTAGGTTAGGTTAGGTTAGGTTAGGTTAGGTTAGGTTAGGTTAGGTTAGGTTAGGTTAGGTTAGGTTAGGTTAGGTTAGGTTAGGTTAGGTTAGGTTAGGTTAGGTTAGGTTAGGTTAGGTTAGGTTAGGTTAGGTTAGGTTAGGTTAGGTTAGGTTAGGTTAGGTTAGGTTAGGTTAGGTTAGGTTAGGTTAGGTTAGGTTAGGTTAGGTTAGGTTAGGTTAGGTTAGGTTAGGTTAGGTTAGGTTAGGTTAGGTTAGGTTAGGTTAGGTTAGGTTAGGTTAGGTTAGGTTAGGTTAGGTTAGGTTAGGTTAGGTTAGGTTAGGTTAGGTTAGGTTAGGTTAGGTTAGGTTAGGTTAGGTTAGGTTAGGTTAGGTTAGGTTAGGTTAGGTTAGGTTAGGTTAGGTTAGGTTAGGTTAGGTTAGGTTAGGTTAGGTTAGGTTAGGTTAGGTTAGGTTAGGTTAGGTTAGGTTAGGTTAGGTTAGGTTAGGTTAGGTTAGGTTAGGTTAGGTTAGGTTAGGTTAGGTTAGGTTAGGTTAGGTTAGGTTAGGTTAGGTTAGGTTAGGTTAGGTTAGGTTAGGTTAGGTTAGGTTAGGTTAGGTTAGGTTAGGTTAGGTTAGGTTAGGTTAGGTTAGGTTAGGTTAGGTTAGGTTAGGTTAGGTTAGGTTAGGTTAGGTTAGGTTAGGTTAGGTTAGGTTAGGTTAGGTTAGGTTAGGTTAGGTTAGGTTAGGTTAGGTTAGGTTAGGTTAGGTTAGGTTAGGTTAGGTTAGGTTAGGTTAGGTTAGGTTAGGTTAGGTTAGGTTAGGTTAGGTTAGGTTAGGTTAGGTTAGGTTAGGTTAGGTTAGGTTAGGTTAGGTTAGGTTAGGTTAGGTTAGGTTAGGTTAGGTTAGGTTAGGTTAGGTTAGGTTAGGTTAGGTTAGGTTAGGTTAGGTTAGGTTAGGTTAGGTTAGGTTAGGTTAGGTTAGGTTAGGTTAGGTTAGGTTAGGTTAGGTTAGGTTAGGTTAGGTTAGGTTAGGTTAGGTTAGGTTAGGTTAGGTTAGGTTAGGTTAGGTTAGGTTAGGTTAGGTTAGGTTAGGTTAGGTTAGGTTAGGTTAGGTTAGGTTAGGTTAGGTTAGGTTAGGTTAGGTTAGGTTAGGTTAGGTTAGGTTAGGTTAGGTTAGGTTAGGTTAGGTTAGGTTAGGTTAGGTTAGGTTAGGTTAGGTTAGGTTAGGTTAGGTTAGGTTAGGTTAGGTTAGGTTAGGTTAGGTTAGGTTAGGTTAGGTTAGGTTAGGTTAGGTTAGGTTAGGTTAGGTTAGGTTAGGTTAGGTTAGGTTAGGTTAGGTTAGGTTAGGTTAGGTTAGGTTAGGTTAGGTTAGGTTAGGTTAGGTTAGGTTAGGTTAGGTTAGGTTAGGTTAGGTTAGGTTAGGTTAGGTTAGGTTAGGTTAGGTTAGGTTAGGTTAGGTTAGGTTAGGTTAGGTTAGGTTAGGTTAGGTTAGGTTAGGTTAGGTTAGGTTAGGTTAGGTTAGGTTAGGTTAGGTTAGGTTAGGTTAGGTTAGGTTAGGTTAGGTTAGGTTAGGTTAGGTTAGGTTAGGTTAGGTTAGGTTAGGTTAGGTTAGGTTAGGTTAGGTTAGGTTAGGTTAGGTTAGGTTAGGTTAGGTTAGGTTAGGTTAGGTTAGGTTAGGTTAGGTTAGGTTAGGTTAGGTTAGGTTAGGTTAGGTTAGGTTAGGTTAGGTTAGGTTAGGTTAGGTTAGGTTAGGTTAGGTTAGGTTAGGTTAGGTTAGGTTAGGTTAGGTTAGGTTAGGTTAGGTTAGGTTAGGTTAGGTTAGGTTAGGTTAGGTTAGGTTAGGTTAGGTTACGGTTAGGTTAGGTTAGGTTAGGTTAGGTTAGGTTAGGTTAGGTTAGGTTAGGTTAGGTTAGGTTAGGTTAGGTTAGGTTAGGTTAGGTTAGGTTAGGTTAGGTTAGGTTAGGTTAGGTTAGGTTAGGTTAGGTTAGGTTAGGTTAGGTTAGGTTAGGTTAGGTTAGGTTAGGTTAGGTTAGGTTAGGTTAGGTTAGGTTAGGTTAGGTTAGGTTAGGTTAGGTTAGGTTAGGTTAGGTTAGGTTAGGTTAGGTTAGGTTAGGTTAGGTTAGGTTAGGTTAGGTTAGGTTAGGTTAGGTTAGGTTAGGTTAGGTTAGGTTAGGTTAGGTTAGGTTAGGTTAGGTTAGGTTAGGTTAGGTTAGGTTAGGTTAGGTTAGGTTAGGTTAGGTTAGGTTAGGTTAGGTTAGGTTAGGTTAGGTTAGGTTAGGTTAGGTTAGGTTAGGTTAGGTTAGGTTAGGTTAGGTTAGGTTAGGTTAGGTTAGGTTAGGTTAGGTTAGGTTAGGTTAGGTTAGGTTAGGTTAGGTTAGGTTAGGTTAGGTTAGGTTAGGTTAGGTTAGGTTAGGTTAGGTTAGGTTAGGTTAGGTTAGGTTAGGTTAGGTTAGGTTAGGTTAGGTTAGGTTAGGTTAGGTTAGGTTAGGTTAGGTTAGGTTAGGTTAGGTTAGGTTAGGTTAGGTTAGGTTAGGTTAGGTTAGGTTAGGTTAGGTTAGGTTAGGTTAGGTTAGGTTAGGTTAGGTTAGGTTAGGTTAGGTTAGGTTAGGTTAGGTTAGGTTAGGTTAGGTTAGGTTAGGTTAGGTTAGGTTAGGTTAGGTTAGGTTAGGTTAGGTTAGGTTAGGTTAGGTTAGGTTAGGTTAGGTTAGGTTAGGTTAGGTTAGGTTAGGTTAGGTTAGGTTAGGTTAGGTTAGGTTAGGTTAGGTTAGGTTAGGTTAGGTTAGGTTAGGTTAGGTTAGGTTAGGTTAGGTTAGGTTAGGTTAGGTTAGGTTAGGTTAGGTTAGGTTAGGTTAGGTTAGGTTAGGTTAGGTTAGGTTAGGTTAGGTTAGGTTAGGTTAGGTTAGGTTAGGTTAGGTTAGGTTAGGTTAGGTTAGGTTAGGTTAGGTTAGGTTAGGTTAGGTTAGGTTAGGTTAGGTTAGGTTAGGTTAGGTTAGGTTAGGTTAGGTTAGGTTAGGTTAGGTTAGGTTAGGTTAGGTTAGGTTAGGTTAGGTTAGGTTAGGTTAGGTTAGGTTAGGTTAGGTTAGGTTAGGTTAGGTTAGGTTAGGTTAGGTTAGGTTAGGTTAGGTTAGGTTAGGTTAGGTTAGGTTAGGTTAGGTTAGGTTAGGTTAGGTTAGGTTAGGTTAGGTTAGGTTAGGTTAGGTTAGGTTAGGTTAGGTTAGGTTAGGTTAGGTTAGGTTAGGTTAGGTTAGGTTAGGTTAGGTTAGGTTAGGTTAGGTTAGGTTAGGTTAGGTTAGGTTAGGTTAGGTTAGGTTAGGTTAGGTTAGGTTAGGTTAGGTTAGGTTAGGTTAGGTTAGGTTAGGTTAGGTTAGGTTAGGTTAGGTTAGGTTAGGTTAGGTTAGGTTAGGTTAGGTTAGGTTAGGTTAGGTTAGGTTAGGTTAGGTTAGGTTAGGTTAGGTTAGGTTAGGTTAGGTTAGGTTAGGTTAGGTTAGGTTAGGTTAGGTTAGGTTAGGTTAGGTTAGGTTAGGTTAGGTTAGGTTAGGTTAGGTTAGGTTAGGTTAG
Source organism: Agonopterix heracliana (assembly GCA_963693445.1). NCBI lineage: Eukaryota > Metazoa > Arthropoda > Insecta > Lepidoptera > Depressariidae > Agonopterix > Agonopterix heracliana. Next base: position 21,801,453 of record OY856312.1, read on the forward strand.
GTTAGGTTAGGTTAGGTTAGGTTAGGTTAGGTTAGGTTAGGTTAGGTTAGGTTAGGTTAGGTTAGGTTAGGTTAGGTTAGGTTAGGTTAGGTTAGGTTAGGTTAGGTTAGGTTAGGTTAGGTTAGGTTAGGTTAGGTTAGGTTAGGTTAGGTTAGGTTAGGTTAGGTTAGGTTAGGTTAGGTTAGGTTAGGTTAGGTTAGGTTAGGTTAGGTTAGGTTAGGTTAGGTTAGGTTAGGTTAGGTTAGGTTAGGTTAGGTTAGGTTAGGTTAGGTTAGGTTAGGTTAGGTTAGGTTAGGTTAGGTTAGGTTAGGTTAGGTTAGGTTAGGTTAGGTTAGGTTAGGTTAGGTTAGGTTAGGTTAGGTTAGGTTAGGTTAGGTTAGGTTAGGTTAGGTTAGGTTAGGTTAGGTTAGGTTAGGTT